>OX336391.1:86767896-87404896 GCA_946902985.2 Meconema thalassinum | reverse complement strand
AAAATCTGACTGGTAACCATAGCAACTAGTGCGGTGCGCCTGGTAGGAACAATCTGACTGGTAACCATAGCAACTGGTGCGGTGCGCCTGGTAGGAACAATCTGACGGGTAACCATAGCAACTGGTGCGGTGCGCCTGGTAGGAACAATCTGACTGGTAACCATAGCAACTGGTGCGGAGCGCCTGGTAGGAACAATCTGACTGGTAACCATAGCAACTGGTGCGGTGCGACTGGTAGGAACAATCTGACTGGTAACCATAGCAACTGGTGCGGTGCGCCTGGTAGGAACAATCTGATTAGTAACCATAGCAACTGGTGCGGTGCGCCTGGTAGGAACAATCTGACTGGTAACCATAGCAACTGGTGTGGTGCGCATGGTAGGAACAATCTGATTGGTAACCATAGCGACTGGTGCGGTGCGCCTGGTAGGAACAATCTGACTGGTAACCATAGCAACTGGTGCGGTGCGCCTGGTAGGAACAATCTGACTGGTAACCATAGCAACTGGTGCGGTGCGCCTGGTAGGAACAATCTGACTGGTAACCATAGCAACTTGTGCGGTGCGCCTGGTAGGAACAATCTGACTGGTAACCATAACAACTGGTGCGGTGCGCCTGGTAGGAACAATCTGACTGGTAAACATAGCAACTGGTGCGGTGCGCCTGGTAGGAACAATCTGACTGGTAACCATAGCAACTGGTGCGGTGCGCCTGGTAGGAACAATCTGACTGGTAACCATAGCAACTGGTGCGGTAAGCCTGGTAGGAACAATCTGACTGGTAACCATAGCAACTGGTGCGGTGCGCCTGGTAGGAACAATCTGACTGGTAACCATAGCAACTGGTGCGGTGCGCCTGGTAGGAACAATCTGACTGGTAACCATAGCAACTGGTGCGGTGCGCCTGGTAGGAACAATCTGACTGGTAACCATAGCAACTGGTGCGGTGCGCCTGGTAGGAACAATCTGACTGGTAACCATAGCAACTGGTGCGGTGCGCCTGGTAGGAACAATCTGACTGGTAACCATAGCAACTGGTGCGGTGCGCCTGGTAGGAACAATCTGACTGGTAACCATAGCAACTGGTGCGGTGCGCCTGGTAGGAACAATCTGACTGGTAACCATAGCAACTGGTGCGGTGTGCCTGGTAGGAACAATCTGACTGGTAACCATAGCAACTGGTGCGGTGCGCCTGGTAGGAACAATCTGACTGGTAAGCATAGCAACTGGTGCGGTGCGCCTGGTAGGAACAATCTGACTGGTAACCATAGCAACTGGTGCGGTGCGCCTGGTAGGAACAATCTGACTGGTAACCACAGCAACTGGTGCGGTGCGCCTGGTAGGAACCATCTGACTGGTAACCACAGCAACTGGTGCGGTGCGCCTGGTAGGAACAATCTGACTGGTAACCATAGCAAATGGTGCGGTGCGCCTGGTAGGAACAATCTGACTGGTAACCATAGCAACTGGAGCGGTGCGCCTGGTAGGAACAATCTGATTGGTAACCATAGCAAATGGTGCGGTGCGCCTGGTAGGAACAATCTGACTGGTAACCATAGCAACTGGTGCGATGCGCCTGGTAGGAACAATCTGAGTGGTAACCATAGCAACTGGTGCGGTGAGCCTGGTAGGAACAATCTGACTGGTAACCATAGCAACTGGTGCGGTGCGCCTGGTAGGAACAATCTGACTGGTAACCATAGCAACTGGTGCGGTGCGCCTGGTAGGAACAATCTGACTGGTAACCATAGCAACTGGTGCGGTGCGCCTGGTAGGAACAATCTGACTGGTAACCATAGCAACTGGTGCGGTGCGCCTGGTAGGAATAATCTGACTGGTAACCATAGCAACTGGTGCGGTGCGCCTGGTAGGAACAATCTGATTGGTAACCATAGCAACTGGTGCGGTGCGCCTGGTAGGAACAATCTGACTGGTAACCATAGCAACTGGTGCGGTGCGCCTGGTAGGAACAATCTGACTGGTATCCATAGCAACTGGTGCGGTGCGACTGGTAGGAACAATCTGACTGGTAACCATAGCAACTGGTGCGGTGCGCCTGGTAGGAACAATCTGACTGGTAACCATAGCAACTGGTGCGGTGCGCCTGGTAGGAACAATCTGATTGGTAACCATAGCAACTGGTGCGGTGCGCCTGGTAGGAAAAGTCTGACTGGTAACCATAGCAACTGGTGCGGTGCGCCTGGTAGGAACAATCAGACTGGTAACCATAGCAACTGGTGCGGTGCGCCTGTTAGGAACAATCTGACTGGTAAACATAGCAACTGGTGCGGTGCGCCTGGTAGGAACAATCTGATAAGTAACCATAGCAACTGGTGCGGTGCGCCTGGTAGGAACAATCTGACTGGTAGCCATAGCAACTGGTGCGGTGAGCCTGGTAGGAACAATCTGACTGGTAACCATAGCGACTGGTGCGGTGCGCCTGGTAGGAACAATCTGACTGGTTACCATAGCAACTGGTGCGGTGCGCCTGGTAGGAACAATCTGACTGGTAACCATAGCAACTGGTGCGGTGCGCCTGGTAGGAACAATCTGACTGGTAACCATAGCAACTGGTGCGGTGCGCCTGGTAGGAACAATCTGACTGGTAACCATAGCAACTGGTGCGGTGCGCCTGGTAGGAACAATCTGACTGGTAACCATAGCAACTGGTGCGGTGCGCCTGGTAGGAACAATCTGACTGGTAACCATAGCAACTGGTGCGGTTCGCCTGGTAGGAACAATCTGACTGGTAACCATAGCAACTAGTGCGGTGCGCCTGGTAGAAACAATCTGACTGGTAACCATAGCAACTGGTGCGGTGCGCCTGGTAGGAACAATCTGACTGGTAACCATAGCAACTGGTACGGTGCGCCTGGTAGGAACAATCTGACTGGTAACCATAGCAACTAGTGCGGTGCGCCTGGTAGGAACAATCTGACTGGTATCCATAGCAACTAGTGCGGTGCACCTGGTAGGAACAATCTGACTGGTAACCATAGCAACTAGTGCGGTGCGCCTGGTAGGAACAATCTGACTGGTAACCATAGCAACTAGTGCGGTGCGCCTGGTAGGAACAATCTGACTGGTAACCATAGCAACTAGTGCGGTGCGCCTGGTAGGAACAATCTGACTGGTAACCATAGCAACTGGTGCGGTGCGCCTGGTAGGAAAAATCTGACTGGTTACCATAGCAATTAGTGCGGTGCGCCTGGTAGGAACAATCTGACTGGTATCCATAGCAACTGGTGCGGTGCGACTGGTAGGAACAATCTGACTGGTAACCATAGCAACTGGTGCGGTGCGCCTGGTAGGAACAATCTGACGGGTAACCATAGCAACTGGTGCGGTGCGCCTGGTAGGAACAATCTGACTGGTAACCATAGCAACTGGTGCGGAGCGCCTGTTAGGAACAATCTGATTAGTAACCATAGCAACTGGTGCGGTGCGCCTGGTAGGAACAATCTGACTGGTAACCATAGCAACTGGTGTGGTGCGCCTGGTAGGAACAATCTGTTTGGTAACCATAGCGACTGGTGCGGTGCGCCTGGTAGGAACAATCTGACTGGTAACCATAGCAACTGGTGCGGTGCGCCTGGTAGGAACAATCTGACTGGTAACCATAGCAACTGGTGCGGTGTGCCTGGTAGGAACAATCTGACTGGTAACCATAGCAACTGGTGCGGTGCGCCTGGTAGGAACAATCTGACTGGTAACCATAGCAACTGGTGCGGTGCGCCTGGTAGGAACAATCTGACTGGTAACCATAGCAACTGGTGCGGTGCGCCTGGTAGGAACAATCAGACTGGTAACCATAGCAACTGGTGCGGTGCGCCTGTTAGGAACAATCTGACTGGTAAACATAGCAACTGGTGCGGTGCGCCTGGTAGGAACAATCTGATAAGTAACCATAGCAACTGGTGCGGTGCGCCTGGTATGAACAATCTGACTGGTAACCATAGCAACTGGTGTGGTGCGCCTGGTAGGAACAATCTGATTGGTAACCATAGCGACTGGTGCGGTGCGCCTGGTAGGAACAATCTGACTGGTAACCATAGCAACTGGTGCGGTGCGCCTGGCAGGAACAATCTGACTGGTAACCATAGCAACTGGTGCGGTGCGCCTGGTAGGAACAATCTGACTGGTAACCATAGCAACTTGTGCGGTGCGCCTGGTAGGAACAATCTGACTGGTAACCATAGCAACTGGTGCGGTGCGCCTGGTAGGAACAATCTGACTGGTAACCATAGCAACTGGTGCGGTGCGCCTGGTAGGAACAATCTGATTGGTAACCATAGCAACTGGTGCGGGGCGCCTGGTAAGAACAATCTGATTGGTAACCATAGCAACTGGTGCGGTGCGCCTGGTAGGAACAATCTGACTGGTAACCATAGCAACTGGTGCGGTGCGCCTGGTAGGAACAATCTGACTGGTAACCATAGCAACTGGTGCGGTGCGCCTGGTAGGAACAATCTGACTGGTAACCATAGCAACTGGTGCGGTGCGCCTGGTAGGAACAATCTGATTGGTAACCATAGCAACTGGTGCGGTGCGCCTGGTAGGAACAATCTGACTGGTAAACATAGCAACTGGTGCGGTGCGCCTGGTAGGAACAATCTGACTGGTATCCATAGCAACTGGTGCGGTGCGCCTGGTAGGAACAATCTGACTGGTAACCATAGCAACTGGTGCGGTGCGCCTGGTAGGAACAATCTGACTGGTAACCATAGCAACTGGTGCGGTGCGCCTGGTAGGAACAATCTGATTGGTAACCATAGCAACTGGTGCGGTGCGCCTGGTAGGAAAAGTCTGACTGGTAACCATAGCAACTGGTGCGGTGCGCCTGGTAGGAACAATCAGACTGGTAACCATAGCAACTGGTGCGGTGCGCCTGTTAGGAACATTCTGACTGGTAAACATAGCAACTGGTGCGGTGCGCCTGGTAGGAACAATCTGATAAGTAACCATAGCAACTGGTGCGGTGCGCCTGGTAGGAACAATCTGACTGGTAACCATAGCAACTGGTGCGGTGAGCCTGGTAGGAACAATCTGACTGGTAACCATAGCGACTGGTGCGGTGCGCCTGGTAGGAACAATCTGACTGGTTACCATAGCAACTGGTGCGGTGCGCCTGGTAGGAACAATCTGACTGGTAACCATAGCAACTGGTGCGGTGCGCCTGGTAGGAACAATCTGACTGGTAACCATAGCAACTGGTGCGGTGCGCCTGGTAGGAACAATCTGACTGGTAACCATAGCAACTGGTGCGGTGCGCCTGGTAGGAACAATCTGATAAGTAACCATAGCAACTGGTGCGGTGCGCCTGGTAGGAACAATCTGACTGGTAACCATAGCAACTGGTGCGGTTCGCCTGGTAGGAACAATCTGACTGGTAACCATAGCAACTAGTGCGGTGCGCCTGGTAGAAACAATCTGACTGGTAACCATAGCAACTGGTGCGGTGCGCCTGGTAGGAACAATCTGACTGGTAACCATAGCAACTGGTACGTTGCGCCTGGTAGGAACAATCTGACTGGTAACCATAGCAACTAGTGCGGTGCGCCTGGTAGGAACAATCTGACTGGTATCCATAGCAACTAGTGCGGTGCGCCTGGTAGGAACAATCTGACTGGTAACCATAGCAACTAGTGCGGTGCGCCTGGTAGGAACAATCTGACTGGTAACCATAGCAACTAGTGCGGTGCGCCTGGTAGGAACAATCTGACTGGTAACCATAGCAACTAGTGCGGTGCGCCTGGTAGGAACAATCTGACTGGTAACCATAGCAACTGGTGCGGTGCGCCTGGTAGGAAAAATCTGACTGGTTACCATAGCAATTAGTGCGGTGCGCCTGGTAGGAACAATCTGACTGGTAACCATAGCAACTGGTGCGGTGCGACTGGTAGGAACAATCTGACTGGTAACCATAGCAACTGGTGCGGTGCGCCTGGTAGGAACAATCTGACGGGTAACCATAGCAACTGGTGCGGTGCGCCTGGTAGGAACAATCTGACTGGTAACCATAGCAACTGGTGCGGTGCGCCTGTTAGGAACAATCTGATTAGTAACCATAGCAACTGGTGCGGTGCGCCTGGTAGGAACAATCTGACTGGTAACCATAGCAACTGGTGTGGTGCGCCTGGTAGGAACAATCTGATTGGTAACCATAGCGACTGGTGCGGTGCGCCTGGTAGGAACAATCTGACTGGTAACCATAGCAACTGGTGCGGTGCGCCTGGTAGGAACAATCTGACTGGTAACCATAGCAACTGGTGCGGTGTGCCTGGTAGGAACAATCTGACTGGTAACCATAGCAACTGGTGCGGTGCGCCTGGTAGGAACAATCTGACTGGTAACCATAGCAACTGGTGCGTTGCGCCTGGTAGGAACAATCTGACTGGTAACCATAGCAACTGGTGCGGTGCGCCTGTTAGGAACAATCTGACTGGTAACCATAGCAACTGGTGCGGTGCGCCTGGTAGGAACAATCTGACTGGTAACCATAGCAACTGGTGCGGTGCGCCTGGTAGGAACAATCTGATTGGTAACCATAGCAACTGGTGCGGTGCGCCTGGTAGGAAAAGTCTGACTGGTAACCATAGCAACTGGTGCGGTGCGCCTGGTAGGAACAATCAGACTGGTAACCATAGCAACTGGTGCGGTGCGCCTGTTAGGAACAATCTGACTGGTAAACATAGCAACTGGTGCGGTGCGCCTGGTAGGAACAATCTGATAAGTAACCATAGCAACTGGTGCGGTGCGCCTGGTAGGAACAATCTGACTGGTAACCATAGCAACTGGTGTGGTGCGCCTGGTAGGAACAATCTGATTGGTAACCATAGCGACTGGTGCGGTGCGCCTGGTAGGAACAATCTGACTGGTAACCATAGCAACTGGTGCGGTGCGCCTGGTAGGAACAATCTGACTGGTAACCATAGCAACTGGTGCGGTGCGCCTGGTAGGAACAATCTGACTGGTAACCATAGCAACTTGTGCGGTGCGCCCGGTAGGAACAATCTGACTGGTAACCATAGCAACTGGTGCGGTGCGCCTGGTAGGAAAAATCTGACTGGTAACCATAGCAACTGGTGCGGTGCGCCTGGTAGGAACAATCTGATTGGTAACCATAGCAACTGGTGCGGGGCGCCTGGTAAGAACAATCTGATTGGTAACCATAGCAACTGGTGCGGTGCGCCTGGTAGGAACAATCTGACTGGTAACCATAGCAACTGGTGCGGTGCGCCTGGTAGGAACAATCTGACTGGTAACCATAGCAACTGGTGCGGTGCGCCTGGTAGGAACAATCTGACTGGTAACCATAGCAACTGGTGCGGTGCGCCTGGTAGGAACAATCTGACTGGTAACCATAGCAACTGGTGCGGTGCGCCTGGTAGGAACAATCTGACTGGTAACCATAGCAACTGGTGCGGGGCGCCTGGTAAGAACAATCTGATTGGTAACCATAGCAACTGGTGCGGTGCGCCTGGTAGGAACAATCTGACTGGTAACCATAGCAACTGGTGCGGTGCGCCTGGTAGGAACAATCTGACTGGTAACCATAGCAACTGGTGCGGTGCGCCTGGTAGGAACAATCTGACTGGTAACCATAGCAACTGGTGCGGTGCGCCTGGTAGGAACAATCTGACTGATAACCATAGCAACTGGTGCGGTGCGCCTGGTAGGAACAATCTGATTGGTAACCATAGCAACTGGTGCGGGGCGCCTGGTAAGAACAATCTGATTGGTCACCATAGCAACTGGTGCGGTGCGCCTGGTAGGAACAATCTGACTGGTAACCATAGCAACTGGTGCGGTGCGCCTGGTAGGAACAATCTGACTGGTAACCATAGCAACTGGTGCGGTGCGCCTGGTAGGAACAATCTGACTGGTAACCATAGCAACTGGTGCGGTGCGCCTGGTAGGAACAATCTGACTGGTAACCATAGCAACTGGTGCGGTGCGCCTGGTAGGAACAATCTGACTGGTAACCATAGCAACTGGTGCGGTGCGCCTGGTAGGATCAATCTGATTGGTAACCATAGCAACTGGTGCGGTGCGCCTGGTAGGAACAACCTGACTGGTAACCTTAGCAACTGGTGCGGTGCGCCTGTTAGGAACAATCTGACTGGTAACCATAGCAACTGGTGCGCTGCGCCTGGTAGGAACAATCTGACTGGTAACCATAGCAACTGGTGCGGTGCGCCTGGTAGGAACAATCTGACTGGTAACCTTAGGAACTGGTGCGGTGCGCCTGGTAGGAACAATCTGACTGGTAACCATAGCAAATGGTGTGGTGCGCCTGTTAGGAACAATCTGACTGGTAACCATAGCAACTGGTGCGGTGCGCCACGTAGGAACAATCTGACTGGTAACCTTAGCAACTGGTGCGGTGCGCCTGGTAGGAACAATCTGATTGGTAACCATAGCAACTGGTGCGGTGCGCCTGGTAGGAACAATCTGACCGGTAACCATAGCAACTGGTGCGGTGCGCCTGGTAGGAACAATCTGACTGGTAACCATAGCAACTGGTGCGGTGCGCCTGGTAGGAACAATCTGACTGGTAAACATAGCAACTGGTGCGGTGCGCCTGGTAGGAACAATCTGATTGGTAACCATAGCAACTGGTGCGGTGCGTCTGGTAGGAACAATCTGACTGGCAACCATAGCAACTGGTGCGGTGCGCCTGGTAGGAACAATCTGACTGGTAACCATAGCAACTGGTGCGGTGCGCCTGGTAGGAACAATCTGACTGGTAACCATAGCAACTGGTGCGGTGCGCCTGGTAGGAACAATCTGATTGGTAACCATAGCAACTGGTGCGGTGCGCCTGGTAGGAACAATCTGACTGGTGACCATAGCAACTGGTGCGGTGCGCCTGGTAGGAACAATCTGCCTGGTAACCATAGCAACTGGTGCGGTGCGCCTGGTAGGAACAATCTGACTGGTAACCATAACAACTGGTGCGGTGCGCCTGGTAGGAACAATCTGACTGGTAACCATAGCAACTGGTGTGGTGCGCCTGGTAGGAACAATCTGACTGGTAACCATAGCAACTGGTGCGGTGCGCCTGGTAGGAACAATCTGACGGGTAACCATAGCAACTGGTGCGGTGCGCATGGTAGGAACAATCTGACTGGTAACCATAGCAACTGGTGCGGTGCGCCTGGTAGGAACAATCTGACTCGTAACCATAGCAACTGGTGCGGTGCGCCTGGTAGGAACAATCTGACTGGTAACCATAGCAACTGGTGCGGTGCGCCTGGTAGGAACAATCTGACTGGTAACCATAGCAACTGGTGCGGTGCGCCTGGTAGGAACAATCTGATTGGTAACCATAGCAACTGGTGCGGTGCGCCTGGTAGGAACAATCTGACTGGTAACCATAGCAACTGGTGTGGTGCGCCTGGTAGGAACAATCTGACTGGTAACCATTGCAACTGGTGCGGAGCGCCTGGTAGGAACAATCTGACTGGTAACCATAGCAACTGGTGCGGTGCGCCTGGTAGGAACAATCTGACTGGTAACCATAGCAACTGGTGCGGTGCGCCTGGTAGGAACAATCTGACTGGTAACCATAGCAACTGGTGCGGTGCGCCTGGTAGGAACAATCTGACTGGTAACCATAGCAACTGGTGCGGTGCGCCTGGTAGGAACAATCTGACTGGTAACCATAGCAACTGGTGCGGTGTGCCTGGTAGGAACAATCTGACTGGTAACCATAGCAACTGGTGCGGTGCGCCTGGTAGGAACAATCTGACTGGTAACCATAGCAACTGGTGCGGTGCGCCTGGTAGGAACAATCTGACTGGTAACCATAGCAACTGGTGCGGTGCGCCTGGTAGGAACAATCTGACTGGTAACCATAGCAACTGGTGCGGTGCGCCTGGTAGGAACAATCTGACTGGTAAACATAGCAACTGGTGCGGTGCGCCTGGTAGGAACAATCTGACTGGTAACCATAGCAACTGGTGCGGTGCGCCTGGTAGGAACAATCTGACTGGTAACCATAGCAACTAGTGCGGTGCGCCTGGTAGGAACAATCTGACTGGTAACCATAGCAACTGGTGCGGTGCGCCTGGTAGGAACAATCTGACTGGTAACCATAGCAACTGGTGCGGTGCGCCTGGTAGGAACAATCTGACTGGTAACCATAGCAACTGGTGCGGTGAGCCTGGTAGGAACAATCTGACTGGTAACCATAGCGACTGGTGCGGTGCGCCTGGTAGGAACAATCTGACTGGTTACCATAGCAACTGGTGCGGTGCGCCTGGTAGGAACAATCTGACTGGTAACCATAGCAACTGGTGCGGTGCGCCTGGTAGGAACAATCTGACTGGTAACCATAGCAACTGGTGCGGTGCGCCTGGTAGGAACAATCTGACTGGTAACCATAGCAACTGGTGCGGTGCGCCTGGTAGGAACAATCTGACTGGTAACCATAGCAACTGGTGCGGTGCGCCTGGTAGGAACAATCTGACTGGTAACCATAGCAACTGGTGCGGTTCGCCTGGTAGGAACAATCTGACTGGTAACCATAGCAACTAGTGCGGTGCGCCTGGTAGGAACAATCTGACTGGTAACCATAGCAACTGGTGCGGTGCGCCTGGTAGGAACAATCTGACTGGTAACCATAGCAACTGGTACGGTGCGCCTGGTAGGAACAATATGACTGGTAACCATAGCAACTGGTGCGGTGCGCCTGGTAGGAACAATCTGACTGGTAACCATAGCAACTGGTGCGGTGCGCCTGGTAGGAACAATCTGACTGGTAACCATAGCAACTGGTGCGGTGCGCCTGGTAGGAACAATCTGACTGGTAACCATAGCAACTGGTGCGGTGCGCCTGGTAGGAACAATCTGACTGGTAACCATAGCAACTAGTGCGGTGCGCCTGGTAGGAAAAATCTGACTGGTAACCATAGCAACTGGTGCGGTGCGCCTGGTAGGAACAATCTGACTGGTAACCATAGCAACTGGTGCGGTGCGCCTGGTAGGAACAATCTGACTGGTAACCATAGCAACTAGTGCGGTGCGCCTGGTAGGAACAATCTGACTGGTAACCATAGCAACTGGTGCGGTGCGCCTGGTAGGAACAATCTGACTGGTAACCATAGCAACTAGTGCGGTGCGCCTGGTAGGAACAATCTGACTGGTAACCATAGCAACTAGTGCGGTGCGCCTGGTAGGTACAATCTGACTGGTAACCATAGCAACTAGTGTGGTGCGCCTGGTAGGAACAATCTGACGGGTAACCATAGCAACTAGTGCGGTGCGCCTGGTAGGAACAATCTGACTGGTAACCATAGCAACTAGTTCGGTGCGCCTGGTAGGAACAATCTGACTGGTAACCATAGCAACTAGTGGGGTGCGCCTGGTAGGAACAATCTGACTGGTAACCATAGCAACTAGTGCGGTGCGCCTGGTAGGAACAATCTGACTGGTAACCATAGCAACTGGTGCGGTGCGCCTGGTAGGAACAATCTGACTGGTTACCATAGCAACTAGTGCGGTGCGCCTGGTAGGAACAATCTGACTGGTAACCATAGCAACTGGTGCGGTGCGACTGGTAGGAACACTCTGACTGGTAAACATAGCGACTGGTGCGGTGCGCCTGGTAGGAACAATCTGACGGGTAACCATAGCAACTGGTGCGGTGCGCCTGTTAGGATCAATCTGACTGGTAACCATAGCAACTGGTGCGGTGCGCCTGGTAGGAACAATCTGATTGGTAACCATAGCAACTGGTGCGGTGCGCCTGGTAGGAACAATCTGACTGGTAACCATAGCAACTGGTGTGGTGCGCCTGGTAGTAACAATCTGATTGGTAACCATAGCGACTGGTGCGGAGCGCCTGGTAGGAACAATCTGACTGGTAACCATAGCAACTGGTGCGGTGCGCCTGGTAGGAACAATCTGACTGGTAACCATAGCAACTGGTGCGGTGCGCCTGGTAGGATCAATCTGACTGGTAACCATAGCAACTGGTCAGGTGCGCCTGGTAGGAACAATCTGATTGGTAACCATAGCAACTGGTGCGGTGCGCCTGGTAGGAACAATCTGACTGGTAACCATAGCAACTGCTGCGGTGCGCCTGGTAGGAACAATCTGACTGGTAACCATAGCAACTGGTGCGGTGCGCCTGGTAGGAACAATCTGACTGGTAACCATAGCAACTGGTGCGGTGCGCCTGGTAGGAACAATGTGACTGGTAACCATAGCAACTGGTGCGGTGCGCCTGGTAGGAACAATCTGACTGGTAACCATAGCAACTGGTGCGGTGTGCCTGGTAGGAACAATCTGACTGGTAACCATAGCAACTGGTGCGGTGCGCCTGGTAGGAACAATCTGACTGGTAACCATAGCAACTGGTGCGGTGCGCCTGGTAGGAACAATCTGACTGGTAACCATAGCAACTGGTGCGGTGCGCCTGGTAGGAACAATCTGACTGGTAACCATAGCAACTGGTGCGGTGCGCCTGGTAGGAACAATCTGACTGGTAAACATAGCAACTGGTGCGGTGCGCCTGGTAGGAACAATCTGACTGGTAACCATAGCAACTGGTGCGGTGCGCCTGGTAGGAACAATCTGACTGGTAACCATAGCAACTAGTGCGGTGCGCCTGGTAGGAACAATCTGACTGGTAACCATAGCAACTGGTGCGGTGCGCCTGGTAGGAACAATCTGACTGGTAACCATAGCAACTGGTGCGGTGCGCCTGGTAGGAACAATCTGACTGGTAACCATAGCAACTGGTGCGGTGAGCCTGGTAGGAACAATCTGACTGGTAACCATAGCGACTGGTGCGGTGCGCCTGGTAGGAACAATCTGACTGGTTACCATAGCAACTGGTGCGGTGCGCCTGGTAGGAACAATCTGACTGGTAACCATAGCAACTGGTGCGGTGCGCCTGGTAGGAACAATCTGACTGGTAACCATAGCAACTGGTGCGGTGCGCCTGGTAGGAACAATCTGACTGGTAACCATAGCAACTGGTGCGGTGCGCCTGGTAGGAACAATCTGACTGGTAACCATAGCAACTGGTGCGGTGCGCCTGGTAGGAACAATCTGACTGGTAACCATAGCAACTGGTGCGGTTCGCCTGGTAGGAACAATCTGACTGGTAACCATAGCAACTAGTGCGGTGCGCCTGGTAGGAACAATCTGACTGGTAACCATAGCAACTGGTGCGGTGCGCCTGGTAGGAACAATCTGACTGGTAACCATAGCAACTGGTACGGTGCGCCTGGTAGGAACAATATGACTGGTAACCATAGCAACTGGTGCGGTGCGCCTGGTAGGAACAATCTGACTGGTAACCATAGCAACTGGTGCGGTGCGCCTGGTAGGAACAATCTGACTGGTAACCATAGCAACTGGTGCGGTGCGCCTGGTAGGAACAATCTGACTGGTAACCATAGCAACTGGTGCGGTGCGCCTGGTAGGAACAATCTGACTGGTAACCATAGCAACTAGTGCGGTGCGCCTGGTAGGAAAAATCTGACTGGTAACCATAGCAACTGGTGCGGTGCGCCTGGTAGGAACAATCTGACTGGTAACCATAGCAACTGGTGCGGTGCGCCTGGTAGGAACAATCTGACTGGTAACCATAGCAACTAGTGCGGTGCGCCTGGTAGGAACAATCTGACTGGTAACCATAGCAACTGGTGCGGTGCGCCTGGTAGGAACAATCTGACTGGTAACCATAGCAACTAGTGCGGTGCGCCTGGTAGGAACAATCTGACTGGTAACCATAGCAACTAGTGCGGTGCGCCTGGTAGGTACAATCTGACTGGTAACCATAGCAACTAGTGTGGTGCGCCTGGTAGGAACAATCTGACGGGTAACCATAGCAACTAGTGCGGTGCGCCTGGTAGGAACAATCTGACTGGTAACCATAGCAACTAGTTCGGTGCGCCTGGTAGGAACAATCTGACTGGTAACCATAGCAACTAGTGGGGTGCGCCTGGTAGGAACAATCTGACTGGTAACCATAGCAACTAGTGCGGTGCGCCTGGTAGGAACAATCTGACTGGTAACCATAGCAACTGGTGCGGTGCGCCTGGTAGGAACAATCTGACTGGTTACCATAGCAACTAGTGCGGTGCGCCTGGTAGGAACAATCTGACTGGTAACCATAGCAACTGGTGCGGTGCGACTGGTAGGAACACTCTGACTGGTAAACATAGCGACTGGTGCGGTGCGCCTGGTAGGAACAATCTGACGGGTAACCATAGCAACTGGTGCGGTGCGCCTGTTAGGATCAATCTGACTGGTAACCATAGCAACTGGTGCGGTGCGCCTGGTAGGAACAATCTGATTGGTAACCATAGCAACTGGTGCGGTGCGCCTGGTAGGAACAATCTGACTGGTAACCATAGCAACTGGTGTGGTGCGCCTGGTAGTAACAATCTGATTGGTAACCATAGCGACTGGTGCGGAGCGCCTGGTAGGAACAATCTGACTGGTAACCATAGCAACTGGTGCGGTGCGCCTGGTAGGAACAATCTGACTGGTAACCATAGCAACTGGTGCGGTGCGCCTGGTAGGATCAATCTGACTGGTAACCATAGCAACTGGTCAGGTGCGCCTGGTAGGAACAATCTGATTGGTAACCATAGCAACTGGTGCGGTGCGCCTGGTAGGAACAATCTGACTGGTAACCATAGCAACTGCTGCGGTGCGCCTGGTAGGAACAATCTGACTGGTAACCATAGCAACTGGTGCGGTGCGCCTGGTAGGAACAATCTGACTGGTAACCATAGCAACTGGTGCGGTGCGCCTGGTAGGAACAATGTGACTGGTAACCATAGCAACTAGTGCGGTGCGCCTGGTAGGAAAAATCTGACTGGTAACCATAGCAACTAGTGCGGTGCGCCTGGTAGGAACAATCTGACTGGTAACCATTGCAACTGGAGCGGTGCGCCTGGTAGGAACAATCTGACTGGTAACCATAGCAACTGGTGCGGTGCGCCTGGTAGGAACAATCTGACTGGTAACCATAGCAACTGGTGTGGTGCGCCTGGTAGGAACAATCTGATTGGTAACCATAGCAACTGGTGCGGTGCGCCTGGTAGGAACAATCTGACTGGTAACCATAGCAACTGGTGCGGTGCGCCTGGTAGGAACAATCTGACTGGTAACCATAGCAACTGGTACGGTGCGCATGGTAGGAACAATCTGACTGGTAACCATAGCAACTGGTGCGGTGCGCATGGTAGGAACAATCTGACTGGTAACCATAGCAACTGGTGCGGTGCGCCTGGTAGGAACAATCTGACTGGTAACCATAGCAACTGGTGCGGTGCGCCTGGTAGGAACAATCTGACTGGTAACCATAGCAACTGGTGCGGTGAGCCTGGTAGGAACAATCTGACTGGTAACCATAGCAACTGGTGCGGTGCGCCTGGTAGGAACAATCTGATTGGTAACCATAGCAACTGGTGCGGTGCGCCTGGTAGGAACAGTCTGACTGGTAACCATAGCAACTGGTGCGGTGCGCCTGGTAGGAACAATCTGACTGGTAACCATACCAACTGGTGCGGTGCGCCTGGTAGGAACAATCTGACTGGTAACCATAGCAACTGGTGCGGTGCGCCTGGTAGGAACAATCTGACTGGTAACCATAGCAACTGGTGCGGTGCGCCTGGTAGGAACAATCTGACTGGTAACCATAGCAACTGGTGCGATGCACCTGGTAGGAACAATCTGACTGGTAACCATAGCAACTGGTGCGGTGCGCCTGGTAGGAACAATCTGACTGGTAACCATAGCAACTGGTGCGGTGCGCCTGGTAGGAACAATCTGACTGGTAAGCATAGCAGCTGGTGCGGTGCGCCTGGTAGGAACAATCTGACTGGTAACCATAGCAACTGGTGCGGTGCGCCTGGTAGGAACAATCTGACTGGTAGCCATAGCAACTGGTGCGGTGCGCCTGGTAGGAACAATCTGACTGGTAACCATAGCAACTGGTGCGGTGCGCCTGGTAGGAACAATCTGACTGGTAACCATAGCAACTGGTGCGGTGTGCCTGGTAGGAACAATCTGACTGGTAATCATAGCAACTGGTGCGGTGCGCCTGGTAGGAACAATCTGACTGGTAACCATAGCAACTGGTGCGGTGCGCCTGGTAGGAACAATCTGACTGGTAACCATAGCAACTGGTGCGGTGCGCATGGTAGGAACAATCTGACTGGTAACCATAGCAACTGGTGCGGTGCGCCTGGTAGGAACAATCTGACTGGTAACCATAGCAACTGGTGCGGTGCGCCTGGTAGGAACAATCTGACTGGTAACCATAGCAACTGGTGCGGTGAGCCTGGTAGGAACAATCTGACTGGTAACCATAGCAACTGGTGCGGTGCGCCTGGTAGGAACAATCTGATTGGTAACCATAGCAACTGGTGCGGTGCGCCTGGTAGGAACAATCTGACTGGTAACCATAGCAACTGGTGCGGTGCGCCTGGTAGGAACAATCTGACTGGTAACCATAGCAACTGGTGCGGTGCGCCTGGTAGGAACAATGTGACTGGTAACCATAGCAACTAGTGCGGTGCGCCTGGTAGGAAAAATCTGACTGGTAACCATAGCAACTAGTGCGGTGCGCCTGGTAGGAACAATCTGACTGGTAACCATTGCAACTGGAGCGGTGCGCCTGGTAGGAACAATCTGACTGGTAACCATAGCAACTGGTGCGGTGCGCCTGGTAGGAACAATCTGACTGGTAACCATAGCAACTGGTGTGGTGCGCCTGGTAGGAACAATCTGATTGGTAACCATAGCAACTGGTGCGGTGCGCCTGGTAGGAACAATCTGACTGGTAACCATAGCAACTGGTGCGGTGCGCCTGGTAGGAACAATCTGACTGGTAACCATAGCAACTGGTACGGTGCGCATGGTAGGAACAATCTGACTGGTAACCATAGCAACTGGTGCGGTGCGCATGGTAGGAACAATCTGACTGGTAACCATAGCAACTGGTGCGGTGCGCCTGGTAGGAACAATCTGACTGGTAACCATAGCAACTGGTGCGGTGCGCCTGGTAGGAACAATCTGACTGGTAACCATAGCAACTGGTGCGGTGAGCCTGGTAGGAACAATCTGACTGGTAACCATAGCAACTGGTGCGGTGCGCCTGGTAGGAACAATCTGATTGGTAACCATAGCAACTGGTGCGGTGCGCCTGGTAGGAACAATCTGACTGGTAACCATAGCAACTGGTGCGGTGCGCCTGGTAGGAACAATCTGACTGGTAGCCATAGCAACTGGTGCGGTGCGCCTGGTAGGAACAATCTGACTGGTAACCATAGCAACTGGTGCGGTGCGCCTGGTAGGAACAATCTGACTGGTAACCATAGCAACTGGTGCGGTGCGCCTGGTAGGAACAATCTGATTGGTAACCATAGCAACTGGTGCGGTGCGCCTGGTAGGAACAATCTGACTGGTAACCATAGCAACTGGTGCGGTGCGCCTGGTAGGAACAATCTGACTGGTAACCTTAGCAACTGGTGCGGTGCGCCTGGTAGGAACAATCTGACTGGTAACCATAGCAACTGGTGCGGTGCGCCTGGTAGGAACAATCTGACTGGTAACCATAGCAACTGGTGCGGTGTGCCTGGTAGGAACAATCTGACTGGTAACCATAGCAACTGGTGCGGTGCGCCTGGTAGGAACAATCTGACTGGTAACCATAGCAACTGGTGCGGTGCGCCTGGTAGGAACAATCTGACTGGTAACCATAGCAACTGGTGCGGTGCGCCTGGTAGGAACAATCTGACTGGTAACCATAGCAACTGGTGCGGTGCGCCTGGTAGGAACAATCTGACTGGTAACCATAGCAACTGGTGCGGTGCGCCTGGTAGGAACAATCTGACTGGTAACCATAGCAACTGGAGCGGTGCCCCTGGTAGGAACAATCTGATTGGTAACCATAGCAACTGGTGCGGTGCGCCTGGTAGGAACAATCTGACTGGTAACCATAGCAACTGGTGCGGTGCGCCTGGTAGGAACAATCTGACTGGTAACCATAGCAACTGGTGCTGTGCGCCTGGTAGGAACAATCTGACTGGTAACCATAGCAACTGGTGCGGTGCGCCTGGTAGGAACAATCTGACTGGTAACCATAGCAACTGGTGCGGTGCGCCTGGTAGGAACAATCTGACTGGTAACCATAGCAACTGGTGCGGTGCGCCTGGTAGGAACAATCTGACTGGTAACCATAGCAACTGGTGCGGTGCGCCTGGTAGGAACAATCTGACTGGTATCCATAGCAACTGGTGCGGTGCGCCTGGTAGGAACAATCTGACTGGTAACCATAGCAACTGGTGCGGTGCGTCTGGTAGGAACAATCTGATTGGTAACCATAGCAACTGGTGCGGTGCGCCTGGTAGGAACAATCTGACTGGTAAACATAGCAACTGGTGCGGTGCGCCTGGTAGGAACAATCTGACTGGTAACCATAGCAACTGGTGCGGTGCGCCTGGTAGGAACAATCTGACTGGTAACCATAGCAACTAGTGCGGTGCGCCTGGTAGGAACAATCTGACTGGTAACCATAGCAACTGGTGCGGTGCGCCTGGTAGGAACAATCTGACTGGTAACCATAGCAACTGGTGCGGTGCGCCTGGTAGGAACAATCTGACTGGTAACCATAGCAACTGGTGCGGTGAGCCTGGTAGGAACAATCTGACTGGTAACCATAGCAACTGGTGCGGTGCGCCTGGTAGGAACAATCTGACTGGTAAACATAGCAACTGGTGCGGTGCGCCTGGTAGGAACAATCTGACTGGTAACCATAGCAACTGGTGCGGTGCGCCTGGTAGGAACAATCTGACTGGTAACCATAGCATCTGGTGCGGTGCGCCTGGTAGGAACAATCTGACTGGTAACCATAGCAACTGGTGCGGTGCGCCTGGTAGGAACAATCTGACTGGTAACCATAGCAACTGGTGCGGTGCGCCTGGTAGGAACAATCTGACTGGTAACCATAGCAACTGGTGCGGTTCGCCTGGTAGGAACAATCTGACTGGTAACCATAGCAACTAGTGCGGTGCGCCTGGTAGGAACAATCTGACTGGTAACCATAGCAACTGGTGCGGTGCGCCTGGTAGGAACAATCTGACTGGTAACCATAGCAACTGGTACGGTGCGCCTGGTAGGAACAATCTGACTGGTAACCATAGCAACTGGTGCGGTGCGCCTGGTAGGAACAATCTGACTGGTAACCATAGCAACTGGTGCGGTGCGCCTGGTAGGAACAATCTGACTGGTAACCATAGCAACTGGTGCGGTGCGCCTGGTAGGAACAATCTGACTGGTAACCATAGCAACTGGTGCGGTGCGCCTGGTAGGAACAATCTAACTGGTAACCATAGCAACTAGTGCGGTGCGCCTGGTAGGAAAAATCTGACTGGTAACCATAGCAACTGGTGCGGTGCGCCTGGTAGGAACAATCTGACTGGTAACCATAGCAACTGGTGCGGTGCGCCTGGTAGGAACAATCTGACTGGTAACCATAGCAACTAGTGCGGTGCGCCTGGTAGGAACAATCTGACTGGTAACCATAGCAACTGGTGCGGTGCTCCTGGTAGGAACAATCTGACTGGTAACCATAGCAACTAGTGCGGTGCGCCTGGTAGGAACAATCTGACTGGTAACCATAGCAACTAGTGCGGTGCGCCTGGTAGGTACAATCTGACTGGTAACCATAGCAACTAGTGTGGTGCGCCTGGTAGGAACAATCTGACGGGTAACCATAGCAACTAGTGCGGTGCGCCTGGTAGGAACAATCTGACTGGTAACCATAGCAACTAGTGCGGTGCGCCTGGTAGGAACAATCTGACTGGTAACCATAGCAACTAGTGCGGTGGGCCTGGTAGGAACAATCTGACTGGTAACCATAGCAACTAGTGCGGTGCGCCTGGTAGGAACAATCTGACTGGTAACCATAGCAACTGGTGCGGTGCGCCTGGTAGGAACAATCTGACTGGTTACCATAGCAACTAGTGCGGTGCGCCTGGTAGGAACAATCTGACTGGTAACCATAGCAACTGGTGCGGTGCGACTGGTAGGAACACTCTGACTGGTAAACATAGCGACTGGTGCGGTGCGCCTGTTAGGAACAATCTGACGGGTAACCATAGCAACTGGTGCGGTGCGCCTGTTAGGATCAATCTGACTGGTAACCATAGCAACTGGTGCGGTGCGCCTGGTAGGAACAATCTGATTGGTAACCATAGCAACTGCTGCGGTGCGCCTGGTAGGAACAATCTGACTGGTAACCATAGCAACTGGTGCGGTGCGCCTGGTAGTAACAATCTGATTGGTAACCATATCGACTGGTGCGGAGCGCCTGGTAGGAACAATCTGACTGGTAACCATAGCAACTGGTGCGGTGCGCCTGGTAGGAACAATCTGACTGGTAACCATAGCAACTGGTGCGGTGCGCCTGGTAGGATCAATCTGACTGGTAACCATAGCAACTGGTCAGGTGCGCCTGGTAGGAACAATCTGATTGGTAACCATAGCAACTGGTGCGGTGCGCCTGGTAGGAACAATCTGACTGGTAACCATAGCAACTGGTGCGGTGCGCCTGGTAGGAACAATCTGACTGGTAACCATAGCAACTGGTGCGGTGCGCCTGGTAGGAACAATCTGACTGGTAACCATAGCAACTGGTGCGGTGCGCCTGGTAGGAACAATGTGACTGGTAACCATAGCAACTAGTGCGGTGCGCCTGGTAGGAAAAATCTGACTGGTAACCATAGCAACTAGTGCGGTGCGCCTGGTAGGAACAATCTGACTGGTAACCATTGCAACTGGAGCGGTGCGCCTGGTAGGAACAATCTGACTGGTAACCATAGCAACTGGTGCGGTGCGCCTGGTAGGAACAATCTGAATGGTAACCATAGCAACTGGTGTGGTGCGCCTGGTAGGAACAATCTGATTGGTAACCATAGCAACTGGTGCGGTGCGCCTGGTAGGAACAATCTGACTGGTAACCATAGCAACTGGTGCGGTGCGCCTGGTAGGAACAATCTGACTGGTAACCATAGCAACTGGTACGGTGCGCATGGTAGGAACAATCTGACTGGTAACCATAGCAACTGGTGCGGTGCGCATGGTAGGAACAATCTGACTGGTAACCATAGCAACTGGTGCGGTGCGCCTGGTAGGAACAATCTGACTGGTAACCATAGCAACTGGTGCGGTGCGCCTGGTAGGAACAATCTGACTGGTAACCATAGCAACTGGTGCGGTGAGCCTGGTAGGAACAATCTGACTGGTAACCATAGCAACTGGTGCGGTGCGCCTGGTAGGAACAATCTGATTGGTAACCATAGCAACTGGTGCGGTGCGCCTGGTAGGAACAATCTGACTGGTAACCATAGCAACTGGTGCGGTGCGCCTGGTAGGAACAATCTGACTGGTAACCATAGCAACTGGTGCGGTGCGCCTGGTAGGAACAATCTGACTGGTAACCATAGCAACTGGTGCGGTGCGCCTGGTTGGAACAATCTGACTGGTAACCATAGCAACTGGTGCGGTGCGCCTGGTAGGAACAATCTGACTGGTAACCATAGCAACTGGTGCGATGCACCTGGTAGGAACAATCTGACTGGTAACCATAGCAACTGGTGCGGTGCGCCTGGTAGGATCAATCTGACTGGTAACCATAGCAACTGGTGCGGTGTGCCTGGTAGGAACAATCTGACTGGTAACCATAGCAACTGGTGCGGTGCGCCTGGTAGGAACAATCTGACTGGTAACCATAGCAACTGGTGCGGTGCGCCTGGTAGGAACAATCTGACTGGTAACCATAGCAACTGGTGCGGTGCGCCTGGTAGGAACAATCTGACTGGTAACCATAGCAACTGGTGCGGTGCGCCTGGTAGGAACAATCTGACTGGTAACCATAGCAACTGGTGCGGTGCGCCTGGTAGGAACAATCTGACTGTTAACCATAGCAACTGGTGCGGTGCGCCTGGTAGGAACAATCTGACTGGTAACCATAGCAACTGGAGCGGTGCGCCTGGTAGGAACAATCTGATTGGTAACCATAGCAACTGGTGCGGTGCGCCTGGTAGGAACAATCTGACTGGTAACCATAGCAACTGGTGCGGTGCGCCTGGTAGGAACAATCTGACTGGTAACCATAGCAACTGGTGCGGTGCGCCTGGTAGGAACAATCTGACTGGTAACCATAGCAACTGGTGCGGTGCGCCTGGTAGGAACAATCTGACTGGTAACCATAGCAACTGGTGCGGTGCGCCTGGTAGGAACAATCTGACTGGTAACCATAGCAACTGGTGCGGTGCGCCTGGTAGGAACAATCTGATTGGTAACCATAGCAAGTGGTGCGGTGCGCCTGGTAGGAACAATCTGACTGGTAACCATAGCAACTGGTGCGGTGCGCCTGGTAGGAACAATCTGACTGGTAACCATAGCAACTGGTGCGGTGCGCCTGGTAGGAACAATCTGACTGGTAACCATAGCAACTGGAGCGGTGCGCCTGGTAGGAACAATCTGACTGGTAACCATAGCAACTGGTGCGGTGCGCCTGGTAGGAACAATCTGACTGGTAACCATAGCAACTAGTGCGGTGCGCCTGGTAGGTACAATCTGACTGGTAACCATAGCAACTAGTGCGGTGCGCCTGGTAGGAACAATCTGACGGGTAACCATAGCAACTAGTGCGGTGCGCCTGGTAGGAACAATCTGACTGGTAACCATAGCATCTAGTTCGGTGCGCCTGGTAGGAACAATCTGACTGGTAACCATAGCAACTAGTGCGGTGCGCCTGGTAGGAACAATCTGACTGGTAACCATAGCAACTAGTGCGGTGCGCCTGGTAGGAACAATCTGACTGGTAACCATAGCAACTGGTGCGGTGCGCCTGGTAGGAACAATCTGACTGGTTACCATAGCAACTAGTTCGGTGCGCCTGGTAGGAACAATCTGACTGGTAACCATAGCAACTGGTGCGGTGCGACTGGTAGGAACAATCTGACTGGTAACCATAGCAACTGGTGCGGTGCGCCTGGTAGGAACAATCTGACGGGTAACCATAGCAACTGGTGCGGTGCGCCTGGTAGGAACAATCTGACTGGTAACCATAGCAACTGGTGCGGTGCGCCTGGTAGGAACAATCTGATTGGTAACCATAGCAACTGGTGCGGTGCGCCTGGTAGGAACAATCTGACTGGTAACCATAGCAACTGGTGTGGTGCGCCTGGTAGGAACAATCTGATTGGTAACCATAGCGACTGGTGCGGTGCGCCTGGTAGGAACAATCTGACTGGTAACCATAGCAACTGGTGCGGTGCGCCTGGTAGGAACAATCTGACTGGTAACCATAGCAACTGGTGCGGTGCGCCTGGTAGGAACAATCTGACTGGTAACCATAGCAACTGGTGCGGTGCGCCTGGTAGGAACAATCTGACTGGTAACCATAGCAACTGGTGCGGTGCGCCTGGTAGGAACAATCTGACTGGTAACCATAGCAACTGGTGCGGTGCGCCTGGTAGGAACAATCTGACTGGTAACCATAGCAACTGGTGCGGTGCGCCTGGTAGGAACAATCTGACTGGTAACCATAGCAACTGGTGCGGTGAGCCTGGTAGGAACAATCTGATTGGTAACCATAGCAACTGGTGCGGTGCGCCTGGTAGGAACAATCTGACTGGTAACCATAGCAACTGGTGCGGTGCGCCTGGTAGGAACAATCTGACTGGTAACCATAGCAACTGGTGCGGTGCGCCAGGTAGGAACAATCTGACTGGTAACCATAGCAACTGGTGCGGTGCGCCTGGTAGGAACAATCTGATTGGTAACCATAGCAACTGGTGCGGTGCGCCTGGTAGGAACAATCTGACTGGTAACCATAGCAACTGGTGCGGTGCGCCTGGTAGGAACAATCTGACTGGTAACCATAGCAACTGGTGCGGTGCGCCTGGTAGGAACAATCTGACTGGTAACCATAGCAACTGGTGCGGTGCGCCTTGTAGGAACAATCTGACTGGTAACCATAGCAACTGGTGCGGTGCGCCTGGTAGGAACAATCTGACTGGTAACCATAGCAACTGGTGTGGTGCGCCTGGTAGGAACAATCTGACTGGTAACCATAGCAACTGGTGCGGTGCGCCTGGTAGGAACAATCTGACTGGTAACCATAGCAACTGGTGCGGTGCGCCTGGTAGGAACAATCTGACTGTTAACCATAGCAACTGGTGCGGTGCGCCTGGTAGGAACAATCTGACTGGTAACCATAGCAACTGGTGCGGTGCGCCTGGTAGGAACAATCTGACTGGTATCCATAGCAAGTGGTGCGGTGCGCCTGGTAGGAACAATCTGACTGGTAACCATAGCAACTGGTGCGGTGCGCCTGGTAGGAACAATCTGACTGTTAACCATAGCAACTGGTGCGGTGCGCCTGGTAGGAACAATCTGACTGGTAACCATAGCAACTGGTGCGGTGCGCCTGGTAGGAGCAATCTGACTGGTAACCATAGCAACTGGACGTGACGTAGAGAAAGCCAGAGCTGGAATCACTGCAGACCATCCCGTGATTTGCTGTTGAAATACTGTCAGTGCCGGGACTTGATAACCTCGGCTATGCCGCTGGGACGCTGGTGGTTATTCTGATCGTGCTAGCCATTAACGGATTTAGTAATCAGTATCCATTTGAAAAGATTCGTCGTGCCAAAGTAATGCATACAAGATAGTTGAAAGCGAAGCAGGGCTAATCCCCGTATGTGGAACGGGAGGCTGGCTACTGGCAACGCGCAGCCAATTGGTCGGCCGACCACAGGTATTATCCGCCTCTTTCTGTCCTCTCATTACGGAAAAACTAATTAAATGGGTGAAATGGAGGCATGAACTCTTGTACGGGATTACCTGCACTTTCTGCTGATTGATTAAATCCAGTGCCAACCGGAGCAGGACATGGACTGACCTCAGTGGCTATTCACAGGGCCTTCCCTGTCCCACAACATGTATGCTATTTGAAGCTATGGCGCACCATTCTCACCGGAGCGTGCTCTTCCCAACCTCAAGGTCATGGCCGAGGGCACTCTGACTCGCGAAAGACCTGTCGTATCACATCAAATTAATTAACACTTTATAGAGCAAAACTATTCAGTTTATTTTTATGTTTTTTATTTTAATTAATATAATTATTAATTTTTAATTTTCAATTTATGTTCTTATAGATTTAATTTTGATATTTTATTGAATAAATTAATTAACTCATTTCGAATTTATTTTTACAATTATCTTCATAGTTTTTATAGTAATGTTTATTATTTTCATTTGTATATTTCTTTTATTATTGTAATTTTATTTGTATCATTTTTATGTCTGTATTTATATTTTATTATTACACTTTAATTGTTAATACTTTAGTTCTATTTTTTTTAAATTTTATCCAACACATTACGTCCAGTAGATCCGTAAGTATATTTGATTTTTAGAAATACTAGCACTTCGGCATGAACATTTTCCGAAATTTGGCTTAAAGATTCAACTATCAGCATCCTTGAAAGCATGAACCATCCTTGTGACAAGTGGTTAATATGGAGACGACTATCTCATTAAGGGGCAATGGGACTGACAGAAATAACAAAAATATATAATTTTCCTTTAGCAATATTCGCCAGACTCCAGCGCATGTTGACCCATTAGGGACTTTAGTAGGAAGCCGCGTTAGTCATTTTCAAGAAAATGTTCGAATGTCTTTCTATTGTCTCATTCGATAGTATGTCCTCTCTAGTTTCCAGAAATATATAGTTTGTACTAGTTTTATTATTGTTTAGCTCATTTATATTCACTTTAATGATCAGTGTGCACGCTTTTCAGCAGCTGTCACTTTGACGCATAGGTGCAGCAGATAAAGCACACATTAATCCGGCTTTGAAACAGTCTAAACCAGAACTAAAATAATGTAGGAGATTCTCACGGGTCAAAGAATGCAGAAGATTGACCTAAAATCTACTTTAAATGTGTACCTCAACTTTAAGTTACGATTTCTCTCACTTCATTTTTTTCAACGTTTGTCTTGACTTGGGCAGTTAAAATGTCCACTTAGAATGCAGATATTAGTTTCATTTAAAAACTAAAATATAGACAAATAATGCAGCTATGTTGAAACGCAGAATGAAGCAGTTAAATTGAAATTTGAGGTCGCGCTCCCCACAATTAATTTATTTTTTCCTTAGCGTAAATTTAAAACAAAGCTAATATATTTTTTTCAATCAATGATACAAAACCGATTCTGCTATACAACATTCTGGACATACAGGAGATCAATTTGCGACAACAATGACTCAATTAAGTTGAAAAAGAGCAAAGATATCGCGTCCTAAAAATGCACGTTATTTTTGTGATTAATCTTTGACCCCCCCCCCAAATTTATTTAATTTTTCTTACATTTTTTTCACGCGAATTGACCACTTAGGATCACGCAACAACTTTATTTCTTTTTCTTATTCTTTGCCTGGAGTTTCCTCTGTCTCCAATATTCCTTCATGCGTTCACTGGCATTTTTTCTTTGGTCTTCTGTCCAAGTTCGTCCACTTCTCTTAGGTCTTCCTTCATCTTGAAACCCTTCCAGATTGTTCACTTTGCTCTTAAATACATTTCTTTCTAGCATTTGAGATTCTGTGATGTTTAACTTTTCTAAATCTTTCCTAACTTCCTTAATCCATGTTGTGGTGGTCTTTTTCTTCCAGAGATAGTCGAATAGTTGTTTAGTTAATCTATGGTCGTTCATTCTATAGAGATGTCCGAAGAATGTCAGCCTTCTCTTCCGCATAGACGCGGAGATTCTTTCCACGTTCTGGTAGACTTCTCCGTTGCTTCTCAGTCTCCATCCATCTTCAGTCTGAACTGCACCCATGATTTTTCTAAGAATTCTCCTTTCCATGACTTCTAGATTTTCGAGGCTATAGTTGATCGAGAGGCATTCACTGGCAAAGAGGCACTCTATTTTTACGACAGTGTTATAATGCCTTATTTTGGCATTCCAGGAGATGCACTTTTTGTTGTAGATATTTTTTGTTAATCCATACGCTCTTTCCATTTTTATAATTCGATCTTCCACAGCTGCTTTTTCTAACCCATTCTCCTGTATAGTCTCTCCTAGGTACTTGAACTTTTTTACCCTTTCAATCCGTCCTATCTCCGTGTCAAGGAACTTTGGTCCATGTTTGTCATTTGTCATAAATTTTGTCTTTTCAACTGATATCCTTAGTCCTGTTTGGCTAGCGATCTTTTCCAAGAGGTTGATTTGTATGACTGCTTCTTCCGTGGTTTCCGATAGTACTGCAAAATCATCTGCAAACGCCAGGCAGTTGACTTTAATTCCTACCGACTTCCTCCCGAGGCAGATTGGGCTTATTCCTCGACTCTCCAATTCCGAGTTCCAAATTCTCACAACCTTCTCTAGGACACAGTTGAAAAGGATTGGTGATAGGCCATCCCCTTGCCTGACTCCTGTCTTAATTTCGAACGGCCGAGAAAGCTCTCCCATGAACTTAACCCTGGAAGTTGTGTTTGTTAGGGTCTCTTTGACTATATTTGCTAGTTTGGTTTTGATTCCAAATTCCCTTAGGATCCTGTCTAAGGTCTCTCTGTCCACTGAATCAAATGCCTTTTTAAAGTCTATGAAGGATACCACAATTTTCTTATTACTCAGCAGTCTGTGACGGATTATTGATTTCAAGTTGAAGATCTGCTCAACACAGGAGCGTCCTTTCCTAAACCCTCCTTGGTACTCGCCTAGTTGTTTGTCCAGCGTATCTTCTATTCTGTTTAGAAGAATCTTGGAGAGAATTTTATAAGCAATTGAAAGGAGGGACACACCTCTGTAGTTGTTCACGTCTTGCTTATCCCCTTTCTTGTGGAGCGGATGGATCAGCGCTGTTTTCCATTCTTCTGGAATTTTCTCGGTTTCCCAGACTGCACCAAGGATTCTGTGAAGGTCGTCTAGAATTTCTGGCTCAGCTTATTTAATCATTTCTGCTGTTATCGAATCTTCTCCACTTGCTTTGTTGTTCTTTAGGTTCTTGATGACATCCCTGATCTCTTCTTTTGTTGGTGGTGCATCCTCTTTTGAGTTTGCTGGTGAGTCTGCTATTTCTAATCTAGAAGTGGGGGTTGGACAGTTCAAAAGATCTTGAAAGTATCCAGCTAGTATTTCGCAGTTTTCATGGTTGTTCAGTCCAATTTTTCCCTGTTCATTTCTAAAACTCATACTTGGGGCTTGGTAACCCTTAAGTTTGTTTTTGAATGTCTGGTAAAAGTCTCTGGAGTTGTGTTTAACGAAGTTGCTCTGAAGATTTTCTAACTGTGCTGCTTCAAAAGATCGCTTGGTCCTACGGAAAATTCTGGATGTTTCTTTCCTCTGTTGTCTGAATTGTTCCAAGTGTTCCCTTTTTCCAGAAGATTTCCATCTTCTCCATTCCTCAGACCTCTTACTGAGAGCTACATCGCAGTGTTCGTTCCACCAGATTTCTCTTTTCCTCTTTGCCAAACCCAGTGTCTTCTTTGCGGCGTCATTGATTCCTGTACAGAGTTGTTGCCAACTTTCCTTTTTGGTGCTGCGGATTTCTTCCCTAAAGTTCTTAACAATGTCGTGGGAAATATTCAATTTGCTCCTGTTATATTTGGTTATTCTAGGTGGGTCTCTCTTTTGTCGTAGCGGAAGGAAGCGGATTTTGGCTTTGGAAAGGTAGTGGTCTGAATCGAAGTCACCGTTTCTAATCACCTTGACATTCATTACCTCTTTTGCGTTTTTCCTTGATATCGCTACATGGTCCAGTTGGAATTCCCCTAAATTTGGATTTGGGGATACCCAGGTTTTCGTTTTTCTTGGGAGTTTCCTGAAATTTGTTGACATTATTCTAAACTGGAATGCTCTGCAGAGTCTTATGAGCCTTTCCCCATTTCTGTTTGTCCTCCTATGCGCTGGGTAATCTCCCACGATGTCCCTGTATTTTCTCTCTTTTCCTATTTGTGCATTAAAATCTCCCAGGAGAATTTTTATGTTTTTCTCGGGTATCTGCAAGATTTCAGTGTCTAAGAGATCCCAGAAATCGTCCACCTTCTGTGGATTCTTTTTGTTGTCTTCATTAATGGGAGCATGGCAGTTGATAAGCGTGTACTCCTTGTTTTTACACTTGAATGTAAGTAGCGATAGCCTTTCTGATTTCGATGTGAATTCTGTGACACTAGTCACTATCTTTTTGTTTACGTAAAAGGCAGTCCCTAGTAGAGGCATGTTTCCCATTATTTTTATTGCTGGCTTTCCTTTAAATACTCTGTAGTGTTCAGTGTCCACAACATTCTTATCTAAAAATCTGGTCTCTTGCACAGCTAGGATCTGGATTTGATTCTTGTCTAAAAGCTTTTCAAGTTCTTTTTCTTTCCTACTTTGAGGAGCGAGTTAACATTTATGGTTCCAATGAAGTACTTATTTTTAAATTTCAGCTTGGAAGGTATTTCAAGACGCTCCGACTCGTCTTTGTTGCAGTTGTTGGGACTCCCCAGAACCCTAGGTCCCGATGCATTGCATAACGCAATGGTGGATTTCTCTTTCGAGCTACCACCTGGGGTAGTGCTTTCTTTCAGCGGACTTTTCTTACATTTATTAAATAATATTTTAATTACCAAAGTAATAACACTTCACTAACGAGGGGAGGCTACGATGTGTGGGTAACCGATTCGAACCATCTTTAGTACACGTGTAGGACATGACCAGGCGTATATCAGGTGCGCTTCTCAGCCGTTTCCGAGAAATTAATTATTCGCAATTGCAGTGCGTCCATGTGCGTTACAATTACAAATTTCTGCATGTTAATTTGTGGCTCGAAACGTGTTGATACAAACGAAAAATCAATACTTGAACATAAGACAAGATAAGTCAAGTTGGTTGGCGCAAGGAGGATTTTGAACATTTGAAAATAATAAAACCTCAGTATCTTTTAATGGTACTCGTTGATTGGTTGGTTCCTCAGTTTAGAGGCTGCGACAACGCGGTCATGTAGCCCCGTGTACATTGGGTGTGTGTAGAATCTGTCTGATAACCGGTGTTAATTGTGATGGCTGTATTAGTGTGTTATCTGTTTTTAATTCAAGTAAGACCGGGTGAGTTAGCCGTGGTCGTTACGGCATGACTGCTGGCAGTCGCTCACATCTGGGAGGCGAAGAGGTTCGAATCCCCTGCCGGCAACCTTGAAGATGGTCTTCTGTGGTTTCCCATCTTCCTTCCAGGCAAATGCCGGGGTTGGTTCCTAACTATAGGCCACAGCCGCTACCTTCCAACTCCTCGTCCTTACATTCCAACTTTCCTCCCCAACGGTACTTGTAGCTCACCCATTGGGTGTCCGTCTCGAAGCAGCTACAAAACTGGCGAGCCGAACATGTCCTCGGACACTCCCGGCACTAAAAGCCATACGCTAAAATATAAAAATTTAAAAAAACAAGTAAGGACTGCAGACATTTAATTTTTCAAGTAGTTCCTACTTTCGCTACCAAACACCACCATCAGCGACCAACTAGTTCTGAACTTGGTTACTAGATGCCCCCACAGTCGGCTCCTGGCGACGAACGTTGGAACCTAACTCAAATCTAACCTATAATTTAGCTTCACACAAGTGTAATTAGTGGAAGGTTGTTTTACATGCCATAAATATATGAGATGGGACTGCAGGCTTTACTTCCCCTCCGAAGGAAGGCATACTGACGGCTTTTTAACGCTCTTAAAGATCTGACACCTTCGGGCGAGTTTGAACCCGTGACCTTGCTCATAGAAGCTCAGCATGCTAGCAACTACGCCACCGAAGCGCCTGACTTGATAAGGACACACACACACACGAGTCTACTTTTGTGTCAGTTTTTGAAATGGGAAAAGTAGGCTAATATCAGAAGCACATGTTGCAATGCCACAGCCCTTCTGGCTGATTTATGGGGAAATGCAGTACAGTATCTTATTTTATGAGGCTGGCAACACTGGCTCATCACATAGTTATCTCAGGGCTGTGGTTTTGAGGCATTGTGGTCTCAACATTGGCGGTTCATTAAAGTGATCGATGATTGGTCACAACATGTGGGGATTGTGGTTAACAGGAACAGCTAGCGTCATGAACTGTGGTTTACGAGGCCCCGTCAAAACGTTTGAACGGCTGCACCGAACTGGTCTGCATAGGGACATTCGACTTCGAGTACGTTGCTAACTGAAAGACTCCGTATTCATCGCAATGGTACTGAAGTTAACATATTGATACAACAAGCAAGGCAATGTAAGCCTTGCAGTGTTACCAACGTTGAATATTCTATGGCTAACACTGACTACTAATTAACAGAATATTGTTTTATTCGAAGCAGAATTGTAGAAATACCAGGTTGAATATTACTCGCAACCGCCATCTTGAATATATAAATCACGCATATGAAACCAGTTTTGCATTATCAATGACTTAGTGCATGATTCGGAACATCTCACAAGGGTAGTATCAGGTAAGACAGGTCGAAGAGGACAATGTGCGGAAAATCAGCCGCCAGATTGAACTGCAAGGCTCCGAGATCATGTGGCGAATCTCTCATATAAATCAATGGGAGTAGCGAGTTGCGTACATGTTGGAATGGACAGCCCTGACCGCCCAAGCACTCAAGGCCGGTGGGAAGCAGCCACACGCTTCAGTCAGCATATACGCTCCCCCTCGCTACTACTCTCACTGCCACAGGGATGTCCAGCTCCTCCAGCCGTCATGCCGGCGTACCAGGATGTCAGGTACGACTTCGGAGCCTTGCAGTTCAATCTGGCGGCTGATTCGCCGCAAGTTGTTCTCTTATAGTGCAACGAATGCGTCCACAAAGTTACAAGATAGGTTTCGAACTGTCTTACCTGGTACTGTCCTTGTGAGTCAAGAAGGTGCAATACAGTTGCACACATTGCCGCTTTTGGAAATCAAAATGTATCACATTCCGTAGCAGACCAAACCCGTAGTTTCTCATTAGGGTCGCAGCATACCAACCTTGATGGCGTTAATATAAAGTAGTACGTCCGCTTGCTGAGAGACATACTTGAATCCGTCTGGCACATCATCTGTAAGGTCATCAATCTCTTTTGCGATTCAGCGTATGGCCTGCAGATTGTGAAGCTGGTCTGGAAGTCCATAAACACCTAGTTACAATCGATTGCAAGCATGTTTAATAGGGTTCATGTCAGGGGAACGAGAAGGCCACTCTATATGGTGTTTGAAGCCATTTTTCAGTGTTGCTGTAGTAATGGAAATGTAATGCTTTTCAGTCGCTCAACATGATTGTACCCAATTGTAATGGGTGGTTCCTTAATCCTGAAAACATTTAATAAATACACTTGGATGACCAGTCTCGATCGTCAAGCGGCAAAGCAGACAAAGTAGGAGTCAGGCCCCAACCTAGTGAAAACATAAAATTAAGCAATTCCCTCAATTGTGGCAAAAGTTTAAGGGCCTGGAGAGGTTTCAAATTGTGAGTCATGGAGAACTCTATAAAACTAAAAAACCAAATTTCGAAAATCATTTGCGGCCTAAACATAGTTCCAGAATAACAGCCTAAAATTGCTTGTTTCTTTACTCTTTTCTTTTGATACAAATCCTGGCCAAATTAATTTTTTTACATAATGCTTTCTTTAATGTGTTCCTTGGTTCAATACCCTCAGACGTTTTTTCATTGAAAAATCTTCACATCAGAATTAGTTATAAGGGCATAAGTGAAACTCTGCATTCACTCACAGTAGCGCTCGTAGTGGTAGAAGAGACAAACTGCTAATCAAATTGACCGGATTTAAAATTCGAAATTCGATTATTAAGAAAGGATTGTAATTTTTAGGAATGTATTCTCATACTTTAATATATTTTAGTGACCTAAAATGCATAGGCCTTGTTGTTGTTGCTTATTTTAGGAGCTGTTACATCGTTATCTTATAGCCCCGTGCATTTTGGTGTGTGTGCAATTTGTGTGATAACCTGTGATATTGTGATGGGAGTACTAGTGTGTGTATTTGTAAAATGGGGATATGATTGGGAAGGAGGCGGCCGTGGCTTTAAGTTAGGAACCAACCCAGCATTTGCCTGGAGTAAAAATGGGGGGAAACCGCGGCTGAGGTTTGACGGATAGGTTTGCCTCACGAGGCGAATGCAGCCAACACACCAGAATTAAAATTCTTTGGCTGTGCGAAGAATCCAACCCCGACCTCCAAGGCCACAGCCAAAAACGCTAGTTAGAGTTGGATGTGTCTAAATGACTCCACAATGAACCAACAGCAAGAGACGTGCAGTCTAACAGCTGCTTGGTGCAGTCCATAAAGTGTGCGTGTGTAATGTACGATGCTGGATTACCGCTTAACGAATTGCACCCGGAGCGGGCGAATAAATATATCTGCACGACATTCCCCAGGCTAGGCTCAAGTTGTGTTAGTCCATTAGTATTATTATTATTATTAGTCTATTATTATTACGGTATTATTATTGCGGTATTATTAATGCGGTATTATTATCACGGTATTATTAATGCGGTATTATTATCACAGTATTATTAATGCGGTATTATTATCATGGTATTATTAATGCGGTATTATTATCACGGTATTATTATCACGGTATTATTAATGCGGTATTATTATCACAGTATTATTAATGCGGTATTATTATCACAGTATTATTAATGCGGTATTATTATCACTGTATTATTATCACGGTATTATTAATGCGGTATTATTATCATGGTATTATTAATGCGGTATTATTATCACAGTATTATTAATGCGGTATTATTATCACAGTATTATTAATGCGGTATTATTATCACGGTATTATTATCACGGTATTATTAATGCGGTATTATTATCATGGTATTATTAATGCGGTATTATTATCACGGTATTATTAATGCGGTATTATTATCACGGTATTATTAATGCGGTATTATTATCACGGTATTATTAATGCGGTATTATTATCACAGTATTATTAATGCGGTATTATTATCACGGTATTATTATCACGGTATTATTAATGCGGTATTATTATCATGGTATTATTAATGCGGTATTATTATCACAGTATTATTAATGCGGTATTATTATCACAGTATTATTAATGCGGTATTATTATCACGGTATTATTATCACGGTATTATTAATGCGGTATTATTATCATGGTATTATTAATGCGGTATTATTATCATGGTATTATTAATGCGGTATTATTATCACGGTATTATTATCTCGGTATTATTATCACGGTATTATTAATGCGGTATTATTATCACGGTATTATTATCACGGTATTATTAATGCGGTATTATTATCACAGTATTATTAATGCGGTATTATTATCACAGTATTATTAATGCGGTATTATTATCACGGTATTATTATCACGGTATTATTAATGCGGTATTATTGTCATGGTATTATTAATGCGGTATTATTATCTCGGTATTATTATCACGGTATTATTAATGCGGTATTATTATCACGGTATTATTAATGCGGTATTATTATCACAGTATTATTAATGCGGTATTATTATCACAGTATTATTAATGCGGTATTATTATCACGGTATTATTATCACGGTATTATTAATGCGGTATTATTACCACGGTATTATTAATGCGGTATTATTATCACATAAATACATATTTATGAAAAGTTCAGCACAAAATTATCCGGGCCCAGCTTATACAGAACACGTGCTTGCGCACAATTCACCAAAGTTAATTTGTTGGAATAATTTGCGCAGCAACACTCACTTGTTGAAACGACTCGTGCGTCACCAATTGAAAAATGGATTTACTAACTCAGAAAGCTTTGTGGGCATGAGCATAACAATTCACCAAAGTATCATCGCAATCGGAGGAATGGTATTGGAACGCATTGAGACAATCATACAACGAAAACACAGAAACTGCCGCTAAACTGTATGAAATAGCTTACACTAATTTGTTAAAATGATTCGCGTGCTACTTATGATGAAATGGATTTACTTCGCGGGTGTGCACGCAATTCAGAAAAGATCATTTGTTGAAACAACTCATGCGCCATCTATTGTAGAGTGGTATTAATGTGGTATTATTAATGCGGTATTATTATCACGGTATTATTAATGCGGTATTATTATCACGGTATTATTATCACGGTATTATTAATGCGGTATTATTATCACGGTATTATTAATGCGGTATTATTAATGCGGTATTATTATCATGGTATTATTAATGCGGTATTATTATCACGGTATTATTAATGCGGTATTATTATCACGGTATTATTATCACGGTATTATTAATGCGGTATTATTATCACGGTATTATTAATGCGGTATTATTATCTCGGTATTATTATCACGGTATTATTAATGCGGTATTATTATCACGGTATTATTAATGCGGTATTATTATCACGGTATTATTAATTCGGTATTATTATCACGGTATTATTAATGCGGTATTATTATCACGGTATTATTATCACGGTATTATTAATGCGGTATTATTATCACGGTATTATTAATGCGGTATTATTAATGCGGTATTATTATCTCGGTATTATTATCACGGTATTATTAATGCGGTATTATTATCACGGTATTATTATCACGGTATTATTATCACGGTATTATTAATGCGGTATTATTATCACGGTATTATTAATGCGGTATTATTAATGCGGTATTATTATCACGGTATTATTAATGCGGTATTATTATCACGGTATTATTAATGCGGTATTATTAATGCGGTATTATTATCATGGTATTATTAATGCGGTATTATTATCTCGGTATTATTATCACGGTATTATTAATGCGGTATTATTATCACGGTATTATTAATGCGGTATTATTAATGCGGTATTATTAATGCGGTATTATTATCATGGTATTATTAATGCGGTATTATTATCTCGGTATTATTATCACGGTATTATTAATGCGGTATTATTATCACGGTATTATTAATGCGGTATTATTATCACGGTATTATTAATGCGGTATTATTAATGCGGTATTATTAATGCGGTATTATTAATGCGGTATTATTAATGCGATATTATTATCTCGGTATTATTATCACGGTATTATTAATGCGGTATTATTATCACGGTATTATTAATGCGGTATTATTAATGCGGTATTATTATCACGGTATTATTAATGCGGTATTATTATCATGGTATTATTAATGCGGTATTATTATCACGGTATTATTAATGCGGTATTATTAATGCGGTATTATTATCATGGTATTATTAATGCGGTATTATTATCTCGGTATTATTATCACGGTATTATTAATGCGGTATTATTATCACGGTATTATTAATGCGGTATTATTATCACGGTATTATTAATGCGGTATTATTATCACATAAATACATATTTATGAAAAGTTCAGCACAAAATTATCCGGGCCCAGCTTATACAGAACACGTGCTTGCGCACAATTCACCAAAGTTAATTTGTTGGAATAATTTGCGCAGCAACACTCACTTGTTGAAACGACTCGTGCGTCACCAATTGAAAAATGGATTTACTAACTCAGAAAGCTTTGTGGGCATGAGCATAACAATTCACCAAAGTATCATCGCAATCGGAGGAATGGTATTGGAACGCATTGAGACAATCATACAACGAAAACACAGAAACTGCCGCTAAACTGTATGAAATAGCTTACACTAATTTGTTAAAATGATTCGCGTGCTACTTATGATGAAATGGATTTACTTCGCGGGTGTGCACGCAATTCAGAAAAGATCATTTGTTGAAACAACTCATGCGCCATCTATTGTAGAGTGGTATTAATGTGGTATTATTAATGCGGTATTATTATCACGGTATTATTAATGCGGTATTATTATCACGGTATTATTATCACGGTATTATTAATGCGGTATTATTATCACGGTATTATTAATGCGGTATTATTAATGCGGTATTATTATCATGGTATTATTAATGCGGTATTATTATCACGGTATTATTAATGCGGTATTATTATCACGGTATTATTATCACGGTATTATTAATGCGGTATTATTATCACGGTATTATTAATGCGGTATTATTATCTCGGTATTATTATCACGGTATTATTAATGCGGTATTATTATCACGGTATTATTAATGCGGTATTATTATCACGGTATTATTAATTCGGTATTATTATCACGGTATTATTAATGCGGTATTATTATCACGGTATTATTATCACGGTATTATTAATGCGGTATTATTATCACGGTATTATTAATGCGGTATTATTAATGCGGTATTATTATCTCGGTATTATTATCACGGTATTATTAATGCGGTATTATTATCACGGTATTATTATCACGGTATTATTATCACGGTATTATTAATGCGGTATTATTATCACGGTATTATTAATGCGGTATTATTAATGCGGTATTATTATCACGGTATTATTAATGCGGTATTATTATCACGGTATTATTAATGCGGTATTATTAATGCGGTATTATTATCATGGTATTATTAATGCGGTATTATTATCTCGGTATTATTATCACGGTATTATTAATGCGGTATTATTATCACGGTATTATTAATGCGGTATTATTAATGCGGTATTATTAATGCGGTATTATTATCATGGTATTATTAATGCGGTATTATTATCTCGGTATTATTATCACGGTATTATTAATGCGGTATTATTATCACGGTATTATTAATGCGGTATTATTATCACGGTATTATTAATGCGGTATTATTAATGCGGTATTATTAATGCGGTATTATTAATGCGGTATTATTAATGCGATATTATTATCTCGGTATTATTATCACGGTATTATTAATGCGGTATTATTATCACGGTATTATTAATGCGGTATTATTATCACGGTATTATTATCACGGTATTATTAATGCGGTATTATTATCACAGTATTATTAATGCGGTATTATTATCACAGTATTATTAATGCGGTATTATTATCACGGTATTATTATCACGGTATTATTAATGCGGTATTATTATCATGGTATTATTAATGCGGTATTATTATCTCGGTATTATTATCACGGTATTATTAATGCGGTATTATTATCACGGTATTATTAATGCGGTATTATTATCACAGTATTATTAATGCGGTATTATTATCACAGTATTATTAATGCGGTATTATTATCACGGTATTATTATCACGGTATTATTAATGCGGTATTATTACCACGGTATTATTAATGCGGTATTATTATCACATAAATACATATTTATGAAAAGTTCAGCACAAAATTATCCGGGCCCAGCTTATACAGAACACGTGCTTGCGCACAATTCACCAAAGTTAATTTGTTGGAATAATTTGCGCAGCAACACTCACTTGTTGAAACGACTCGTGCGTCACCAATTGAAAAATGGATTTACTAACTCAGAAAGCTTTGTGGGCATGAGCATAACAATTCACCAAAGTATCATCGCAATCGGAGGAATGGTATTGGAACGCATTGAGACAATCATACAACGAAAACACAGAAACTGCCGCTAAACTGTATGAAATAGCTTACACTAATTTGTTAAAATGATTCGCGTGCTACTTATGATGAAATGGATTTACTTCGCGGGTGTGCACGCAATTCAGAAAAGATCATTTGTTGAAACAACTCATGCGCCATCTATTGTAGAGTGGTATTAATGTGGTATTATTAATGCGGTATTATTATCACGGTATTATTAATGCGGTATTATTATCACGGTATTATTATCACGGTATTATTAATGCGGTATTATTATCACGGTATTATTAATGCGGTATTATTAATGCGGTATTATTATCATGGTATTATTAATGCGGTATTATTATCACGGTATTATTAATGCGGTATTATTATCACGGTATTATTATCACGGTATTATTAATGCGGTATTATTATCACGGTATTATTAATGCGGTATTATTATCTCGGTATTATTATCACGGTATTATTAATGCGGTATTATTATCACGGTATTATTAATGCGGTATTATTATCACGGTATTATTAATTCGGTATTATTATCACGGTATTATTAATGCGGTATTATTATCACGGTATTATTATCACGGTATTATTAATGCGGTATTATTATCACGGTATTATTAATGCGGTATTATTAATGCGGTATTATTATCTCGGTATTATTATCACGGTATTATTAATGCGGTATTATTATCACGGTATTATTATCACGGTATTATTATCACGGTATTATTAATGCGGTATTATTATCACGGTATTATTAATGCGGTATTATTAATGCGGTATTATTATCACGGTATTATTAATGCGGTATTATTATCACGGTATTATTAATGCGGTATTATTAATGCGGTATTATTATCATGGTATTATTAATGCGGTATTATTATCTCGGTATTATTATCACGGTATTATTAATGCGGTATTATTATCACGGTATTATTAATGCGGTATTATTAATGCGGTATTATTAATGCGGTATTATTATCATGGTATTATTAATGCGGTATTATTATCTCGGTATTATTATCACGGTATTATTAATGCGGTATTATTATCACGGTATTATTAATGCGGTATTATTATCACGGTATTATTAATGCGGTATTATTAATGCGGTATTATTAATGCGGTATTATTAATGCGGTATTATTAATGCGATATTATTATCTCGGTATTATTATCACGGTATTATTAATGCGGTATTATTATCACGGTATTATTAATGCGGTATTATTAATGCGGTATTATTATCACGGTATTATTAATGCGGTATTATTATCATGGTATTATTAATGCGGTATTATTATCACGGTATTATTAATGCGGTATTATTAATGCGGTATTATTATCATGGTATTATTAATGCGGTATTATTATCTCGGTATTATTATCACGGTATTATTAATGCGGTATTATTATCACGGTATTATTAATGCGGTATTATTATCACGGTATTATTAATGCGGTATTATTATCACGGTATTATTAATGCGGTATTATTAATGCGGTATTATTATATATATTGTAATATTGAAAACATTGCTTAGCAAAGAAAGGGGTGCCAATTTTAGCAAACACGTAAAATTAATCAATTTCCTCAATTGTGCCAAAAGGTTTCAAATTGTGAGTCTTGAAGAGCTCAATCAAACTAAAAGAAAACAAATGTCAAAAATCAGTTCCGCAAAATCAGCCTAAATTCGCTTGTTTCTTTTTTATTCAAATCCCAGCAAAATCAACTTACTTACATAATTATTTCTTTGATGTATTCCTTAGTTCAAAACCCTGTGGTGTTTTTTGATTTTCTGAAAACTCTTCACAGCGGAAGTAGTTATAAGGGCTTGAGTGAAACTCTGCAATGACTCACATTAGCGGTCATAGTAGTAGAAAAGGCAAACTGCTAATCTAATCGACTGGATATGGTTCAGTGAACAATCAACAGTCTACCGCGTGTCATCGTAACGGCACCGCGTAACAAACGTTTATTGTGCCCTTTACGTTTGGTCAAGTGGAGAAAACAAGGAACATTACTTACAATTGCACCACAAAAGGAAAAGTGTTCTTGGAAGCTCTAGTCTAAAGGGTTGCTTGCCTCAAGGGCTACCAACTGTGGATTATTTTTACTTTCTGAGCGACTGTGGACAATGTGCATTGCTCTGCCAGTAATTCATCACTCAGAGCTTTCTTCCGCTCTTCTGAAAGAGGTCCCCTCCGTGTTGTGGGTTCTGCACCTACCTTAAAACCCCGGTAGTGTTTGATAATTTGTCTATTTTCATTCCTGTTCAGAATGTTGTCCTCCGGAATAGCGATTTCTCTAAGATCCTTCCTCGTAGTTTTAAGCGTTAATATCGTGATTTGCGATACCCAGCCACTTGGCACGACATCTTCATGCATATGATATGTTGCATTACAATAATTGACTGCAGGTACATCATAATATTATTCGCATGGTCTGTAGTTACATTGGAGGAAAATACAGGGTGTCTATAAAAGAACTCCGGGGTTTTGAGGCAAAATAATGTAATGAAGTAAAAAAGTTATATTAATTTTAATTCATGATTGGAAAGGTTGCATTTTCAAGTTTTTTTTAACAATTTAATAAAGTTCAATATGAGCCCCGTTAGTGGCACGGCACACATCGTAACGGTATTCCACCTCTTCCCATGTCCTGGCCAGCATGTCTGGGGGGACAGTTGCCACGCAATTGATTATTCGTTCCCTGAGATGGCCAACATCATGAATTTTCTCCGATACACATGATTGATGATATGCCCCTAGAAGAAAAAGTCCAACGGAGTCATATCAGGGCTCCTTGGAGGCCATGGAATAGGTCCTTCCCTTCCAATCCATCTGTTGCCGAGTCGAGTGCCTCACGCACACCCAAACTGAAGTGTGGCGGTGCCCCATCTTGTTGGATGTGGACTAAACCCTTCTCCGCCTCAATGCCATCTAACTGAGGAAAAACATATTCCTCTAACATGCCACAATAGACATCAGCATTGATATTTCTTTCAACAAAAATGAAGGGACCTATTAGTCTATCATGCATAAGACCACACCAAACATTCACTTTTCGCGTGTCACGTTCATGCTCTATGAACTCATGGGGTGGCTCTGATTCCCAAATTCTGCAATGATGTCTGTTTACAGACCCATTCACATGAAAAGTCGCTTCATCACTAAAAAAACATTTAAAGAAATCGTTATTTTCATCGATTTCGTTTAGCATAGAAACAGAAAAGTCTATTCTCTTAATCTTGTCTGCCGGTTTAATGTGGTGTAACAGTTGAATGTTGTAAGCAGTTAAACGAAGTCTTTTATGAACTACCTTATGAACTGTTGACCTTGGTAACCCCAACTCCAGACTGCGTCTTGTCAATGATATCTTAGGGCTTGGAAGGCATGAAGCTCGGATTCTGTTCACATTCTCTTGTGACACACGCGGCCTACCCGGCGACTTTTGTTTTAAACACGTCCTGTTTGTTTGAAAGCACTTAACCATTGGCGAATGGTTTTAACCGTAGGCGGGTCAACATCATAATTACGTCGAAAGTTTCTTTGTATCGTAACAACAGAATATTAGTTTCTATTAGCCATATAACGCATTGAGCCTTTTGTTGCGGCGACGCCATAGCGCGGCAATCCAGACAGCACTGACTGCCGCTACGTTGTTTCAAGGTCAACGCTCCACAGCGCTGCCAACTCTTGATGAAAATATTCCCAATTGATATGAGTAAAACTTGATGAGCTACTCGTTTCAGAGAAATTAACTACATTTTGCTATCTTCTATAGTTATTAAGATATGAATTTTTAAATCCCAGGATTTCTTTTATAGAAACCCTAAATAATAGTGCATCAGTATCATGAGGGATGCAAGCAGAGAAATATCGACTTGTCTGTTAACACGCGTTAGTTGGGCTGCATAAAACTATATTGTTACGGGCAGCTGGTTCATCTGGTACAGGTTATACCGCAATATGATCGTATTTCTTGTTGAACTTGCGTCGTATTAATTTCCTCTGACCTTTGACTATTGTATCACGCGTGATCTTTGTTCGTCCACCTAAGAGGTGTTCTCGTCTGAAAGCTAGAGTAACTTACCGGTTAACATGGTAGCCTATTTAAGGACATAGAAAAGTCGAGCAAAGGCAACAAACATATGATCGCACACCCGATGTTCTACTTCAAAAGATCTTATTAAAGTTTCTCCAAGTGAAACTAAGACAACACATTTTAAATTTGTCATTTTGGCGGTTATGGTGGCGTAGTTGGTAGCATGCTGAGATTCTATGCCCAAGCTCACGGGTTCACATCCGGCCGAAGTTGTCGGACTTTTAAGAGCGTTAAAATCCCTCAGTATGCCTTTCTTCGGAGAGGAAGTAAAGCCGGCGGTCCCATGTAATAGAGTTATGGCATTATAAAGAACCTTCCACTAATTACATTTGTGTGAAGCTAAAATATAGCTTAGATTTGATTAACGTTCTTAGGTTCCAACATTCGTCGTCAGGAGCCGACTGCGGTGGCATCTAGTAGGCAAGTTCAGTACTAGTTGGTCGTTGACGGTGGCGTTTGGTAGCAAAACTTGCAACTACAGTACTTGAAAAATCGAATGTCTTCAGTCCTTAATTGAATTAAAACAGATACACACACTAATACAGCCATCACAATTAACAACGGTTATCAGACAGATTCTACACACACCCAAAGTACACGGGGCTACATGACCGCGTTGTCGCAGCCCCTAAACTGAGGAACCAAACAACCAACAAACCAAATTTGTCATTAAATATATTTTTATTTTTAACACACAAAACCAATAAATGTGCAATAACAAGACATCTCATAGAGAAGTAAGTTGTGAAACACCCGGTTTGGTTAAGTGAGTTTGATTGACAAGTAGGTTATACTAATCACTGATCATATTAATTTAGCCTTCGCCTCGGCTGCTAGAGCACAGTGAAGGCTAGGAATGGCCACTCGCCATATTTGTCCCGTACTTCAGTCCATTCTATTGGTCAATTATCACCGCCTTCTATCTCACGTCAGCAATCAGGTGCGTAGGAAAAACAAGCATCTACCCGCGGGACTTGAACCAGCGACAACTCATTTCTCCGATATCGGATCAGTTCAAGGTACAGCGGGTGCGGACCAGTACAGAGGAAGCTACGTGATGGTGATGATGTCCTTGTTGCCCTTAAATGAAACATTAGCAACGTGTTTCTGAATTAATTTGATGTGTATTCTCTTCAAAGGGTTGGGACATCTTGGTCATCAGTCTGTGTACTTGAATGTGTTTTTCTCTAGAGTCTGTGGTAGTCTGTTTAGGGTATATGTGCCCCGTGACTTGTAAACAGGTACAAACCTGATATTTCCCGAAAGGGAATGTGGAGATTTAAACATTCGATTCCGAACTTGCAGTTCCCCCTTGGAGTCATGGCGTGTGACTTAATGAGCACAGCTGTGATGCGGGTTGCATCAAAATACATCTTGGGGTCGTACACTAGACATATTGTGTACTCAGCAAATTGTAAGAAATATTTATAGTGAAAAAGTAAAAATCTCCACGTACAGAAGTTCAACGTCGATTATTGGCTTATTGGGGCGATTTGACTCCACTGCTGGTGGATTTTAATGAAGACATTTCCTATCAGACAGAGCAAAAACGTAAACTTAAGTAATCTCCTCAATTGTGCTAAAGGTTGAAAGTCTAAAGGGCCCGGAAATGTTTCAAATTGTGAGTCTTGGAGAGCTATATCAAATTAAAAAAACAAATTTCAATAAGCAGTTCCGGAAAAAGAACCTAAAATCGATTGTTTCTTTAATCGTGTTCTTTTTCATTCAAATCCCGGCCAAATTAAGTTATTTATATAAATATTTTAATGTGTTCCTTGGTTCAAAACCCTGTGGCGTTTTAGTTAATATATTGAAAAACCTTCACAACGGAAGTAGTTATAAGGGTTTCAGTGAAACTCTCCATTAGCGCTCATAGCGGTAGAAAAGGTAAACAGGTAATCCAAACGACCGGATATGGTAGAGTTTTATTGACTCACACTAGCGCTCACAGTGGTAGAATAGGCAAACTACTAATCTAATGGTTAAGTTTCCCGTGAACAATCATCAGTCAACCGCGTGTCATCGTGCCAGCACCTCGTAAGAAGCGTTTACTGTGTCCTTTACGTTTGGAAAAGTGGAGAAAACATCGAAAATTAATTAAAAATGCACCAACAATAAGTTTCAGCGATAAAGCGGGTTTGAGTGTGCAATCGGACGACACCGAGTCCATATCCCCTGAAGGAATGGAGGGCCTAGTCTACGATATTAAAGGATGTTTTTAACGTTGAGTTGCTTCGCTAACTGATGGGCTACCAACTGTGGATTACTGTGACCTCCAGCCTTACACCACGCCCAGCATCGCGCTAATACCTCCACGATATTACAAGATAATGGTATCGTGCTTGAGCAAAGGAAAGAAACACACAGGTTGTGGGGTTGCCCTCCCTTCGGCTTAGCTTTCAGTCGATCAACACACAATTACTGGAATATGTGAAGAAACCTTAAATAAATTACATGTGATTAAGATTTGTAATGCTAACACAATTGATGTCACTGTGCGGGAAGGCTCACGTGACAATTGCACAGCTAACAGTAATTAATTATGAATATTTCAGCGAATAAATGATGAAATTAATAAATAAATAAAATATTATACTGTATAATAAATAAAGAAGTGAATAGATATCGCAGCGAAATGGTGTTATGGACGACGAGCACATGCGTCAACCATGTAAGAGGAGCTATCAGCGATAATGTGATGAAAAATGGCTCCATCATTGCGATCCAGAGACAAAATATAGAAGTCCTTTAGTCCAAGACCAAACAAGGCCACGGTTGAAGCACATGCAGGAAGTGAATGGACCACTCAACAAGCAATGCGCTTTTAAAATATCAAACCTTCCTCAAACGAGATACATCCTTCATGAGGACAAAGCGCCATCAACGCTAAAGAACAATGGTCGCATTGAGCATTGAGGTGATGTAACAGCCACCTTATTCGCCGGACCTAGCATCCTCCTAATTATTACAGTTAAGAAATAGCCACAGAGTCACACTTACATGTCATACTGGTCAAAAGTTAAACAATAAAATGTTGTGTACATCCAACAGACTCTCCAACAAGGGCTTTAGGGAGCTGGTGTGGTTGATTCATTTAAGGGCATTGCCATATCGTGCCCATATAGCCCCGTGTACTCGGGTGAGTGTGGAATTTGTCTGATAACCTGTGTTATTGTGATGGCTGTATAAGTGTCACTAGGTTAGAATGCAAGTGTTCCATCTCCAAATATGAGTTTCTTGTGCTTATGTTTGGTATACATTAGCTGAGGATGCATGTGTTCATCGTTACTTTCATTTTCTTGATAGCTGCTGCCCCCTATGAGAAATTTGTCGAGAGAAAATAACATTGTTGGTCATTTGTCGAACTTTCAGACTCATTTATCTCATAACTAGCTAACGTGGATACGGAACACTTACATTCTAACCTAGCGCAGGGCCGTATTTCTAAATAGGCTAAGTAGGCCGCAGCCTAGAGCGGCAAATTTTCAGGAGCGGCAGTTTGGCAATTTATTCAAAAGCTAAAATGAAGTAATTCAGAAGTTAATAATACTTTCCGTACACATTTAAGAATACAAGTACCTTAAAATATGTTTTTGTCCTTATCCAGTTCTTCCTGCCTTAGAAGTGTTAAGAACTATCTGCGAACTAGTATTTCTGAAATACGGTTAAACTCACTTTCATTACCTTGTATTGAGGTAAATACAACAAAAACACTTTCACATGAGGACTTTATTAACGAGTTTGCCATTAAGAAATCTCGTAAGAAAGCTATGTAAATTTGAACACGAAGATTATGTGGGGTGAGTTGTTTTAGAGAAGTTTGTATATTTTTCAAAAAATAAACCAGTAATTAACTACATTTTGTGTAATTTCATTTCAAATTGAACACAGTTCTTCAATGACGCAAAAGATAGCATTAGCATTACAATATAACAATACGTGCACAATAGAGATCACTGATCTCCAGAACAAATTAATTAATTAAGTTCGAAACCCATTATTTTTTAACGAATCTTAAAAGAAGTAAGTAAAAAAACAAGTAGTTCCGTGAAGAACTATACAGCCTATTTTCATATATCCTACTTATGTTAACTGCCTCTATCAACATCAAAAATTTCAGTTTGATTGCTGTAATAGATTCGTAGACATTGAGAACCGACTAAATATTTCCGATGGTCGCCACGTTGGATTTTATACATGTAGGTCCTAGAGTTATGTACTGTTACATGAAGATTATTGAGTACGTGTAGCATTCAAACTTCAATCGGATGATTAGGAAACAACAAGTATTAAGGTGATTTTAAAATTTCTCACAGCTGCCATCTTGTGGTTATGGAAACAATTGAAATAAATTAGATGCCAGTGGATTAACATTCGTATAAGGATTTACTTTAGCAAGTTTCACTGCACTCGGAGGGTTAAATTGCGAGAAAAATCCATGTAAATATTTATATTTCGCGTCGCCGCCATGTTGGATTTGTGATCATCTGGCTATTTAAAGTCCTATAGGTGAACTTAAGTTCAGAGCCCCTATGAAAATAAAAAATTCAGTTTGATTGCTATAATAGATTCGTAGATATTCAGAGCCGTCTAAATATTTCGGATGGCCGCCATGTTGGATTGTTAAATGTATAGGCCATAGAGTCATGTACCATTAAAGGAAAATGATTACGTAGGTTCATTATTCAAACTTTCACTTCGATCGCATGATTACGACACAAGAAATAAAACTTAATTTTAAAATTCGCACAGCCGCCATCTTGAGGTTATGTAAACAATTGAACTAAATTAGATACCAGTGCACTACAATGTGTATAAACATTCCCTGTACCAGATTTCATTGCGTTTGGAGCATTAAATAGCGAGAAAAGTATATTTAAAATGTTCAACTTCCCTTGGCCGCCATATTCCTTTTGTAGTTAACCGGTCTTTGAAAGTCTTATAGATGAACTTCCAGTAGTGCCCTTTATCTCTGTACAAAATTTCAGGGTGATACCGCAAATAGTTTCAGAGATATAGAGTGCCGGTGAAATATTTCGCACATCCGCCATCTTGTGGTTATGTAAACAATTGAAGGAAGTTAGATGTCGGTGCATTACTATGTGTATAAACATATACTGTACCAAGTTTTATTGCGTTTGTTTGGTTAAATCGCGAGAAACATCAATTTAAAAGTCGCGAATTCGCCTGGCCGCCATGTTAGTTTTGTAGTTACCAGTTTTTTAAAAGTCACATAGGTGAACTTCTAGTAGTTTCCTTTATAACCGTAATATATTTCAGGGTGATATCGGGAATAGTTTCGGAGATATTGAATGCTGGTGAAATATTTCGCACAGCCGCCATGTTGGATTGGTGAGACGTAACAAAATTTGAAGGGCACGGTCGGGGTCGCCGGGAACAGTGCTATGAAGTTACTGAGTTTCATTAAAATCGCTCCAGCCGTTTAGAATTTATTAGGAGGACACACACACACACCTCTCTCTCTCTCACACACACACACGGACAAAAGGTGATCTCATAAGCCTTTTTTTTTAATTGAAAATAGGCTAACAAGTAGATAACTAATTTCATGATAACATTTATTACGTAAGCCATTAAATGTGTAGTTTTATCTAAACTAAATGAACTTTATGTTTAACAAAGATGAAAACGCCAATGAACTCTATCCTTTTGTTATATAAAACAAATGTATTAAATAAATATGAACATATAATAGAGGGCGCGGCAAATGAACTTAAGCCTATAGGCGGCATACTCTTAAATCTGGCCCTGGCCTAGCGGTGTGTGTAATTTTAATTCAGACGAGGAAGGAGGCTCCCTTCTTCTTAATTTACAAACCATCGCAGCATTCGCCTGGAGTATAAGTGGGGAAACCACTTCCAGGACGGCTGAGGTGGGAATCGAACCCCATTCTTCTCAGTTTTGCCTCACGGGTCTGAGTGTATCCTATTCCAGCCCTCAGACCAGATTTAATTTTTTTGGCACAGCTTGATATCGACCTCGGGTCGCCGCGAAGACAGGCAAGAGTGCTAGCCACTACGCAAAATGGCGGACTAGCTTCAACAACGGACTGAACGCTGGAACCGTTGTCTTGTGTCCGAGGGAGAACACTTTGAAGCTCTGTATGTAAATTTGAATAAAAGCAGCCATCAATAAGTGCAAAAAATAAATCATTCTGGTTGTTATTAGTAATTGAGCGATTGCGATGCGTCTTCGAGGATATTAGACGTCAAACCACTGGAACACGCACTAAATGTAGGCCTATAGGAGCACTGTAATCTAAATTTGGAGTCCCCCGTGAGTGTTTAATTTAGGTTATAAACTTTCTTCACATACTTCATTTCTATACGTTATGGTGTTGGCAACGTGACCAATTGCATTGGTCCGTCTGCAGTCGACGCAGTGTCACTATATAATAATAATAATTATTATTATTATTATTAATGTATTCCTCTATTTACCATAGGTGAGCTGAAGGAAGCAGTAGGCTCCCTTCGGAAAAAGAAGGCTCCAGGCCCTGACGGGATACCCGCGGAAGCTATGAAACTAGCTGTCAAGGTTTGTCCGCAGCTACTGCTTGAAATTGGCCTGTTCGCCATCTCTTGATGAATACAGTACTTTTGCATTTGTCAGTTGGCACAGGCTAGAGTAAAAGGTGGCTTTTCACCAATGTCTCAGTCTCACTCATGGCTGTGATTATATGGAAGCTACTGAGGTATGGGTGGGGCTTAGTAATGGCATTCGGGGCACAGTCAGTGCCTGTGAATGCTGTGAAAGGTTCAACTCATAGGGTTAGGACTACTGTTCTGACTCAGTGAGGAAAGCAATGGCAAACCACCTCACTCCTCTTCTTGCCTAGAACGCCTCAGAATAGTGCTGCCTTGGGTTTTTGTGGGTATCTACTCACATAACGTAACGGCGGTACTTTTTGAGGATCCAACCAGCCTTCGGGCTGACTACCTAACAGACAGACTGCTTGAAATGTATAACTGTTGTCTGAGAGCAGGTGTCTTTAGTGCCCGTTGGAAAATGGCTCGACTAGTGCTGATTAAAAAAGGAAAAGCAGTCGGGAACGCGCCATCGTCCTTCAGACCACTATGTATTTTAGACATTGCGGGAAAAGTGCTGGAGAAGCTATTAAAACCTCGCATACTGTCGGCTTGAATGCCGCGGGAAATCTGTCTGATAGGCAATTTGGCTTCCGCCGTGGGCGATGTACAATAGATGCAGTACGCATAGTAGTTGAAGCTGCGAATCAAGCCCAGGAAGGTAACCACTATTCTCGGAAAATAACACTTCTGGTAACCTTGGATGTGAAGAACGCCTTCAACTCAGCTAGGTGGATAGATATGGTTGAAGCTCTTCAATTCACCTTCCAGTTGCCTGCATATCTCCTGCGTATAATGAAAGATTATTTGAAGGACCGTACCCTGTTATATGACACTGCAGACGGTCAGAGGAGGGGAAAAGTCACGGCAGGAGCAGCGCAAGGATCTATCCTGGGCCCGGATTTGTGGAACATGTTGTACGACGGCTTACTGCGCATGGAGACGCCCGAAGATACATTCCTTGTTGGGTACGCTGATGATATTGCAGCGGTGATTGTAGCTCGAGATGCGGTTCTGGCTCAGTGGAAACTCAATCAGGTAATGCGACGAGTGAGTGGTTGGATGAACGCTCATGGTCTGAATTTAGCTATGGCAAAAACTGAAATAGTAATGTTAACTAGGAGGAGAATGGACACTATAATTCCCGTGAAAGTTGGAGAGGTGGTCGTTCAAACTGGAGCCACTGCGAAGTACTTAGGATTTACTCTTGACACGAAACTGACTTACTGGTCTCATATACGGAAGGCAGCAGACAAGGCGGAAGTAGTGACTGCTGCCATTAGTAGACTCATGGCTAATGTGCATGGTCCTAGACAAAGCAAGCGTCGACTACTGTTGTCCACAGCGCAGTCTATTCTCCTGTATGGAGCTGAGATTTGGTCTGATTCGCTGAGGATAGAGAAGTATAGGAAACGCTTAGCTGCAATTCAGAGGAGAGGAGCTCTGAGGGTGGCGTGTGCTTACCGTACAGTTTCAGAACCTGCAGTTCTGGTTGTCTCAGGTGTTGCGCCAATAGACTTACTCGCGCAAGAACGTAAATACGTATACTTCCGACGAGTAGAACTGTGCAAGGCTCAAGCCCGGAAGGAAGCCGTAGCACGCAAGATGGAGCTTTGGCAGCAGAGGTGGAATGACGATCTCAGAGAAAGATGGACAGCTCGGCTGATACTGAGTCTGGTCGAGTGGACGAGTGGGAAACACGGAGAAACTAATTATTTTCTGACTCAGATGTTGACAGATCATGGCTACTTTCGGTGTTTCCTTCATCGTATGGCCAAAGTAAGGAGTCCAGTTTGTATTTACTGCGAGAACGAACGAACGAGATGACGTATATCATACGTTCTTCGTCTGCGATCGTTGGGCTGCGGAAAAACAACAACTTGAAGCTGAGGTTGGTCCAATAACGCCGGACAATATAGTTGGCATTATGCTGAGGAACGAGCTCAGCTGGGATACGGTCGCTTTCTTTGTTGAGGTGGTCCTTCGCCAGAAGAAGTCGGATGGGGACTTGCTCGATTTAGTTGATTAAGTCTGCGATCCGCGGACTATGAATTGAGAAGTAAGATGGTGCTTGTGAAGCAAAGAAAATGGCTCCATCCTGAAGTAATACGAAAGTGGCCCCGGGATGGGTTTTGTCAAGAGGACAGGGTGTGGTTTTTTAGTGGGTAAGAATCCCACACTCTTGAGGAGTGCGGACCCTTCTCAAGGTCTTATGCAAGATTTTTCCACTTCCCTCGTAAAAAGAAATTATTACTATTATTATTATTATTATTATTATTATTATTATTATTATTATTATTATTAATGTATTCTTAAACTTTTCTTTTACTTCTTGTTATTTAAATCCATATGTTACCACCGTGGTGAGTTAAGTGGGAACTTGAGGTCACAAAACAGCCGCCTTATTACCAGAGACAGAACATTTTACATGGTGGCCTAATTTGACTAGCTTTTGACACTGTTCAACTATGATTATAGAAGAGGAATATCAGTAAATAAATTAAAGATTTTGAGATTCTGTAGTCTTTACTACGTCGCATTGTTTTGTATTCCTGTATCATGTTTCTTCACGATGAAAGTCAAACGTGATTGAATGTTATGCAACGACAGTCTGCTGTATGCACTATATCCTTTGGAACATTGTAGTGGTGACGTGCAAGATGGCTGCTGAGGTTTTGAACGTGTACTACAGAACTAGATCCTCATAGAAAGCAAAGAGACCTACTCTAGCTGTTTACTCGGGGAGAAGATAGAGTTGACAGTGAAATATGTAGGTATCGTCGTGATGGATTAAAGATTTGGCGGACAATCAAAGAAACCTACTGATATGGAGAGACCGGAATTCAGTTGCAAGAAAATACAAAAGAAGCGTAGATAATCAAGAGAATAATGTGCTTTCGAAGTTACATCTAGGAAAGGGAGAATGTCCAAACCAGAGTCATTGTCCCAGGAAGTGGTTATATGCTGCTTTATAGAGAATGATTTCACATTCATGTCAGAGCCACAATCATCTCTTTAATTCCGAATTCTACTACCACCACGCGTGTATTTTGCCAATACATTAAATGTAATTTAGTCAAGTTACTTTCCTGTTGTGTAGTTTATGTAGCCAATACTTCTCCCCACGACCTTAGAGTAGATAAATAGCTTTCATCACACAGCTCGTGCGTCATAGATCACTGAAATATCCGCGTTGTTCCGTCTGCAAGCCAGGTTTTTGCGTGTCTATCTTCAAACATGTTCACATTCCAATCATAATTGAAATATTCACTCTGTTAACTCTGATGCTGATGCAGTCGCTATATGTTCAAGTAGAGCAGGCTGTTCCAGCCAAGCTGCTCGCCAGTGAGAAGAAGAGTACTCGCTGCCTTGCGTGAGTAAACTTGCAATATGGAATACAGCTCTGGTGTGGGGGCTGCCGTCACTGCGCGGTGGATACATCAAGACTGGCAGGAAGCTTATGGACCTTCGCCCAGTGACGTATTGGCTATCACCCCCAGTCTCTCTCCAACCATACTCGGATCATCAGTGCTGAGTACTCGCGTGTTCGTATACTCAAACTCGTGGATTAGGAACAGCCTGAAGTAGAATATACGGCGACATTGTCATTGCACAAAGAACACCTGTGTCCAGGAAATCAAGTATCTTTGCGTGCCCTTTGTTGACGCGTTTATACTGTCAGGGTAACAAAATATGAAGGGCACTCTATATTGTTTTATACTTACGCAAATGAAGTATATTACACATCAGTTGTTACGTCCACCTTCTCAACATAATCAATCTCTTTGCAGTTTTATGAATTTTTGCCGTCGATGTGTCAATATCTCCAGACCTTCCTGAAACCATTCTTTCGAAGTGCCTGCGTACCCATGCGATAGTCAGATACCATACAGCCTAAAATTTAGCTTCACAACAGTGTAATTAGTGGAAGGTTCTATTTCATGGTATAAATCTATGACATGGGATCGCTGGCTTTACTTCCCCTCCGAAGGAAGGCATACTGAGGGATTTTTAACGCTCTTAAGAAATCCAAACACTTCGGCCGGGTTTGAACCCGTGACCTTGGGGATAGAAGCTCAGCATGCTACCAACTACGCCACCGAAGCCGCCTTGTTAGGTTACGTATGGATCTTCTTAATATATCTTATTTCTTTTATTAAAACTATGGTATGAATGGTAAATTCTTCATTTACCGTAACGTTATACTGTATTTGTTTATAACCTCTATCTTGGTAATTTTATGAGGTTTGAACATGTAGACTATCTATAATCTATAATAGATATAGTTTAGTTCAAGTATTGATTGGCGTTCATTTTAAACTTTGAATTGTAAACTAATAAGCACGAGTTCTGTGCTGAGATGATGATAGAACTGCAACATACAAAACCAGTAAGATGTGAAGAGCTTCAGATCTTTTTACCCAGAGGTCAGTATGGAGCAATGTGTCTTGTTACCAACAACAAAGCCCGTAAGAAGTCACACGTTTTGCTATTCATGGAAACAACTCGTGCAACACAGAAATTGTGAACCGCCGATGTTCTCGAATCTTATGATTGTAGGAGACCTGAGAGGGTGCCCTCCACAATGAAATATATTTGGGGGGATGAAATATGAGTAGCTGGGGGAATGCTTGGGACTCGAGTGTAAGAGGTGTCGGTTATGGACTGGTTCGAGAGCGTGGAAGCAGCTCGAAAGGAGAACTGCAAAATGTGCTGCTTGATTGGGTAGTTCAAGGATGCGATATCGGGATTAAGGGCGGTTTGGTGTAGAAGGCTCTAAACAGCTGAGCTGCTATTATGATTAATGCTAACGTGGGCGACTGGCAGCTCGCGCTACAAGCGAGACAAGCAATGTGACGTAGACGAGTGGCTGACTGCGGCAGCCACGGAACAATTAACTAAGTTTTACCTGGATCCTACCGGGACGAGGGATGAAGGGCAGGATCTTAACTATTAAAGAAATAAACTAAAAGACCAGTTGCTTCTAATATGTCTGAGTTTAATGAGTACTTCTGACTTGAAGTACTCCTAGAATTGGCAGAGCAGTTAATAAATCAGATGCTTATTACAATCCAAGCACTAGGGGGTGAAAGTGTGGATGTCAGTGTGAGGAGATACGGTCGCTAGACACTTACCCTTCGGCGGTCGTTGGAGCGGCTCTCGGCAGCGGTTTTGCACTAGGCAACACTAAGGAAGACTGACCCCGAGTTACCTCACCTCTACAGCTTTATAGCCTTTTGAGTGTCGGGTGTGCACAATTGCACATTTCTCCGGATGTGAGGTGCTGGCCGGGTCGATGAAGTTCAAGTGGCGGGGTTATTGGAGGTTGTTACAGAAGTATTAGGCTTAGATGTGTAGTAGAATTTTATAATGTATTCCGAAGGCGTTTGTTTGGGGATAGATGTATGTGTCGTAGATAGAAGGGGATGAGGGTGCATCCCCCGGATGCAACATGATCCACTCGCTGAACGAGATCATCGGTTGACACCCGCTTCCTTCCCTGACCGCCTGCACCATTGCCGCACTCATGACAGTTTCGCCGTACACGTTACGCAATCGTCAGTGAATTTCAGCTGCACACTGCGCGCTTACGACTGACGTGACACGATCAACGGTCATACTAGAGACACTGCGCAATACATCAGCGCTAAGCTTCGTCTCATATATTCGTCGCGGGTTCAAACCCGGCCGAAGTCTTCGGATTTTTTAAGAGTGTTAAAAATCCCTCAGTATGCCTTCCTTCGAAGAGGAAGTAAAGCTGGCAGGCCCATGTCATACATTTATGGCATGTAAAAGAACCTTCCACTAACTAAACTTGTGTGGAGCAAAATTTGTAGGTTAGGTTTGATTAATGCTCTTAAGTTCCAACGTTCATCATCAGGGGCTGGTTGCGATGCCACCTAGTAGTAGCCAAGTTCAAAGCTAGGTGTCATGGACGGTAGCATTTGGTAGCGAAAGTAGGAACTACTTGAAATTATCGCCTGCAGTCCTTACTTGAATTAAAACAGATAACACACACTAATACAGCCATCACAATTAACACAGGTTATCAGACAGATTCTACACACACCCAAAGTACACTGGGCTACATGACCGCGTTGTCGCAGCCCCTAAACTGAGGAACCAACCATCTGCTATTCACTGTGGTTTGAATATCGCGACCCATTGGAGCTTGAAAAATAAATAGCCTTCGTATGCACATTTACCGCACCTCGTTTCACTGCACTCGGATGATGAAATCGCAAGAAAATTCAATTTAAATGTTTCAACTTCGCTTGGCCAACATGTTGGTTTTGTAGTTAACAGATTTTTGAAAGTCACGTAGGTAAATTTCTAGTAGTACTCTTTATCACCGTGCAAGATTTCAGGGTGATACCTGTTACTGTTTAGGAGATATAGAATGCCGGTGAAATATTCGCGAGGCCGCCATGTTGGATTGGTGAAAGATATGAAAATTTGAATGGTAAGGTCGAGGTTGGACGAGATAGTAATCTGCACACCGAGTTTTATTGAAATCGCTTTGGCCGTTGAGATATTATTTGGGGAAAACATACACGGACAAAAGGTGATCTCTAGGGCTCGGACTTTTAGGTAAATAAATATTTTTTTAATGAAAATACATATTTTAAGCATTTTTTCTATAAATGCATAAACTCCTGCTTTTCACTTATTAACACATAAAAAGGCATTATATTTACATGTTTTAAATTAGTATGCTTGATCTCTCGGTTTATTGTATTTTTGTTCTGTGTTAGTTTAACGGGGAAGTACCTGTGAGCTATTTAATCTTCATGCAGAGCGTATGTCAGCTTGCAGCTGTGTTATTCTTAACTTGTTGCCCCGTGTCACTCACGTGCAGTTCATTTCTGGCACTGTGAAGTTCAAGGCAGTTCTACGATGCCTAAAGTAAAAGCAACTACAAGTTATCGTCTGTTGCAGAATTTAAATATAATTTTACTTCTCATGGGAGCGTTCTGTTCGGCCAACCATGTGGGAAAGCAATCAAGGCTGAACAGCGATCTCAAGTTACAAAACGCCTCAAGGGCAAAAATATATTGCCGCAGTTTCGCCCCTTCAGAAGAAGTGTTTCACGGTAATCGTCGGTCATTTGTGATGGAGAATCTGAAGATGTATCTCGTTGTGTATTGTAATGCCTCAGCAGTCAGTGAGGCATAGTATACATTGCATTCGTGAGCAATGCATATTTTTTATATTCACATTGAAAATGAAAATCCACAGCCTGCTTCCCGTCTCCGACTGGGTCAGGAATGGAATGAATGAAGCCCCCATCTAGCGGCGAGGATATGAATTGTGCCGGCTGCCGAGGCCTGACGCACTCCTCTGGGGCAATGATTAAATGAATGACAGATGAAATGAAATGATAGTGTAGAGTGTAGCTGGAATTAAATTTTGACAGGGAAAACCGGAGTACCCGGAGAAAAACCTGTCTGCCTCAGTTTTGTCCAGCAAAGATCTCACATGGAGTGACCAGCATTTGAACCACGGACCCAGCGGTGAGAGGCCGGGGTGCTGCCGCCTAAGCCACGGAGGCTTTAAACTAAATTATAATTAAATATTTGTACTTTTTTGTCACATATTTGAGGTATTTTTAATGCCCAAAAAAAACCGATTTTAGCACCTTAAAAGCAGAGCCCTAGTTATCTCATAAGACAATTTCTTTTATAAATGAAAATAGGCTAAACAGCCCGCTCCTTGACGAGGTGAGACAAGATGGCGTGTTCAATCTAACTTGCTTTTAATAAGTAACAGTAACCGACAGCAGTGGCTACGCTCGCTAAAGCGCAGCGTTAGGTCATGGGGCCAAGCTCTCCGCTGACTTGGTAGACGCGTGGGTTCGAGCCCCAACGTCGGCCGTCCTTGAAATGGTTTTCCGTGGTTCCCCATTTTGAACTCCAGGCAAATGCTGGGACGGTACCTTCTGACAGGCCACGGCCGCTTCCTTCCACATCCTTGCCCAGTTTCATTCATCTTCATCCATTCCATCTCTCATCCCGACACACAGGTCGCCCACGGGCGTCGACTATAAAGATCTGCACTCGGCCTCTCAGAAGGCCACACGAAAAAAAGTAACAGTGACGTAGCCATGCACCATGGCTGCCAGGGCATCTGCAGCAAGTCAGGAGATCGTAGGTTCGAATGCTTAAACTGACAGCGGCTTTATGGATTTTCCACACTCCCTCCTCGCAAATACCGGGATAGCACTTTACTTCGAGTCCCGGGGCACCTGTCCCTAATACAGTACACATTACTCTTGTTGTTGTTGGTTCTTTGAGCGGCTTAGCGGGTCATGTAGCCCCGTGTACTTGTGTGTGTGGAATGTGTCTGATAACCCGTGTTATTGTGATGGCTGTATTAATGTGTAAATTTGTAATTCAGACGAGGATTGGGAAGATGGCGGCCGTGGCCTTAACTCGGAACAATCCCAGCATTTGCCTGGCGTAGAAGTGGAAGAAACCACAAAAACACATCCAGGATGACTGAGCTGGGAATCGAACCCAGGCCTCTGAGGTGCTAGCCACTAAGCACCGAGGTGGACACACACAGGGCTGATGACCAAGATGTCCCAAGTTCATAAAGTTAATTTAAAAACTCAACAACTTTTAATAAGTTGGAATTTTAGATTAACATCGCTTGTGCACAGACACACACCCAAGCACACGTGTCAACCCTCAGAAATGATTCAACAACATGGATCTTGTTGTGGGCCATCAACAAAGTCATCCTACAAGAGCTTGTAACTTGGCGCCGTCCCTCAGAGACCTCGTCATCACCTGGTGGCGAGAAGAGGAACCCTTGTGCCTTGCATGGAAATTACTGCATTAAAACTTGATGGAATTATTATATAGACTTGCTTTAATATTCAAACTTTGAAACAATTAAAACATGACAATCTGCTGGCAAGACGACCACACTCTTATTCTAATACAATTTCCTTTGACAAACTTCATAATTGCTTTCTTTTATGGCGGTCTTCCATTATACATTTTGATTTCAAGACGTGGCAGTGTTTTAGTTTGGCTTGTTTGCTTGTGGCACAATGGAGGAGCTCTGCTTCCATCGTGTTAACCAAATGTCATTAGTTTCTCGACATTTAAAATCAAAAAGACTTCGTAAATATTAATTATACGTTAAAAATCAAATATCCCTCCCTATATTATTCTGCTAAGGTCCTATTCCAGTTTTCCCTCCCTATATTATTCTGCTAAGGTCCCATTCCAGTTTTGTACCGAAAATAAGGTCCCATTAACACCAACCTACACATATGGGGTACCTACAGGTTCAGCATAACCCAATGCGTAAACGAAACGCACTCACTTAGTCTTTACATGCCTCACAATTAAATAAATACCTTAAAACATGTATATTTACAATGAAATAATGAAAGAATGCAACACGGTAACCATGGTAACAGAATCTCACAGGTCCATCTATTTCTGTAAGACGCAATGCAATTCCAATTAATTCATTACTGTGAAAGTTTCCAGACGGTTATAAGGTTATCACTGAACCAAATTAAGCTGTAAAATTCATCAATACATACAGTATAATGCGCTTAAGGGGGGTCAAGGGGCACTCTAGAATTCTTTCACGCAATTTTCACGTGTGAGTGTGGTACGAAAGGTCTTTTTACCCGACTATAAAGGGTTTCCGAAAACCACATTTAAAGGCCCTTAGATTAACAGTGTATGTGATATTCCCAGAAAACTAACTTCGCTCTGATATACCTATGAAGGAATGGCAAACCCCTAACCACTGCACCAGTAGCTGAATTGATGAAGTCTGATTATTCATACCAAGGATAAATCAGTCATAGCTTTCATGACTGAGATTTTGGAAAGTGTACTCTTTACAACTAGAATATTCGCGGGCGAACCCGCGACGGGTAATGCTAGTAAGTAATAATTTAATAATGGAGCCAAATGGCCAGTTATATACATAATCAAACAAAGTTGATTCACAACAGAATTCAGACAATGATACAATTCCATCACTTGATATCTCTCACAGAGTTTTCCACACATACCACAAACACAGTCCGCGCATGGCTCATGAAGACGAATGGTCCTACAACACTTGTGATGGAAACCACGCACTGCAAATCTGGTAACAAGATGTCTGAGCTGATAATTTGCTTCTATCGAGTCCGTCGTTATCATGACATCCGTGGTGTAAAATTCCATCCAAACATCCTTTTTATTTGCTATGTGTTCTCTGATTACCCCTTTGAAGGTCAGAGTGGGCGCAAGTGGCATTTTCAAGCGTAGATCTTCTAATAGCATAGTTTCTTTAGACAGTTCGTAAACTAATCTAGATCTTGTGTACCTGGATACTCCAATTGTGTTTTCTTAAAGCGCGCTTTAACCTTTTCCAGTGTCCTTAGGTCAGTTGTCGTCAGCCTACCCCAAATAATCTCTATCCCGTTAGTCAGGATACAAATAATTTTGACATCGAATAAAGCCATGACAGCCTTCAGAGATACTCTGTTGAGAAGTTTAATAAAATCAAATGCAAATGTTCTTCTAATATTGGTTGCGCTTATTGTGATGTGCTCCACAAGAAGCAAAAAATTACAGTCATTCTGAAAGACTAGACGTTATATCACTTCAAATGACGCATGCTACAAATGCTACACATGTTAGAAAGGCTCAGGACTCTTTCAACAGACTCCATTACCCTTAAACTTAGGCTTCCCGCGCGGGCACCCTGTATTTGAGTCTGACATCTTTTACAACTCTTTAAGGGCCACCCATTATTTGAATCTGATATCTTTCAAACCTCTTTAAGGGTCACCCTGTATTTGAATTGAATCTAACATACTGTACACCTTGTTAAGTGTCACCCTGTAATTTGCTCTGACATCCTGCACACCCCTTTAGGAGGCTCCCTGTATTCTTATCTGGCATCTTGTATATCTCTTTAGAAGTCACCCTGTATTCTTGTGTGACATCTTGTACACCTCTTTAGGAGTCACCCTGTATTCTTGTCTGACATCTTGTGCACCTCTTTAGGAGTCGCCCTGTATTATTCTCTGCCATCTTGTACACCTCTTTAAGTGTCACCTTGTATTCTTATCTGGCATCTTGTATATCTCTTTAGGAGTCACCCTGTATTCTTATCTGGCATCTTGTACTGTATTTTGCTCTGACATCTTGCACACCTCTTTAGGAGGCACCCTGTATTCTTATATGGCATCTTGTATATCTATTTAGAAGTCACCCTGTATTCTTGTGTGACATCTTGTACACCTCTTTAGGAGTCACCCTCTATTCTTGTCTGACATCTTGTGCACCTCTTTAGGAGTCACCCTGTATTCTTCTCTGCCATCTTGTACACCCCTTTAAGAGTCACCTTGTATTCTTATCTGGCATCTTGTATATCTCTTTAGGAGTCACCCTGTATTCTTATCTGGCATCTTGTACACCTCTTTAGGAGTCATCCTGTATTCTTTTCGCTTCGCTCGAAGCCCCAGGTTGCTCGACGCCCCAGGACTCTTTCAACAGACTCCATTAAACAATAACTTAGGCTTCCCGCGTGGCTGAATGACGTCACGCACTCGCCGCCCTTTACCCATTAACTTAGGCTTCCTGCGTGGCTGCATGACGTCACGCACTCGCCGTCCTTTACCCATTATCTTAGGCTTCCCGCGTGGCTGCATGACGTCACGCACTCGCCGTCCTTTATCCATTAACTTAGGCTTCCCGCACGGCTGCATGACGTCACAGTCTCCGTCTCCGTAACGCATAACTTTTGACTCAAGCATAACGATGAAGTCGACAAGATCATCACAACTGTTCTACAAAGGGAATGAAAATATCTTAAAGTGATTGAACAAACCTCACGTGTTGTAATATTGTTTGAATGTTCCATCAAACAGAGGGAAGGAATATTGTAGTTTTACGTGACCGTTAATCTCGCGATCATGAGCCACGGGACCTCCGTTTTACGTGGATTCCGAACCACAGGACATGGCATTTCCCTTGGAAAATCTCACATGCATTGACCGGGAATCAAACCCGATCCACCTTGGTGAAGGCCAACAGCTTGACCGCTGCGCCACATTGCCCCTCCCCCCAACAACACAGAACTTTTGTAAGGTGTATGCAAAATAATTTACATTTTTGGTCATTTAACTCTGTATTAGGCAAAAACATTAACCATATTTGGATAATGCCTGGTATAAGTATCTTACTAAAACTGCTTGTCATCTGCTAATACTCAATATGCTCTAAATATTTATTGGAACATGTTTTCGGTCCTTCAATGGGATCTTCTCCAGCTTATGTGCTTAGCCTTTATGTATTATTTACGAAACCGAGACATCAATAACCTTTATAAACAAACAAAAACTATTACGAAACGGACGTCCTTACAATATTCATTAATTTTGAAAAACGTTATTCGTATTGAAATAAAAATAGAAAATTCTTAAGTTAGAATTCAATATATATAAAATAATTGTCTTGATTTGTGGAATCCTCAAGTGGAATGGGTCTTGTGGAGGTTTAATTAAATTTGAAGTCGCCTCTCCTTCTCAAAGTCGTCTCTATAATTTGAATTATATGTATGATATACATTAAGATATACGAAATAAACACGCAATTTTCAAACCAAACAACCTTGACAAGTTAATAAAAGTATCAAGATCAATCATAGGGTATTAAAGTGAACAGAACACATCCCATAGGGCAAGGAGTTTCACAGCGGGACCGAGTTACTAAAATATCATACATATAATCCAAGTTATTGAGATGACTTTAAGAAGGAGATACGACTTCGAATTGAATAAAACCTCCACAAGACGCATGTCATTTGACAATTCTACTAATTAAGTCATTTATAGCCTATTTTCAATTTTGACAAAATAGGCTTATGAGATCGCCTTTTGCCGTGTGTGTGTGCGTGTGTGTGTGCCTGTGAGTGTGGGATGGTGTGTGTGTGTGTGTGTATGTGTGTCCCTAATTACTTCTAAACAGCTGGAGCGATTTCAATGAAACTCGGTAATTTCATAGCACTATTCCGGAAGACCCCAAAAGTGCCCTTCAAATTTTGTTACGTCTTACCAATTCAACATGGCGGCTGTGCGAAATATTTCACCAGCATTCAATATCTCCGAAACTATTACCGATATCACTCTGGATTTTTTACGGTGATAAAGGTAACTACTAGAATTTCACCTATGTGACTTTTGAAAAACTGGTAACTACAAAACCAACATGGCGGCCAAGCGAATTTGAAAATTTTAAATAGACCTTTCTCGCGATTTAATGTTTCAAACGCAATGAAACTTGGTACAGGAAATGTTTATACACATTGTAATGCACTGGTATCTAATTTAGTTCAAAAAGATGCGATTGAAGTTTGAATGCTACATGTACACAATAATCTTCATGTAATAGTACATAACTCTAGGACCTACATATTTAAAAATCCAACATAGCGACCATCCGAAATATTTAGTCGGTTCTCAATATCTACGAATCTATTACAGCAATCAAACTGAAATTTTGTATGTTGATAGTGGCAAATAACATAAGTAGGATATATGAAAGTAGGCTTTAGTTCTTCACGGAACTACTTGTTTTTATATAATTATATTGAATTATAACTTTAGACTTTTGCTTCTTGTTTTAATACGAATGACTTTTTCAAAATTACTGAATATTGTAAGGACGTCCGTTTGTTGTTATTTGTGGATAACACTTTCATATGAAGATATTAGGCTAAGCATATAATCTGTCCCATTGAAGGACCGAAAACAGGTTCCAATAACGATTTAGAGCATACGATGTTTAATAAGATAACTCTGTGTCAGATCTGATTTAGATAGTTTTGGAATATTTTAAGAGTATCTCAAATACAACATAGTTTCAATAACTCGCAACTCTATATGTTTGAATAGTTTGTTCCCACAACTTGTTAATATTGCTGACGAAGACCACACTGTTATATTAATATATTTATTGACTATTGCTGGTTTATTTAACACCATTTAGGATTCCATTCCTGTTAGCAATATTTGGAACACAGGTGGTGAGCTCGTCGGTGCATGAATAAAGTATTGGAATATTTGAAGCTCTTTTATAGTATTAGGAGCTTTTCAGTCGGTCAACAAGAGGCTGAGCGGGGAGTTCCTAGTGTCTGAAATAAATACATGAATTATTTAATAAAACACTTCGCATACGATTTGTTCGGTAATATTGCGTTGTTTGCAGCTGTGTTCTTATAATATCATACTGGCTACACTCGCGTTGCACAGTGGGTCAAAATCGAAATCTAGGGGGACAAAATTATTTTTACGTTTTATTCATGAATTTAGAGTGAAAGCAACGTATATAATTTGTTTACTACATAATAAACATCAGTAAATACCTTCTAAAGCTACGTCTACACATGCAAGAAATTGTCTATGACTAGGAGTTGGATAGAGCATTCAGTTATCTCTTCAGAACAATTTTCTATTCCTAATTTACTTTTAACAAAGTCACAAAGTTCCACTTTTGGCATAATCGTCGAACCCAGTGCTTCAAACAGTTGTAAACGTGTGAAAACTGGTTGCGCGGCATCTTCTAAAACGAAAAATTACTAAGTATGTTGCAAAAAGATGCAAAAAATCTTATAACAGGCGTAAACTACAAGACTTTATGTACATTTTAACATTAAGTAGAAAGTGACGCAGAGTGACGCGACATAATAAAAATCTAAGTGAAAATATAATTTTTAAAATAATAGTTAAATATTATATAATGCGAATATAGGTAAAATTACGTAACAATTACGCCCATTAATAACTGCAACACGTTAGAAAGGTCATACCTTCAACTATATGTTCCATCTTAAAGCATCACACTAACCACAGCCACTTACATTCACCCTCCAATTCAGACTGCTCGAACAGTGGTGAGAGATTTACACTAAGATGCGTTTGTATCCCAGAATAGTGAGCGGCAATTATATGATAATGCTGTAGAAGTAATATTTTTTTTTTAATTATGAAAATAAATAATTTTGTCCTCCTAGATTTCGATTTTGACCCACTGTGCGTTGGCCGCCTGAAAAGCGATAGACTACCTGCAAACTTCTCATCGTCGCCACTAGATGTCAGTACCCCCGCAGAGCGAAATATTAAAAATAGGAAATTCGTTCAAGTTTTAAATCATAAATTTAACGATTGGATTTTCAATCGCTTTTTGCAGCTTTTGCACATCCATCAATGCCAATAGAAAGAGTTGAAAGTTATCGAAAAATTGTAGACAGGATGTCTCAAATTTTCGATGTCGTATAAGTTATTAGCCTACTTTCGATTTTTGGAAAAAATGAAGGTAGATCTATGAGATCAACACAGGGCAAAAAAAAAGTGTGTCTGTCTGTGTGTCTGTGTGAGTGTGTGTACTTTGAATGTCTGTGCCCCCCCCCCCTATCAATTCGAACACGGTGAATCCGAATTGAACGAAATTTGGTACAGAGGTAGCACTAGCAAAGGGCACCGCAGTGTCATGTTTTATATCGCCGCCATCTTGACGAAAACATAATGGCGACCATCCAAATGTTGAAAGCTTAAATCAAATTACGACCAAACGAATCATCTGATCCCTACTAATTTTTGCAACATTATACCTTTTCATGTTAAACATTTTTTGACCAATCTACAAGGTCATCAGCCCAATAATTTGCGGATGGTTGCCATGTTTGTGTACTAATCGATTCCCCCTAGCTATTCAAACACGGTGAAACCGAATTGAACGAAATTTGGTACAGAGGTAGCAATAGCAAAGGGCACCTCATTGTCATGTTTTATATCGCCGCCATCTTGACGGAAACGTAATGGCGACCACCCAAATATTAAAAGCTTAAATCAAATTACGATGACCACCCTAATCATCTTATTTCTACAAAATCTTGCAACAGGATACCTTTATGTGGTAAGCATCTTATGACCAAACGAGAAAGTCATCAGCCCAATAGTTTACAGATAGCGGCCATATATGTGTGCAAATCGATTACCCCGATCAATTCGGACACGGTGAAACCGAATTGAACGACATTTGGTACAGAGGTAGCACTTGTAAAAGGCAACTCAATGTCATGTTTTATATCGTCGCCATCTTGACGGAAACATAATGGCGGCCAACCAAATGTTAAACGATTAAATCAAATTACGACCAACCTAATTATCTGATCTCTACCAAATTTTACAACAACATACCTTTTTGTGGGACGCATATTTTGACTGAATTACAAGGTCATCTGCCCAATAGTTTGCAGATAGCGGCCATGTATGTGTGCGAATCGATTCACCATATCAATTCAAACACAGTGAAACCGAATTGAATCAAATTTTGTACAGAGGTAGCACTAGCAAAGGACACCTCATATTCATGTTTAATATCCGTATAACACGTTAACAAGCTACTATAACCAACATTCAATTAAACTCCTTGAAAAGGACAAAGAGTTATAACAATACCCATGCATTGAGGAGAAAGTAGGCTATATGTGCTTTACTGAACATCTTGTTTGCTATCAATATCTCATTTTTCCCGAGCCATCATCCCCAATGTGCCGCCCATCCCCCTCCAGAAGCAAGTCCTAGTTACGCCACTGCCAGATGTCATATTCATTCATTTACTTTATTTGTAAATGGGGGTAATTCCCCGGTAGCAAATTTTACACTTACTGAAAATCACCAACAATAATATCTAACACAAGTCACGATTTAGGAACTATAGTAATTACATCGCAGTATTTATACAACATTTCAGTATCTCTTAAACACATCAATATGTTTGGGGAAAGGCTCTAAGGTAATGAGTTCCAATTATCAATACCACGGTTAATGAAAGCATATTTCCCATAATTTGTACACTGTGGTCGGCCCTTGATCTGCACTGCTCAGGTAGGTGGGATTGCTTACTGTCGACCAAAATATTATGTGCACTCGAGTTTGAAGGTTGTTTGTGAAGTAACCAATAGACCTACATAAAATCCAATAACTTCATTTTCATCGTTCTATTTTACGTTAGTTCATGTAGGTTTGGAATTTTTAATTTATATTTTAATATTTTTTATCGCAGTTGAAACACAAAAACTGCCCGTATTTAAGCGTGTTTCAAACATGCGACACATTTAAGAATTATTATCGCACAAACCCGTCATCAGATCAAATCCAAATTTTAACACAATATACATTGGAATGTTGTAGAACTGGTTTATTAATTTCAAAATTTTGTCTGTTCAATAACGAAAGTTGTTATCATTTGTGTAAGGTATCTTTTTCTCGGCTCGGGGTCGTTGGAAAATGTAGTTCTTGGTTGCGTTGTAATCCTTATAGATCAAAAGGTTATGCTGTATGACTTTGAAATACGTAAATTAATTCACTTAGTTTATATCGGTTTGTATATGTACGGGGAATTAAGACATGGTTCACCAGCTAGCCGCTCCACTATATCCTGTACAGCGTTGCTGATATGGAGCCCATCACTTCCGAGCGAGGCGCGCCATCACGCGTGATGGAGCCCATCTTGGCAACGTTGTACAGCTTTCATCGGAGCGGCTAACTGGTGAACCATGTCCTAATTCCCCGTAAAAATACAAACCGATATAAAATAAGTGAATTAATTTACGTATTTCACAATCATACAGCATACCTTTCTGATGTATAAGGATTACAACGCGACCAAGAACTACATTTTCAAACCACCCCGAGCCGAGAAAAAGTTACCTTACAAAAATGATAACAACTTTGTTTCTTGGACGCACAGAATTTTGAAATTAATAAACCAGTTATACAACATTCCAATGTATATTGTCTTAAAATTTGGATACGATCTGATGACGGGTTTGTGAGATAATAATTCTTAAATGTGACGCATGGTTAAAACACGCTTAAAAACGGGTACTTTTTGTGTTCCAACTGCGATAAAAAATATTAAAATATAAATTACAAATCCCAAACCTACATGAACTAACGTAAAATAGAACAACGAAAATGATGATGTTATTGGAGTTTATGTAAGTCTATTTGTCACTTCACAAACAACCTTCAAACTCGAGTACACATAATATTTTGGTCGACAGCAGTTCTCCCCATGCTGACCGATTAGTGTAAGTGTTAAACATAGCGTCCTTCTATCTTCCAGAGATTCCCACCCTAGTTTTACTATCATTCGAGTTACACTACTTCCAGGATTAAAATCAGATGGCTAGAGTTGCCTCCTTGCCCTACTCCAAGGTCGGAAGAGTACAAGGAATGTTGCGTACCTCACGGACAGTAAGCACCTGAACGCAGAAAGGCACAATGCTCGCCTGTAACACAGCTGCTATGCATACCAGAGATAACTTCCGGCAAACTGTCAAGTTCCATTTACCATCTCGGCTAACAATGCCTCTTGGAAACTGTGGGGATAATGTAACTTCCTTCACTTTACAATTCGTTGGCTCTTCCGTTAGATCACCTGATATAGTCTACTGTATTAATTGAGTTTAGTTAGTTATTGTTGTCTGGGGTCTGGGGAAGGAACACCGAAGAAGTGCAAAAACAACTAGATGCACTGAACGAAAATATTCAGAAGTACGGCCTGAATATCCGTATAGAGAACAGCAAGACCATGGTGAAGGCCAAAGGGTTTAGACAAGGAAAGGGCACTGTGAAAATTGGAAGTCAGAGTTTGGAAATTGTGGACACGTTCAAATACCTAGGAAGTGAATTGATCCAAACTGGTAGGTTGGACATGGAGATTGGCAGGAGAGTACAGCAGAGCAACGCATTCAATCAAAGTGTAAGAAAACTTGTTTGGGATAAGGGAGTACCAAGGAAAAGCAAGGCGGTAATGTATAAAGTGTACTATGTACCCATATTAACTTATGCAGCTGAGACTTGGACCCTGACAAGCAGGCAAGAGAGTAGAATTGAAGCCAGTGAAATGAAATTCCTAAGAAGTATGATAGGAAAGACAAGGAAAGGCAGGTAGAGTGAGGAATGAAGATGTTAGGAAGGAAGTTGGGAAGGGAAAACTAAATGAGAGAATTGAGAAGAATAAACTAAGATGGTTTGGGCATGTAAAGAGGATGGAGGAAAATAGAATACCAAGACAGATGCTGGAGGAAAAGTGCAAGGGTAAGAGAGCAAGAGAAAACCCAAGAACAAGGTGGATCGATTCAGTGAAGAACAGCGTAAGAAAAAGGAATTTGGACTGGGACAAGATCGTGGAAGAAGAATTGGGGAAGGAAAGAGGAAAGTGGAGAAGTGCCATAAATACCCCGACCCGGCAGGAGCTGGATAAGGGGAAATGATGATGATGATGATTGTTGTCCTGAGGGTGGAAGAGATAGGTCATCTGCCCCTCATTAATTGAGTTTACTGAGACACACCTCTTAATACTATGATGTTTAATGTAACATGCTTCAATGGGGTCTTCATCAGCTTATATACTGTACACTAAATAGGGCATTTTTACGAAAAACAATATCTCTACTTAGTATAAAACAAAGTACCCCATTCTTGGATGTCACGGGTAATCTCGACGACCGCTGGATGGATTTTGATGCAGTTTTCACCATTCTATAAAGGATATCTCGAGGAAGGGTTCTGTAGAAAATCATTTGTTTATGATCAAAGGAAGCCAAGCAGTAATGATTTCAGTTGGAAAGTCGAAAATAAACCTGGTATCCGTGCGCCTTTTAAGCTTACACTGGGCAAACCGTTAAAAATATCAATACACGGTACTATGAGTGTAAGAATTGTTCAGCACGAAAAGTTCTACAAAAAAGTCCACAAGAGTATATCTCTATCTTCAACACATCTCCCACGATAAGTGTTTTTACGTTGTCATTTCTTCCGACAATGTCCATTCCATTACTGAGGCGGCAGTTTAATAGCTAGCTAGGAGCGAGCCTATCACCCCAGTTACAGCCTAGTTAGCGGGCGAGCCTATTACCCCAGATACAGCCAGCAGCAAACTGTCGAGTCGTAGCGTGGTTGTGTTTGGAGTTTCCCTGGAAGTGCAAGTCCGCTTCTCTTCACTTCGCCTGTGAACTTTTCGTTCCACAAAATACACAGTCAAGTTAAGATTGGACGGAAGGGAGATTTGTGTTACATGCACCTCGCCATTCTTAAATTACGTCTGACAAGAATTCGTTGCACATGCATCTCCATGATAATATAATTTATAGTCCAGTCAGTGATTTTAACCCATCATGCCGAGACGTAAAGCGGACATAGGTGGTAGTTCATTGACATCGAAAATAAAGCGCTTATCACGAATTGCATTCATAACTGTTCCCGGGCGAAGCCTGGGCGGGTTGCTAGTAGTAAATAAAACTTAACTCAAAGAATACAATTTTGAATATACTAGTCTAATACAAATGGATTCCCTAACAAAAGTATTCAAGAAAGTAGTTAAACATGTATTTGAACTCGAGTGAAAGCTATTATTATGAAAATTTTATCAGATATATTGTGCTAAATATTTTGTATTATTTAATCAATATATCTAGACATTTCCATGTACTGCCAACTAGTATTTTAGGTCATGGAATAGGCTAGTCTTGGTTTTAATATCAATTGAATCCGTTATTTTATGAAGTCTATTATTTCAAATTGGAGTTGTTGATAATCACGAATAGTGTTCGCGGCTCGTGTTTCAGTTGTCTTACCGTCGGGCTGATTGGCCAACTTTCACGGCACGTGCGGTGTTTGCCGAAGATACCTTTGAGAGTGTCGACGATCATACCATTCACATAACGAATGGTATTTTGGCTGCTGCTGAGGAAACAATACCTTCCTCATCCGGCAACTCACGCCGGAAGCTTGTCCCTTGGTGGACAGCCGAGATTGCAGCAGCCATTAAAGATCGTCGACGTGCTTTCAAATGCTATCGGAGGCAAAACACCATGGCCAACCTTATCACCTTCAGAAGGATGCGTGCCAGAGCCCGATATCTGATTCGGGAGAGTAAGAAAACGACGTGGGAAAAGTATGTGTCGTCCATGACGGCGCATACTCCTTCATCTCAAGTGTGGACTAGGCTTCGTCGGATCTCCGGACTCCCGACATCACTGTCGATACCCGGAGTATCCATCAATGGAGACATCATCACGGACCATCTCGCCATTGCCAACAGCATTGGCTCGCACTTCTCCGATGTATCCTGCTCCGGGAGTTACGATCCTACATTTCTGACTCTGAAGCGGGAGGCAGAGACTCACCCCTTGTCCTTTGCCACTGCTGCTTCGGAGTCCTATAATGTACCATTCTCTGAATGGGAACTGCGCAGTGCGCTTGCACTGTGCAGGGATACGGCTCCTGGACCGGATAGCATACATAATCAAATGTTAAAGCATCTGTGCGAATCCAGTATAAAACAACTGTTGATCCTCTTCAATCGTATATGGATTGAAGGGGAGTTTCCATCTCAATGGCGAGAGGGGATCGTGATACCGATTCCTAAGGCTGAAAGGATCCCAAGTTTGTAAGCAGCTATAGGCCCATTTGTTTGACAAATGGCCTATGTAAGCTGCTCGAAAAGATGGTGAACCGTCGACTGGTGTGGTTCTTGGAGGATAAAGGTCTCCTGTCTGAGTACCAATGTGGATTTCGCTCTCATAGGTCCACCACTGACCATCTGGTGCGACTTGAGAGCGCCATACAGGAGGCTTTTTTCCGAAAGCAGCACCTAGTCACGGTTTTCTTTGACCTCGAGAAAGCCTACGACACCACATGGCGGTACGGGATCCTTTCCACCCTTCACAAGTGGGGACTCCGTGGTAACTTACCGACTTTCATTGCGAATTTCATGTCCGTCCGACTCTTCCGTGTAAGGGTCGGTAGGACATTATCGCAATACTATACCCAAGAAAATGGAGTTCCTCAGGGTTCAGTGCTGAGTGTCACCTTGTTCGCGATTGCCGTTAATGGCATTGTTGCCGCCGCCGGGTCCGCGGTAGTTCCATCGCTGTATGTAGACGATTTAGCTCTGCATTACAGCTCTGGAAGTATGGCAGTCGTGGAACGGCAATTGCAGCTAGCTATCAACCGGGTCGACAGGTGGGCTCACGATCGGGGTTTTCGTTTTTCAGCAGCGAAAACCTCCGTCGTCCATTTTTGTCGGCTCCGGAGGCTACATTTACACCCTGAACTACATCTCAGGGATGCTGCGTTGCCGTTGGTTGACACTTATCACTTCCTGGGGCTCCATTTTGACAGCAAGTTAACGTGGCAGCACCATATACGGCAATTGAAAATGACATGTCTCAGGAAACTGAACATGCTCAGGTTTCTTAGTGGCACTACGTGGGGGGCTGACCGTGCGATGCTGCTACGGTTCTACCAAGCCCTCGTCCTATCCCGGCTAGACTATGGTTCTGCGGCATACGGTTCAGCAAGGCCGGCAACCTTGAAAATGCTGGACAGTATCCACCATAGTGGCGTTCGGCTGGCTACCGGTGCCTTCCTGACCAGCCCGATACCCAGCCTACTCGCCGAATCGGGTGTTCCACCTTTAAATTATAGGCGCCAACATATGCTTTTAGCATATGCTGCCGATGTGCGTCAAATGCCGCAACACCCGACCTATCAAGCTCTCTTCGGTACCACTCGGCCGGTATTAGACTTGGTATTAGACTTGATAGCTCGTGTACTGAAATAGGAGTGACTGTAGGTCCCTGTATGATCCGGACATCTAGCGATGTGCCTCCGTGGCAAGTCCCGTGTCCGGAAATTCGGTTAGATCTGCACCGAGGTCCTAAGGTAAACACGGATGCCTCCGTTTACCGGAGGCAGTTCCACAGCATAGTTCACCAATTTCCGGACGCTGGCATTCTATACACGGATGGTTCGAAGGTGGACGAGAAAGTGGGTTGTGCTTACGTTATTGATGGTGCAAATACCAAGATCTCTTTGCCTGAGGCCTGTAGTGTGTTTACTGCGGAGCTCGTTGCCATCTATGAAGCTCTGCAGTTTGCACTACAGGATGCTCGAATCCACTTTCTCGTGTGTACCTACTCTTTGAGTTCGTTGCAGTCAATTGCTACATGTTTCCCGCAACACCCCCTAGTGCAGCGAATCCACGACCTACTAGCCGGGCTGTGCCACGCTGACACTCGAATCACCTTTCTGTGGCTTCCAAGCCACATGGGAATTGCGGGAAATGAGTTAGCAGATCAAGCTGCAAAAGAGGCGGTATCACTACCACCTCGACCAATGGAGGTACCCGCTAGAGATATTCGCTCTCAGTTACGCCTACAAGTTCTGGCTTTTTGGGAGAGTCAGTGGCTAGCTGACCCACTGCCCAGTAAACTGAGAGCGATCAAGGGAACTACTCGCGTGTGGCGGAGCTCCTTCCGGGCCCGGAGAGAGTCCGTCATTTTGTGAAGGCTAAGGATAGGTCATACAAGATCCACCAACTCGTACCTAATGAGAAGGGAAGACCCCCCACTTTGTACCTGTGGAGCCGTATTCACCGTGGCCCACATTTTCACCGAGTGTGTGGATCTTGCTGACTTACGAAGAAACCTTGGTTTGCAGACGACACTCAAACTTATATTAGCCGATGACGCGGTGGCTGCTGATCGCGTTATCCGCTTTATAAGTGAGAGTGGGTTAGGGCCAGCAATCTAAATTTTCCAGTGAACATTGACTCAACGACTTGCTCGTTTTTGAATGATAATGGTTTTTTTCCGTAATTTTTGTTTATTTTTATGATTTTGTTTTTTATTTAAATTCTTTTTGTTTTTGTTTTATTAATTTTTGGTCTTTTTAAATTTAGATGTCCACCTCAAAATTTTAAATTCAATTCAAAATTTGTATTCTTTAATCTGTGTTAAGAGGGGCAGATGACCTCGTAGTTCCGCCCCTTAAAACAACAATAACTAACTAACTAACTAACTGTCTTCTAAATTCCATGCTGTATGTTGGTGGCTTCTGTTTATGTTGCCCTTCAGTGTATTAAAATGTGTCCTTTGACGTTGAAATATGCTGATATAATTATTTTGTTGTTTTGAAGTGTGTTTCTAAATACAGTATAAAGGCTTCTTCATTTTTTTCCTGTCTTTCATGGCTTTACTTCCAAATCCCTCAATCCTTACTCCCGGAGAGAGGAACGTTTTTCTTCTCCCTCTCGGTTGGCTTTGTTTAAGTCTATTTCTCCTCGTAGTAAGTTAGTGATGATCATTTTAGCCCGGCGTTGCTCGGGATAGTGTGAATAAGATCAGCACTCTTATGAAGACGTATTCTTTAGGCCCCTGTCTCTACAGAACACTGAAATATTAGCGTCGAATAGCTCGCACGCTCAGAATATTCTTTGATAATATGCCCGTTGCTCACGGTAAAATGTTTCTTAAAATTTAGTTTACAACTAATTTTATAAAAATTTGACGAAAGCAAGCTGTGTTGTTCACGATAAAATTATTTTATAAAATCCGTGGATGTATCAGGATCGCCATCTACCGATAAACTTCTGAACCAAGAATCAGCTGTTCAACACACATTGGTTTGAGAGTATGGCTCCAAAATGCAAAGCAAAAATTGCTGCTTTAGCTACAATTATATGTCGTACAGTGGTAAAAAGGAAGAAAAGAAATGCTAGGAAGTGCTGGACTCGGGTATGGATAAAAAGAAGAGAAGAGTAGAGGAATGCTGTCCTTGGTCGAAAATGAGTTGAGGTTGGAAGATTAGAATTCATATAGGAATTTTCTAAGAATGGAGGAAAGCAGTTTTAAAAAACTCCTAGATCTTGTTGGTTCCAAAATTATTCGACAGGGCACTAACATGAGGCAAGCCATTTCCCCTGAAATGAGACTGCAAGTGAGTTCGAAGCCCGTTTATCTTCGCTTTCACATCAGCCTGGCTTGTGTTCGGTCGAATTTGTGAAACATATTCGGCGATTGAAATTTCTGTCTCCCTTCTTTCTATTCTATTGTGGTATATGGGCGTTTTAACCTCATACAAACACTGATATTTCTGGTACTCGTCCAGTAAAACACTAACAGCTTCTTTAGTCCAGCCGGAGCCTGCCATTTTCGAAGTGTTTGTTTACAAGCGAGCTTCACAATCCTCTCACCACGTGGCGCCAGAATCATCTTCATGTCAGCTTCCCTGATTGGTTCGTTTCGTAAAATTAATTTTACGGAATAGAACATGTCCTATTTTTTGGAAAGTTTTATCAAAGGTTTTATAAAACTTGAATTTGACCAGAAGCAACAGAAATTTTATAAAATTAAATTATTGTACAATAAATTTGAAGCACAATTTTACCGTAAGGAACGGGCATGAAATGGTCGAGAAAGCGTGTTTGTACACCCCTCTCGTCCAGTACCCACTGAATATCTGAGATTGAAATAGAAGATACTCCATCCCCTGATTGCATAATATTATTGCGAAACGCACATATATTTCCATTCGATGAAGCCTATTCACACCCAAGTCTAATGTTTTGCGGACATGAGGGCACATACCAGGTGTATCAGCTCGCCGAATATTATTGCATTATGCAGCACAACTAACGTCGTCCGTCTCCGAGCACACTAGGCTTTGGCACAAAGTGCCCTGGTTCGATTCCCGGCTGAGCCATCGGGGATTTTTATCTCCTGGGGTTGATTCCCGTGGCTCGGGCACTGGGTGTATGTGACGTCTTCAATCATCACTTCATCTTTATTTCGACGCGCAGGTCACCCACGGGCGTCAACTAGAAAGACTTGCACTCGGCCTCTCCGGAAGCCACACGATCACTCATCAGGTTTGTCGATAGTTCTCTGCTACATCCCGTATTGTACTAATGCGCTTCATGCATATCCCGCAAGTGATACTGAACAATATTACTGTAGTTTTCCCTCGATGTGACCATAATATCGCTTGCGGGATATGCTTGCAGTACATTAGTACCATGCGGGATGCAGCAGAGTGATGCCGACCGTCCTCATAACACGCGTTAGTTGGGCTGCATCAAGCAATATTATTAGGGGCAGCTGGTATATTACAAGACTCCACCCAATGGCGTAACTACGGGGAGTGATCAATCCCCCCAGAGCTGAATGAATTTGTAGAAGTTTTTAATTTTGAGCGAAACCAATCTTCGGATTGCATTATGTAAGTGTATACTTACTAATTTGGAAGCATTTCTCGTCACTCGTGTAAATGTTTTAGCGTTACCCTAAGTTAATACTTATTGAATGATCAAAAAGTTCAGATGTTCAGTTACCCAGGGGCGTGGCAGTGATCGGTGTGGCACTATCCTTCCTCATCTCTTCCCAAAGCGGCTTCGGGGGCGTAGTTTGTAGCATGCTGGGTTTCTATGCCCAAGGTCGCGGGATCAAACCCGGCCGAAGTCGTCGGATTTTTAAGAGCGTTGAAATCCCTCAGTATGACTTCCTACAGAGGGGAAGTAAAGCCGGCGGTCCCATGTCATAGATTTATGGCATGTAAAAGAACCTTCCACTAATTACACTTGTGTGAAGCTAAATTATAGGTTATATTTGACTAACGCTCTTAGGTTCCAACGTGCGTCGCCGGGAACTGACTTCGATGGCATCTAGTAACAAAGTTCAGAATGAATTGGTCGTTGCCGGTGGCGTTTGGTAGCAAAAGTTGCAACTACTTGAAAATCGAATGTTTGCAGTCCTTAATTGAATTTAAAACAGATAACACACACCAAAAGTACACGGGGCTACGTGACCGCGTTGTCGCAGCCCCTAAACTGAGAAACCAACCAATCTATTTCCAAACAATCTACACCACTGTCAGCAGCCATTCTGTTGGTGTAAGTGAAGGTGAACAATATTGTCTTAACGTTGTGTTGCTGTTTAAGTTAAACTTTAGTTCGAAACTGCAGTTTATCAATATTAATATAATGTCGGAGATGATTTCCCGAAGGAAACTAGACTTTATACTTTAATACCAATAAAATTGTTAAAACTCAGCATTTTTTCTAGGATCCTGCCATGTCTTGTGTGGGGTTTCGCCTAGGAACACCAAACTGGCTCATCGGCGGGCTCTTGGTGTCCCCACCTGGACCCCCACAGGAGTAGCAAACTGTGCACTACCTCCCTTCTTATGAGGCGCCAGTGTGTCTCTTAACTGCGAGAGCAATAAACTCAAGCAGCCTTAACCTCCCTATATAGGCTTCCAAAAAGATGGTATATTGGCTTTCACGGACCGCCGATGAGCCATCTTGGTGTCCTAGACGAAACCCCACAGGACACAGCAAAAACCTAGAAGAATTGCTGAGTTTTAATTCACTGGCCGTGAAAGCCAATATACCAGCAATAAGATTGTTGTTGAGCGTTTGCACATTGATATGAAACACGACAGGAATGTGCATAAGAGACTTTGAAACTTCACGATCGGATATTTGCTTTCATATATTATGTCCCATTATGTCCGCCCCCCCCCCCCCCCTCCCCGTTAATATAATTTTGACTGAACTCGTCCCCCTTCAGAAGTAAACCCTAGTTACCCCACTGGCCCCACCCCATATTTTATAAGATAATTTATGACTTTTCCTTGACTATCCACAATTTAAAATATCACAGCACAAACTACACCTTGGTGGTTGGTTCCTCAGTTTACGGCCTGCGACAACGCGGTCATGTAGCCCCGTGTACTTTGGGTGTGTGTAGAAACTGTCTGATAACCGGTGTTAATTATGATGGCCGTATTAGTGTGTGTTATCTGTTTTAATTGAAGTAAGAACTGCAGACAGTAATTTCAAGTACAGTAGTTCCTACATTTGCTACCGTCCACGACACCTAGCTTGCAGACTTGGCTACTAGATGGCATCGCAGTCAGCACCTGGTGGCGAACGTTGGAACTAATAGAGCGTTACTAATTTAACCTACAAATTTTGGCTTCACACAAGTGTAGTTAGTGGAAGGATCTTTTTCATGCCATAAATCTATGACATGGGACCGCAGGCTTTACTTCCCCTCCGAAGGAAGGCATGCTGAAGGATTTTTAACGCTCTTAAAATATCCGACGACCCTGGCCGGGTTTGAACCCACGACCTTGGGCATAGAAGCTCAGCATGCTACCAACTACGCCACCGAAGCCGCTAATCTACACCTTTGAACTCCCCCTGGTTTAAGAGTTTGATTGTCGTGAAAGAAGTACCTTAGCATAGAGATTAGTCCCGCACCAAACGAGGAAAGCGGTATTCAAATCATGCACTGTGACACCAGAGAACCAATAGAAGTCTTAATTGAGCAGATACCACCACGAAGCTCACAGCTATGTGCGAAGTAATCAAGGGACACGGAATGCACGGCCAGTAATTTGAGAGTAATTCCTCCCTCAAGAGCCCATAAACTGGACGAGCACATCGCACGAGCTTGGCGTACGGCTCGCCGCGCGCATTTCTGTCTCCTCAGGTGTGAACTGGGACACTCAACAAGCAGCCTATCTAGCCCTACTCAGGAGAAAGTAAATCGTGAAACTAACAGAGAATTAGTATTGGCCGAAGGTGCTTAACCTTTAAAGTTTTATGTACAACAAGTAGTTCCGTGAAGAAGTAAATAGCCTATTTTCATATATCCTACTAATGTTAATTGCCTCTTAATCTCGGGATTTTCTGCCAACACAAAAACGTTCCTCCTTTCTCTACTAGAAAGCGCTATAGTGTCAAGGAGCTTAGATGTCTAACCTCCTTCCAAAGAACAACAAAATTAGACATGCAACCTGCGCTCTGGTCGTCAAATAACAAAGATTGCACCTGGCACTCGAGGCCATACGATATTATTATTATTGCCTCTACTAATATACAAAATCTCAGTTTGGATACTGTAATAGATTCGTAGTATTATTGAGAACCGTGTCTAAATATTTTGGATGGTCGCCATGTTGGATTTTTATATATGTAGGCCATGGAGTTATGTACTATTACATGAAGATTATTGCGTACGTGTATTATTCAAACTTCAATTGCATGATTAGAACACAAGAAATAATAAAAACGATATTTTAAAATTTTGCCCAACCGCCCTCTTGTGATTATAAAAACAATTGAAATAAATTAGGTATCAGTGGATTACAATTTGTATACCGTAACAAGTTTCACTGCTCGCGAGAATCGTCCATTTAAATATTTAAATTTTGCGTCGCCGCCATGTTGGATTTGTGATCACTAGGCTATTGAAAGTTCCATAGGTGAATATTAATAGCCTTTTTATTTATTTATTTAGGATCGTTTCAACCTCCCATGGGTTACGATTACACAACTGCCTTGACTGTTGATGTTCTTTCCTGTTACGCCAATACTCTTTCATTCGTTGGTTCTCTCTTGCTCGTTCGTCGTCCGAGAACACCCTTCGAGTTCTGTTGGGTATCTCTATGGACAGATCTACCACCTCCGCAATTTTCCTTCTGAACTCTTTTCTGTTTGCAATACCTCCCTCCTCAATGCCACATTTTTTAAGATCCTGATAAACTTCTTTCAACCATGGTGACGTCCAAATCCTTCTTGGAGATTTCCTGCAGGGGTCAGTGATCAATCCTAGCTCATCAGGGTTTGATGTAGTCATTCTTCTCACCAAGTTTCGTCCATATTGAACTTAGATTCAACAAGCATCTTGCCTAGTTGCCATGACGGATGTCGAGATTTTAAATTATTATTATTATTATTATTTTTTTTTAATGAAGTGGGGATACAGTACTGAAGAACTTTGTAGATGTGGTGAAAGACAAGACCCTGAGCACCTTCTGAAATGCAGGATGTTATCAAGACCATGTGCTATGCAGGACTTGATAGAAGCTAATGACTGTGCCATTCTAACAGTTGAACAGCGGAGAAATGAAATTTAGTGTAATTTTATATGTGTTTCGGACTCGGATAAATAAATAACCTATTCTTCTTCTTCTTCCTTGGTTACGGCCAACTAAGGAGCACGTCATGTCAACTGTTTTTCTGCATTTTAATGTTAGCCCAGTACTCCTTCATTCGCAATCGATGTTGCACCTTTCTCTCTGTCGTCCACACCTTCCCGGTTTTTAGCTTCGGCTTAAGTTTAAAACTCCGATGTTTCTGAAGTTTATCCCTAAGTGGGCCACGCTCCTGGATATCTTCACGTGTAATCCCAGTCTCCAACAGATCATTCTCTACTTCACTGAACCAGGCCCTCTTTGTCTTTTTCTCACGGAGAAAGGCAAAAATTCTGTTGGATAGCCGTGTTGATTTCATTCGGGTTATATGTCCATAAAAAGAAATCCTCCTTTTCCTCATCACGTCCGTTATTTTCTCTACGTGAGTGTACAACTCGTGGTTGTGGCGTCTTCGGAACTCGCCGCATTCTTTGACTGGACGCAGGATTTTCCTCAATATCTTCCTTTCCTTGGTCTCCAGTTTTTCCATTATGCCTTTTCTATTCATGAAGAGACATTCCGCTGCATACAAAGCTTCTGGCCGGATGACCGTGCAGTAGTGCTTCAGTTTTGCATTCAGGGATATAGATCTTTTGTTGTACACATTCTTAGTTAGATGGCAAGCCATTTCAATTTTATTCAAGCGTGACTCAAAAGCCTCGTTTTCGGACATTGTAGGGTCTATCCATTCCCCAAGATACTTAAATTTCACAACCCGCTTGATTTTCCCATGATTCACTTCAATATGTTTTGGAGCCGTTTTGATGTTAGTAATAAATTCTGTTTTCTCGAAAGAGATCAGGAGGCCCGCCTTTGCAGCTTGTGTTTGAAGCTGGTTGATCTGTTTCCTGGCCGTATCCAATGACTCTGCAAAAACCTCAAGGTCATCTGCAAAGGCTGGACAGTCAATTGATAGGTTCTTATTCTTGTGACCAAGTCTGATTCCATTTTCGACTCCTTCATCACTCATAACCTATTATTATTATTATTATTATTATTATTATTATTATTATTATTATTATTATTATTATTATTATTATTTACGATCGCTTCAACCTCCCATGGGTTACGATTACACAACTGCCTTGACTGTTGATGTTCTTTCCTGTTACGCCAATACTCTTTCATTCGTTGGTTCTCTCTTGCTCGTTCGTCGTCCGAGAACACCCTTCGAGTTCTGTTGGGTTTCTCTACGGACAGATCTACCACCTCCGCAATTTTCCTTCTGAACTCTTTTCTGTTGGCAATTTCTCCCTCCTCAATGCCACATTTTTTTAAGATCCTGATAAACTTCTTTCAGCCATGGTACTTGAGTCTTTCTCCTTTCCTGAAAGATGAGGATTTTATTTGCTAGGTGTTCCGGTCCCATTCTTCTCAAGTGTCCATAGAAAGTTAGTCGTCTTTTCCTCATAGATGTTGAAATGTTCTCGCATTTTTATATAGCTCTTGATTTGATCTCAAACGGAAGGTAAACTCATTTTTGCTGCTTTCTTGGGTCCCAGAATTTTCCTCAGAAATTTACGTTCTTGCTTTTCTATTTCTGTGATTCCCTTTCTGACAAATGTCTCCGCTGCATAAAGGCATTCAGGTTTCACCACGGTGTTATAGTGTCTGAGTTTGGCTTCATAGGAGAGGTATTTGGACTTATAAGTTTCCTGACATAATCTGAATGCAATCTCCATCTTCTGCGCTCTCTCTTCAATAGCTGACTTCTCATCGTTGTTAGGAGTCAGAATCTCCCCTAGCTACTTGAATTTGTGGACTCTTTTTATGTCACAATATTTGGTTTTCATTATCCATGTTGGTTCTTGATTGCTGTCATAGATTAATAGATATTTGGAACCGCTAAATATTTCGTATGGTCGCCATGTTGGATGCTTATATATGTAGGCCATAGAGTTATGTGCTATTAGATGACGATTATTCCGTAGGATCATTATTAAAACGTTCACTTCCATCGCATGATTAATACACAAGAAATAAAAACATAATATTAAAAATTCGCACAGCCGCCATCTTGAGATTATTAAACAATTGAACTAAATTAGATGCCAGTGCATTACAATGTGTATGGAAATTTGCTGTACCAAGTTTCACTGTGCTCGGATGGTTAAATCGCGAGAAAAGTCAATTTAAATGTTTCAAATTCACTTGGCCGCCATGTTCGTTTTGAAGTTAGCAGGTTTTTGTAAGTCATGTAGGTGAACTTCTAGTAGTACCCTTTATCACTGTACAAAATCAGTAATAGTTTCGGAGATATAGAATGCTGGTGAAATATTTCGCACAGCCGCCATGTTGGATTGGTGAGACGTAATAACATTTGAATTTGTTATTTTGATATAAATATCTTATGTAGCGATTTCCAGGTTAGGGCACATAAATACTTGTTTTCCCGCCTAATGTAATATGTGTTGACCGATTGAAAAGGTAGAGTGTGTATTTGTAATTTGGGGATAGGATTGGGAAGGAGGCGGCCGTAGCCTTACGTTACAAACCGTCCCGGCATTTGCCTGGCGAACTCAACTACATTACTCTACAACAATGTTCACTGTTACGCATCGAGACAAACGCATAAATTAAGAAATAAAACTCACCTTCTGGCCGGGAAAGGCTCAATTGTTTTCCCAAAAATCCATTTGACTGCAATCACTTGGCGTACGGATCAGCGCATAGCAATGGAGACTGGGTTCGAACTACAGTTGTACATATTACAACATCGAATATTTGTTTCGAACATACTTCAACTATTCGCAATATTCGCATTAGTGAAATAACCCTGCTTGTTTCCCATCTCTTGATGAATGCAGTAGCCTACATTTGCATTTGTCTCTTTGCACAGGTTAGAGTAAAGCCGGCGGGCCCATCTCATACATTTATGGCATGTAAAAGAACCTTCCACTACAATTGGTAGTGTGTAGCTAAATTTGTATGCTATTTGGTTAGAAACGATCTATCAAGTTCCGACGTTCACCGTTAGGTGTTAGCGACAGTGGCGTCTCTGGTAGCCAAAGTTGGGAATACTTGAAATTGAACTTGATGGAGAACCTTCGGTTTTTGAATTAAAATACCCTGCTGTGCCCATTGGCTGCATTTTAAATATAATACTTGAGAATGACCTTTGAGATGTCCTCGCGAAGCTGAGTAGCACACACCACCCTTGAAGTCTTGTAATGGAGAGACAACAAGTGTGTGGTGGCCTTCCTTGATGACACTATGAGAGGCTGGTTCGTTACCCGCCATTGTGAGCGCGTCCCCCGTAGTGACGGTATCATTACTAGACTTGTCTACCTCCATATCCGCGAGGGCACAGAATTCAGGGCGGTCACGGGCCCTACGACAAGGTCTCCCAGGCCCTTACATTTTTATTCAACAAGGGACATAATTTTGGAATTACGGTATTATGCTTGCAATCCCCCCTCTCCAAAAACAGCTCCTCTGTTCCGCCATTTAAAATTTCAATCATCATCATGATCATCCGTGAAATTTAGCTTGCCCAACTGATTATTAATTTACTTTGCTTTAGTTAAGCTATTCAGGCACTCTCCTTTCTTTTCTCGCATTGGTTGTTGTTTTAATTCAAGATTTTGATCACTATTCATCTTGTATCTGAACGTGTTCAGGCTCTACAAGAATAAGGCACACTCCCTTGAGAAATGTGTGAAGTCAAGAGTCATTTTTCTGAGATTGAAACGTAAAGAACTTAAACGTGTTATACATTAAATGCACAACTCTGGCAACTTTATAAAATGCGTAAACATTACCCACTATGACAATGGTAATAACTAATATCAGTGTTGACTGATAGTAGGCTACTATGTGCCAAACACTAAACAGTGTGGTTTAATTACTGCTTATACTTTCATGTTTCGGTGCTCAATGAAAACCTCGTCAGCGTGGGTTGAATATTAAAATAATCTTAAAACTAAGTTTACAAAGACAAAAGAGGAAATGGATATCCTCACAAAACACTTTATAAATTTAAATAACAAGAAAGCTCACAAAATGAATTAGAAAACATAAGAATAAATAAGAATAGAATGAACATAATGGTACATTATGCAACGAGCCTATAATGGCAATAATTAAGACACGAGTATGTTTATAATCTCCATACGAGTGTCCTATTTACCATTATAGGCGAGTTGCATACGACTGTTTATGTTCGACGATAATTATAACTTTATTTTATGTTCTAACATAAATATTCATAAATATCTGTTGAGATTATGTCGGTTGACTTCTTCTTCTTGGGAATTGTGTGGACTCACCATTTTGATCACTACCCAATAACGAATCCCAAAGCTTTGAAACATTGTTTATCCGGAAGTAGCACCAACAGATAGCGCACAGGTACTATGGTGGAACATTTTGTTATTTTGGTCAAATAACACACAATAGGCTGTTACAAACGCTTTAATAGTACATTATGCAACGAGCCTATAATGGCTATAATTAAGACACGAGTATTTTTATAAAACGAGCGTATGCGAGTTTTTTTTATTTCCATACGAGTGTCTTAATTACCATTATAGGCGAGTTGCATACGACTGTTTATGTTCGACGATAATTATAACTGTATTATATGTTTTAACATAAATATTCATAAATATCTGTTGAGAGTCAGCCACTTGAATTTTTTGATCGGAGAGCGAGCGCTAGGTATGATATCTCTGTCTTTCAAGATCTCTGAACGACCGACGCATGCGCTCTGTGTGCTTGCAATGCCATGTTATGCAGGCCATATGTTTACATCTGCCGTCCCTAGGTAATATTATTGTCACCGGAGTCGTTTGATGGCAATGCGCTGTGTAGAAATTAGGGTTGGTGATATTAAGGTACAGTGCTATTTCTTGTCTCATATTCGCCAGTTTATTTACGCGAACATATGGACGGTGCGTATTCCATGTCGGTAATTTATTATAGTTCGATGTTGTGTTTATGTCCGACATGTTGGATTATGAGCGCATGCGAGAAAGTATCGTTACCTAATTGGTCAATGAACGAGCTCTAATTGGCTGGAGAAACTGTATCGTAATGAAAAACAGTGTTATAATGACCATCATTATGATACAGTTTTCTGACACATAATAGTGAGGGTCGAACATAAAATTAGAATGCATCGTATTATCAACTACCGGTAGTTATTCTTCAAATTCGATGCGTATAGAATGTCAACGGAAGGCAAATCAATTTCGTCTCAAATAGAACAGTAATGGTATCTGGCGGAAATGGTTCGCATAAGAAATCCATTTACTGAACAACGCTCTGGATTATAATTTCCGTGGAACCAATGTCACACGTCTGCTTCTTCCATGACGTTCTGGTGTGTTTATGTCAACAACAGCATTCCCTAAATTGTCGGCGAAATCTTACGAATGTGTAGAAATTGGAGTTGCGGATATTAAGGTACAGTGCTATTTCTTTTGCAATATTGGCCAGTTTGTTTATGCATTGTAACTACAATGGTTGATCCAATATAGGCTACATTGTCAACTTTAAAATCATGTAACTCACGTCCGACATGTTGGATTTTCAGTGCATGTCAGAAGCTATCCTTACCTAATTGGTCAATGAATGAAAATATTGAGCTTTTATTGGTTGGAAAAACTGTGTTATCATGAAAAGTAGTACTTTAATAACACGCATTGTGATACAGTTTTACACATCGACATTGTCGAACATAAATGTACCTTAAAGGACCGCTTGTTAATCTATAATATGGTTCCATTATGGTGAATCGGACGTCGCTGTTATAGGTTGTAGCTTCCAGTGTGGTTTAATATTATAGTTAATAGGACGTAATGTGACTATAAATCAACCTCAATGGATAGTCTGTATTAAATTGGTGTGGCCTAACCTTAAATAATTTTCAGATGAAACATACTTGTCAGTTATACGATGTTGTTAATAGACTGGTGAAAGACGTAAAATGTTGATGGTATAAAATTATCTAACCTTGAAATAAACCAGAAGATTCCTACTAGTTGGATCGTTCTGTTAAAAAAGCTGTCCAATTTGGTAATGCAGTACATAATCTTAACCCAAACTGACCATGTATTTTACATGTATAAGTCGTATGAACAATTTGGATATTGCCAAGCCAGAATGTAATGTATGGATACTTTGAGAATAAAACAACCAACATTCATGAAACAGTGTTTGACTAGGCGGTTTTGAATTATATAGTCTGACAACTTTACCATTTCCTCGGAAAAAACTAAAAAAACAATGGTTATTTATGAAATTAATTATAGGCTATGTTCTCTTGGTACTTTTTGGGATAGTATTCACTGGCTGTATTTACATGGAACAGAGTCATATCAGAACATTTCATAACAGTTTTGACACTAAATTAAATAATGTTGTCCGGTCATGTACTTTTACCCTCTCGGACTTCTCCGATAATCCGGGCCCTGGGCTGCAGCCCCACTTGCCCGTCCCTCTCGTCGGGCCTGGCTGTATTATATTAGAAGTCAACAGTAATGCAATAATTTCGCTACGACGTGTTTTGTGAACGATGAACAGTAAATATTTCTCAAGGGTAATTACTCCTACTAGCGTACCCGCCTGGCTTTACTGTTATGCGGGCTTCTATAAATATGTGTATTTGTTTAAACAAATTGTCGATGTTGAAGAAATCAGAGAGCTGCTGGTTGCACAATGTGCCCCATGTGTACAGACCACCCGCCAGGCACTAGTGCTATGTGGCTGTAGTTCTGCCAGGGGCACTTTATAAACAAATAAATATATTTCCGTTGACTTTTCAAGAAATGCAAGATTTGTCCTGTTCTATTGAGATGATTTGTAAGATTTTGGTACAAACCACACCTTCTAACTCCCTCTGATTTAGGAGCTTGAGTATTGTGAAACATACACCTTAGCGTATTATATAATAAGATTACTGTTTGAACGTCCCATGCAAGTTTTCTTCAAAATCCTCTTTTTATCGGACTTACTTCTTCATTCAAACTTCTGTGACACTTTTGCCGCTCTTTATGAAATATCTTAAGGGCTCGTGCTGCCATCTCTTCACGGACCATTCAATGTTTCTAATTACTTATGTCTGAAAGGCGTTTCCATTCTTTTTGTAAGTCGTTAGTCGTTCCTACAATCGAGCAGGGTGATTATGAAGTGCTAGTATCGATAATCGAATCACAGTTTAGAGAAAGCGTAGCGCCACACCAGCTGGTGTAATTAGACATGGAGACCAGACCAGCCTGGCTAATGAGGATTCCTGCTCGCGAGCTGATCATGTTACATCAGCTCAGCGCGGCCCGTGCGGCGTGGTGCTTCCTTACAGCATTGTGCGTTCATAAACCATCTTCACTCTGGGATTACAAGTTACCTTTCAGGTTTATACTTGACGTCCAGTGTGTATGTGTGTGAGAGAGAGAGAGAGAGAGAGAGAGAGGGGGGGGGGTGGACCTTTTGTTTGGCACTTAAAAACGCACACAAAACCAAAAATATTGACTGATCAAAGTTAAAGTTTCGTACTTTCTTCTTGATGTGAGGAACGGCGGAACTGATGGAGAGGTACAGAGTTAGCGCTGGCATAACCGAGCTCTCCATCTCGTCTCGGAAAGTGAAAGAGAGGAGCTATGAAATGTTCCCAAAAATACACTGACTGGCAAAAAGAAACGATCACTTGAAAAATTCAACATTACTTTCGTTCAAATCATAAATATGGACGGTATAGGCCTAGTGCTGTAGTTATAGCATGGAAGTGAGGTTAATTGGTTTCCTGGATGTATTACCATTCTTCATGTCACTGTTTCACTTAACAATAGCGATTCTTTGACATGACGCTGTTTCCCGCGCGCCATCGCAATCGTCAACAATGCAATGTTTTATTCTTTTTTCTTTTGCCACTTGTTGCCATAGGAAAAGATCAATACAGCCACATCCTCAGTTGTTCTTGTGCAACTCAGAAACGAATATGCGCTTGAGGCCTGAAGATGTTGCCAGGGCAGTGGCTCTGATCGAAAATGGTGGCGCGCACATCTTTCCGCGGGAAACAGCGTCATGTCAAAGAACCGCTATTGTTAAGTGAAACAGTGACATGAAGAATGGTAATACATCCAGGAAAACAATTAACCTTACTTCCATGATATAAACAGTAACTTATTTAAAGATTAAAGATTTCCTTTATTGAAACAAAAAACTGTAAGTTACATCCTAACTGAAAACACAATAAAGGAAAAAGGATCGCCCGAATGGGCATTAATTTTTACTATAATCACTTAATGATTTTAATATTTTGCGGCACGTCGTAATATGGTACCTGGTACACCTTTCGTTGCATAGAATGCAAACACAATTGTCATTCGGACTATGGAAGGATCTGTTGGAGCATATCTTATGATGGAATCCGTGAATGGCGAGTCTCGTTATTATGTGTCTTTGATCTTGATTCTCGTTAGACCACGTTCTGTTCATCATGGCATCAGTAATATAAAAGTATTGATCTATCTCTTGTCTCTTTGCTCTTTTAGCCTCCAAACAGTCAGTAGAAGATCTTGTAGCCGGCAAAGGAACTTTCAGTCTGAGGTCTTCGATGAAGAAGGTTCCGTTTGCTAACTCATAGACTAATCTTGAGCCATCTTTCCAACTCTTAGTATATACTTTAAAAATCTCGACTTAACATTCTCTATTCTTGCTAGATCGCTAAATGTGAGAAAATCCCATATTATTTCAAGACCATACGTAACAACTGGTGAGATGGTCGTATGGAAAAGGGTCAGAGCTGTAACTAGCGATAACGCTGGTAGATTCTTAATCTTGTAAATGGCTCTGATAGCTGATGCTGACCTCTCGTGTATATGATGACTGAAGGATGTGGCTGTAGTCTGCAAGGTTATGCCCAGGTATTTGAACTTGTTCACTACGTTTAATGGTTCGTTGTACAATGTGAGCGTGTCTTTAAGCGCAGGTTTACCTCCTTTTCGAAATGTCATTTGAACCGTTTTTTGAAGGTTAATATCAAGGTGATTTTCATTGACCCATTTTTCTAGTTCAAACAATACACTCTGTAATTCTAATTTGTTTGATGACCCTAATACCATGTCATCCGCATAGAGTAAGTGTGTGGTATTGGGAGAGTCCTTTATTATGCTAGTAATGTCTGCCGTAGTAATATTAAATAGAAGCGGGCTTAAAGGATCACCCTGCAAAACTCCGTTCGTCTGTCTGATATAATGAGATGTGGTGACACCGTCGTCTATTTCTAAGAGGTTGTATGCCAGTATATGTTCCAGTAAGGTCGTTATCGGTCTTAATTCATTGGTCAAACTTTTGATCTTCTGAATAGGTAGTTCCCGATGTAATGAGTCGAAAGCTTTTGCATAATCCACAAATACTGTATAATATTTTCCTTTAGGTTTTCTTAAAGATTCTTGCACTTCACTTAAAAGCTGATAGATGTGAAGATTACCGTACAATCAGCTTGATTACTCATGCTTCAAAGATCCTATCTAGAATAATTTACAAGAGGATTGAAAGCCAGATAGAAACGGAGTTGGGTGAAGACCAGTTTGGTTTCAGAAGAAATGTAGGAACAAGGGAAGCTGTACTAAGTCTTAGGCTAATTTTGGAAGGTAGAATAAGGAAAGATAAGAGAACGTTCATGGCATTTGTAGACTTAGAAAAGGCTTTTGATAACGTTAATTGGACTAAACTGTTTGACATTATGAAATCGATTGAAATATAGTACGGAGATAGGAGGGTGATATACAATCTATACAAAAACCAGACAGCAGTCATTCGAGCTGAAGGACATGAGAGAGAAGCTGATATTCAGAAAGGTGTAAGGCAAGGCTGCAATTTATCACCCATACTTTTCAATCTTTACATTGAACAAGCAATGAAGGAAATTGGAGAAAAATTTAAAGTGGGAGTGAAGATTCAAGGAGAAATAATTTCAACTCTGAGATTTGCTGATGACATCGTCATCTTGGCCGACAAGCCTGAGGATTTGAATGAGTTTTTGAATGGTATGGACTCCGTCTTATAGAAAGAATTCATGATAAAAATTAATAAATGTAAAACAAAAATACTGGAATGCAGCCGAAATAAATCAGAAACCTCTATGGAGATCAAATTGGCAGGTGAAAAGCTGAAGGAAGTAGGAGACTTCTGATACTTAGGAAGCAGAATAACCAGTGATGGACGAAGAGGATATAAAAAGTAGGTTGGCTCAGGCAAGGAAAGCATTTCTACAAAAAAGGAATCTGTTGACATCGAATATAGATTTAGATATTAGGAAGTCATTTTTGAAAGCCTTTGTCTGGAGCGTGGCGCTCTATGGAAGTGAAACTTGGACTATTGGTGCAGCAGAAAAGAGGAGAATTGAAGCATTTGAAATGTGGTGTTACAGGAGAATGATGAAGATCAGATGGGTAGGTAGGGTTACAAACGAAGAGGTATTAAGACGAGTGGGAGAGGAGAGATGTTTCTGGGGACTGCTAATGAAGAGAAGAGATAGGTTAGTAGGACACATACTAAGACACCCAGGAATAGCAAGCTTAGTTATGGAAGGAAGGGTTGAGGACAAGAATTGTAGGGGTAGACCAAGGTTAGAATATGTTAAACAGATTGCCTCGGATGTAGGGTGTGGTAGCTATATAGAGATGAAACGATTAGCTCAGGACAGGGAGGCATGGAGGGCTGCATCAAACCAGTCAAAAGACTGAAGACTCAAACAACAAACAACAACAACAACTTAAAAGATAAGTTACTGCCTGTGTTGTGCTTCTTCCTTGCATAAAACCAAATTGGCAATCTGGAATTTCTGCTATTGGTGTTAGTTTCGTTGTGAGAAGCTTCATACATACCTTGAAGATGTTGTTCTCAAGTGCAATACCTCTGTAAGAATTGGGATCACTGGTGTCCCCTTTTACCTTGTAGAGAATTTTGTTGGTGGAAATTCTCCAGCTGTCTGGAATGGTCCCGAATCGTATGCATTAAAGAGATTGGTCCAAAATGGTAAGAGCGTGTCCTGTGACTGGTTTAGTAGTTCTGTGCAAATGAGGTCTGGTCCAGGAGCTTTCTTGTTCTTTCCGCAATCTATTATTGCTTTGATTTCTTCCAAGGATATAATTAACGTATCCTCATCTGAAGAAGATGTATCTGATGAGAAATTCATCTCTTGGATTCTTGATTTAGAAGGGACTTAAAATATTCTTCCCATTCTCTCATGGTAATTTCATTTGGTCGGAGTGTTACAGGTCTTCGTAGAGCAAGAAAGGGATCGGATTTGGCCTTCCTTGCTAGATTTTTTGCTTCTCTTTCAATGTGTTTTGATTATTTGTTTGTTTGTAGGAGTTGTTTATAGAATTTCCTATGTTGTGCATATATTTGGAGATTTTCTTCCGTGACTTGAGTCCTTGCCTTGTAGAGTGCTTGTAATGTTTCTTTTCGCTTGGCATAACATTTCTTATCAAACCAGATTTGATCCCTTCTTTTCTTCATAGGAAGACTAGCTGATTGTATTAAATCTGTGACTATTTTCAATGCTTCATTTATGTGACCTTCATTTGCGAGGCGTTCTTCTCTGATAATATCTTCAGGGATGATCTGATTTTGGTCAATTAAACTGGATATATGCCTTCTGTTGCGTTGTGTCGATGTCTGATCTATTATAATGATGTCAGTTACTATTTGAATATGTTTTCTTATGGGAGCTTCTCCAGAGTCCTTCCTGTTTCTTGATGTATATTCCATTGCCTTTGTAAAATACAAGATGAATTGCGCTCGCTCCGTTGTTGCAGAAGTAGGTCATTTCTTCCTTTATATTCACTAGTGAAAATCCTTCCTCAGTTAGCATTTCTAGTACTAACTCTGTTTACCGGCTTGGTTTATCAATTCGGCAGTTGAGGTCACCGGCTAGGATAATATTTTTGTATTCTCCAGTTGTTTTTGAAATGGCTTTAGCGAGCGTTTCAATGACGTCGTTAATGGAGGCGTAGGGGTTGATATACAATTCAATAATAGTGATTTCGGTAGACCTTATAACGAGTAAGTTTTCTTCCTTATATGTTGCTTTTATGGTGCCAATTGTAGGTTTCAAAAAGCAAGAGACACCACCTTCCGGTCTCCCTTTCGTTGGGTTTGCAAGCATGTGCATACTATAATATCCAGGGATATCTATAGGTTCTAATAGGAAGATCTCAGTTGTTATCAGGGCGTCCGGTATCTGTGTCATTTCTGGTGGAATAAACTGAAGAGCATTCCTTAATCCTTCTGCGTTCCATAGGATGAACTTGGTAGATCTATTTTTATTCAAGGGAGGGGGGATCAAATTTCCTACGGGAGAAACGAAATCGCCGTACTAAAACAGTACTAGGCCTGGAGCTTTCTGAAAGTAGTGATCGGTCTTCGTTGCCGGTCGGTGTATATCGCTGAGATTCGAATAACGAAATCCAACTATGTAACACGCCTTACAGGTTACTTCCCAGATCTGAACACAAGTGCTGATGACAGGATAAGAGCCTCACCTGGTGTTTCGTTAGCACAAGAAGAATTGGCCGAGATTAAAAGTGGTAGGAATTGAAGTTAAAACAGCAAGGAGATGATTTGGACATGACCATTTTTAACGTATCTACATCAACGGGACCTTGTGTTTTTTGTTTCTTTTTCATGTTCTTGCGAAGCAGGGCTTTCCGTGATGACCGATGTAAGTACAATGGAACGTGCCAATGAAGAAATGCATCTCATATTCGTCGATACATAAGACATACCTGTATGTAAGATTCGTCTAGCACGTTGTACCCGTTTGCCCAAGGACGGAGGTGTGGCACATTCTCAGAAGTCCATTAACAACCAACCGTACCTATGCATCTGAGCACGAGATTCCGGTCTCGGAGTGCGACGGGAAAAAATATGGAAGGTGGGTTGAGTCACAGTTCAGAATACTTACACAGCACAAATAACAAGTACCCTGCAGGTTAAGATAAAAATCGTAACAATCAGGATTTATTTCCTGAAAAAACATCCTTTTCAAAAATAAACAATAACTTTTATCCAGGTTTATCATAACTAAATCAGATCCGCAATTGAATTATAAAACATGAAATCCTACTCTCATACCGAAATTTACGTATACAGACATTTCTAGCTGGTAAACCCTTCTGAAAAAGAAAAAAAAACATCCTACGTGTGAGTCCCATAAAACCCCAGAGAAGTCATATCTAACATAAATATGCAAATGTAAGCTAGTGGTGAAATTTAAAAATCCTAACTAAATTCTCAGCTAGGTGTGATGATTGTGACATCGATCCCACCTTACATATCCTACACGTTGACATGAAAGGCACGGATCTCAATAAATGTAATCATAACAACATAGCGCTATCTATAATATGACAATAACCCAACAATAAATAATGACGTTACTAATCCACATCAGTCGAGGCTTGACTTGACAACAACTGAATCCGACAGATTTCATAATGATAATAATAATAATAATAATAATAATAATAATAATAATAATAATAATAATAATAATAATAATAATAATAATAAATGAATGTCTGCACCTAATTAATCCCTTTTTATCAACTGAGTCGGGGATGAGATGCGATGAAAGTATAAGTGGCGGGTGGTTTTAACAGTCGGATGCCCTTTCTGACGCCAACTTCATGAGCGGAGTTATTGAGAGATGAAATTGTTGAAGATGAGTGAAACTGGGCAAGGATGATAAAGGAAGTGGCCATGACCTGTCAGAATGTACCGTCCACTGGAGGTGAAAACGGGAAACCACGGAAAACCATTTCAACAGTGTGTCGCCATAGGAAGGCTGGTCTAGCCTCTGGCGGGATTGGAACACCCAGTATCAACACGAAGCGCTGGGCCCGGAAGCTAACTCGCTAAGACGCTGAGGTAGTAGCACTAGTGCTTGTTAGCAGAGTAAATGTCACTGCCAAGTTAGTGCCAATTATCGACATCGGATATCACGGATCATTGGCGACAGATGCGCGCAACCAAAAGAAGATATTCAAATTGACAGGTCGCAGCGCCTCTCTGCTTCATTTGTCTCCCGGCATCGCAATTACTGTATTGCTGATTTCTTTCCACGATATGCTGATGCTAACACTGCCATTTCAGGCTTCTGTATTCAACAACCCTTCAAACTCTGTGAGATTTATATAAACCAAACACGAAACTTCTGTTAGTGCAGCCAGTATTGATCCAAGACCGAATCAGTCGCAAGTAATTAAATTCGTCCTGAGTAACCTTTGAGTTTTGGCAAGTTCAAAAGTCCAACTAAAGTTCAGATGTTTTGTTTGCACCAAACATCAAACGATAGCGATGAATTATTAACGCTGGTTCTTACACATTCGAGTTATATAATTGGTCGTTATGGAGTTTGAAGCCATTTTCATTGTTGCCTTAGTAATCAAAAGGTTGGTGCTTTTCAGTCGGTCAACATGATTGCACCCAAATGAGATGGGTTATTCCCTAATCCTGAAAAAATGTACATGAGATTAATAAATACACTTGGATGACCAGTTTCGATCGTCAAGCGATCATCATCAGGTCCATTACACTTAGGCTACAAAATGTTTATGTCTGAAAGTATGAGTAAAACTATTTGCAGTTGCGGTATTAGTTGAGATAGTTCATCTCGTCAATATTTGTTACTTATAGTTCCTGTGATTTTTTTTTAAAATACTGCAAGTGGTGATTGACCTCCAAACTTGCTTGTTTAGAGTGAATATGTGATGGTCAATTCAGGTTGTATTGTACAGGCTACTTATCTGATTGAGTCTAGCGTGTCCTGGTGAGAGCAGTTGTCTTCCCCACTATCTACTCTCAACTGGAGGAGCTTCCTGTGGGCCAGGGTCTCTTATGTACCTGGGTATTTCCCCTCTCGCACACCTAAGTTTCTGTGTTCGTCGTACAAATGTGACTATATGTGGCAACGTCTAGTCTACCTAATGTGGTGTAAGTTACTGTATTCAGGATAATCTCCAGCTATTAAAGACTTGGTTTCAATTCTCGCCACGCATAAGCGCTGCCCGGTCCAATGAGAATGCCCCGGCACCTTTAATACTGCCGTTGATACCGGCCTCGGTTTATTGAAGAAAAAATACATCGTACATCCTGATCCAATAACATGTTTACCTTATTAGCCCCTTATCTAGCTTGGCTACATCGTTATGTTGTGTCTTGTTCCAGACGGGGTGTGTTTGTTAGTAGAGTGAAGAGGGGTGAACTCTCCATGAATGTGTGTTCGTTTACATTATTGGGGTTGTTTATTTTAGCTAAGAGTATCTCGATTGCTTCCTTTATGTCAAGAGCTCTACCTTTCCGACATAAAAATAATCATTACGAACCGAAAGGCACAGCTCTTGACATGAAGGAAGCAATCGAGATGCACTTACATGTGATGCACGTGCAGTGAAAAAGAGGTGAAGATTTTAATTTCTTACAAACAGCTGTTTCAGTGCACTTTCATTACAATAACAAGTAGTTCCGTGAAGAACTATACAGCCTATTTTCATATATCCTACTAATATTAATTGCCTCTATCAACATTCAAATTGTCAGTTTGATTGCTGTGATAGATTCATAGATATTGAGAACTGTCTAAATATTATGGATGGTCACCATGTTGGATTTTAATATATGTAGGCCATAGAGTTATGTATTATTATATGATGATTATTGTGTACGTTCATTATGCAAATGTTGATTTGGATCGCATGACTAGAACACAAGAAATAAAAACTTAATTTTGGAAATTCGCACAGGCGCCATCTTGAGATTACGTAAACAATTGAACTAAATTAGATACCAGTGCATTACAATGCGTATAAACCTTTGCTGTACGAAGTTTCATTGCGTTTGGATCATTAAATCGCGAGAAACGTCTATTTAAAACTTTCAAATTCGCTTGGCCACCATGTTCATTTTGTAGTTAACCGGTTTTTGAAAGTCTCATAGCTGAAATTCCAGTAGTGCCCTTTATCTCCGGACAAAACTTCATGGTGATACCGGTAATAGTTTCAGAGATATAGAATTCCGGTGAAATAGTTCGCACTGCCGCCATCTTGAGGTTATGTAAACAATTGAACGAAGTTAGATGCCGGTGCACTACAATGTGTATAAACATATACTGTACCAGGTTCCATTGCGTTTGGTTGGTTAAATGCGAGAAACGTCTATTTAAATGTCGCAAATTCGCTTGGCCGCCATGTTGGTTTTGTAGTTACCAGATTTTCAAAAGTCACATAGGTGAACTTCTAGTAGTTCCCTTTATCACCGTACAAAATTCCAGGGTGATATAGGTAATAGTTTCGGAGATATTGAATGCTGGTGAAATATTTCGCACTGCTGCCATGTTGGATTGATGAGACGTAACAAAATTTGAAGGGCACGGTCGGGATCGCCCGGGATAGTGCTATGAACCTACCGCGTTCCATTTTAATCGGTCCATCCGTTTAGAAGTTATTAGGGGGGCACACAAAACTCCATCTCACACACACACGCACACACAGACACACGGACAAAAGGTGATCTCATAAATGGAAACAGGCTAAAAATTAGTTTCCTCGATCAAAAAGTACACTGAATGTTAAACACCGCGGAGTAATCTACTTCTATTGTGTTAGATTATTCCTTGAAATAACGTGTGAATATTTGTAAGATATATGCCAGAAATGTTTCGTAGGATATCCCTCTTTAACATGAAGCGAAACAAAATAACAGCAATGTAAAATTTCTGAACTTGTAACAGAGTTATTACTTAACTTTGCCCTAAAGCATACATTTATTTTTATTTTTTTATTTAGTCAATTTACCCTCTAGGTTGGTGGTTCCCACGAACTCATGGGCAGTGTCCTGGAGCTTGGAACATCTGGTCGGGATGGATACAACTGGGGAGGTGTGATCAGCACTTCGCCCAGGCGGCCTCACCTGCAAAGCGAACAGGGGCCTCGTGAGGGATGGGAAGGGATGGAAGATTGGGATGGATAGGCTAGTAAGAGGAAAGGAGGCGGTCGTGGCCTTACAGTAGGTACTGTCCCCGATTACCCGGATAGTAGGCTGTCAGATATCCGCCCCCTCAATCGGATTGCCAATAATCAAACGCACCGGCACAGCTACATCAATGAAAATGGCACTGACAGATACTACCGAGATTAGAGCACAGCAGTTAACAAGAAATTATTGTGGAACACACCAAAATATACGGGGGTTCATACTTACCTTTACTTACCTCTTCCAATTAATCTCGGGTATGGGTTGCCAACTGGATCACTTAAAGTATGCCCTCACAATAACCTCCACCATGATATTTAAAATGAACCAAAACGGAAACAAGAAACTTTAAACTGTACAATAATTTATTTCACATAAAGGGATGACTTTAACAAAAATTCAACACAATACACGTGGCAATCAGAAGCCATTGTCAATGTAATCATGTCCTCCTGTAGGACTTGTAGACGTTACATACAAAATCTTATCTTTCACTAGCTTATAAAGAACGTAATAATAGTAATACACTTGGAATGGATGAGGGAATTGGGACAAGACACGTAGCAATTGTTTTCCTCTTTCATAAACATCACACTTTATTTATAACTGCCAGCCTGTTATGTAATTGACCTTGGCCTCTAACATACAGTTGTCAGGCCAGCTGCGATCCACCCTACATCATGCCGCATGCCCACGTCGTCAAGTGGACCCACCTGTCCAGCCAGTGCTAGCATATGCTCGTAACCTCAGAGCCTAGCTCCTTTTCAAACACTTTAAATGTCCTCAACTCAACTCAAATATTATCACGCAAATCTTTTAAATGCTTCAATCACATGTTACTGGATTACTCTAATAATCCCAAAACTTGTTTAATGGTATAATCCACTTGTATAATTAGCGTTCTTTAGAGTATATTAACAAAACTCTTAATGTTTATAACAAATGCTCATTAATTGTTAATAACAATTATAAATTGTTTATAATATTGTCAAATGACAATTGAAAAATCTATACACGCCTCTATTAATCCCTTTCGTTTCACATTATTGTTAAAGATATTTACACAATTATTTACAATATTAATATTATTTATTTTAGAAATACATTAAACCACACGTTTATCCGGTTGATAATTACTCAAATCAGGTTAATATAATCGACCAATGAAGGTTAGTTATATTTATGCTTATATTCAGGTTTAATAAGTTTTAATAATTATTATTATTATTTGTGACGGTAACCTCCATTCAAAATCGTTATCTCAAATTATTTAACACTCTTGTTAATTTTAACAGTAATTTCACATGATTAATTTTCAAAGGACCTGGACAATAAACTCAGCGGAAAAATACTTCGCTCAAACGCACTAAATTGCATAAAATAGGCCCAGAGTTCATCATATATTTCCATATATATGGCATAAAAATCTTCCACAATCCACACACAAAACCTCCACTTATAATCTCATCAACTTCATTAATATTACTGTGGGAATCTCCTTCACTTATTCAAGGGCATTATTCATCAGCGACTTTTACATGTCCACTGAACTAACGATTATACATCCATAGTTCCACTTTAAAAATTCTTATATTCATTAATTGTTTCAAAACTGTTATTTATTTAACCTTCGTGGGTTTCATTCATGAATCGATATGAAGTAAAAATTTGCCAATCACAAATAAATTTAATAGCAAATACGATTAGACACGCCTCTCTGGTCTATCAAAATTGAGATTAATATCTTCTAAGTAATGTAGTATAAAAATACTATCTTCAATCAAAGTTCATCTAAACTGCAAAATAGTCGAATAGAATACAATTAGATTGTGGAATGCAAACATTATTGTTCCAATCTAGTATTGAGAAAAATTCCTATCAAAAGTTCATTACTATAGTGTATTCAATAAATCGTAATCAAAGTTCATATTTCATAAAATTGTCTAAAATGCAATGGTATTTCAGAACTGACGATAAATGTCTATGTTGCAATCATGTTCATAAAACGACTAGTATTTCCAAGATCGTCGATACAGTAATAGATTTTAACGCTCTAAAATCTTTTAATTATTCTTCTTTCTTGAGGATGACAGAAAATTGGTCAAAGTAATTTACTGAAAAGAATTACTTTAACAAAATGACACGCTGTCTGAATTCAAATCTACCATAGAAAATCATTAACTTTACAGTCAAATCGTGACTACAAAAATATGCAAATTACTGAAAGAATATACTAAATTATCAGTCTCAACTGATCCAAAATTATTTAACTATGCCAAAGACATAGCAATGTCTTAATCGTAGAAAAATGCATAACTCAACGAAGTGTACTGAGTACAGAATATCAAGCAAGAATATGGGGCAAAATATAGGACAGAAAATATGAGAAAAATGGTTGCTCAGATATCGCTAAATGACTCAAATAAAACAAGAAACGTTCACGACTACCTTATCTGTTGATTGAAGTTCTAGAGGAAAATCTTCCAAAGAAGACTGGTGATGGTTCCATTTCACCAAAAAGATGTGCTCCGACCTCGAACCTGGAACCAGCGCCCTCGGAGAATAGAACTGCTTCCTCCTCCGGAAATTGCACTGCTCCGTGTAGACAATAGACATCCTTCTGGCAAAACTCTTCTTTGTGAGCCGGGTCTACCCTGGCCTCTCTTGATAGTTCGCTGAATTTCTGGTAGAAATTCGCCATGAAGTTTATTGCAGTTATTTCCGCAGAAATATTCATAATCGTGGAGTATGAAAATATTTCCACTGCCATTTGATATAATTCAGCGTTGGACAACGATGCATGAGTGTAGTTGGATGTTCACTACATGCTCGCTTTTGTAGAAAGACGATTAGCGAAGTTCCATGCTGCTATTTCAATCCATTGATATATGTCCCAATTGCATTAAAGTCCTTAGCCTTCCATCTCCATTTCCGTTATCATAGTTGAAAGAACTGCCATATTAAATTGTTCCATGTCAGAATGCAGCGTTATATCATCAAAAGCAATATGTAATATCACGGTTGCACTACACGTGTCAGCCGTAGCGTAAAATGTGATGGTATAAAAGTGCTTCTCAGGCGGCGAGAAAATCACTTTTGTCTGCCGACTTAAAATGCCAATATCTTTCGAATTATAATCTTGAAAATGTTCAACCTTTCTACACACTTTAATATAGTACTGCACAATAGAAGTAGCTTAAAGGCATTAGTCAACTCTTGATATATTATCTCGTAGACTCGTTAATGTGTGCGTTTTAACTTCGCCTAGTTTCAAACACCGTAAAATGGAACTGCGGCACGCTCCGTACTCGTTCAATGCGGTGGGCTAAACCACACACGCTAAAGACAACTTGTTTCACTGTATCACTTGAAAACGACTATATGACATCAGAAATATATGCGGTATGAGATATATATGCGATATGAGAGCTCCTCTCTGCTGTGCAAGACCTTTTATCAACTTCATAAGGGGCGTATCCATCCCTTCCATAGCTTGTTTCTCCGTCATCGCTAGAAGTTCTAACTTTGGCAATACTTGACGGATTTTCAAATTTCAAAAACTCAAAATTAATTTCTTCAAAATTCCAAATCAATGCCATAACTGAAAATAGGTTTCCACAATTCTGCATTCCAAAAGTAATTAAATATGGTAGTTTCAGTAATCTCCGTCTCCCTCCAAACTATCGTTCATTGGTTCGAGTCTTTCCTCCAATCGCGTAACTTCTTCCTCAGCACAATTCCATGTTTCCCTGCGACTGCGTCGTAAATCTCAGATCTTTCTCGAACAAAATCATGACGTCACCAAGAATCTCAGCTCAAGCAGCCTACTTGCGTGACGTCTGCGTCATCCGTGCTTACGTCATGAGTATCCACGTCACAACTATGACAGCCATAACTTTCTTCATATTTTCCAATACAACCGCCGTGGTCTCAATATAATTCAATTTACGGGGGCATTCTCCCTTCACCACGTTTTAAAAACAGTTGCAAATTGTTTTTAAACTCTGTGTTATAAATATCTCAATTCACTTGAACACGAAATTGAATTATCATTGGCTTACTCTTGGATAATATTTCTTCAAGTTTCCAGCGTTGAACTTGCCATATACGACATTATTCTCATCATCGTAGAGTTCATAACAGTTGTTGCCATAAGCATTCGTAATTCTGAACGGACCCATGAACACTATTCCAAACTTGGGATAGATTTTCTTACTCACATCAGCCTTGACAGGTCTGCGTAGTAATACCAGATTTCCAATTTCTAAGGGAGCACCAAAACGTTTTCCAGCAACTCTTTTCAATCGTTTTTCTGCTGCTTTCTGGAGTTGTTCCTTCGCTATGTCAATTCTCTGCTGCCTTCCTAGGTCGGGATCTCTACGAATGTGGTTATAAAGATTATCCCACGGCCTTTCTGGGTTTCGTCCTAGATGAAGTCTCATTGGCACTTCTCCTGTGCTCTCCTGCACTGTAGAATTCAGACATTCCTCAATAAGGGGTACAAATCTCACCCAACCAGAATGATCATTCGGACAGAAAATTCGACAAAATTTCGAAAATTCAGCCATATATCTATCTGAAGAATTCGATTCCGGATAGCGCACTCTTGAAAATAAGTGCTTAATACCAAGCCTTTCCATATCTGCAGCAAATTCTAAGGATGTAAACTGAGCTCCATGATCCGAAAGTAGATATTCTGGTTTACCAGCTTTTGGAAATACAGCATGTTCCAGTCTGCTTACAACATTCCTCGTGTTAGCTTTTTGCATGGGACTCATTGTTACAAATTTCGAGAAGACATCCACGGTAACCAACAGGAACTGATTACCCTGGTGTCCCTTCGGACAAGGACCAAATATGTCCGTCGCCATGAGTTCATTTGGTTTAGAGGGAATCATAGCCTTAAGTTTTCCTTTTAATAGAGCGGAAGCATACTTTGCTCTTTGACATTTAGCACATGAACGAATGACATTAGCAATGCTGGAACGCATGTTAGTCCAAATAAACCTCTCTTTAAGAGTGTCAAGAGTTTTATCTAAACCGGCATGTCCAGTTGCATGATGAGCTACCCACACTAAATTGACAACAAGTTTAGGTGGCACGACTATTCGGAGCTTTGTATGCGCAGAGTCAGCATACTTACATACGATGTCTCCACTCAAGACAAAGTGTCGTGATTCTCTCTGTGTAGCTGCATAGTCAACATCAGTATTGTTCATGTAACCCTTAAGGAACCTGTACATTTTCCTGATTGGAGCGTGTCTCTTCTGTGACACACCGATTCGGGCTAACCTCCTAACGGTCTCTTGATCTTGCTGCTCCAATTGTACATGGTGTATCTGCACATTTTTGATAGGGTTACGTGATAAAGCATCAGCCAGTAAGTTATCTTTCCCAGGCTGATGGACGATAGTGGCGTTAAACTGTTGGGTGAACAAAGCCCAACGTGTCAATCTATCACTAGACATGTCAGTTTGCAGCATAAACTGAAGTGCTTTGTGATCTGTAATAATGATAACCTTGTGTCCCAGCAGCATTTTTTTCACGCTTGCAAAGCTGTTACAAAAGCTAACGCTTCTAGTTCTGTCGTAAAGTAGTTTTCCTCGTGTTTCTTTAACTTCCGACTAGTGAACGCAATGTAGTGCTTGTTGCCTGCCTCGTCTTTTTGGTATAAGACTGCACTAATGCCTATTCTTGATGCATCAGACTCTATATAGAACACCTTCTCAAAGTCTGGGTACTCCAGTTTAACGTTGTTTCTGAGCATCTCCTTTGCTTTTTCAAAAGCCTCGTCTGCTGCGGTACTCCATTTCCATCTGTTATTCTTCTTGAGTAAGTCATACAGAGGAGCCATAATTTCAGAGTATCTTGGACAGTGACTGCTGATAAATTGGCATGCGCATCTACCTTCTGCATGTTTGGATGATATCCATCCTTATCAATCGTATGCCCCAAGTAGTTGATCTCCTTCTTCAAGAATTGACATTTTCCAAAATTGACCTTGATATTGGCCTCCCTTAAATTTTCAAACAACTTTCTCAAATGCACTAAATGTTCTGCGGCGTTGGGTGAAGATACAATTAAATCGTCAATGTAGCAGATTACATTTTCCTTTACTTCGTCAGTGAGCTTACTATCAAGTGCTCGAATGAGTGCTGGTCCACTGTTGACCATTCCAAAAGGCATTCTCACAAAGACCCATGACGTCTGGTCAAATAAGAATCCAGTGTACTGCATACTCTCTTCTTCTAATTGAACTTGGTAAAACGAAGATGTCAAGTCAAGAACACTGAAACATGCTCTCCCTTTGAACTTTCGAAGCAGATCTCTAATCTTAGGTGGTCGGTCATTTTCTGGAAGAATCTTCAAGTTGATGGTCCGAGCATCGAGACAAAGACGTATCTGACCATTACTTTTCTTCACTACAGTGATGGGGTTTATGTAATACGACGCCTGTTTTTTAATAATCCCGTCTACCTCAATTTTTCTGATCAACCCTCGTACTTCTTGATAGTATTTCTCAGGTATGGGGTATATTCTCTTTTGGTAAGGGGTTTCATCGGTCAGCCTTATCTTGTACTTATAGTCTTTAATCAATCCAGGCTTTTCATCAAAAATATCTTGGAATTCCTTTATCAAATCCTCAAATTCCCCCTGAATTTCTTTAAATCCTTCAGTTTTTCTACTGGGTATTTCTGTTAGATTTTCCACTTCATAGATAATGGTATTTAAAATTTCTTCCCTAAGGTCTATCTCCAGACTGTTTTTCACGTCCTGTTCTTCGATCTCTTCTGTGATCATGTACCCATCATTAAAGCTAATAATCCTATTCTTCATATCAATAATGGCTCCAACTTTCGATATAAAATCGATTCCTAGCACAATATCGAAATGGATCTTGTTCACCACAATAAAGATCTGTTCATAATTCCTTCCATTAATTTCAAAGTTCAACAACACTTGGATCTTGCATTTCACTGCCTTGTCTTGGAAAATTCCTCTCACTTTGACGGTAGAAACAGGTAAAACTGTCATGTTTTCTCCTTTTAACAGACTTTGATAGCATTCATCTGAAATGATAGAAATAATTGCGCCGGTATCCATAAGAGCTTTGTACTGTTGGCCATCTATCAGTACAGAAATAATAGGTAAGGCACATGGTCTTTCCTCTTTGAACCTCTTCAACCTTATCTTGTACAGTAGCAACATCGTTCCTAACAACAATTACTTCAGCTCTAGCACATGAAATATCACCCCGGACATTAGCAACATCAAGATTCAACATAGTAAGATCTTTCTGTACCTTAGAAACATCAGTCTTAACCTCTGAAACATCTTTATGCACATTGGACACGTCTGTGCGCATGTCAGTTACAGCATTCTCGATTCCCTGGGTACTGATCTGTAAACGCGACATATCATTTTCTAAGTTTGCAGAACTGGTCTGAAGAACTTTCAGATTATCATCCAGCATCTGCTTCGTTCGACTAGCATTCCTAGCTTCCATTTCCTTCATACTGTTATCCATGCTAGCTTTCAAATTAGCAAACATATTACTAGCATTCTCCTCCATTCTAATAGACATATTACTAGAATTCTGCTCCATCATCTGCTTCATTCTGTTGGACATCTCCTCCAACATTATTCTCAAACTCTCATCTGCCATTTCAATATTATTTCAAGAATAGACTGCTTTAGGGACATACATCAAACAGAGCAAAATAACAACATCTGAGCAACATCTTTCACCATATATAAATTTGAGCAATTTTCTGTCTTAAATCTAACTTATAATTACCTTATAATTAACTTTCGTAGACATTTTATGTTGAAATAAACTCAAGCACATGTTCAAATTTCTTTGGTTCGTTTTAAAATATCCTAACACAAATAATTTTACATTTACAATCCAAATAGTTTAATTTTATCTTTAATATGACGAAACATGTCATAAGCCGGTCAAATAAAATAAGATTCCATATCATAGGCGATTTTTCTAAGTTTCCAGCCTATTTAACCTCTCTCAAGTTGTATAAGATCTGATCTTTTCTGAGTGTAATTTTCCTAATACAACACAACATTTAATCCCTATATAATCACACTCTCAAATTCTACAATTGGCCAAGACATCTAACAAAGAATCAACCTCTTTATTTGAGTCTTCACAATCCCATTGACATCGATAACTTGGTAATCCAATGTTATTCGAACACTCCACGAAATTGCGGTGCCAATTCTCCTGCAATAACTTGGTAATCCAATGTTTTGCTGATCGTGCCAATCTAGCTGATCGTGCCCCACGTTTTAAGGTCGCCAATCCTACTGTCCCCGATTACCCGGATAGTAGGCTGTCATATATCCGCCCCCTCAATCGGATTGCCAATAATCAAACGCACCGGCACAGCTACATCAATGAAAATGGCACTGACAGATACTACCGAGATTAGAGCACAGCAGTTAACAAGAAATTATTGTGGAACACACCAAAATATACGGGGGTTCATACTTACCTTTACTTACCTCTTCCAATTAATCTCGGGTATGGGTTGCCAACTGGATCACTTAAAGTATGCCCTCACAATAACCTCCACCATGATATTTAAAATGAACCAAAACGGAAACAAGAAACTTTAAACTGTACAATAATTTATTTCACATAAAGGGATGACTTTAACAAAAATTCAACACAATACACGTGGCAATCAGAAGCCATTGTCAATGTAATCATGTCCTCCTGTAGGACTTGTAGACGTTACATACAAAATCTTATCTTTCACTAGCTTATAAAGAACGTAATAATAGTAATACACTTGGAATGGATGAGGGAATTGGGACAAGACACGTAGCAATTGTTTTCCTCTTTCATAAACATCACACTTTATTTATAACTGCCAGCCTGTTATGTAATTGACCTTGGCCTCTAACATACAGTTGTCAGGCCAGCTGCGATCCACCCTACATCATGCCGCATGCCCACATCGTCAAGTGGACCCACCTGTCCAGCCAGTGCTAGCATATGCTCGTAACCTCAGAGCCTAGCTCCTTTTCAAACACTTTAAATGTCCTCAACTCAACTCAAATATTATCACGCAAATCTTTTAAATGCTTCAATCACATGTTACTGGATTACTCTAATAATCCCAAAACTTGTTTAATGGTATAATCCACTTGTATAATTAGCGTTTTTTAGAGTATATTAACAAAACTTTTAATGTTTATAACAAATGCTCATTAATTGTTAATAACAATTATAAATTGTTTATAATATTGTCAAATGACAATTGAAAAATCTATACACGCCTCTATTAATCCCTTTCGTTTCACATTATTGTTAAAGATATTTACACAATTATTTACAATATTAATATTATTTATTTTAGAAATACATTAAACCACACGTTTATCCGGTTGATAATTACTCAAATCAGGTTAATATAATCGACCAATGAAGGTTAGTTATATTTATGCTTATATTCAGGTTTAATAAGTTTTAATAATTATTATTATTATTTGTGACGGTAACCTCCATTCAAAATCGTTATCTCAAATTATTTAACACTCTTGTTAATTTTAACAGTAATTTCACATGATTAATTTTCAAAGGACCTGGACAATAAACTCAGCGGAAAAATACTTCGCTCAAACGCACTAAATTGCATAAAATAGGCCCAGAATTCATCATATATTTCCATATATATGGCATAAAAATCTTCCACAATCCATACACAAAACCTCCACTTATAATCTCATCAACTTCATTAATATTACTGTGGGAATCTCCTTCACTTATTCAAGGGCATTATTCATCAGCGACTTTTACATGTCCACTGAACTAACGATTATACATCCATAGTTCCACTTTAAAAATTCTTATATTCATTAATTGTTTCAAAACTGTTATTTATTTAACCTTCGTGGGTTTCATTCATGAATCGATATGAAGTAAAAATTTGCCAATCACAAATAAATTTAATAGCAAATACGATTAGACACGCCTCTCTGGTCTATCAAAATTGAGATTAATATCTTCTAAGTAATGTAGTATAAAAATACTATCTTCAATCAAAGTTCATCTAAACTACAAAATAGTCGAATAGAATACAATTAGATTGTGGAATGCAAACATTATTGTTCCAATCTAGTATTGAGAAAAATTCCTATCAAAAGTTCATTACTATAGTGTATTCAATAAATCGTAATCAAAGTTCATATTTCATAAAATTGTCTAAAATGCAATGGTATTTCAGAACTGACGATAAATGTCTATGTTGCAATCATGTTCATAAAACGACTAGTATTTCCAAGATCGTCGATACAGTAATAGATTTTAACGCTCTAAAATCTTTTAATTATTCTTCTTTCTTGAGGATGACAGAAAATTGGTCAAAGTAATTTACTGAAAAGAATTACTTTAACAAAATGACACGCTGTCTGAATTCAAATCTACCATAGAAAATCATTAACTTTACAGTCAACTCGTGACAACAAAAATATGCAAATTACTGAAAGAATATACTAAATTATCAGTCTCAACTGATCCAAAATTATTTAACTATGCCAAAGACATAGCAATGTCTTAATAAATCGTAGAAAAATGCATAACTCAACGAAGTGTACTGAGTACAGAATATCAAGCAAGAATATGGGGCAAAATATAGGACAGAAAATATGAGAAAAATGGTTGCTCAGATATCGCTAAATGACTCAAATAAAACAAGAAACGTTCACGACTACCTTATCTGTTGATTGAAGTTCTAGAGGAAAATCTTCCAAAGAAGACTGGTGATGGTTCCATTTCACCAAAAAGATGTGCTCCGACCTCGGACCTGGAACCAGCGCCCACGGAGAATAGAACTGCTTCCTCCTCCGGAAATTGCACTGCTCCGTGTAGACAATAGACATCCTTCTGGCAAAACTCTTCTTTGTGAGCCGGGTCTACCCTGGCCTCTCTTGATAGTTCCCTGAAGTTCTGGTAGAAATTCCCCATGAAGTTTATTGCAGTTATTTCCGCAGAAATATTCATAATCGTGGAGTATGAAAATATTTCCACTGCCATTTGATATAATTCAGCGTTGGACAACGATGCATGAGTGTAGTTGGATGTTCACTACATGCTCGCTTTTGTAGAAAGACGATTAGCGAAGTTCCATGCTGCTATTTCAATCCATTGATATATGTCCCAATTGCATTAAAGTCCTTAGCCTTCCATCTCCATTTCCGTTATCATAGTTGAAAGAACTGCCATATTAAATTGTTCCATGTCAGAATGCAGCGTTATATCATCAAAAGCAATATGTAATATCACGGTTGCACTACACGTGTCAGCCGTAGCGTAAAATGTGATGGTATAAAAGTGCTTCTCAGGTGGCGAGAAAATCACTTTTGTCTGCCGACTTAAAATGCCAATATCTTTCGAATTATAATCTTGAAAATGTCAACCTTTCTACACACTTTAATATAGTACTGCACAATAGAAGTAGCTTAAAGGCATTAGTCAACTCTTGATATATTATCTCGTAGACTCGTTAATGTGTGCGTTTCAACTTCGCCTAGTTTCAAACACCGTAAAATGGAACTGCGGCACGCTCCGTACTCGTTCAATGCGGTGGGCTAAACCACACACGCTAAAGACAACTTGTTTCACTGTATCACTTGAAAACGACTATATGACATCAGAAATATATGCGGTATGAGATATATATGCGATATGAGAGCTCCTCTCTGCTGTGCAAGACCTTTTATCAACTTCATAAGGGGCGTATCCATCCCTTCCATAGCTTGTTTCTCCGTCATCGCTAGAAGTTCTAACTTTGGCAATACTTGACGGATTTTCAAATTTCAAAAACTCATAATTAATTTCTTCAAAATTCCAAATCAATGCCATAACTGAAAATAGGTTTCCACAATTCTGCATTCCAAAAGTAATTAAATATGGTAGTTTCAGTAATCTCCGTCTCCCTCCAAACTATCGTTCATTGGTTCGAGTCTTTCCTCCAATCGCGTAACTTCTTCCTCAGCAAAATTCCATGTTTCCCTGCGACTGCGTCGTAAATCTCAGATCTTTCTCAAACAAAATCATGACGTCACCAAGAATCTCAGCTCAAGCAGCCTACTTGCGTGAAGTCTGCGTCATCCGTGCTTACGTCATGAGTATCCACGTCACAACTATGACAGCCATAACTTTCTTCATATTTTCCAATACAACCGCCGTGGTCTCAATATAATTCAATTTACGGGGGCAGTACCTTCCCGGCATTTGCCCGAAGACGAAGTGGGAAACCACGGAAAACCACTTCGAGGATGGCTGAGGTGGGAATCGAACCCCCTCTACTCATTTGGGCCACCCGAGGCTGAGTAGACCCCGTTCCAGTCCTCATACCACTTTTCAAATTTCGTGGCAGGGCCGGGAATCGAACCCAGGACCTCCGGGGCGGCAGCTAACCATGCTGACCGCTACGCTACGGATGCGACTCGAAAGCATACATCACACAGATAATGACTGACACGAACAAAAATCATATCACGAATTGAAGAGGAGAATTGAGAAGATGGCGTGTTGCTGAATACCAGCCGCAGGGCTGTTAACTTAAGAGACAGAGCCCTAAAGCGTTAAATGGAATTGATAAAAGTGGTCTGAATCACTAACGCCAAGTCTGCAGCTTGCCACGGTGGGTGAGTGGTTATAGTGTCGGACTACCAACCTCAAGCTTGCAGGTTCGCTCCTGGCCGTTGTAAGTGATTTTTTTTTTGAAAGGCGGCAAAAATCTCGGCACGCATCTCATACGTTGTTGGCATATTTAAGAACCCATTTGAATTCATTAGGCCTGGGTAGTTTATTGGCTGAGGAATAACCCACCCACCAAGGGAAGATGATTAAAAAAAAAGGAAGTAGGTTTTGGATTGGAAAAAAAAGGATAGAAAATAGGAGGAGAGTCCCACAAAATTAATAAGTTTAAATTTAAACACACTTAAAGGTGGTTGCCACCGCAAATCCGTTCTCGGATACCTAAAGTGGGTACGAGCTTGGTCGAAGCTGACGGGAACCGCAGCTAAGACTTTGGCGGTTTGCCAGAGAAAGGCTTTAGTGTATTTCCTCCCAAGCATGCATGAAAGTACTATAGGGAAGGGTGATGGTCTGGCCAGGCAGATAGTAAATGCTTTATTGAGTATGAACGAGGGCATAAACCTAGGAAGAGCTAGGAAAGCCAGGATCTTGCCTAACTGTAGTATCAGAGAAATGATGAATCCAAAAACAAATATTTAATTTATTAAACAATGCAAAGAAGTTTGAGGAAATTAACAAGCATGTAATATAATTTTGACAAACATAGTTCATTTAAATTGTTTAACAAATGGGGTCGCAGACCTCTCAACATTAAATGTTTGCTCCAGGCAATTGACAATTTACAAGATTTCAAACCTTACATGTTTCTAAAATCTTTATAAGATTTAAACAAATAAACAATGAAGTAATTAAAGTTGGAAAGTGAATTGTAGTACAAAGAGTGTACCTTAAGAAATTCTTGAGAGAATGTTCTAGAGAAAGTGACAACTTCGAATATAACAATAATAAAGACATGAAAAATAAGATAGAAGTTCCTACAACTTCTTATATTTATACAGAATTATTATATGAGAATTATACAAAAGAGGGCAGGTCACTTACTGTGAAACCTGAAGAAGGTGAAAAGGAAAGTTCTAGACTTCCCAAGTTTGAGCAGGAATCACTAGCCAAATGGGACAGTTTCCATTTCGTGAAACCTGAACATGACTCGCTCAAGAGTTTAAAGAAATGTTTTCCCTGATTATAGGAAAGGAACAATGTGATTTGAAACTTGTATCACACAAGCAATTATGCAGAATTTAATTAATGTTAAACTAGCAAAGTTGGAAGGGCACTTCGTGAGTGACACCTTATAGAAAGTTACAATTTTATTAATAATGGTGGTTAGTAGAAGGTTGAGGAAAGATCATTGGGATATAGGATCAATGTTCATGGCCGTATTTAATATAACCGGACGATCGCGACGCGGTAGAAACGTGGAGCAAGCACTGATTATCACTATAGTCTGTAAAGATTGATGCAAAGTTCACTGTAGAAACTCGAAAGTTCATGAGAAAGAAAGTTTTTACAATGCTGGAAAGAACTGGTTGCACTAGGTAGGCGAGAGTCTATTGCTGGAGGAAAATGGTGGATTACAGTTAAATGCGCCATAGAACATCCCAACGGTGGACGAAAGTTAGCTATTGCAGTAATTTAAGGAAGATTCCTCATTTTAACTAGTATTTTCACAAGTGAGTGAAAAATACCTGACGGCAAGCCTCGCAGATAGAGTACCAGATCTGGAAAGTTCCAGAACGATCTTTATAGAAGAATGGAGTCAAAGTTAATCCAGCGGAGGAACTAGCTTAATAATTATAGACAGCGGGTATTAGATAATATCCCACGTAGTGAGAGGATTTCTCATTTTGCAAGCATAAGAAATGCTGCTTTTCACCAAGATTGGCTTGATTAGACAAAAGCCCAACATGGAAAATCCCGCGAAGAATGATTACCGCCCCACAAGTAATCTCACGCTGTCTATAAAATAATCAATAAAAGCATGTAGATAAAATTGATGAAGATGAGGTTAAAACCTTTAAAATGGTACTTATCTTAATTTCATGTTGAAGGCGAAGTTTCCTTTGAAGATAACTACTTTGCCAACATGGCGTAGAAGAGAGTATGCCTCTTGGTTTGAGGAGGCTAGCTCGAGAGGAGCTTTGACTGATCGAGTCAACTGCCGACTGAGAAGTGAGACCTGCTCAACGGAGCACGGAGAGACCATGGAAGGGGAAAAGAGTGGGGGGTAGGAGACAAAAGGAGAACATATAAGCATTGCCAACTTTAAAACAAAAAATTGATCTCTTGCTGAGCCGGTCTTCAAAGAGTTGACAACAGATGATACTAGCGCAGCATGGTGAGTAAAGAAGTAGACGTAGTCCTCTTGCTCCAGGAGAAAATAGCTGGCGATGGTAGTAAAATCTGATAGCCAGATGGAGAAGGAATTCCTCTTGCGCGAGGAAGAGTTGAAGAGCTTCAGAGATTCGCTGCTATATGACGCTAAGTGGGTCATAGAATATATATCTGGAACAGACTCATACAAAATATAAGCGACCTGAACCCCTAAGAGAAAACAGAAGATCACTGTTGGTGTTTGACAAAGAGGAAGGAAAGAACATGCAAAAGCATTCAAAATTTTAATCTCTGGTACCGTGTATTCCAAGAATGCACCATACTGGGAGGGGCAGACACCAACAGCGAACAAGGAAAACAAGTAAACATTTAAAGGTAATAAGCAATTGCAGAGAAGTAGTCTTATGATCTGACCATTAGTGGTCAAGACTCTGACTACCCTGACTCTCCTATCTTTTCCAGGGTAACACTCGGTCACTCTTCCAAAAGGCCAGACTAGAGGGGGAGAAACATCCCTAACCAAGACCAAGTCCCCCACTTTAATGTCGGGACTGGAAAGAAACCACTTCTGCCTCCGTTGCAAGGAAGTTAAATATTCCAGGTTCCACCTCTTCCAAAAAGAATTACGGAGGGCTTCAAGTTTACGCCAAAAAATAGGTAGATTAGAATCCCTGTAAGAATTAGGAAGGGGAGGAGGGGCAGAGAGAGAAGTGCGTGTAAGGAAGCGACCAGGTGTAAGTGGAAGGAGGTCATCAGGGTCATTAGAAAGCGGAGTTAAATAACGAGAATTAAAAACATCTTCCATCACAAAATAACTAGAAGCTGAGGGAAATAAAGCACTAGTAAGGATTGCGATACAATGCAAAAGGAGAATTAACAAGTTTAAACAAAGCGTATAGAAACAAGTACATCTATTAAGGATAAGAATATACCAAATAAACAAAGAAACTATGCGAGTAGAAAGCAAGAACGCCATAGGTAACAACCTAGTAGCCATAAGCAATGACCTTAAGTCATAATAAGTATCACAGGGGTTACTCAGAAAAATACTTAAGTCAGCGAGAAACGTGACGTGACAAGTATAAATGCAAAAACACATGGAATGTGACGACGAGTAAAAACAAGTTTGTTCATCAATGAACATTAAGATCGCAAAATATGTAAGCAAAGTGAAATACATGAGCGCGTGAGAAATACGCAACGAAGTTTTGAAACAAGGATCGAAGCAGTTATAGAATACGAGCATGAGTAAGTGGAAGACACAGGCAAGCACGGCCTTGACACACATAGTACAGCGAGATAAGGCATATAAATAGCTGAAAGAGTCCTTAACTGGAACAAGTTTATTCTGGGAAGTAGGTGAACGGCTTCTGTACTTGCAGGAGCGACTCACAAGACGATCGTTGGCAGTCGGCCAGAGTTGAGATAAGAGAAACTTGTTTTGACCTTTGTCAAGCGTACAGGAAATAAACAACAACTTGGCGTTATCCAGGCTTGTATACAAACAAGTTTGAAAAACAAGCAGTTCGGAATAAACAAACAACACTTGTTGAATCAGCTGCGACTTAAAGCAGATATTCGGGTTGGACGACATGCAGTCAATCGTAACTTGGACGTGAACAAACAATTAAAGCTATATGAAATAAAGTAAGAAATCAATTTCGCATAATTGAGAGGATCACGGAATCCGACAATTTTCGACAGGAAAAAGCTTGATTCTTCCGAAATAGGAAGTGAAGCCGGGACATTGAGAAGAAGGTTATGCATAAGAATAGTTATTCTTGATGTTAGGGAATTTAGATTTTCAAGCGGTTTCAAAAGCGGCTTCCAATTGTGAGGAAGGGGGGAGGAGCCGACCGTGGCCATCCTTCTAAATAACGAAAGAAGTGAAACATAGCTTACAGCGAAGTGATGGAGACTGATAGCCATGGTTTTACACAAGGGGAAGATAGTTTTCGAGAAAGAGTTTAAGCAATTACCTGCTATAAAAAATGACATAAGAAGGTAGACGAAATAACACAAAGCAAGGCGAACTTGAATTGCCATCTTCTGCGGGAAGAAAGAAAAACCATTTAAACAACTTACAGAGGTAGTGTAGTTGTTCACGATAAGACATCGTTTCGACAAGTGTTTTTCAAAAATATTGAGATCTGAAACATGAGCGTTCTCTTTTTCAGAAATGGGATTTATGTCAGCTGTAACGAAATGACATTGCGCTTTGGTTTGAACACTGGGATGCTGAATTTCACCAGTAATAACCCAACCAAAATCGGTGTCTCTGGCGACCACGGTTGAAGATATTTTACGTGTTTGTTTGCGAAGGCACTTCCAAAAAACATTGGCACTGAAAAGTACATCAATGGGACCTTGAGCATTAAACTGAGGATCAGCTAACCTTAAGTGCGAGGGAATGTTTAATCCGGAGGTATTAATAGAGTGACTTGGAGTGTCCTTGCCAATACTGGTAAGAATGAGACAGTTTAAATTAAGATTGGTGTTTCTTTGGCAAACGTCTCTGATTTTCAATTTTGAAGACTGCAAGACTTGAGTTTTCAAATTGTCAATCCCGGTCACATTGATAGAAGTAGGCGATGACGAAAGACCTAGTTTTTTAATCAACGATTGCGAAACAAAGTTATGAGTTGAAGCGGAATCGAGAAGACCACGGGTTCTAAACCAATTTCCAAATTTATCTTGGATTTCGAATTGTACAGTGGTCAAAAGGGTTTGCGCACTATGAAAAGTTTCGGCGTTGGAAATGCAGGAAGAAGCATTAGTTTGTTCGGAGCTGCTCTGCATGGAGCTTGAAGAGGCAGGTACTGAATACCTCGATTTATCGTGAACGTGCAATAAAGAATGATGCGGTTTTTTGCAATGAAAACAGAGATTGGATGACGTGCAATTTGAAGAAGAATGCTTAGGTGACAAGCAATTGAAACAATGTTTGCTATTCAAGACAAACTTCCTTCGATCTTCGACAGATAATTCTTTAAAGGATTTGCACGAATACAATGTGTGAAGCTTTTTACAGAGCGTGCATTTTAAAGATTTGTTAAGCGGCCTGATATGTTTTCTTGAATGATTGAAAGAAGAACGGGGTTGCTTGTTCTCGACAGATGGGGGCTGATGTCCCTTTGAAGAAGCAAGGTTTTTCTCAAAAATGTGAGACTGATGATTCGTTTCGACCTTTTCGCACTGAAATGCGAGTGCTGTAAGGACTTGGCATCGGCTGTTAAGAAACGAGATTAAGTGTTCGAAGGAAAATTCTTCCTTGCGAGCGAGTTCAATTTCCCAAGCCTTTAAAGTTGAAAAATCGAATCTTGATGTAGCCAGATGAATGAGTATGGTGTCCCATGTTTGGACAGGCTGCTTAAGTTGGTATAATGCTCTGACATTCAACTGTATAGAGTCCAACAGGTTTCTTAAAGAGGTGACGTCATTAGGTTTGACGGCTGGCAGGCTGAAGAGACAACGTATGTGGCGAGCTACACTCAAACGTAAATTGCCATATCTCTCTTTAAGGAGATTAAAGGCGATGTGATAGTTGTCTGCGCTTAAAGGCAGTGACTCCACTAAGGCTAAGGCCTCAGATTCCAAAGACGTACGGAGGAAATAAAATTTATGAATGTCAGAAATCTCGGTATTTTCATGAATTAGGGAGCAGTAAAGTTCGTAAAAAGAATACCATTCACCTTCCTTGCCTGAGAAGTGCGGTAGGCTTATCTTAGGAAGTAACGGTTTCGGTTTGTTTTCGTGAACTGAAGCGGGTGCGAACTGGGCCGGATTGATGACCCTAGTGTCCGGTTCTGAGATATTGCGGATCAGTTGGTGGGCCTTTGCAATCCCTTCAAAGTACAAGGGTTCGACCTCGTCCCGATCCGATTGAAGTTCTGGGCAAGCGGATTCAATCTCGGTTTGAATTTGATCATAATAATCATAAGACCGTTCGTACAACTTAAGGCGATGTGTCAAGATGTCTAAATCACACTCGGCGGGATTTAATTTGCTTATGAAATTTCTGAATCTAGTGAGTTGCCCTTTATAGGAAGAACGTCTGGCAATGAGAGTTTCATCTTTTTCAGTAGGGGCCATGACAAAGAGAATAAATTGAAATACAATTCACAAAACTGTAGAACCTTGGAGATGCTGTCAAGTTTGCAGCAGCGAATGGGTAGAAAGAACGGGACACACCAAAGGAGACAGGAGCGGCCTCTTTCCCGTTCACAGGCTTTGCATGATGTAATTATAGCTGAAAAATTCAAAGCAGATATTAGTAATATGCAAAGTATTGTCAAATGACACTTTTTTAAAAAGAAAAAAGAAAAAATGGGCTCTCCCGGGTTTCTGGTACCAAATTTTGGGTAGTTTATTGGCTGAGGAATAACCCACCCACCAAGGGAAGATGATTAAAAAAAAGGAAGTAGGTTTTGGATTGGAAAAAAAGGATAGAAAATAGGAGGAGAGTCCCACAAAATTAATAAGTTTAAATTTAAACACACTTAAAGGTGGTTGCCACCGCAAATCCGTTCTCGGATACCTAAAGTGGGTACGAGCTTGGTCGAAGCTGACGGGAACCGCAGCTAAGACTTTGGCGGTTTGCCAGAGAAAGGCTTTAGTGTATTTCCTCCCAAGCATGCATGAAAGTACTATAGGGAAGGGTGATGGTCTGGCCAGGCAGATAGTAAATGCTTTATTGAGTATGAACGAGGGCATAAACCTAGGAAGAGCTAGGAAAGCCAGGATCTTGCCTAACTGTAGTATCAGAGAAATGATGAATCCAAAAACAAATATTTAATTTATTAAACAATGCAAAGAAGTTTGAGGAAATTAACAAGCATGTAATATAATTTTGACAAACATAGTTCATTTAAATTGTTTAACAAATGGGGTCGCAGACCTCTCAACATTAAATGTTTGCTCCAGGCAATTGACAATTTACAAGGTTTCAAACCTTACATGTTTCTAAAATCTTTATAAGATTTAAACAAATAAACAATGAAGTAATTAAAGTTGGAAAGTGAATTGTAGTACAAAGAGTGTACCTTAAGAAATTCTTGAGAGAATGTTCTAGAGAAAGTGACAACTTCGAATATAACAATAATAAAAACATGAAAAATAAGATAGAAGTTCCTACAACTTCTTATATTTATACAGAATTATTATATGAGAATTATACAAAAGAGGGCAGGTCACTTACTGTGAAACCTGAAGAAGGTGAAAAGGAAAGTTCTAGACTTCCCAAGTTTGAGCAGGAATCACTAGCCAAATGGGACAGTTTCCATTTCGTGAAACCTGAACATGACTCGCTCAAGAGTTTAAAGAAATGTTTTCCCTGATTATAGGAAAGGAACAATGTGATTTGAAACTTGTATCACACAAGCAATTATGCAGAATTTAATTAATGTTAAACTAGCAAAGTTGGAAGGGCACTTCGTGAGTGACACATTATAGAAAGTTACAATTTTATTAATAATGGTGGTTAGTAGAAGGTTGAGGAAAGATCATTGGGATATAGGATCAATGTTCATGGCCGTATTTAATATAACCGGACGATCGCGACGCGGTAGAAACGTGGAGCAAGCACTGATTATCACTATAGTCTGTAAAGATTGATGCAAAGTTCACTGTAGAAACTCGAAAGTTCATGAGAAAGAAAGTTTTTACAATGCTGGAAAGAACTGGTTGCACTAGGTAGGCGAGAGTCTATTGCTGGAGAAAATGGTGGATTACAGTTAAATGCGCCATAGAACATCCCAACGGTGGACGAAAGTTAGCTATTGCAGTAATTTAAGGAAGATTCCTCATTTTAACTAGTATTTTCACAAGTGAGTGAAAAATACCTGACGGCAAGCCTCGCAGATAGAGTACCAGATCTGGAAAGTTCCAGAACGATCTTTATAGAAGAATGGAGTCAAAGTTAATCCAGCGGAGGAACTAGCTTAATAATTATAGACAGCGGGTATTAGATAATATCCCACGTAGTGAGAGGATTTCTCATTTTGCAAGCATAAGAAATGCTGCTTTTCACCAAGATTGGCTTGATTAGACAAAAGCCCAACATGGAAAATCCCGCGAAGAATGATTACCGCCCCACAAGTAATCTCACGCTGTCTATAAAATAATCAATAAAAGCATGTAGATAAAATTGATGAAGATGAGGTTAAAACCTTTAAAATGGTACTTATCTTAATTTCATGTTGAAGGCGAAGTTTCCTTTGAAGATAACTACTTTGCCAACATGGCGTAGAAGAGAGTATGCCTCTTGGTTTGAGGAGGCTAGCTCGAGAGGAGCTTTGACTGATCGAGTCAACTGCCGACTGAGAAGTGAGACCTGCTCAACGGAGCACGGAGAGACCATGGAAGGGGAAAAGAGTGGGGGGTAGGAGACAAAAGGAGAACATATAAGCATTGCCAACTTTAAAACAAAAAATTGATCTCTTGCTGAGCCGGTCTTCAAAGAGTTGACAACAGATGATACTAGCGCAGCATGGTGAGTAAAGAAGTAGACGTAGTCCTCTTGCTCCAGGAGAAAATAGCTGGCGATGGTAGTAAAATCTGATAGCCAGATGGAGAAGGAATTCCTCTTGCGCGAGGAAGAGTTGAAGAGCTTCAGAGATTCGCTGCTATATGACGCTAAGTGGGTCATAGAATATATATCTGGAACAGACTCATACAAAATATAAGCGACCTGAACCCCTAAGAGAAAACAGAAGATCACTGTTGGTGTTTGACAAAGAGGAAGGAAAGAACATGCAAAAGCATTCAAAATTTTAATCTCTGGTACCGTGTATTCCAAGAATGCACCAAGGCCGTGTTCATAATGGCAAAATTAATCTCGGGATTTTCCGCCAACACAAAATTTCCTCCTTTCTCTACTAGAAAGCGCTGTAGTGTCAAGGAGCTTAGATATGTAATCTAACCTCATTGACTTTCATAGCGCTCCAAGGAACAACAAAAATTCGACATACAAGCTGCCTTCTGGGCGTCAAATAACAATGTTTGCACCTGGCACCCGAGACCATATGATATTATTATTATTATTATTATTATTATTATTATTGTTGTTGTTGTTGTTGTTGTTGTTATCACATTCATTTCACCACATAAGTGGGACATATCAACTTATCGTCGGCTTGTTTGCAAGACTGTATGGCTAATTCTCTGACTTAGTGTGGAGACATCTGTGTTTTGTTAAGATGGTACGTGTCCTAATTAGGATGTTCTCCAAGTCAGTCTGCGTCCATTTGATAATACCGAAAGTGTATGTCAGAGCAGGAATATCTTAGGTATTAATAGCCTTAAAGGTGTTCTTTCCATTCAATTTTCATTTTAAAATCTTCATAAGGCATTGATTGTAGATAGCTACGGTTCTATCTTTAATACCTTTACGATCAATTCGATTAGATTGCAGGAGACCAAGATATTTGTAGGTCTCATTACCTTCCATAGGCTTAAGAAACAACCGTCATCAAGTTGAAATACTTGGGCCTCTAATTTTCCACGCCGAATGGTAAGGGTGCGACACTTATCTAATCCGAAGGACATTCTAATATCAGAAGAGAATGAAGCAGTTATTGAAATTGGATTGTCGATGTGTTTCTCAGAGGATGCATATAGTTTAATGTTATCCATGTACATCAAATGAGATTTTTATTTCACTATACCATGATGCTTAATTGGAAAATCACACTTCGCTTTGTTCAGCAATGATGATAGCGGATTGAGCGCCAAACAGAACCCTCCCGATTCCATGCATGTGTCTCCATTAGACATTAATAAGTTGGTCCCCCAATGAGACATCATATGTTGCAGACTTATAATGATGGCAGGATCAACTTTATATATCTTCGGGGTTTGGATTAACCAGGAATGTGGCACTGAATCAAAAATTTCCTTGTAAATAATAAAGGTCATGTAGAGGTTACGCATCATCTTTCCTGCTTGTTCCATAGTAACAAGTTTCTCTTTTCAACCTTGAGACTTCTTCATTATTATATTCCTCCCTATATTATTCTGCTAAGATCCCATTCCAGTTTTCCATCGAAAATAAGGTCCCATTAACACCAACCTACACATATGGGGTACCTACAGGTTCAGCATAACGCACTCAATTACTCTTTAAATGCCTCACGATTAAATACATACCTTAAAACATGTATATTTACAATGAAATCATGAAAGAATGCAACACGGTAACCATGGTAACAGAATCTCACAGGTCCATCTACACTGACCGGCAAAAAAGAAGTGGAACAGTAATTTAAAAAGTATAAAATTAGCCATGAAAAAGATGTAATCACATTTTAAAAGCTTTTCACGCATTAGGACACACATCTGAAACATCCGTGAATAGAAATTGACATTTCTTAGGGTGGTTTATTACCACCAATTACCCCCAATCTTCGATGAGCCTAACAAGCTGTCATGGACGCTGAGGGTGGAAACACTCGTTTTAGTGACCAGTGTTCCCGTGCAGTGCAAACATTAACACTGTTTGGTTTGGCAAAAAAAAAACAGCCCAAAAGAACATTAGTAAAAAATAGAAAATTGTTAGATTTGTGAAATGTAACGAAATTTGTGAGTTAAAGCGTGTTGTAAAACATGTTTCAGTATTTTCTGTAGCCAACCATCTAACATTTACATGAATAATGCAAATATTGGCAAACCGATACATTTCAGTGGAATAAATTAAGAAATTACATAAAAAATTGAAGTGTTCCACTTTTTTTGCCGGTCAGTATATTTCTGTAAGACGCAATGCAATTCCAATACTGTGAAAGTTTCCAGACGGTTATAAGGTTACCACGGAGCCAAATTAAGCTGTAAAATTCATCAATACATACAGTAAAATGCGCTTAAGGGGGTCAAAGGGCACTCTATAATTTTTTCACGCAATTTTCACGTGTGAGTGTGGTACGAAAGGTATTTTTCACCCGACTATAAAGGGTCTCCGAAAACCACATTTAAAGGCCCTTAAATTAACAGTGTCTGTGATAATCCCAGAAAACTAACTTCGCTCTGATATACCTATGAAGGAATGACAAACCCCTAACCACTGCACCAGTAGCTGAATTGATAAAGTCTGATTATACATACCAAGGATAAATCAGTCATAGCATTCATGATTGAGATTTTGCTAAGTGTACTCTTTACAACTAGAATATTCGCGGGCGAAGCCGCGACGGGTAATGCTAGTTATTATTATTACTACACCAAGGCTGCAAAACATAACCAAGCTAATAACTTTAGGATTGTAGAAAGGTATATAGCTATTTCAGTGTTGCTTTATTAGCAATTAATTGATATTGTAAGTTTCAGTCGGTGAACACAAAATCATACCAATTACTGGAATATGTGAAAATAATTACATTTGATTAAAATTTGTACCAGTATATTGCTACAAGTCCATAACAATTACATATTTACATATTCCAGTAATTGTGTGTTGACCGACTGAATATAATGGGAATAAACAGCTGGATTGTTTGCTCAGTGAGTGATTCTGTGTTTCAGGTGAGCGTTGATGGAGGCGCGGCGGGGCGGGGCGGGGCGGGGCACTTGAGGCAAGTACACTGATACAACTCTGCACCGAGCCTTACACTTCTGTGTAAAAACAAAATGCTGGGTGGTATGGATATAGCATTGACCGGGAAACGAGTCAAAGACTGTTGGGGCCAAGATTAATTATCATTGTAACCATGAAGTTAAAGGTTTGGCAACACAGCTACATTCACTCATCCGTACCTCGCACTCGTAAACTCATCTCCTATGCAGTATATTTCTACAAGATTTTTCTTAATTGTAATGGGTCTTTCCCTAATCCTGAAAGCAAGAGTTTAGTGCTTTTCAGTCGGTCAACACGAGTGTACCCAAAAGAGCTGGGTTATGCCCTAATCCTCAAATAAATTACATGAGATTAACAAATACACTAAGATGACCAGTTTCGATCGTCAAGCGATCATCATCAGATCCATTACACTTAGGCTATAACATCTATCTTTGAAAATTAAGGTAAAATATTAACAATATGTACAATTATTTAGTTGCAGTATTGGCAATGCAACTGTCAGTGTTTGCTAAATGCAGTATATATGATGTTAGGCCAAATGCTAAATGGTGATAGGTATCCGGAGTTTGTAATTTGGAGTGATTATATGGTTGTAAAAATCAACTATGTATTATTACAGGCTACTACTTATCTGGTTGTCGTCCTTGCTGGAGCTGCGCGCAGTTTCGTGTTCACCGTTTCTCCACGTGTGGTCGACTGAGATGGTCTGTTATCTCAACGACACGGGTTATTCCCTTTTCCTCCCCCTGTTCATATGTGCTATGCGGAGACAATGCGATATGTTTATGTGGGGTGTTGCCAACCTAGATAAGATGTATGTTATTGAATGAGGTGGGTCTACAACTATCAAAGATCGTGGAACATTCCTCGCCACGCGTGGACCACAAGCCATTCAAACTAAGCGCTGCCCGGTCTATGAGGACCTCCCGGCACCTTTAATACTGCCGCTAATACGGGCCTTGGTTTATTGCAGAATAAAAGTACATCGTACACCTGATCCAGAAAACATTTACCTATTAAAAAAAACCTAATGGCTTCAAACTCACAATAATCCGGGGGGGGGGGGGGAATTGAGATTAATAAATACACTTGGATGACCAGTTTCGATCGTCAAGCGATCCTTTACCCTTAGGCTATTACATCTATACATGTGATATGATACTAACAATATATACACTTATTAAACTAGGACAAATAGTCTAGATTTCTTAGTTATATGCCATTTTGTCTTGTTAAGATATTGTTAGTGGTGATTGGCCTTAGTGTGATATCTGGTGAGGTTCGAGTGCATTGTCAACTCCCCCCAGGAGCTCACATCTAGTGTCACGTGGGTTGGCGACCACGGGGCCCCAGCTGAGTCCGGCATTGCTTCCACTTACTTGTGCCAGGCTCCTCTCCGTCTTCATTCCTGTCGACCTCACTTGGTCAACTCTTGTTCTCTTCCGACCCCGACAGTATTAGGGTATCCGAGGCCTAGGGAGTCTCTTCCTTTCCCGCCTTAATTGGCCCTTGTCTCATCCTTTCTGATACCCTCCTTCTGTGAGGGGTCAGTCTTCTTTTCCTTTTCATGTTTTCATGCTTTCTGCTCAAGACCCTCAAGGAGGCAGGGTGTGTGTAGCCCCACCACTTCTCGTGCACCCTGGATATTGCTACACCCTCAAGGCTCACGGCTGTTGAGTTCGGGAGTTGGTGACCCCGAGGGATTTCTGAGCTGGGTCCGGTTTTCCCCCTTTTATCCATTACGTCTGGGGTGGACCCTCTCCTCTCCTCTTTCACTTTCCTATCTGCCTTTCGTGGCTCTCCTTCCTTCCAAGTCCCTCAATCCGCATTCTTCGAGGGTTGAGGACATTTCTTTTCTACCTGTCCTTTATCTGCCTTATTCTCCTTTTGTTTTCCATTTCTTCTTCTAGTATATAAGTTAGTAGTTAATTTTAGTTATAGTTTGCATTTCATTTTCATCTTCATGGTCACCCAAACCATTAGGAGGCGATAACCTAGATTTTAGGCCCCTTAAAACAACAATTATCATCATCATTGTGAACTCAGCTGATTGAGCGATGTGTGGTTTGTTCCCGTACAACCTGCACGTCCTCGATGATGTCCAAACACTCTTCTCTCGATCCAGGAGATTTAAAACACGGCCGGGAAAAGAATCCAAGACCCTTGGAGCCAAGATTAATTATGATGGTAACCATAAGGTAATGGTTTGGCAACACGGCTAGTCAAGTTGGTTGGTTGCTTCCTCAGTTCAGGAGCTGCGACAACGCGGTCATGTAGCCCCGTGTACTTTTGGTGTGTGTAGAACCTGTCTGATAACCGGTGTTAATTGTGATGACTGTATTAGTGTGTGTTATCTGTAATTCAGAAAAGGACTGCAGAAATTCAATTTTTAAGTAGTTGCTGCTTTTGTTACCAAAAGCCACCGTCAACGAACAACAAGTTCTGAACTTTGTTACTAGATGCCACCGCAGTTGGCTCCTGGCGATGAACGTTGGAAACTAAGAGCGTTAGTCAAATGTTACTTATAATTTAGCTTCACACAAGTTTAGTTAGTGAAAGGTTCTTTTCCATGCCATAAATCCGACGACTTCGGCCAGGTTTGAACCCGCCACCTTAGGTATAGAAGCTCAGCTAGTCAAGTTGTCAGTAGAAAGAAGATGAACCAGCTGTATGCTGTTGCTATGGTTACGGCACGTTCTCGCCAACCCCGTGGTTTAAGGGAGCTCATACACCGTCGGTTGTCAAAATTTAAGTTGTTTATTGATGTGTAACATCTTTCCGCTTGGTTGCTGGATAGTTTTGTGGGAGTGATTTTGAAAATTGGGGACGGAAGTGGATCGGAACGATCGAGCTGGCAGTGGTGGAAAACGGAAGTATGCACTGCCCAGTGTATCAACAATAGGGATGTAGCGGGAGAAAGTTCGCGCCAGATAGCGCTCGTGTAGTACTGGGTAAGCGCATGGCGATCGTTTTATGTTTCTCCCAGTCAGCTGTGAGGAATGATAAATTGTGACCGAGTTTTCTAAGCTAAAGTAAATTATATCTTCTCTAATTATACTCCAAGACTAAATTATTTAATTCTATAGGTATATCTCCTAATATATTATGGACGATTTTCAGCGTTTAAGCGTTAAACAGCTGTAAAATGAGCTACGGACTAGAGGCACTAAAACTAGCGGGAGGAAGGAAGAATAGCCTGCAGCGGTAATAACAAAATTCTAACACTCTTTATTATTCAAATAATGAATATGAGTCAGCATGCTTTCTCCTAAAGATTACAATTACTAGAGTATTGTAGGCCTATATTGATAAATATATCTCCATAAGACTTAAATCATAAATAGAGATTTAAATATTCACTTGCTCCCCCTGCTTACAGACTTCGATTCATGTTTTTTTTTAGGTTGATAGCTTACATGAAACTGTCGTGTTTTAAGGTATAATAATCAAATAAAGTTGATACCGGTAATGTGTACCTCGAAAATGCATCGCAACGTTTGGTTCTTATGTAATTTTGTCAATTTCTCAATAAGAATCGTTCCCTTACCCCTGGGAAAGGACTTCGGGGTACAATTTTTTAAAAGTTTGAGAATCCCTGCTTTAGGGCCATGAACTGTTTCCATTCATCTGACTATGTCTCAAGAATGTAGAAGTCAGTCGCTACCACATTCTCCGTCGGGCAGATGGAAGTTGACGATTAATTCTGATTTCAAGAAACCAACCATAATACGTTTGTGACTGTTAATGTTGCGACATTTATTCTTGAAGTATTTGACCGAGTATTGATGTCTTTGAAAATGGGAGACCGAAATGTTACTTTCATTTCTTCGTGTGTATTGCGATTTCTTCCCGTACTTCAATGGAGATGATTTCTGTAGATTCCGATATTGTAGGCTTATCGTGATAATCCGGCAACTTTCTTGTGTATGGCCTCTTCCTAAATAATTATTTTTGTTGTGTTTGTGGTCCACGTAAAAAGCGATGGAACAGCGCCCGGTTTTAATCTTGCTCTCTCACCTTCAAATACAAACGCATAAATTCGGTGGTTGTTATCGAAATGTCTAATCAGTTTATAGGTACAAAATAGGAATTATTTCCCTTTGTAAGTCACACTGATCCAGCACAGTTTTCGTGAAGTCATCGGGTTGTAAATTATGGAAACACACATTAATATATACGGTCGTATTTTTCTCACCGAAATTTTTCCTTCTAATAGCATGTGACCATTTCTTCCTCATTTCTTTATTTTGTGGAAATTGGTGAAACGAAAACGGGCTTCCCTGACTTTTGCAAAGAGGTACACTGCAATAGCTCGGCATAGTTACGAAAATAACAATTTAAACAACTTAAATTCGTACATATTAGCGGCAAGAGAACACAGGAGACAAATGAAGAGCGCCTTGCGCTTACCCAGTACAACAGCAGTGCGCTCTATCGGTGCTAGTTCTATACATCCCTATTTCACGTGAGGTTTCTTCTATGGCAGATGTTACACATCATATGGGACTACTGTAAGGCTCTTTTTTTTTACGTTTAAATGAAAGACAATACCTTTCTCAAAATATTTGATAAGTTTTGTAAGTAAATTCTGCGTTTTGGCAGAGGTATAGCGTATTAGGTGAGACCATGCGCCTATCTGTCAATGGAGTGTATAATATTCAAAGCTGTTTACCCGAAAGGTTGCTTTTTTTATAGAAAAACCAGAATATTTCGTGAACAATGTCATGAAACTGGATGAAACTCGGCAGATACATTCCAACATAGGATCCCTAGAGGATGAACCTCATTTTTGAAAATATCTTAAAAAATATTGAGATATACTTGGGAAAATAAACCAAAAAATGTTCATTTTTTGAAAGAAAAATTTAATATTTTAAAAAAAAATATACTATTTACAATATAACGACTTCGGCCAGGTTTGAACCCGTGACCTTAGGTATAGAAGCTCAGCTAGTCAAGTTGTCAGTAGAAAGCAGATGAACCAGCTGTATGCTGTTGCTATGGTTACGACACGTTCTGCTGGCTCTCGCCAACCCCTCGCTATTTATGCGTTTACTTTACATGAAAAAAAATTCATTCCATTCAGACTGGTATTTCTTGTTAAATCATGTTTTTTGTGATTCACGGAGTTTAAAAAATCACGAATATTATCCTTTCAATATATGACGAAATACTTTATATACTGCTCCTCTCTCTAAATTAGATGAAAGCTCTATGTATTTACTATGCACACATAACTCTATGTTACATATTAGTGAAGCTATGATATGATTCGTAACGGTATGCGAAAATTCCCCCTGGCGGTGTATGAGACTCAGGGTTGTGTGCTTCCCTCTGACTAAAGGGACCGTGAATTCAATTTCGTGCTCCGCTAGGGATGAGGACTAATCGGGATTCGTGTGTACAATTGAGATGCTACTTGTTATGAGAGATAATACCCCACGCTGGCCACGTGCTCCGTAGGGTACGAGGTGAACAACCCCTCTACTCATGGCAAACGTCGGCCACGGCCGCCTCCGTCCCAATCCTCACGTCAATTACAAAACAGAATAATTCAGGTTATCACATTTATTTATTTATTTATGTTCGACCCTGACTATTATGTGTTAGAAAACTGTATCATAATGATGGTCATTATGACACTATTTTTCATTATGAAACAGTTTCTCCCACCAATCACAGCTCAAGAAACAGTTGTTCGACCAATTAGATAATAGATGCGCTGAGTTCCACGGCCTTCTAATGTAAATCACACTGCCTGGCCTCGTGTCATAGTGCGGCAATCCAGGTGGCCATGGTCAATTATAAGGCATTCTCTGCGTCTCATGCGCTCTGTTCAGTACATAAAACTGGCGAAATCTAGACAGATATTTATGAATATGAATGTTCGAACATAAAATAGTTATAATAATTATCGTCGAACATAAACAGTCGTATGCAACTCGCCTATAATGGTAATTAAGACACTCGTATGAAAATTATAAAACTCGCATACGCTCGTTTTATAAACATACTCGTGTCTTAATTATTGCCATTATAGGCTCGTTGCATAATGTACTATTATTTATTTATTTATTTATTTATTTATTTATTTATTTATTTATTTATTTATTTATAAAAGAAGTTTTATGCTTTTCAGTCGGTCAACACGATTGTACCCAAATGAGATGGGTTATTCCCTAATTCTGAAAACAAATAACATGAGATTAATAAATACACTTGGATGAACAGTTTCGATCTGATGATGATCACTTGACGATCGAAACTGGTCATCCCAGTGTATTTATTAATCTCTTGTATTTTCTTTTTTCAGGATTAGAGAATAAGCCATCTCATTTGGGTACAATCGTGTTGACCGACTGAAAAGCATAAAACTTTTGTTTAATAAGGCAACACTGAAAAATGGCTTCAAACAACATAATGTTATTTATTTATTTGTTTATTTCAATTTATTTATTTATTTATTTATTAGTTTATTAATTTATTTAGTTATTCATTTATTTATTTATTTATTTTTCATTTATTTATTTATTTATTTATTTATTTATTTATTTATTTATTCATTTATTTATTTATGTATTTATTTATTCATTTATTTATTTATTTATTTGTTTATTTATTCATTTATTTGTTTATTAATTAATGTATTTATTTATTTGTTTATTCATTTATTTATTTATTTATTTATTTATTTATTTGTTTATTTATTCATTTATTTGTTTATTAATTAATGTATTTATTTATTTATTTATTCATTTATTTATTTATGTATTTATTTATTTAGTTAGTTAGTTATTTGTTTATTCATTTATTTATTCATTTATTTATTTATTTATTTATATATTTATTTATTCATTACTGTTTCGTGTCAACGTTTATTTTATGAATAGTCAGCCATTTATCAGGGGTCTATTCATAGAAATTCAGTATTAGTGTCACTTGACGATCTGATGTTACTATTATGTTGTTGTTGTTGTTGTTTCATTTAAGGGGCTTGGATATCGTGGTCATTTAGCCCCTTCTACTTGGGTGTGTGTGTGTGTGTGTAGAATTTGCCTCATAACCAGTGTAATTGCGGTGTCTATAGTAGGTGTGTATTTGTAACTCAGGTAATAATAATATGGTATGGCCCGGGTGCCGGGTGCAAACATTGTTAATTGACGGCCAGAGGGCAGCTTCCATGTCGAATTTTATCGCTCCTTGGAAAGCTATGAAAGTCAAGGAGGTTAGATATCTAAGCTCCTTGACACTATAGCGCTTTCTAATAGAGAAAGGAGGAACTTTTTGTGTTGGCGGATAATCCCGAGATTAACTTTGCCATTATGAACACGGCCTACTGAATTCAAACGGGTTCATTAACGTGCCAACAACCGTGATTTTTGTCGGCTTTCAAAAATCACTTACCAAGGCCAGGCGCGAACATGAAAGGTGAGGATTGGGATGGAGGCGCCCGTGGCGTTGAGTTAGGAATCATTTGCCTGGAGTAAAAGTGGAACCCGAGGTGCAAATGAAACAGGGCGACACCACGCTACTCGGACAATATTGGCAGTGAAGGGCCCTGCAGCTTGCTTGCCTGTAATCACATGATCAGCCAGTAATGAGCTTGTAGCGGGCTTCACCTTAATTATAAGTAATTACTCTTGGAGCGTTGCTGCACGGCACAAACACTTGTTGCGCCGCACCGGCAGAGACACAGCCTATGACAGGGTTTTCGTCTAGCCCACTCCAAATGCATGCTGGGATTTCTGAAGGTACGAAGAGCACGCCGGGATTTCTGAAAGTACTGTTTACTTGAATAGCACGCCTGGATTTCTGAAGGTACTGTACACTTGAATAGCACGCCGGGATTTCTGAAGGTACGAATAGCACGCCGGGATTTCTGAAAGTACTGTTTACTTGAATAGCACGCCTGGATTTCTGAAGGTACTGTACACTTGAATAGCACGCCGGGATTTCTGAAGTTACGAATAGCACGCCGGGATTTCTGAAAGTACTGTTCACTTGAATAGCACGCCTGGATTTCTGAAGGTACTGTACACTTGAATAGCACGCCTGGATTTCTGAAGGTCCTGGACACTTGAATAGCACGCCAGGATTTCAGAAGGTACTGTACACTTGAATAGCATGCCGGGATTTCTGAAGGTACGAATAGCACGCCGGGATTTCTGAAAGTACGAATAGCACGCCGGGATTTCTGAAAATACTGTTCACTTGAATAGCACGCCTGGATTTCTGAAGGTACTGTACACTTGAATAGCACGCCGGGATTTCTGAAGGTACGAATAGCACGCCGGGATTTCTGAAGGTAATGTACACTTGAATAGCACGCCGAGATTTTACTAGGTACTGTACACTTGAATAGCACGCCGGGATTTCTGAAAGTACGAATAGCACGCCGGGATTTCTGAAGGTAATGTACACTTGAATTACATGGCGGGATTTCTAAATAGAAGCCACCAATACAACCCAATGACAGACGAGTGCATGGATTTTGTAATAATTATGTCCTAGAAAATTACATCAATATCCTTCAAATGTATGAGTGAAAATGTAGTATTCTTTCAGGCCTACAACCAACAGTTTCTTCCATTCTCCACTATAGCATGTCTTAAAATGAAATTAAGCGGAAGTGTATACAGAATACGTTCTGAATCAGCAAATTGACGACCAGAAACTCGACGCGATCTGATCTTCACTGAGTGACTTGCGACTAGTCAAGGCTACAGGGTTCTGATTATCACACACGTCCGATTGATGTCCCACCTGAATCCCAAATTCAAGCTTTGAACGAATTGTATCAGGTGCGTTCTAAAAGTAAATAGCCGGAGGCTGGAATGCGCAAACCGGTGACGAAATCGGCTAATCGTGGCGTGTGTAACGAGGTGTGGTTCCGGCCAGAGCGTGGAAGGTCACAACCCGTCGCTAGAGAGCACGCGTACACGTCACGTGACGATACAAAGCGAGCAGCAGCATGCATCAATCGTCCAATCAAGACCAAGACAGTAGGTCATTCGACATGCTTCCTGGTGTGGTTGAAGACTGTGGGGCACCCATTGGGCACACACTTTCCGCAAGTGCAGTCGTTCCTTCATGATGGTGTGCACACTTCCGACGCTCAATCCGACCACGGCGGCTATGGCGTTCACTGTCACTCGGCGGTCCTGGGTAATGAGTGCATCAACCAGCTGGACGTTGTCATCGGTAATGCAGGGGGGTGCCCCAGACCGGGCATCATCGGCTAACGACACCCGTCCTTCCCTGAAGCGCTTGTGCCACGCCTTGACCCTTGCATGGGACATGCAGTATTCGCCGTACTCTTGTGACATTCGGCGATGAATGTCCGTTCCCCCTACTCCTTTCGCTGTCAGAAACCGAACAACACCTCTTTGCTCTTCGTGTGAGGCCTCCATGTCACTGTTTGCAATGCGACTGGCAGCGTTGGACGATTGATGCATGCTGTTGCTCGCTTTGTATCGTCACGTGACGTGCGCGCGTGCCCTCTAGCGACGGGCTGTGGCCTTCCTCGCTCTGGTCAGAATCACACCTCGTTACACACGCCACGTTTAGCCGTTGTCGTCACCAGTTTGCGCATTGTAGCCTCCGGCTCATTACTTTTTGAACGCCCCTTATATGAAACTCCAACTGAAGCCTGCAATGCACACTCTATACGGGACTGATGGCCTAGATGTCCCCTCCACTACCACCCCCACTGAGCAGGCATGTGCATTAAATCGTGTGATGGGGAGCAGCAGCAAGTCCCGAGATCGGAGGTTCGAATCCCGGTATCCTTAGTGTTGTTTCCCACACTCCCTCCAGGAAAATGTCAGGATAGTACCATAATACAAGTCCCGGAGTGCCTAACCTTAATAATTACAGTTACACACTCTCCTGCAGTGAACAGAGAAACACAGGTTATCAGACAATTAACAAGTAGTTCCGTGAAGAACTAAACAGCATACAAAATTTCAGTTTGATTGCTGTAATAGATTCGTAGGTATCGAGAACCGTCTAAATGTTTCGGATGGTCGCTATGTTGGATTTCTATATCCAGGCCTTAAGGTTATGTACTATTACGTGAAGATAATTGTTTAGGTGTTTTATTCAAATTTCGGTTGGTTGGTTGGTTGGTTGGTTGGTTCCTCAGTTTAGGGGCTGCGACAACGCGGTCATGTAGCCCCGTGTACTTTGGGTGTGTGTAGAATCTGTCTGATAACCGGTGTTAATTGTATTGGCTGTATTAGTTTGTGTATCATATATATTATTTCAGCAGTATGGATCCCTCCTGCGGCGCTCACAAGCGACCGATCGTGAAAATGAGCATTCAAATGAAAGAGAATAGACATTAGCAGTGACGAATTGCACTCTAATTCCATAAATATCAATAATTTCTTAAAAATTTGACTTTTTAAAAAATGTACGAAGTGTGCGATTTGCAGATACTATTGATGTATGAAAATACGCTCCATAATTGCTGTCCACTTCACATTTTAGTCGTTGTGACGCATGTTTCATGTCATTTAAACATTATGAGGTCTTTCCTTTATCATTTGCATGGATTTCAGAAACCGTAAATCAAAGGAATGAGTACTCAAATCGTATAATTTCATAAATATCGAATAACCAGTGAGTGTTACAGCACACTCAGCACAGAAATGACATTATCAGTGACAAATTGCATTCTAATTTCTTAAATAGCAATATTTGTAAGAAGTGTTCGATTTGCAAAACCTATTGGGGAAAGTGTGGTTTATGAACAAGCGAGATTTCTCGCACGGGTCCGCTAGTCTGTTTTAATTCAAGTAAAGACTGCAGACATTCAATTCTTCCAGGTAGTTCCTACTTTTGCTGCCAAATGCCACCGTCAACGATCAACTAGTTCAGAATTTAGTTACCAGATGCCACCGCAGTCGGCTCTTGACGACGAACGTAGGAACCTAAGAACGTGAGTAAAATGTTTAACCTATATAATTCAGTTTCACACAGGTGTAATTAGTGGAAGGTTCTTTAACATGCCATAAATCTATGAAATGGGACCGCCGGCTATACTTCTCCTCCGAGGGAAGGCATACTGAGGGATTTTAACGATCTTAAAATATCCGACGGCCTCGGCCGGATTTGAACCCGCGATCTTGGACATAGGAGCTCACCATGCTACCAACTACGCCACCGAAGCCGCTATTCAAACTTCAATCGGATGATTAGGACACAAGAAATAAGAACGAGATGTTAAATTTTCGCACAGCCGCCATCTTGTGGTTATGAAAACAATTGAAATAAATTAGAAGCCAGTGGATTGAAGTTTGTATAGACATTTACCATACCAAGTTTAATCGCAAGAAAATTCTATTCAAATGTTTCTACTTCGCTTGGCCGCCATGTTGGATTGGTGAGACATAATAAAATTTGCAGGGCACGGTCGGGGTTGGCCAAAATGTTAGTATGACCTAACCGAGTTTCATTGAAATTGCTCCAGCCATTTAGAAGTTATTAGGGGAGACACACATACACTCTCTCACACGCACACACGGTCGGATCCCATAATTCTGTTTTTAGCCTATTTCATTTATGAAACAAGTAGTTCCGTGAAGAACTAAATAGCCTATTTTCATATATGCTACTTATATTAATTGCATCTATCAACATACAAATTTTCAGTTTGATTGCTGTAATAGATTCGTAGATATTGAGAATCGTCTAAATATTCTGGATGGTCACCATGTTGGATTTTTATATTATAGGCCTTAGATTTATGTACTATTAGTTGAAGATTATTGTGTAAGTGTTTTATTCAAACTTCAATCGCTTGATTAGGAGACAAGAAATAAAAGCGGGATTTTAAAATTTCGCTCGGCTGCCATCTAGTGGTTATGAAAATAATTTAATGAATTAGATGCCGGTCGATTAAAATTTGTATAAGCATATACCGTATCAAGTTTCACTGCGCTCGGATGGTTAAAACGCGAGAAACGTCCATTTGAATATTTAAATTTTGCGTCACCGCCATGTTGGATTTGTGCTCGCCAGGTTGTTGAACGTCCCATAGGTGACCTTATGCTTATAGCACTTATACACTTACACAATTTCAGTTTGATTGCTGTAATAGATTCGTAGATATTGAGAACCGTCTAAATATTTCGGATGGTCGCCATGTTGGATTTTAATATATGTAGGCAATAGAGTTATGTACTTTTAGATGATGATTATTGTGTACGTTCATTATGCAAATGTTGATATCGATCGCATGATTAGAACACATGAAATAAAAACTTAATTTTCAAAATTCGCACAGCCGCCATATTGAGGTTATATAAACAATTGAACTAAGTTAGATACCAGTGCATTGCAATGTGTATAAACATTTGCTGTAAGAAGTTTCATTGCGTTTGGATCATTAAATCGCGAGAAAAGTCTATTTAAAACTTTCAAATTCACTTGGCTGCCATGTTCGTTTTATAGTTAACCGGTTTTTGAAAGACTCATATATGAACTTCCAGTAGTGCCCTTTATCACCGTACAAAATTTCATGGAGATACCGGTAATAGTTTAAGAGATATAGAATGCCGGTGAAATATTTCGCACAGCCGCCATCTTGAGGTTATGTAAACAATTGAACGAAGTTAGATGTCGGTGCATTACAATGTGTATAAACATATACTGTACCAAGTTTTATTGCGATTGGTTGGTTGAATCGCGAGAAACGTCTATTTAAATGTCGCAAATTCGCTTGGCCGCCATGTTGGTTTTGTAGCTACCAGGTTTTCAAAAGTCACATAGGTGAACTTCTAGTAGTTTCCTTTTTCACCGTACAGAATTGCAGGGTGATATCGGTAATAGTTACGGAGATATTGAATGCTGGTGAAATATTTCGCACAGCCGCCATGTTGGGCTGGTGAGGCGTAACAAAATTTGAAGAGCACGGTCGGGGTCGCGCGGAAGAGTACTATGAACTTACCGAGTTTTATTGAAATCGCTCCAGCCATTTAGAAGTTATTAGGGTGGGACGCACAAAAATCATCACACACACACGCACTCACAGACAGACACACGGACAAAAGTTGATCTCATAAGCCTTTTTTTTTTCTTCAAAAATGAAAATAGGCTAAAAATTGGCTTATGAGATCACCTTTTGTCCGTGTGTATGCGTGTGCGTGTGTGATTCGTGTGTGTGTGTGTGTGTGTGTCCCCTAATAAAATCTAAACGGCTGGAGCGATTTCAATCAGACTCGGTAAGTTCATAGCACTACTCCAGGCGACCCCGACCGTGCCCTTCAAATTTTGTTACGTTTCACTAATCTAACATGGCGGCTGTGCGAAATATTTCACCAGAATTCAATATCTCCGAAAATATTACCGATATCACCCTGAAATTTGGTACGGAGATAAAGGAAACTACTAGAAGTTCACGTATGTGACGTTTGAAAACCTGGTAACTACAAAACCAACATGGCGGCCACGTGAATTTGCGACTTTTAAATAGACGTTTCTCGTGATTCAACCAACCAAACGCAATAAAACTTGGTACAGTATATGTTTATACACATTGTAAAGCACCGATATCTAACTTCGTTCAATTGTTTATATAACCTCAAGATGGCGGCTGTGCAAGATATTTCTCCGGCATTCTATATCTCTGAAACTAATATCGATATCACACTGAAATTTTGTACGGAGATAAAGGTCACTACTGGAAGTTCATCTATGAGACTTTCAAAATCAGTTAACTACTAAACGAACATGGCGGCCAAGCGTATTTGAATATTTTAAATAGACTTTTCTCGCGATTTAATGATCCAAAAGCAATGAAATTTGGTATAGGAAATGTTTATACACATTGTAATGCACTGGTTTCTAATTTAGTTCAATTGTTTACGTAACCTCAAAATGGCGGCTGTGCAATATTCGAAAATTAAGTTTTAATGTCTTGTGTTCTTATCAAGCGATCGAAATCAACATTTGAATAATGAACGTACACAATAATCATCATATATAGTATATAACTCTATGGCATACATACATTAAAATCCAACATGGCGGCCATCCAAAATATTTAGACGGTTCTCAATATCTGTTAATCTACCACAGCAATCAAACTGAAATTGTGTAAGTGTATAAATGCTATAAGCATAAGTTCACCTATGGGACGTTCAATAACCTGGCGAGCACAAATCCAACATCGCAGCGACGTGAAATTTAAATATTCAAATGGACGTTTCTCGCGTTTTAACCATCCGAGCACAGTGAAACGATACGGTAAATGCTTATACAAATTTTAATCGACTGGCATCTAATTCATTTAAATTATTTTTATAACCACAAGATGGCGGCTGAGCGAAATTTTAAAATCCCGTTTTTATTTCTTGTGTCCTAATCATGCGATTGAAGTTTGAATAAACACCTACACAATAATCTTCATGTAATAGTACATAAATTTAAGGCCTATAATATAAAAATCCAACATGGTGACCATCCAAAATATTTAGACGGTTCTCAATATCTACGAATATATTACAGCAATCAAACTGACAATTTGTATGTTGATAGAGGCAATTAATATTGGTAGGATATATGAAAATAGGCTATTTAGTTCTTCACGGAAATACTTGTTTCATGAATGACAATAGGCTAAAACACACCTAAATACACGGAGGTGATGACCAAGATATCCCAAACCCCTAAAAGTAAATAACACTACTTATGGTTGCATCTGAATGCCCCTCCTGGAATTGTGCCTGGTTTGCAAGATCAAGTGCAACACTAACAGCTTGACAATTTAATATTAAAGCTTTCATTACTGACCGACCAATGTATTTGGTTCTGTTAGTACGCATGGACTGGGAACCCCCGCACAAGTGCACAGCGCCCGACACGAGCAAACAGTATTCATGAGAGAAAGAAGGAAGCCGGAAATAACACACGCTCTTAGACCTGGGACATGTTCTCTAAAACTGTATAACCCCACGAGAGGTCCCACAGGACCGCGCCCAGCTCATAGCCTACCAATTATGGGGAACACGTGGCTGTAGTGACGACACCTCAGCTTATTTACTTTGGATTTGGGTCACTTGTCATATCAAGCAGTTAGTCAGTTGTCCTCGCGATGCTGAGTGCACCCCATTGTTGCCCTCACGTCTGATTTCAAATACTTGGTACAGCCGAGAATCGAACGCCTGCGCCTCAGGACCTGCCATTTTATTTCCTCACCTTTAACGTTGCAGTGAGGAATATCACAGATTGTGTTACATTGCTGCTATACCGAGGTATTAAAATCTAGCTGAACCATATTAGTCTACTTTTGATTTTTGCAAAAAAAAGAAAGTAGACATGAGATCTACACAGGGCCAAAAAAAAAGTGTGTCTGTCTGTGTGTGAGTAAGTGTGTGTGTGTGTCTGTCCCCCCTACCAATTGAAACACGATGAAATCGAATTGAACGAAATTTGGTACAGAGGTAGCACTAGCAAAGGGCACCTCAGTGTCATGTTTTATATTGCCACCATCTTTACCAAAACCTAATGACGGCCCCTTAAATGGTCAAAACTTAACATTAAATTACGACTAAACTAATCATCAGATCTTTACGAAATTTGGTTTAAAAAAAAACATGCCGTCATATTATAAGACTCGTCTTGTGCCCAAACTAAAAGGGCATCAGCCGTGCCATTTAAAGATGACGGCCGTACGAATTATGCAAGCATTGTAATTTATAACTTACGATCCACCAATTCCGATTATCGAGCCGAGGGTGGTTTAAGCTATCCTAAAAGACGTGACCTGTTATTTGTTATAATTTAACATTCAAATATTACACTTTATCAGTGACTTAAAAGAGCTGAGCCGTCTCTGTCACATGACAAGATGGCAGCTGATCTCTTGTGCATGTTCTTTATTTCAGTAGGTTTAGTATGTTGCTTGCGATATAGCCTACTGATAGAAATAATTTACACTTTATATGAAATGATTTGTAATGAAGATATACTGCAGTGAAGAAATCGTTTATTTCAAGACATTATTTGCTAACACGTAGTATCTAAGTATGTTAATAATACTGAGATGTTATGGACATGTTTGGCTCTGTGCTAGAGTGTTAGTCTCTCACGCGGTGAGCTGGGGTTCAAAACCTAGTAGAGTTAGCTTTTTGCTACTTGAATTCTTTTACAATACAGTAGATGTGGACGAGCTCTCTCCACAGATACTAAATAAATTGCTATTTAGCTCAAAGGAGAGGCTAATGTATACACTCGTTTATTAATAATCACAGCCGCAGCATCGCACATAAACAGAAGACAGAAGAAAAAGGAGAATAGATAAACAAGATACACGTTGTCATCCATAGCCTTCTCAATGTCTCTGTACGGTGCTGTCCTCTTGCGGGTTACGTGGGTAATTGTTCCAAACATTCCGCTTTGCAGATCCGCGGCCTCTTGGAGTATTACAATTTTGTAATAGTTCAACCTCTAGCCATGACCGCCCTCCGATTACCATTAAGCACTGCCAGCTGGATCGCATCCCTCCTGGTTGCTTTAAACTGACTGCCCATTCAACACTCAGAGGCGTACAAGATATATATTAATTCAGTGCTAGGTTGCAGCTTGAACCTACTGTACTGTGATCTCCGCAGATTTTTAAAGGGGAAGATACCTGAAACGAATGATTCTTTATTTGAAGGATTAATATCGAGATTAACGGACGTGAATGCATTATAATAAGTTAGTAGTTTTGTTATTCAATCATCATAAAGTATTTAATATCGATTTAAACACATATTTACTTGCTAATTATCAATATAAATGAAAACAAACAAGTAGTTCCGTGAAGAACTATACAGCCTATTTTCATATATCCTGCTCATGTTAATTGCCTCTATCAACATACAAAATTTCAGTTTAATTGCTGTAACAGATTCGTAGATATTGAGAACCGTCTAAATATTTCAGATGGTCGCTAGGTTGGATTTTTATTTTTGTACTATTATATTAAGATTATTGTGTACGTGTGGTATTCAAACTTCAATCGCATGATTAGAACACAAGAAGTAAAAACGAGATTTTAGAATTACGCACAGCAGCCATCTTGTGATTATGCAAACAATTGAAATAAATTAGATGCCAGTGGATCAACATTTGTGTAAGCATTTAACGTGCAACGTTTCACGGCACTCGGATAGTTAATTCGCGAGAAACGTCCATTTAAATATTTATACTTCGCGTCGCCGCCATGTTGGATTCGTGCCCACCAGATTACAGAAAGTCCTATAGGTGAACATATGTTCATAGTCTCTATGAACATAAAAATTTCAGTTTGGTTGCTGTAAAAGATTCATAGATATTGAGAGCCGTCTAAATATTACGGAAGCTTGCCATTTAGGATTGTTATATGTATAGGCCATAGAGTTATGTACCATTCAAGGACACTTATTGCCTAGGTTCATTATTCAAACTTTCACTTCGATCGCATGATTACGACACAAGAAATAAAAACTTAATTTTAAAATTTCGCACAGCCACCATCTTGAGGTTATGTAACAATTGAATTAAATTAGATGGCAGTACATTACAATCTGCAAAATCATTTACTGTACCACATTTCACTGCGCTCAGAGAGTAAACTCACGAGAAAAGTCTAATAAAATATTTCAAATTCGCTTGGTCGCCATGTTCGTTTTGTACTTTACAGGTTTATGAATTATACATAGGTAAACTTGTATCAGTACCCTTTATCACCGTACAAAATTGCAGGGTGATATCTGTAATAGTTTCGGGGATATAGAATGTCAGTGAAATATTTCGCACAGCCGCCATTTTGAGGTTATGTAAACAATTGAACTAAATTAGACTCCAGTGCATTGCAATGTGTATAAATATTTGCTGTACCAAGTTTCATTACGTTTGGATAGTTAAATCGCGAGAAAAGTCTATTTAAAAGTCTCAACTTCGCTTGGTCACCATGTTGGTTTTGTAGTCACCAGGTTTTTGAAAGTCTCATAGGTGAACTTCTAGTAGTACCCTTTATCACCGTACACAATTTCAGGGCGATATCCGTTATAGTTTCGGAGATATTGAATGCTAGTGAAATACTTCGCACAGCCGCCATGTTGGATTGGTGAGACGTAACAAAATTTGAAGGGCACGGTCGAGGTCGCCGGGAATAGTGCTATGAACTTACCGAGTTTCACTGAAATCGCTCCAGCCGTTTAGATTTTATTAGGGGACACACACACACACACCTCTCACACACACACACACACACGCACACACACACGGACAAAAGGTGATCTCATAAGCCTATTTTTTCAAAATTGAAAATAGGCTAAAAATACAGGGTGGTGGAGGTGATTGTCTTAGGGGTGAAGACAAAGAGTTTTAAGTATACCCATACATTTAGGAGAAAGTAGGCTATATGTTCTTTGCTGAACATTTTGTTGTGATTGAGTTCATACTGATGGGGAGAGTAATTACGCTTTACATCTCATATAAACGGAATTCTCTTCTATATTTCAAAGGAATGTTTTTTTGAATCGCATAAAAAGAAATGAACTAGTCTTCAGAGTTTATTCAGAAGAACCACTCAGGAGGTAGCTTTGGCTCAATATTCCGCATGTTGTTCATGCTCCGTGCGGGACAATACGAATAAAAACTAGGGCGGTGAGCTTTTCTTAACTTCAAAGACCTGCACCAATGGAGGACATACTCCATTATTATTATTATTATTATTATTATTATTATTATTAGATGCCAGATGTACCAAATTTGAAAGGGCTTATCATTCCTGTCGTAGTATCTATTCATCTAAGTACCTCTCCAAGAACCTCAAACTCAGTTGGTTGGTTGGTTGGTTCTTAAGTTTAGGGGCTGCGACAACGGGGTCATGTAGCCCCGTGTACTTTGGGAGTGTGTAGAATCTGTCTGATAACCGGTGTTAGTTGTGATGACTGTATTAGTGTGTGTTATCTGTTTTTTAATTTAAGTACTGCAACTTAGAATTTTTCAAATAGTTCCTACTTTTGCCGCCAAGCGCCACCGTCAACGATTACTAGGCCAAGTTCAGAACTTAGCTACTAGACACCACCGCAGTCGGCTCCTGGCAACGAACATAGAAACCTAAGAGCGTTGTTTACATTCTTAACCTATCCAATTTAGCTTCACACAGGTGCAATTAGTGGAAGGTTCTATAACATGCCATAAATCTATGACATGGGACCGCCGGCTTTACTTCCCCTCCGAAGGAAGGCATACTGAGGGATTTTAACGCTCTTAAAAAATCCGACGGCTTCGGCCGGGTTTGAACCCGCTATCTTGGGCATAGAAGCTCAGCATGCTGCCGACTACGCCACCGAAGCCGCTAACCTCAAACTCAGACACTATAACTCGGTAGTCAAGCTTCTGAGTGCCTTGTAATGACCAGAAAGGGTTCTCTCAGAAAACTGGAGTTAAAAGAGAGGAAGATCCTGAGGAGGATATTAGGTCCAATTAGAGAGGAAGGAGGCATTTACAGAATCCGTCATAATGATGAATTGTATAAATACCAGGAGGACATCATCACGTCTATAAGAAAAAGACGCCTGACCTTTTATGAACACTTGGCACGTCTAGATTCTGAAAGACTCACCAACAGGATATTCACAGTAACAGGAAGAGGCAAGGCTTCTAAGAACAAATGGATTGCGTCAGTTAAGTCTGATATGGAACAACTAGAGATCCCACCGGGACAAACTCGTGACCGTCTGCTGTTCCGTCAGGTCATCCGACAGGGCGTTTTCCCAACGTCCCTTACAAGTAAGAAGACTACAGGAGCTAAGTGGACAGAAGAAAGAAGACTGACTCATAGCCAGAAAATGAGGGACTATTGGAAGAAGAAGAAAGCAACAACTTTACCGAAGAATAGATACGAGCCCCGTGGTCCTAAATAGGCCTAAACGATAAGGAAAAAAGATGTTGCATAGTTATGCCTGTCTAAGGAGGGCTGATCTTGCTCCCAAAATATCCTCATCTTCTTACTATGGCGCAGGTTCTGTTCAGGTGCAGATCTAAAGCTTGGCTTTTGGGGGGGGGGGGGGGTCAGCGAATCGAAATTGTTAAAAAAATGGAATCACTAAAAACGCAATCACAAAATAACCAAACATACAAAACCAGACCAATTTTTTTGCAAGCTACATGGATAGAAAATTGATGCGTTTAGCGCACCAAAAATATTCGTACAAATTGCAACGGCGTGTTTTGAGAATTTTACATCGAGCTTGGAGAAAAGTATCAAGGTACGTTACAGGTTCGGCAAGTCGAGTTGGTACCGACAAAGGGAGAAAGTCACACCTTAAATCGCAACCAAGCTTGCAGTTTGGACGGCGGCAAAATTTTTTGGTGCGAAAAAAGCCCCAAATTCCTATCCGTGCATTGATGCACATTCATCGTGACATCACTATAAATATCGATTCGGTAATCAGAAAGGTTTGCTAAACAAAATAGAGGAGGTAATTTTGTTATATAAATTATCGTTTTTATATAACAGGTGTGAAGTTGTAATGTACCCATTTCACATGGAGAATGCTTGATCATCACCTAGCTAGGCTACTTTCGGTTTCGGGGTGTGTACCGTTCAGCCCACAACATGATCTCACATGCAGACATGGAAGCACTCTGGGAACTACAAGACTACATTGACAACTAAACATATTACGATTAATATAAATTTATTTACTAAAATTCCCAGGAAAAAAATACAATTACACATACAAAAAATATTTTGGAATAAATCCCAAAATAACAAAAATCAAAATCCATAAATTCTCAAAATCATTTAAATCTATACCGTATTCTAGAGTTATCTTGTTTAGCTCAACTGAGCTGATATCTATGCTTAAGTCTCAATACAAAAATTATTTCTTACAATATTTCATTTCTATTCACTTAGGCAAAGAACATGCCTATCATTTATGGAAAATACACTAAGGCTTACGGACATTTACCGTATCATTACAGTCCATTCAGGGTCTTATTTCATCTTCATTTCATTGTTTACTTTATTTTCAGTTACTTTCAAACTGTACTATTTCTTCCAGTTAAGCCTTAGGTTTAAACATTTTACACCACAAATCAACAATTCTTAACATGCCATGACTCGAACCCACATTCTTCCAACTTGTTTCTCATGCTCTAATGGGATTCATTAATGATGTATCATGTGCTATCATTTCCCTTCATTACTTAGATTAATTACAAACTCAATTATTCGTTAACCCGTTTTGCTTAATACATCTTCTGAGGCAGAAATCGATTACTTTCTTAACAAACTTATTCCATGACTACTATAGTCAAATATTATGGAATAACATCAAACTTAGTGTGGGGACCATTGTCTAAAACTTCTGTACACAGAGCGCCTATTGTATTAGCTACCCCTTGCGGGCTGTGACAGCCGGCAAGGTCGCTAGATTCTCCCTCACACCACTTGGCTTGTGATTTATCACCTAGTCTCGCTTCTCATTCATTCACCCCTCGCGACTTTTATCTGTTTACCTCTTCCCTTAAAACTGTATATGAAAATCCAAGCTCACTCTTTAATTCAACCTCACTTTGTTATAATATTCATTTCATTTCAGTGCAATATCCTGAGATCACGACGATTTACATACTTGTAAGGTGGACACCAGGAGATCGCTAACATGCCCTGATTCCGTCCTTCATATTCATTTCACGCACTTTTATTTGGTCGGATACAACAACAATGCTGACCAATAGGATAGGTTATATGACACTAGGATTGGAGACTCTACACGCCTCCCCAGTTGTATCATATCTCGTAGAAACCTCTTACTCCTTCCTGCCTTACTTATACACTTGGCAACGCCGCAGACCAGAGATCGGCATCATAACTGGTGGGACTTAAATTCAATTACAATACCATTTCTACTGACTGGCAAAAAGCCTTTAGTTTTTCCACGGGTGCAACCCTTAATAACAACGACGATTTCCGACAATTTACATACACACAGCTATTCCAGTGGGAACCATTTCATCCACTTATACCTTTTTATTGATCTCTCGAATATGCCTGTTATGGAATACACACTAGCTAGCCTGATGCTGCTTATTATTCACTATTTATTGGCCCATTTTGGTAACACAACTTTTAATAACTTGGATTTTCATCGCGTACTACAAATTCTCAATAACTCAACTTTCTTTATGTCGCGGTATTCCTTTACTGGTCTTTACTTAAGCATTTCCCCTTTTAATTTGGCCTATAGCCTACAACTTCATAGAATATTTCCAAGGTGTTCGTTCATCACCATTTACTTTATTTCATTACATTTATGATCTGAATAACATTTTTACTTCATTACTTTAAGGTATCCCAAAGATCCTTTAATATTCAATTACTTTCAACTAGAGCTCATTATTATATTTATTCATTACTACTTCATCATTACTTAAGAAACGCAATTACTCAATATATTTACTCATCATTATCGGAGTATAGAAATTCGACACTTATTATTAATATTTTGGTGTTCATTTTATTATTACTTTATAGTTTATCATCGGCATAAATTACTTGCCAATAATATCATTATAATCGATTTCTCCTCTCATATTTCAATTGTTATCATTGTTAATTATTCATTTGACGGGTTTCAATTTACTTTGCACTTTAATTATTACACTCTCATATTTGGCAAACTCATCTTTGCGATTTTTCCAACACATTTTGACATTATTTATTTATTTACTAGTGCATTTACTTATTTATTTTATACATTTCACAATTATTGATGAGCACATAACACAACATTCTTGGATAATTAAAGATTTTCTACTCACCCCATGTGACGTTCGGTTCATGACCAAATCTTTGGATGACTTCACCCATCTCAATGCTTCAACAATACATTTATACACAACAATGGACCATTTTCATCCTCTGGTCTTCGATTTTACACTTATTCACTTTTTGATACATTATTCTTACACTTTTCAACACTTATTACACTTAAAAACACGTATTTAATATTTACATGACACACGAACCATATTTCAGCGTTTTGCGATGCGACATCTTGGCGCTGATGATCCTGATGCGCTCCCTAATCCACATTGAACGTGTGACTTCGCCTTCTCGGAATCTCCTACTTCTGTTCAGTCTTTATTCGGTACACTCTTTCTAGTGTCTTTGCTGCTCGTGGCTTTACTGATTTGGCCTATTAGTTCTTAGGCTCAAATGTTCGTAATCTTTGCCACCGCTCGTTTTCCTAGCTCTATCTATCGCAACTTTCGCGATTCTATAGCTTGGCTTCCAATTCTCATACACTTCTATTTCTGTTTCTAGGTGCTATATTTCTCGAATTAGTATTCTCTTCTTTGACTTCGCACTTTCGCAATGTTTCTCACTATGCAGTTTCAAATTAGTGTTCCTTTGGGATTTTAATGTTCTCTGAAACACCCTGACTTTGGTGTAACGCTACTCGTTTTGCTATATGAATTTCTAATTGTTTTTACCTCTACTGTTCTTTCCTTTGCAGTCTTTCAATGTTAATGTTTATAGACTTCCCTGATCGCTCAGAGTTTCTAACTCTGGATCGTTATAAGGTGCAACTCCGTCTAGTTATTAGTGTAGTGTGCCTCAACTGAAGTTTAATTTTTCTGCTTATTCAAGCTTCGCTGAATGATAAGACCTACAGTAGATTCTAACTCGAACTGTGTTCTCTCCGAACAACTTGTACTTTGATAGCGTAGCGCCTAACTGACTTAGTAACGTGTAGCGCTACTTATAGCGTAACTTGCCTCCCTGAGGCTTCCTGAAGACTGAGTGAATCTGACGTACTAACGTGCCTCCCCAAGGCTTCGATCGACTGAGAACTGGGTGAACTGTGCGAACTGCGTGAACTGCGTGACTTAGGCTCCCTCAAGCCCTTATTTATTCGATTTAGCGCAGAAATTAGTTCCTGACAATTTCGGGAGTTCAACTTTTGACTCCTAGCTCCAATCTGGTATATAATTTATTTCCAGTTGTAATATGTAATAACTTTAAGATTGCCTGTTGGCTGAACGGAATTCGTTCATAGGTTAATTTTTAATTAATCAAAATACTCGTTATTCCCTCTGCGGGGCCGACCTAATTACCTCAGTACCCCTTCGTAGCACTCCGCTCTGGATTCCAATGATGTCGTCTTAGCTAAGCATTTTCTTGAGTGCCTATTTTACAGGTCTACCAACTTTCCGATTTATCTTGTTAACATGGTGAATGTATTTTGTCAAGTTTTATGATGGGGAGTCCCTAATTTATATGTTCGACTTTCTGCTGGCTTAACGCTTTTCGGGGCATCTTCTCAAGTACGTCCTTAGAAAAATAGATCCCTCGTAAATGTCGCCCTTGACTGGTAATAACTTCTTGCTGGATCGCTGCCTCATGGAATGTTGAGTGTTAATTACCACCCTTCAGCTATGCATTTTCTTGCTTGGTTAATGGCCTCTCTAACGACTTTTTCACTTAAAATGTCGAAATTAATGGGACTTTATATATCCGCTAGTATTCAATAAGCCACCTGCATGTCATGCTGTGCTTCTGAAGCTTATTTCACAACGAATTCTCCCCCTTGGTTTCTTACTGTTCCTATCAAACTCTAACATATTTATATAAATGGTCAAGAGTTCACTTGTGCCAATATCCAAATGGGCACAACTCCCTCCTTTAAAGATAAATAAATGGTCGAAAAATTTTGAGAAAATGTATTTATCTAAAAGTATGTTTCCTTTAGTTCTCGAACACTTCATGCTAGCTTTACTTAATTCGTCACAAGGGTTTGATCTGCCCTTGCCCCTTTCAAGTAGTCAATCATTTTTCGGTTTTCATCATCGCCACACCTCACCTTCTACTAAAAACGTCAATTTACCATATGGGTTAGGCTTGCCCCTACCCGTCTCACTCTAAATGTATTATTTCTTTAGAGTTTCTGAGTCTATCATTTTCCTCTCTTATTTCATTATTTTCTTCTTCAATTTGTCAGGCTAATTCCTTTAGTTCATCATAGCAATTCTTTAGACTACATTCACAATCTAAGTCTTTCCATTTCTTCTCTTTCACCACCTCAACGTCTTCTTCATTTTCCGCCTGGGCTACTAGGGTTTGAATATGATGTTCATACTCTTCTGGAGGATGGTAAAGTTTCAAATTCGCGGCGTTCATGATCATCTTGTGATCCGTTACTAGATGTTGTACTTTATATGCATTATTCTTGAGATCTTTGATTTATATAAGGTCCGTGGTAGGTTTTGCGAACTGTCTTATAGACGCGATTTTCTGGGTCTGAAATCGCTGGTCGTTTTACGAGCACTAGTTCCCCTTCTACTAGTGGTCTATGATATCGCTTCTGACGATTTCCCTTTTGCCTCTTTTCAGCCTGAGCTTTCAAATGCTCATACGTCCTTCTAATTCTTAACTCCCTTCCTATTTGGGCATCAGTAAATGTGGGTAATATCTGATCCCATGGCCTTTCTGGTTGCTTGTCTATATCTAACTTAACAGGTATCTCTCCTGTGGCTTCGTGAACGGTGTTGTTTATACAAAATTCGATAGGGGGTTAAATGTCAATCCACTTTCAATTTTCTTTGGAACAGTAGATTTTGCAATATTTTTGCACTTCTCTCATAAACTTCTCAACAGGATTTGCCTCAGGATGCCTAATGCTGGATAAAATTTGTTTGATTCCCAAATTTTCCAATTCTCTTCGGAACTCGATACTTGTGAAGCAACTTTCATGGTCGGAAAGTAAGTTCTCTGGCTTTCCTAGGACTGGAATTACTCTTTCTTTCAACCTCTTTACTACCTGTTTGGTTGATGTCTTTTGGATATGACACAACACTACCATTTTGGAAAACACATCCATTGATACCATTATGTGTTTATTACCCCTTCCAGCTTTGGGTAATGGACCAAACTTGTCTATTGATAAAATCTGGCACGGCTCTTCCGGTAAGAGTGGTATAGGCTTTTGTCTCATTAGAAAAGAATTCGGTTTGATCCTTTGGCATGTGTCACAGGTTTTATGGTATGTCTTACCGTATCTCTTAACCTGGGCCATATAAATGCTTCTTGCAACATGCTAACTGTTTTGTCTACCCCATATGTCCAAACGTTCGGTGTAATAACCATATTAACTTCCTCTGCATTTCTGCTGGATCGACAATCCTTAGTCTAGTGTGATCACTATCTGAAAATTTATGTAAAAATCCATTGAAATAGCTATAATCCGTTGCAATCTTCTCCGCTTCAATAAATGCGGGTGATGCTCCATCAAGCTTTCCCTCGAAGAAGTCGATCGACATCCTCATCCATGGGTCTTGTTTTTGTTCTTCTCCAACTCTTCTTAGTTCCTCAATAGTTCCTTGATCTTTGTTATCTATTTGAATTGCAAGTGCCTTTCTTTTGTTCCCGGATTTCGACTCAGAAAGTCTGGTACAATGTTTTCCTTTCCAGGGCAGTATTCTATTTCAACGTCGTACTGCTGGATGTGCAATGCCCATCGCATTAATCGTTGACTGGACAAGTCAGTTTTCATTAAGAAAGTCAACGCCTTGTGATCTGTTCTTAAGATGATCGAAAATCCGTAAACTATCTTGCGCCAAAATTGTAGTGCATACAATATCGCAAGGAGTTCAATTTCACTGACCGTATAATTTCGTTCATGAAGCTTTAATCTTCTGCATGCAAATGCTAGGTAATTTCTTTCGCTTGGTTGTTCTTTCGTTTCTTGATACAACATGGCTCCTATGCCTATTTGTGAAGCGTCTGTTTGGATTATGAACTTATCATTGTAGTCGGAGTATCCTAATTTTACTTTGTTTAATAGCATGTATTTGGCCTTTATGAATGCATTCTCGCATTCCTCTGTCCATTTCCATTTCCCCCCCCCCCCCTTCTTGAGTAAATCTTGTAAAGGTGAAACGGTATTTGTGTAAGCAGGACAATGACTGCTGAAAAACCCTATAAGTCCTAAAAATTATCTAACATTCTTGACTTTCATTGGTCTCGGAAAATTCCTAATAGACTCCAACTTGCATGGGTTAGCTTGAACTCCATGTTGGTCTATGACGTGACCTAAAAATGTAACTTGCCTTTGGCAAAAATTCGATTTCTTAAGGTCGATTTTGAAGTTCGACTGTTCCAAATCTTTGAGCAATTTCCTCAAATTTTCTAAGAGTTCAGGTATCGTCCACATATCTGATAGTACAGGCTTTCACTTCCTCCGAAATGTTACTGTCTGAGGCCCTAATGAGCGCTGATCCTGCCGTTTTTAATCCAAAAGGTAATCTTCTGAAGCACATTGCATGTTGATCAAATTGGAATCCAGTCATTAGACTGGTCATTTCTTCCAATTCCAGATGATGGTAAGAACTTGTGAGATCTATATTCGTGAATATCTTCTTTCCTTTAAATTTCCTTAAAATTTCTCTGATTGGAGGTGCCGAGTCATTTTCTGGAATAATTCTTTGATTGAGATTTCTGGCATCTAAACATACTCGCACTGATCCATCTGGCTTGTTGACTACTACCAGCGGACTAACATATGGAGTAGCAACTTTTTCTATCACTCCATTTCCATCATTTTCTCTAAAGCATATTTAGTTTGCTTGTAGTGCTTTTCCGCAACTGGGTATGGTTTCTGACGGAACGGTGTCCAATCATTTACCTGGAAGGCATATTTTAACATTTTTGATTCTCCCTGGCTTCGAATCAAATACGTTTCTTTGCTTTAAAACTATTTCTTTCAAAATTTCTTTATCTTCCAATGATATTTTGGCTTCTTTAAGCTTTTCTTCTAAGCATCCTTCAAATTCGACTTCTGCTTCTTTTTCTAAATCTGCAGCAAGTGTACTTAATTATTTTTCTAAGAATATCACTTCTTCTTCTGTTACATTGTGACAAGTTTCTTCTTCCGTGTGCCATATTTGCTCGCCCTCTACATGTTCTATCGTTAGTGACGAAATATCTATTTCTGAACTATGACCTTCATTTCGGAATTTGATACAATTTTGGGATAGATCTATAACAACCTTGTGTTCTCTGATAAAGTCTATACCCAGTATAATGGTATAAGGCAGTTTACTAACCAGTAAAAAGCTTTGGGATAACAATAGTTCTCCAATCTGTAATTCCAAAAATACTTGATATTTACAGGCCAAACTTTTCTCCGGAATGATTCCTTTTATTTTCACCGCTTGTATCGGGATCTTCAAAACTCGCCCTTTTCTTACTATTTCATTAACCAGAGCTTGGGTTACCAAACAAACTGTTGACCCTGTATCCAATAAACTTCTAACTAGAGTTCCTTCTATTCTGGTTGAGATAATCGGCAATTTTCTCTTTACCACGACCGGTCTTTCTATGATCGCTTCTATTAACTCTTCTGGTCTTGCGATCCAGTTTACAACTTGTACTGTGTTCCACCCTCCGATCTCTTCTTTCCCTAGCCCTTCAAATTTTGGCCTTTTTTTATGTTCCACTCTTCTATTGTGCTCCTGTAATTCTAGGCTTCGAGCACCTTCTGTATTATGAATGTCTGGGGATGTCCTCTCATTCATAGCATCCTTCCATTGAACTTAAGGTTGCCTATCGTATGCTTCCCCTCTTTCATCGTAGTAACGTTGTGTGATTACACGGCGTTCCTCGATTTCAGCCTGGTAGTCTATATTTTTATTGGGTAGCTGATTATTCCTTGGGTAGTTCTGTTTCCAGTTTCTGCCCTGATAAAGTCTTCCACTGGGTGATCCTCTATTGCTTGATCCTCTTTTATTCCATGATCCTGACGTGTTATTCCCTTGATAACCGTGACCTGGATTTTGGTTTCTTTCTCTGTGTCCTCCGCTGTTATTCCCTCTGAAATTTCCTATACTGTTCCCTCGATATGGTGGATTCCATTCTCGGGTTCCGTTTCTTGGATCGTTCTGTCCCATTCTTCTATCTTCGGTACTGGTTGCTTTGCCCATACTCGGTTCTTTAGCAATCTCAGTATGCGCTTTCGTGACGTGGGCATGTTCCACGTTTCTATGATGTCTAGGTGACATGTGCTGTGTCGTGTTGTCTAGCTGACGTAAGATACTCTCTATTTCTATCGCAGTCTTGGCATTGGATGAAATTAAGAATCTCTGAATTTCAAACGGTAGCTGCTTAATAATAGCAAGGCACAAATCATTTTCTGATGTTGCGCAATCTAGTTCTCGGAACTTACAGAGTTGAGCAGTGAAATACTCGGAATAACGTGTTGGCATGTTTGTGCTGTATTTTGAGTATAAATCTAATCTGAGATTTTGCTGTATATCGGCCGCCCAGTATCTTTTAAGGAAAGCTTATCTGAATTCCTCTACGGTATCGAAAGTGTATCGGAATCTCCTGAACCATAATAGGCAATCGCCATCCATGGGCTTCTCTATAGACCGTAACTGACGTTCGGGTGCAACCCTAGTATCTCTAAGATACTCAAATACTTCTTTGAGCCAGTATTTAGGGGTAATTGAAGATATATTTCCAAAATATTTCTTTGGTTTATCTGACTCGGGTCTAATAATAGTAATCACTTGATTTTGCAAAGCGTTATTATTATTGTATGGAGTTGATGTGTGTAAGGGTGGCCCTGGTAGTTTGTATGAGCTTTCCTCTTCCTGGAAGTTTTTGAACATGTGCTGGGTTCCTGTTTCTCCCCAGTTGTTTCTCAACTCCTCCATAATTCCTTGATTGATTTGATTGATTGTTTCTTGGCTTTGCTCCCTCAATGGCAATCATACGGGTTTCGCTCTGATTTACTCTACCCTCAATTCTTTAGAGTCTTGCGAAGGATTCCTATTCGATTTTTTCGATTCGATCCTCATTATTCTCTGTCCGTCTGCCTATTTTTTCTTGTTGTTGTTTCCAGCTTTCTTGGAATTTGATTATCTCGTCATTCACTTCTTTCTTTGTGTCCAGGATTTGTTGTTCCTTTACCCCGATGTTCACCTTTATATCTGCCTCTACCTCTTCCTTAAGGTTGTCCATGTCTTTATGTAGGCTATTCTTTATTTCTTTAACATCCTTCTTTAGAGTTTTCATGTCCCCTTGGTTTGCCTCTTGCATTTTCTTCAGGTGAGCTAAATCTCCTTGTTTTTGCTCTATTTTCTTGTGGGATTCTCCTAGGCTAATTTTTAATGGAGTTAAACCTTCCTTTATGCTTTCTAATTGAGATGTGTGTCCTACAATTTGTTCATCATATTTTGTAATTAGTTTGCCTTGTGATTTTAATTCTGCACTAATGGGTTTTATACGTTCCTCTGTTCGATTCTCGCACATCTTAGCATTCTCATTTAGCCTTTGCTCTATATTTGATGACATATTCTGTATTTGTGCGTTCATATCTGCTACGTCTTTTTGCCTTTGATTCTAGAATCCCTGCACCTTATCTGATAATTCACCTAGTTTTTCATATAAATCCCGCTTGGACTCTTCGCATTGTTTCCTAATATTTCCTATCTGTGAATTAACATGTGTCTTTAATTCCTCAAAATTTTCATTCAAAAAGGCTAATTTCTCATCTAATGTTTTCTTGAAAGATTCATTTATTTCTTCGAATTTCTCGTCAATAAGCTTTTTACTTTCATTCTTTATATTGTTAATCTTTTCATCAAACCCATCTAAGCGTGTGTTTGCTTTCGCATCTGAAATATGGTTTACATTTGTTTGTATAACATTTATACTCTGTTTCATTTGCTCTATTTGTGCTTGAATGTCATTTACCTTTGCCTGAGTAGATTCAAATTTCTTATCCATTTCACCTAACTGAACATGCATATCACCCAGCTTGGTGTCCATTTTAGCATTTATTTCACGAAGCCTGGTGTCCATCTGACGGTTCACATGATTAATCTTGGTGTTTAACATTTCAAAGTTTTCTTTGTATTCTAAAATACCCTTGTTAATACTCTCTCGAACAATATCTAACTGTTTCTTATTCTCGTCCTTGCTTTCCTCAAGCTTAAGGTTAATGTTTTCATTAATGCTCTCCTGAACAGTTTTTGACTGTCCTGAAGCTTACTGTTAGTGTTTTCATTAATGCTCTCCTGAACAGATTTTTGACTGTCCTGAAGCTTAAGGTTAATGGTTTCATTGATGCTCTCTTTCAAATTTAGAGCATTTTTCTTTGTGTCCTCCCTTATCATGTCCAGGAACCTTTTCATCTCCTCACTCATAGCCATTCTCTGCTCAATATTTTGAGAAAAGATGGGCTACTAACATCCAAAAATTAGTCATGCACATGAGATATTGTGACGTTCGATTGGAATGCAAAAATGTTGTGTTTCATTCCTTTGAAGTAAAGTTGCGAATGGGTATGTACACGTACGAACCCGTTTCTCACCTTCCCTCCTTCAAAACTCTACGCAAGATATTTAATTGAAAAAATTCAAAATTTTCGAGTTTTTCCAATATTTTTTTCAAAACTCGAGTTTTTCCTGGTTTTACTAAAGGAAACCCCGCCTTACGCACCGAGTGCCAATTTATAAGATATACATGGGGGTTATTTTTAAATATTTTTTATTTGTGTACGGCGGGTTAGGGTCACGTTATTCCTATAATTGAACTTGACTCCTAGACTCATTATTGACCGACTTTCTTGTGATCCAGTGCTCATATCTTAGTACACTTCATACGTTTCCCCTGTACCCATTTCACATCGAGAATGCTTGATCATCACCTGGCTAGGCTACTTTCGGTTTCGGGGTGTGTACCGTTCAGGCCACAACATGATCTCACATTCAGATATGGAAGCACTCTAGGATCTACAAGACTACATTGACGGCTAAACATATTACGATTAATATAAATTTATTTACCAGGAAAAAATACAATTACACATACAAAAAATATTTTGGAATAAATCCCAAAATAACAAAAATCAAAATCCATAAATTCTCAAAATCATTTAAATCTATACCGTATTCTAGAGTTATCTTGCTTAGCTCAACGGAGCTGATATCTATACTTAAGTGTCAGTAAAAAAATTATTTCTTACAATATTTCATTTCTATTCACTTAGGCAAAGAGCATGCCTATCATTTATGGAAAATACACTAAGGCTTACGGACATTTACCGTATCATTACAGTCCCTTCAGGGTCTTATTTCATCTTCATTTCATTGTTTACATTATTTTCAGTTACTTTCAGACTGTACTATTTCTTCCAGTTAAGCCTTAGGTTTAAACATTTTACACAACAAATCAACAATTCTTAACATGCCATGACTCGAACCCACATTCTTCCAACTTGTTTCTCATGCTCTAATGGGATTCATTAATGATGTATCATGTGCTATCATTTCCCTTCTTTACTTAGATTAATTACAAACTCAATTATTCGTTAACCCGTTTTGCCTAATACATCTTCTGAGGCAGAAATCGATTACTTTCTTAACAAACTTATTCCATGACTACTATGGTCAAATATTATGGGATTACATCAAACTTAGAGTGGGGACCATTGTCTAAAACCCACCAATTCAACAATTTACAATATATTCTTGTAACACCATTGTTTATCAAAATTGCATAACTTCCCGTTTTATTACTACTACCTATTCAGATCTTAAAACTTCTGTACACAGAGCGCCTATTGTATTAGCTACCCCTTGCGGGTTGTGACGGCCGGTAAGGTCGATAGATTCTCCCTCACACCACTTGGCTTGTGATTTATGACCTAGTCTCGCTTCTCATTCATTCACCCCCTCGCGACTTTCAACTGTTTGCCTCTTCCCTTAAAACTGTATATGATAATCCAAGCTCACTCTTTAATTCAACCTCACTTTATTATAATATTCATTTCATTTCAGTGCAATATCCTGAGATCACGACGATTTACATACTTGTAAGGTGGACACCAGGAGATCGCTATCATGCCCTGATTCCGTCCTTCATATTCATTTCACGCACTTTTATTTGGTCGGATACAACAACAATGCTGACCAATAGGAAATGTTATATGACACTAGGCTTGGAAACTCTGCACGCCTCCCCAGTTGTATCATATCTCGTAGAAACGTCTTACTCCTTCCTGACTTACTTATACATTTGGCAACGCCGCAGACCAGAGATCGCCATCATACCTGGTGGGACTTAAATGCAATTACAATACCACTTCTGCTGACTGGCAAAAACCCTTTAGTTTCTCCACGGGTGCAACCCTTAATAACAACGACGATTTCCGACAATTTACATACACACAGTTATTCCAGTGGGAACCATTTCATCCACTTATACCTTTTTATTGATCTCTCGAATATGCCTGTTATGGAATACACTCTAGATAGCCTGATGCTGCTTATTATTCAATATTTATTGGCCCGTTTTGGCAACACAACTTTCAATAACTTGGATCTTCATCGCGTACTACAAATTCTCAATAACTCAACTTTCTTTATGTCGCGGTATTTCTTTGCTGGTCTTTACTTAAGCATTTTCCCTTTTAATTTGGCCTATAGCCTACAACTTCATAATATATTTCCAAGGTGTTCGCTTATCACAATTTACTTTACTTCATTACATTTATGATCTGAATAACATTATTACTTCATTACTTTAAGGTATCCCAAAGATCCTTTAATATTCAATTACTTTCAACTAAAGCTCATTATTATATTTTTTCATTATTACTTCATCATTACTTACGAAACGGAATTACTCAATATATTTACTCATCAGTATCAGAGTATAAAAATACAGTCAGTCTGAAAGACTAGACTTTATATCATTTCAAATGACGCATGCTACACATGTTAGAAAGGCTAAGGAGGGCTTCTCGCTTCGCTCGAAGCCCCAGGACTCTTTCAACAGACTCCATTAACCATCAACTTAGGCTTTCCGCGCGGGCACCTCTTTAAGGATCGCCCTGTATTTGAGCCTGACAACTCTTACAACTCTTTAAGGGTCACCCATTATTTGAATCTGATATCTTGCAAACCTCTTTAAGGGTCACCCTGTATTTGAATTGAATCTAACATACTGCACATCTCGTTAAGTGTCACCCTGTATTTTGCTCTGCCATCCTGCACACCTCTTTAGGAAGCACCCTGTATTCTTATCTGGCATCTTGTATATCTCTTTAGAAGTCACCCAGTATTCTTGTGTGACATCTTATACACCTCTTTAGGAGTCACCCTGTATTCTTGTCTGACATTTTGTACACCTTTTTAGGAGTCACCCTGTATTCTCGTCTGACATCTTGTGCACCTCTTTAGGAGTCACCCTGTATTCTTCTCTGTCATCTTGTACACCTCTTTATGAGTCACCTTGTATTCTTATCTGTCATCTTGTATATCTCTTTAGGAGTCACCCTGTATTCTTATCTGGCATCGTGTACACCTCTTTAGGAGTCACCCTGTATTCTTATATGGCGTCTTGTATATTTCTTTAGTAGTCACCCTGCATTCTTGTGTGACATCTTGTACACCTCTTTAGGAGTCATCCTGTATTCCTGTCTGACACCATTTGCACCTCTTTAGGAGTCACCCTGTATTCTTATCTGACGTCTTGTATATCTCTTTAGGAGTCACCCTGTATTCTTATCTGGCATCTTGTACACCTCTTTAGGAGTCACCCTGTATTCTTATATGACGTCTTGTACATCTCTTTAGGAGTCACCCTGTATTCTTATCTGACGTCTTGTATATCTCTTTTGGAGTCACCCTGTATTCCTGTCTGACATCTTGCACACCTCTTTCGGAGTCACCCTGTTTTCCTGTCTGACGTCACGTACTCGCCGTCTCCCAGGAGTAAACTTAGACTCGGTGCATGTGCACTGAACAACATGATGACGGCATACTCGCCGTAACCGTAACCGTAACGCATAACGTTAGACCCAAGTCGACAAGATCATTTGAAATGATAAAATTCGACACTTATTTTTATTATTTTAGTGTTCATTTTATTATTACTTTATAGTTTATCATCGGCATGAATTACTTGCCAATAATATCATTATAATCGATTTATCCTCTAATATTTCAATTGTTATCATTGTTAATTATTCATTTTGAGGGTTTCAATTTACCTTGCACTTTAATTATTATACTCTCATATTTGGCAAACTTATCTTTGCGATTTTTCCAAAACATTTTTACATTATTTATTTATTTACAAGCGCATTTACTTATTTATTTTATACATTTCACAATTATTGATCAGCACAAGACACAACATTCTAGGACAATTAAAGATTTTCTACTGACCCCATGTGACGTTCGGTTCATGACCAAATCTTTGGATGACTTCACCCATCTCAATGCTTCAACAATACATTTTTACACAACAATGGACCATTTTCATCCTCTGGTCTTCAATTTTACACTTATTCACTTTTTGATACATTATTCTTACACTTGTTAACACTTATTACACTTAAAAACACGTATTTAATATTTACATGACACACGAACCATATTTTAGCGTTTTGCGATGCGACATCTTGGCGCTGATGATCCTGATGCGCTCCCTAATCCGCATTGAACGTGTGACTTCGCCTTCTCGGAATCTCCTACTTCTGTTCAGTCTTTATTCGGTACAGTCTTTCTAGTATATTTGCTGCTCGTGGCTTTACTGATTTGGCCTATTGGTTCTTAGGCACAAATGTTCGTAATCTTTGCCGCCGCTCTTTTTCCTAGCTCTATCTATCGCAACTTTCGCGATTCTATAACTTGGCTTCCAATTCGAAGTCCATACACTCCTATTTCTGTTTCTATGTGCTATATTTCTCGAATTAGTATTCTCTTCTTTGACTTCGCACTTTCGCAATGTTTCTCACTATGCAGTTTCAAATGAGTGTTCCTTTGAGATTTTAATGTTCTAAGAAACACCCTGACTTTGGTGTAACGCAACTCGACTGAGAACTGGGTGAACTGTGTGAACTGCGTGAACTGCGTGACTTTGGCTCCCTCAAGCCCCTATTTATTCGATTTAGCGCAGAAATTAGTTCCTGACAATTTCGGGAGTTCAACTTTTGACTCCTAGCTCCAATCTAGTATATAATTTATTTCCAGATGTAATATGTAATAACTTTAAGATTGCCTGTTGGCGGAACGGGATTCGTTCAGAGGTTAATTTTTAATTAATCAAAATATTTGTTATTCAGTCTGCGGGACCGACCTGATTACCTCAGTATCCCTTCGTAGCACTCCGCTATGAATTCCAATGACGTCGTCTTAGCTAAGCATTTTCTTGAGTGCCTATTTTACAGGTCTACCAACTTTCCGATTTATCTTGTTAACATGGTGAATTTATTTCTTCAAGTTTTATGATGGGGAGTCCCTAATTTATATGTTCGACTTTCTGCTGGCTTAACGCTTTTTGGGGCCTCTTCTCAAGTACGTCCTTAGAAAAATAGATCCCTCGTAAATGTCGCACTTGACTGGTAATAACTTCTTGCTGGATCGCTGCCTCATGGAATGTTGGGTGTTAATTACCACTCTTCAGCTATGCATTTTCTTGCTTGGTTAATGGCCTCTCTAACGACTTTTTTCACTTTAAATATCAAAAATAATGGGAATTTATATATCCGCTAGTATTCAATAAGCCACCTGCATGTCTTGCTGTGCTTCTGAAGCTTATTTCACAACGAATTCTCCCCCTTGGTTTCTCACTGTTTCTATCAAACTCTAACATTTTTGATATAAATGGTCAAGGGTTCACTTGTGCCAATATCCAAATGGGCACAGTAAATATGTACAGTTGTAACAGAACATAATAATTGCAATAAAGATATTTTCAGTATTGAATAAAATGAAAAAAACTGTTTTTCAGTTAAAATTCGTTAAGTTTTATTTGTCTGGTTATTGTGTTTTCGTTTTTTTGAGTTTGCAAAAAAAAATTGGTGTCCCACCCCCCTTGAATCCACGCCTGGTTCTGTTTGGTAATGTTTGTGTTGTCCAGTTTCCTGTCCAGTAACACATCACTTGAGATGTCTGTTTCCTGAAGGTGTTTTACAACTTCAAGCAGCCTGCTGTTCATAGCTCTCATTGAGAATTACTCTGGTCAAATAAAGTTTTGCATATTGCAAGCTTGTGCATTTGTGGACCAAATATAATACACGTGCTTTACCCGATAATTTCAAGTAGTTCCTACTTTCGCTACCAAATGCTACCATCCACGACAACTAGCTGTGAACTTTGCTTCTAATAGATGCCATCGCAACCAGCGCCTGTTGACGAACGTTGTAACTTAAGAGCATTAATTCAAACCTAACCTACAAATTTTGGCTTCACACAATTTTAGTTAGTGGAAGGTTCTTTTACATGCCTTAAATCTATGGCATGTGCCTGCGGGCTTTACTTCCCCTCCCAAGGAAGGCATTCTCAGGGATTTTAACGCTCTTAAAAATCCGATGAGTTTGGCCGGGTTTGAACCCGTGACCTTGGGCAGAGAATCTCAGCATGCTACCAACTACGCCACCGAAGCTGACGTGAGCTACTTAACCGAACCGAGTTACCGAAGGTTGTTTATCCATGTACCGACGAGATCCTTCCTTGGTGTGAGATAGTTTTGGCTGCAATTTCATAGAGATTTTCAATGGTCTCAATCCCTTCCTGCCTATTGTTGGACAAAGGCCAAACATTGTAAATGGATTTTTAGCCTACTTTCGATTTTTGCAAAAAATGAAAGTAGACTAATGAGATCAACACAGGGCGAAAAAAAAGTGTGTCTGCCTGTGTGTGTGTATGTGTGTGTGTGAGTCTGTGTGTGTGTGTGTGTGTGTGTGAGTGTGTGTACTTCTTTATGTCTGTACCCCTCCCTCCCCCTATCAATTCGAACACGGTGAACGCGAATTGAACTAAATTCGGTACAAAGGTAGCACTAGCAAGTGACACCTCAGTGTCATGTTTTATATCGCCGCCATCTTGACGGAAAGGTAATGGCGGCCACACAAATATTCAAAGCTTAAATCAAATTACGACTAACCTAATCATCCGATCTCTACCAAATATTGCAACAACATGCCTTTTATGGAGGGAGCATCCTTTGACCAATCTAATAGGTCATTAGCCTAATAGTTTGCGGATGGCGGACATCTTTGTGTCTAAATCGATTCCCCCTATTAATTCGAACACGGTGAAACCGAATGGAACGAAATTTGGTACAGAGGTAGCACTAGCAAAGGGCATCTCATTGTCATGTTTTTCACCGCCAACTTGACGGAAACGTAATCGCGGCCACCCAAATGTTAAAAGCTTAAATCAAATTACGACCATCCTAATAATTTGATCTCTACCAGATTTTGCAACAACATGCCTTTTTGTGGAAAGCATATTATGACTGACTACAAGGTCATCAGCCCAATAGTTTGCAAATAGCGGCCATGTATGTGTGCAAATCCATTCCCCATATCAATTCAAACACGGTGAAACCGAAATGAATGAAATTTTATACAGAGGTAGCACTAGCAAAGGGCACCTCATATTCATGTTTAATATCCCTATAGCACGTTGTATTTCAACAAGCTACTACAACCGACATTCAATTATACTCCTTGAAAAGAACAAATAGTTGTAAGAATACCCATGCATTTAGGAGAAAGTAGGCTATATGTTCTTTACTGAACATCTTGTTTTGTCGTGTAGTCTGCCAGTTGTTATCCCTTGAATAATCTAATCCAGGGTTAGTCAACCTTTTAGACACTGCGACGCCCTTTTTGGGCTGAGCATTTTGGAGACTTAGGGAGGGGGGGGGGGGCAAGTTTTAACGTTAGAGATTTCAAGTGAAACTAAGTTTTAACAATGCTTGTGCCGATAAATTTTGGATAAGTATTAAAAAGGAATACCCGGAACTGTCCACAACACCGTTAATAGTACATTATGCAACGAGCCTATAATGGCAATAATTAAGACACGAGTATGTTTATAAAACGAGCGTATGCGAGTTTTATAATTTCAATACGAGTGTCTTAATTACCATTATAGGCGAGTTGCATACGACTCTTTATGTTCGACGATAATTATAACTTTATTATATGTTTTAACATAAATATTCATAAATATCTGTTGAGATTCAGTCACTAGAATTTTATGATCGGAGTGTCAGCGTTGGGTAGGATATCTCTGTTTTCCAAGCTCTCTGACTGACCGACGCATGCGCTCTGTGTGCTTGGCAGTTTATTTACGCGAACATACGGATGGTGCACTTTCGGTAATTTATATAGACATGTTGGATTTTGAGCGCATGCGCGAAGGTATCCTTACCTAATTGGTCACAGAACTGTTTCTTGAGCTCTGATTGGTGGGAGAAACTGTTTCATAATGAAAAGTAGTGTTATAATGAGCCTCATTATGATACAGTTTTCCGGCACATAATGTTTACATTTCGACATCGACGAACATAAAAACTTTGATGACATTCTCTACATCTTACAACTGTGAACAAGGATTCTCCACAATGGTGAATTTTAAAAATGTTTCGCGCTGGAAATTGACATTGTTTTGTGTGTTACAAAAATCATTCCAGACTTTCAAAAATTGGTTAATTTCAAACGAACTCAAGTTTCTCATTAATAGAAAAAAGAAAACCAAAAGTTAAGTACAGTATTATTTTTAAAATCAAAAACTACAGCAATAACTAAGTTTTTAAACTTTTTCTAAGTATCTCGCGACCCACAGGTTGAGAACCCCCGGTCTACTCAACAGTAATACAGTAATCCAAACAGTGGTAATAAATAGTTTAGGTCACCTCGTGGTGTAGCGTTCGGCCCGGAAGTCCAGGTTTGATTCCCGGCACTGTAGAGCCCTGCGCGGATAACCAAAACGTTATGTGGTCAGGAGAACTCCTAAACATACGCAGTTCTCCTGGTAAGCACGCAATTTGCCTAACAGTGGTGGCCAAACGGTAGGGTATCTTACAGGGGAGTCTTCACTCTCGTTTACGGTCGGCGGCAAACTTCTATGAAGATGGTATCCAAAAACTTGTGCCACGCTATGACAAATGCCTGCAAAAGTTCGGATGTTATGTGGAAAAGTAGTTTAAGAGGTGTAGAATGTTGTGCAATAAATAATTTTTCTGTATCTGTACACAATTTAATTTTATTACCAAGCAGAACTTACTTTCTGGACGTGCCTCGTATTTTAGACAAATGCGTTGTTATTACAAACATTTCATTACACACATAATGTACTTTACCAACCAAGTCCGTTACGTGAGTTTCTCAGGAAGTATTGCAGGCAGTGAATGTTATCGTATGTTGAGAACACTAATTTGCACGCACATTAACACATGAACACATTAACGTGTCCAAGGTAATCAATTGTTCGCTGCCAGCGATGAGGAAGACGACCAATACCATCAGCTGCTCCTCGCGTCGCACTGCGTTGGCTATGTCTTCTCGTGTATGGAAGCGTTTGCCACGCAATGAGCCTTTCAATTTCGATATAGAATCCAAATCGCATGGTGACATGTTGGGAGAGTACTGAGGGAGCTATAGCATGTCCCATCTCCAGCGTAATGTTTGCCATACGGGCTGTTGCATTATCGTGCTATGCACGTTGTTCTAGTCGACTCACATCCATACTTGACAAAGTTCAGCAATGCCATACAGCGCAACTGGCCGTACAAAATTCCAGGGTGATATCGGTAATAGTTTCGGAGATATAGAATGCTGGTGAAATATTTCGCACAGCCGCCATGTTGGATTGGTGAGACGTAACAAAATTTGAAGGACACGGTCTGGGTCGCCCGGAATAGAGCTATGAACTTACCGAGTTTCATTGAAATCTCTCCAGCCGTTTAGATTTTATTAGGGGGGGGGGGGGGCACATACACGAATCACACACGCACACACACACACGGACAAAAGGTGATCTCATAAGCCTATTTATTTATTTATTTTTTCAAAATTGAAAATAGGCTAAAAATGGAGATGAGGTGTTTCTCAAATGACTGGTTCAACTACTACTACTAATAATAATAGAGGAAAATCGTTGGTCCAGTCTGCTCAGAAGGAATCTGGATGAACCGGAAATCTCAGGAGATAAAGAGATCACCGACACCTTCAGGAAAAGGCGATGGAAGTTTTACGGCCACATTCTCAGAACGAACAATGACAGGCTCAACCTTGCTCTCGCAATGGAAATCAATAACTTCTTCTTCTTCTTCTTCTACTTCTTCTTCCTAGCGTTGTCCCGCTGGTGCAGGGTCCGCTTTTTTGGTCATTGACCTCCATTTTGTCTGGTTTCTTGCGTCAGCTGGATTTAGGCCGGTCATTTTTAAGTCACCTTTTATTGTGTCTTGCCAACGCTGCTTCGTTCGTCCTCTGGGGCGTAGGCCTTCAACCTCAAAATGAAGGACAGAGTTAGTAACGGTATCAGGCCATACCATCGGAGCCGTTTCTCTCTCATTTTGTCCACAATTGGGGCGACACCCATTTGCTCCCGAATTGTGTCATTTCTGACATGGTCAATAAGGGAGATGCCCATTGTCCAACAGAAACATGCCCTCGGACACTCCCGGCACTAAAGGCCACACGATAAATACATACTTAAAATAAATGTCATGCCGTAGCCTTAGACTTGCCTACTGTTCCCTGTCATAAGCAGTTAAGAACTAATTGATTACATAAATACCTACACGAACAATAAATAGACCGATAAGTCACATGTAGGCTATACACAGCAGTGAAGTTGGCGTACGTTCAACAGGCAGAGCTCTATGAACCCCTTGTGGGCAGCCCTGAAATCACGTGTACAACTGTGTTTACTACCACTGTCTCGACTCGGCGAACAGACTTTAGGTGAACAGGATCTAATGATGATCGCTAGGGGATCGAAACGTGTCATCCAACTAATCCCCCCCCCCTCCTTTATTGTTCTTTGTATAAGAAGTATGTTAATTAATTTATGAATAATAACACCCCGCTTAACAGAACGTGTTGGTGCCGTTTGAGTCTTCAGTCTTTTGACTGGTTTGATGCAGCTCTCCATGCCTCCCTGCCCTGAGCTAATCGTTTCATCCCTACATAGCTTCCACACGCTACATCCGAGGCAATCTGTTTAACATATTCTAACCTTGGTCTACCCCTACAGTTCTTGTCCTCGACCCTTCCTTCCATAACTAGGCTTGCTATTCCTGGGTTTCCTAGTTTGTCCTACCAACCTATCTCTTCTCTTCATTAGCAGTCGCCAGAAACATCTCTCCTCTCCCACTAGTCTAAATACCTCTTCGTTTGTAACCCTAACTACCCATCTGATCTTCATCATTCTCCAGTAACACCACATTCCAAATGCTTCAATTCTCCTCTTTCCTGCTGCACCAATAGTCCAAGTTTCACTTCCATAGAGCGCCACGCTCCATACAAAGGCCTTCAAAATTATCTTCCTAATACCTAAATCTATATTCGATGTCAACAGATTCCTTTTCTGTACAAATGCTTTCCATCCCTGAGCTAACCTACTTTTTATATCGTCTTTCCTTCGTCCATCACTGGTTATTTTGCTTCCTACGTAACAGAAGTCTCCTACTTCCTTTAGTTTTTCACCTGCTGATTTGATGTCCATAGAGGTTTCTGGTTTATTTCGGCTGCATTCCAATATTTTTGTTTCACATTTATTAATTTTCATCGTGAATTATTTCCTCAAGACGGAGTCCATGCCATTCAAAAACTCATTCAAATCCTCAGGCGTGTCGGCCAAGATGACCATGTCATCGGCAAATCTCAGAGTTGAAATTATTTCTCCTTGAATCTTCACTCCCACTTTAAATTTTTCTCCAATATCCTTCATTGCTTGTTCAATGTAAAGATTGAAAAGTATGGATGATAAGTTGCAGCCTTGCCTTACACCTTTCTGAATACCAGCTTCTCTCTCATGTCCTTCAGATCGAATGACTGCTGTCTGGTTTCTGTATAGATTGTATATCACCCTCCTATCCCTGTACTTTATTCCAATCGTTTTCAAAATGCCAAACAATTTAGTCTAATCAACGTTATCAAAAGCCTTTTCTAAGTCTACAAATGCCATGAACGTTCTCTTATCTTTCCTTATTCTACCTTCCAAAATCAGCCTGAGACTTAGTACAGCTTCCCTTGTTCCTACATTTCTCCTGAAACCAAACTGGTCTTCACTCAACTCCGGTTATATCTGGCTTTCCATCCTCTTGAAAATTATTCTAGACAGAATCTTTGAAGCATGAGTAATCAAGCTGATTGTACGGTAATCTTCACATCTGTCAGCTCCCACTTTCTTCGGTATAGGGATGATAACATTCTTCTTGAAATCAGAGGGTACCTCACCTGTGTCATAAATTCTACACACCAAGTGAAATAACCTGACCAGACCTTCATCTCCTATGCAGCGTAACAACTCAATCGGTATATCATCTATGCCTGGTGCTTTGTTCCTGCTTAAGTCCTCCAATGCTCTGTCAAATTCTGATCTCAATATTAAATCTCCTTTGCATCCTCATCAATTTCCTCCTCCCTTTCCATTACAAGATTATCAATCTCCTTTCCCTTATACAAACACTCTATCTAAGCTTTCTATCTCTCAACCTTTTCTTCTCTATCTGTTAGAGGCTTTCCATTTGTGTCCTTAATATTACAGCACTTAGTCTTCTTTTTCCCAAAAGTATTCTTAATCCTTCGATAAGCTGTGTCTACTTTTCCTAATTTCAGACAATTTTCTATACCTGCGCATTTTTCTTTCAACCATTCTTCTTTCGCTTCCTTGCACTTCTTGTTAACTTCATTTCTCAGACGTCTGTATTCTGCTTTCCCGAATGAAAAGCATCATCATCACTGGTTATGAACATTGCTTGTGGGACACCCCTGCGTCAGGTGAATAAACTTATTACTTGTGGAGCAGTTTGTTCCTTGCGCAGCTCCGTTGCCAACTGAGAAATGAAATATTCATTGGAACCGAGCTACAGCGCGACATTGATATTATAATGTTTGATGTGACACTGCCTCTCTCCTGATAGCCCAGCGCATTAAGCGACTGCAGCACTCCTGGGACTTCTTACAAGTCGGGACACAGTTGTTGTTGTTGCTTCATTTATCCATAAATCTTAGGAACACTACCGTGACTACGCCTATCAATAGAAATTAAGAAACATCTATTCAATTGTTGTACATGTTTCGGTCTACGGTGAGAATATCTTCAGCAAAACTTAGAATATTTAAGTAAAATGTAAATAATTAATTTAAACCTAAAATTGTTAATTAAAATGTAATAAAATAAATAAATGGACATCGTTAAAAACACACTTGATTAAAAATAAAAATGACAATATCTCTGTGTTTCTCGATAAGTAGCCTAACATTCTGAAATATGGTTGACTGAATTATATTTGGAATATTTCAATATGAAGAAACCAACAGACTGACTGTAATGGAATAATAGCCACTTTTCTTTCTTTCTTTCTTTCTTTCTTTCTTTCTTTCTTTCTTTCTTTCTTAGAATGAGCCAACTATGGACTACGTAGGTTAACCAAAACGGTTTTCATCTTGATGAGTTGGGATTGGTTTCACGTTCTTAAGAGTCATCTTTCTAGCCCATATCTCCTTCATTTTCTGACTTTGTAGTTGTTTAGCTGCTTCTGACCTCTTTGGTCTCTGTCCTTTCTTTAGTTTAATCTGTGTATCTTTTAACATTTTCGTATTATTGTTATTTATTTATTTATTTATTTAAGCGAAAATTCCCTTACAGGAGAGCGATTAAACTTGAGAACATGATGTCATTTGGAGGTGTGTCTCCTCCGCTCCTCCCAAAATCTCTTCATTCATGCGGAATGCTCCCTCTTCCTCTCATCCGTCCAATTTTTCCAGGTTGTCGTAATAATCTTGGTTCGAACTTAACATTCGCGATTTTCGTCTGGCACTCAGTTCGGTCTTCGAAATTTTCTATGTTGATTACTTGTAAGCCTCTGTACCTCTTGAATCCAATCTGTGCCGCATTTACTCCGTGTAGTTTCTTGGGCAATCTGGAGGTGGCCATCCTGTGGATGTGAGTGTAAAATTTGGCTCTGCGTTTTCTAATTTCGTCTGTTATCGTATTGGTCTTTTGATAGAGTTCTATACTACGTCTCTTCATCCAAATGCCGTTTCTGTTGATTGCTCCGTAGAGCTTCCGGAGAATTTTTCGTTCCTGCTTTTCCTGTTCCCAAATCTTGGAATGACCATCGATTACTATTGTTTCAGCGGCATAAGTTGCTTCTGGAAGAATAACCGTTTTATAATGTCGTAATTTGGCGTTTGTCGAAATGCATTTCTTGTTGTAATGGGCCCACGTAAGCCTGTAGTCCTTTTGGAGCTTAGTGATTCTGTCTTCATTGGCGATTCGATTCAGACTTGTGCGATTTTACCGTATTTGGTGTTTGAAGGGGATTTTTTTCTGGCCTTCTCTCCATATATTTGGTCTTGTCGTAAGAGATATGTGATTCGGTCTTTTGTGCAATCTCATGGAGCTTATCCACTGCGTAAGTCGCATCCGATCTGTTGTCTGTGACAATTGCGAGACATTTGACTTTAGTTCTGATCTCTTTTTTAATACCGATTTGAATGCCCTTTGCAAGGGGTTCCCATTCCCTAATTATTCTCTCCAGAACCATATTGAAGAGGATTGGGGATAGTCCATCCCCCTAGGGTTCTGATATTTCGCCCATGAATTTCATTTTGGATATTGTTCCTGTAATTATTATTATTGTTACGGCTGTGGGTTTGTGTCATCGCTCGCCGCACGAGTCACAACTGCCCCCAGGGCTGGGCTGTGGCCTGCCTCCTGTATTGCGTGCGCCTTATGCAACAGGGCTACTAGGACAAAGGGATAGTCCAGAATATTCGAGACTGGACCAGCGATGGAAACCTCGAGAAGCCGTGAACCCTGGATGGATCTAGAAGCATTTATTGAGCCACCGGCCTGCTATATAAGTGCGACCTGTCAAGCAGTGGTTGTTGTTGTGTTTTACGAGCTAGTGTGAGCGATTATCCTGAGCGACAGATGTGTGGTGACTTGCGAAACCCCTAGTGGAGCGGGGAAGTGAGACTCCTACAGAGGAACTGTGTCTTGAGCGAGTGTGTTTATTTCCAGTGCGACAGAAGTGATTGTGCTACATTGTGAAACAGTGTGTAGTACGGTGACAGGCTGGGTGCAGCTATTTCCAGCTAGCGTACGGGACCGGACTCATTAGCAAAGAGGATTAACTGTGGTCTGTTGACAAGTGAAAGGGGAAGTGTTCTCGCCGTAAGGAAACTGGAGTAAGGTAATAATTGCTTGTATTTACTGAAGAGTGCTGTATCCTTCTGGCCGCAATAAAGTTAATTATTTCTTTAAGCAGTAATTGGTGTTGTGCTTCCTACCCACCGCAATCCAGTTAACAAAGGTGCCACTAGGGGGTGGCACGCAACATTATTATTATTATTATTATTATTATTATTATTATTATTATTATTCTTTCTTCGTTGAGGCCAGCTATGGACCACGTCATTTCAACTGCTTACGTCTTTGGGCCTTGATCTTAGCCCAGTGTTCACGCATTCGCTGCCTGGGAGACTCCTTTTTTTCTTCAGACCACTTCTTGCCGGTTTTTCATTTCGCTTTTTCTTGGAATTGGTGGTGTGCTCCAAGCTTTTCCTTCAAAAGGTCACGTTCCATAATGTCTGCGTGGGTGATCCCTACTTCGTGTAAATCCTTGTCTACCTCACAAAACCAGGGGCCCTTGGTTTTTTTGTTAAGAAAATAGGTAAATATCCGATTGGTGATTCTCTCGGGTTTCATACGAGTTAAGTGGCCATAGAAAGGTAATCTTCTCTTCCGAATTACTTGAGATATCCTTTCTACATGATGGTACAGCTCATTGTTATGCGGTCTTATTATTATTATTATTATTATTATTATTATTATTATTATTATTATTATTATTATTATTATTATTGGTGCTTTTATTGCGGCGAAGTTAGGGCTCTAGGCCCTCTCTTAAACTCAACCACACACAATGCAACTTACATCAATACTCATATATGTTATTCTTAACCTACCAAACTTAAATACGTTCAAATACTAGAATTTAAGTGGCAACTGTCTGATATTAACTAAGCTACACACAGTAATACCAATACATGGAGTTTCAACAAAGTTTTACTATTTGTCACTCACTCACGCATTCATACACAAATTGTTCTAGTTGGCCTACGAATTCAAGAGGAAATCTTTACATGCACGTTTGAAAGTTGTTAGGGATGTACAATTTCTAACGTCACGAGGACAATTATTCCAAATTCTAGTTCCTAAGACGAGGAGAGAGTTACTGACGTCAGATGAATCTTGGACGAGTTATTCGGATAGCTTCACAAAATATTTCTTTTTTCGAATCAGGAGCACCAATCACAAATACATGTCACAAATGGTAAACAGTGAGAATCAAATACAAATAATAATAATAATAATAATAATAATAATAAGGGTACAGTGAATTGTTAATAAAGACACAAAGTACTCGGCAAACTATGCTAAATCTAATATTAAGTAAGGACACCGACATACAAGTCAGTTGAACAACACACAAACATCTGACTGCCAGATCACACGCAACCAAATTAAATGTTCTTTGTCCACTAACGGGGGACATCAATAGCATTTGGATTGGCAAGTGTTAAATCTTCCATTGTGCATGTTGCTGGACATAGTGTGGGCACTGGTAAAGATGTTGGACTGTCTGTAGTTCCCCACAATCACAGAGGAGAGAGTCACTCGAAAAAAGAACATTTCTGCAGGTTCATCTTGGTTCTTCCAACTCCAGTCCATAGTCAGTTGAGCGCCTTCCATCTTGCCCAGCCTTCCATATGGCCCGGAGGAAGGCTTTCTTTTGGGGTCATCCAGCCGGACAGATGACCAGTTCTTTCCCTCCACAAAATAATTATATAGGCCTACTTCATAAGAACTTAATCATTTCGTGTATTAGAAGTTCCACTTGAACTAATGCCATGCTCGGTTGTGACAAGCAGGTTATATTTGCATCGGAGTTGAAATGAATGGAATCTTTCAGACGGTAATTGTAGGTTGAGAATCAGAGGTATTACAATGTGGTTGCGACACCATATCTATAGACGTATCCTGTTATGTGTACTTACAAATGCACTTGTTAGTTGTATCATTTAGATGTGACTGGTAAATTATTAAGTGCTTTAACCATTGAGTGCTATCTGATAACAGTATATGGTCCATATGAGTTGGTTATAAAATCAACAATTGAATGGATTTATTGATATTGTAGTATTTCTAAGGGTTATCAATACATTCTTCTAGCATGATAACTGCTATTGCTCATTTTTCTATCGCAAGACATTAAAATCTGAGTTTTTGGTACATCTGGAATTCTTTTGAGGATATTGAGGCAACAAAACGTTCAACATTCTTGAGCATCATCGCGTCATACAAAATCCTTCTTTTATTCTTGCTTTGTAAAAACACCCAAGGAATATCTACATATGACCAAATTTCAAGAAAATTCCTCAAATAGTGGTAGAGATATCGCTAGTGTATGGATCCCCTTAACATGAACAACAGTCCAATTTTTGTAGAATGCCATGAGAGGCGCTTATTTATTTGCATTGCTAAAGTGAACGATCTTCGAAACAGCACTCGATTGTTGTTGTTGGTAATTTAGCCCCGTGTACTTACGTTTGTGTGTTGAAATTCTCTGATAACCTGTGGTATTGTGGTATCTGTAGTAGTGTATGTATTTGTAATTCAGGTAAGGATTGGGAAGGAGACGGCCGTGGCTTAAGATAGAAACCCTCCCGGCATTTGCCTGCAGTAAAAGTGGGAAACTACGGAACACTACTTCCAGGATGGCCGAGGTAGGGATCGAACTCACTCACGAGGCTGAGTGCACCCCATTCCAGCACACACACCAGAGTTAAATTACTTGGCAGAGTTCGAATCGAACCAGGACCACTGCGGTGACAGCTATCCGCTCCACCAGGAAGTAGACACTCGTGGAACCACCAGGATACCCACACTACTGGGAGGCTGACCGCCACTGTAAGAGTCTCTGCATGAAGCGAATTGAGGAAATGATGATGATGATGATGATAATTGTTGTTTTAAGGGGCCTAACATCTAGGTTATCGGCCCCTAGTTGAGGAAATGAATTAGACATGCTGTAAGGAATCGATACACTAGCACGGATACACGCGACCGAGATTGGAAATGCACACCATAAACAGGATCATGGGTATCCAAACTGGGAGCCATGTTTCTAACTAAAATGAGACTTTTGAACTATGTGATGGATACTTAAGCACTCGGTAGTTGGTAGCACTGCTGTGGTACGTTTGTTTACTTGTTATCACGATAAATGAACAGGAGATGCATGTGTCGGTTGTGAAACACAAAACTGTCCCATTCTTAGTGTGCGCACGATAACGCTCAGCCCCAAGAATTGAAAGACCAACACTGGACCATCAAACAATGGCTTATATTTGTAATAATATGGCCGTAATTTTGTTTGATGGAGAAATTTTCTGTATTTATGAAGTGGGTATTTATTTATTTATTTATTTATTTATTTATTTATTTATTTATTTATTTATTTCTTCTTCTTCTTCTTTGTTCGATTTTGGCCTACTTTGGACCACGGGAAACAATTGACTTGCTGATTAGTCCTTTTTTCAGCTCCCAGAAACTCTTCATCCTTTCACTGTGGATTCTCTTCCTTTCTTCCGACCAAATGTTCTTGGCTCTGCTCCTTTGCTTTTCCTGGAACCCCTTGAATGCATCAATCCTACCTCGAAACACCTCTCTATTCCAGATCTCATTTGGACTGACCCCAACTTCCTCCATATCCTTTCTTATTTCATCTACCCATTTTGTAGTCGCTTTTATCTTGGTGATGTAATTAAAGATCTTCTTCGTTAGTCGACTATCGCTCATTCTCGTAAGGTGTCCATAGAACTTCAATCTTCTCTTCCGTCTGGTATCTGTGATTTTTTCTGCTTGTCCGTAAAGAACTTTGTTTCGCCTCTTGTGCCATTTACCATCATTTCTATTTTCGGGTCCTAAGATCGTCCTCAAGATTTTTTTAGCCTACTTTTCACATTTTGCAAAAATGAGGAAAAAGTAGACTTATGAGATCGGGCAAATGTGTGTCTGTCTGTCTGTCTGTCTGTCTGTCTGTCTGTCTGTCCTTCTGTCTGTCTGTCTGGCTGTGTGTGTGTCCCCCCCTATCAACTCCTAAACGGCTGCAGCAATCAAAACCAAATTTAGTATGAGTAAAGATGTGCACTGGAATATCTCACGTCCATATTTGAAAATGATGTCAGTGCTACCAACTGCTGAAAAAACGCACTAGAAATTTGAGCTCCATGTTGGATATCTTGCAAGGTATGCATGGGAGCTATTCCAAAATTGGCACACATGCAGATAATACTATTTCAGTTTCATTTTCAGGAGGCCAACAATGACAGTGTTGCCAAAATAATTTTAAGCCTTCTGATAGGTCCAATGTTTAAATGCATATAACTTCTACACTATCAATTGGATTTCAACCAAATTTTGTATGTAACATCTGTATATAAACATATATGAATGAGCATATTCTTAAGAGCCAACAGGGCTACCAACTGTTAATAATTGCTCTCTCTATTTTTTTTTTATCCAAATACCAATATATCAGAAAGTATGCAAGCCAACAGCTTTACACTATGCACACGTATATTCTGACATTTTAGATTAATTTGGAGTAACTTATATACGTCAGTTCTACCAACATGATTATAAGCCTGCTGATAGTACCAATTTTTAAATACATGTAACTTCTATACTATCAGTTGGATTTCAACCAAATTTAGTATGTGCTATGTGTACCATAACAGATATGACTATAAGTATTGTTGAGAGCAATCATGGCTGCCAACTGTTAATAAATGCTGTCTATATTGTTTTTACCCTAATATCAATATACCAGAAAGTATGCAAGCCAACAGCTCTATACTTTGCACACGTATAGCACCTGACATTCTAGATTAATTTGGAGTAATTAATACAAGGCAGTGCTGCCAACATGATTCTATGCCTGCTGATATGTCCAATTTTAAAATACATGTAATTTCTATACTAACAAAATGGATTTCATCCATAATTGGCACAACAAGATATCATAATATTTCAGATTATTTCTGACCAGCACACGCATGGTATTGTTGGCAACATGCTTTTACGCGTGCTGATAGATCCAGTGTCTAACTGCATGTAACGTCCATTGGACTTCAACCAAATTTTGTATTCTGTACCTTAAGAGATTGAACTAAGAATATATTCAGTCACCAGGGCTGCCAACTGTAGTGCTCTATTAGGCTACATCATGCCAGGTATATTTTGAACTAATTAGATATTTCGATATTACCAACTTAATTTTGTCATTATTCTAGATAGGTTCATATACTGTAGAATAATCATTGGCATGAAAAGTAGGCTGTATTGTTCTTCACGGAACTTCTTGTTCTTTCTTTCTTCTCCAGTTCCTCTAATTCACCTTTCTTGTTCAGTATCAAACATTCTGAATTATACAATGCCTCAGGCTTGACAACCGTGGTATAGTGTCTTATCTTCGCTCCGAAAGATATTGTTCTTTTGTTGTACCTATTGTGTACTAATTTAAAAGTTAATTCCATCTTTCTGATCCTCCCTTTGTTTGCTGCATTATCCAGTCCATTAGGCTGGATCCATTCACCAAGATATTTGAACTTATCCGACCTCTTGACCCTCCCATATTTTGTTTCTAAGTGCTTTTCTTTATCATGTTTGTATTCCATGTATTCAGTTTTTTTTCATACGAGATCCTGAGTCCCGTTTTACCTGCAATTTCGTGTAATTTTCCAAGCATTATTTTAATTTCTTCTTTATCTTCAGCTAGCAATGCCATATCATCCGCAAACGCTAAGCAATCAACCTTCACACCTTGCTTCTTTGTACCTAAACATATTCCTTCTATCCCTTCTTCTCTCATGGCATTCCTCCATGTTCTCATTATTTCCAGGACAACGTTAAACAGAATCGGTGAAAGCCCATCTCCTTGTCTGACTCCTGTCCGAATTTTAAAGGGCTCCGAGATTTCACTCTGAAATGTAATTTTGGAATCAGTTTCTGTTAATGTTTGGATTATAATCACCCTTGTTTTGCTATCAATTCCAAATTCTTCCAAAACATTGAATAGGGTTTTCCGGTCTATGGAGTAGTAGGCTTTTTTGAAGTCAACAAACGCAACCACCGTATTTCTACTTCGTAAAGCTCTTACTCTCAAGATGCTTTTCAAACTAAAGATCTGCTCCACACAAGATTTATTTATTTATTTATTTAAGTTGTTTGGACCCATATGATTACACGAAACAAATTATGATCTGCTGCTGATATTTTTCTTGTCCTTCCAAAACGTCATCGTTTCGCTATGTCGAGCTGTACGTTCCTACGTCCGTCCTTTCCCCGATCTCCTTGGTCGATCTTCATCTGTAACTTTCCAACTGTGTATCTTATGTCATTCGATCCTCGATGTGTATTGGTGTGATATTGGCACTCCTCAGATCAACTTGGACCTGTGTAACCCAGACTGTTGGCACTTTAAATGTCAGAAATCTCTTTGTTAATCGGTCGTCATCCAGTCTCGTGATGTGGTCGTAAAACCTCAATCGTCGTTTGCGGAAGTCTGTCTCGATGTTGGAGTATCTCTCTGTGATTGTAGACGATATCCTTCCTCTGTGATTATTATTATGCTCATCACTGGGGCTCGGATGTTCAAGACCTAGAAATAGCCCGAATATGCAAGCAAATATGACCTGAAAATGACTGATTTCAATATGTCCGTTTTATAATTATAAACCCAAGCGACAATCCCTTGGAGATTAAATTGTAAACTAAATACTTTACTCCTATTTCATATTAATTTTCTGAATACACATGTTTAAGTGGTTATTTACAGTGTATTTGTGTAAACACTAGTTCCCGTTCGGTAAGTTGAGGATGATTGCACATCTACAGCTGCCCTCAAACTACCGAAATATGACGTTCTTACCAAAAAATGCTCAAAATATGACCTAATGGTAAGAAATATTCGAAATATGCATTTATATGGCAAATAAAAACCACTGTATTGTGACGATAATCAGTTGATTTGCATCAGAAACCAATCGGGTATCAAAATAGAGGCAAAGGAAATATATGATTTCTCTAAACATCCGAGCCCAGTACAGATACATAAATTCCTCATTTTACATTGATACAGTGACTGAAAATACGGACTAATGTCAAGTACTTTCAGAGATCATTCTTCATTTACGAATCGTCGCACTGTACGGCAAGTGTCCAATATCACCGACGTTTGGATCAGTCCCAGCTTGTGAGCCTGTAGTTGGTCCACCAGTCTATAAGGTTCAATTCCAGTTGCAGAATCCCTCCCTAAGATCCCATTCCAGTTTTGTGCCGAAAATAAGGTCCCATTAACACCAACCTACACATATGGGGTACCTACAGGTTCAGCATAACCCAATGCGTAAGCGAAACGCACTCACTTATTCTTTAAATGCCTCACAATTAAATAAATACCTTAAAACATAAATATTTACAATGAAAAAATGAACGAATGCAACACGGTAACCATGGTAACAGAATCTCACAGGTCCATCTATTTCTGTAAGACGCGATGCAATTCCTATTACATTACTGTGAAAGTTGCCAGACGGTTATAGGGTTATCACTGAACCAAATTAAGCTGTAAAATTCATCAATACATACAGTATAATGCCTTTAAGGGGGGCAAGGGGCACTCTAGAATTTTTTCACGCAATTTTCACGTGTGAGTGTGGTACGAAAAGTCTTTTTCACCCGACTTTAAAGGGTCTCCGTTAACCACATTTAAAGGCCCTTAAATTAACAGTGTCTGTGATATTCCCAGAAAACTAACTTCGCTCTGATTTACCTATGAAGGAATTACAAACCCCTAACCACTGCACCAGTAGCTGAATTGATAAAGTCTGATTATACATACCAAGGATAAATCAGTCATAGCATTCATGATTGAGTTTTTGCTAAGTGTACTCTTTACAACTAGAATATTCGCGGGTGAAGCCGCGACCGGTAATGCTAGTTATTATTATTATTAGTAGTAGTAGTATTATAGTTTCCGATAATGCTTGCTATGGACCACGCGCCAATTTCCATTCTTCACTCTTTGTTGTTTATTCTTCCGTTCTTCCCAATATTGCTTCATTCTGTCCTCAGACCACTTCGCCCCAGGTTTCCTTCCCTGGAATCCTTCCATACTTTACACCTTCTCTCTGTCTACAGAGTCCTCTTCTCTTATATTAGGGGAATGGTGGCGCAGCGGTCCAGCTGTATGCCTCTCACCAAGGCGGTCCGGGTTCGATTCCCGGTCAATGCATGTGAGATTTTCGAAGTGAAATGCCATGTCCTGTGGTTCGGATTCCACTTAAAAAGGAGGTCCCGTGGCTCATAATCACAAGATTGACGGTCACGTAAAACTACAATCTTCCTTCCTTTTTCTCTTATATTATTTCTTTCTATATATTTCGTTACCTCTTGAATTCACAATGGCTCGTCATCCTCTGTGCTCTACAACAGAATTATTATTATTATTGGTCTTGTTCCTGTCTACAGATGACAGTTATGGCTGAGATCAAATATCTCACGAGAGGAAAACGACTCGAGCCCATGTCAGGCGTTATTGGATCTCACTTGAAGAGAATAATAGACCGGTCGAGCGCGTCATAATGGAATGTGAGAGACAGGAATTCACAATGCCCCCTGTGCTCTACAACAGAATTGGTGCAGCCAGACAAACAAAGCGATGTCCACTTCAAATGAAAAAGATTCGGAGAAAGCACAACGCATTGAGTAGCTCACAACGTCATATCTCGCATTCTGTTGTTTTATTTTTGTATCTTGTCCAATTAAGACGTAAGTTCTCGTCAATGTTTGGAAAATTAATTTAAAATGATAATAGTAATAATTGTATCCACACTCAAGATACACTGTACCTATACTGTAATGTAAAATAAAGTAATACAACCCTCGGCAGAGCAGACGTAGTTCCATGAAGATCCGATCTTCTACTGGTCTTTCCTAATTGCCCCTTCAAATAAACAGACTTTCCTTGTGATGAACTGAATAGGTTTAGGCTTATGACAAAAGTTGTGGTAAAACAAAGACACGTAGAGGAAAGAAAATGATTATGTCTTCAAAATGACCCTTATCGACAAAGTTTGTGACACCTTACGACAATATATTTATTATATACTCTATATATAATTCGTTGAGGCCATCTAGGAGCACGTTAAGTCTTGCTACACTTGGCAATATGTTTCGCCTTCCTCTGAGCCCAGAATTCCCTCATTCTCTGTGAGTGGCCCATCTTGCGCTCCGCTGTCCAGGTGGTACCTTGTCTTCTTTTCGGGTTCGATGTCTCGTCTCGTGTTTAGCCCATTATTCAGTATCATTATGCTAAAGAGACCTCTATTGAAGGCGTCGTCGAGTTTTAAATGCAGCATTTTGTGGTCGTCTTTGGTATTCATAAACCAGGGCATTGTGGTTTTGGGTTTGAAGTCAAGGAAATTAAAAATATGTTTAATCAGCCTGTTCCCGTCCATTCGTTTGAGATGACCGTAATACCGTGCCCGCCTTTTACGGATCGATTCTGAGATTTTCTCTATTTCACTGTAGAATTTTTGTTGGATTTTTTTAGTGGATGCACCAAGGCGATCTGGGTTCGATTCCCGGTCAATGCATGTGAGATTTTCGATGTGAAATGCCATGTCCTGTGGTTCGGATTCCACGTTAAAAGGAGGTCCCGTGGCTCATGATCTCGAGATTAACGGTCACGTTAAACTACAAGCTTCCTTCCTTCCTTCCTTTTATAGTGGATGCCATTCTTGTAATTTGATCCCATATTATACCTCTAAATATTTTGCGCTCTTTTTTCTCCAGTTCTTCGAGGAGTCCTTTATTAGCATTTAGGGATAGGGTTTCGGCTGCATTCATAACTACTGGCTTCAGAACAGTTTCATAATGACGTAGTTTAGTATTTTTGGACAGGCATCTTTTTATGTGTTGTACCCTTGCGTTATCATGTGGAACATGTGTTCGTATCCCAGCTAATTCACGGTCTTTCGAGGCATGGGGCGTTCAACCCACTATACTAGCACATATTCAGGATTTGAGTCTGTCAGGTAACTACTCTACTTGAAAGAAACAACATAGTCCTAAACATCACATTTAATGGTACTAATTCATGGCAAAACACAACACAAAACACAAAAATATTTTACAATTACTTCCCACAACAAAAATCAAAATTACATGTGAGTCTCTTCTCATACAGTTTGGTGCTCCACTACACCCATATCTATCCTAGATATCCTATCGTTGATGCTCTTTGACATTTGCGAGTGTCCATAGTGTTCTTCACGTGGCACAATTTAACACAAATTTGCATATCACAACACAACAAACACGAATTACATTTAAATAATATTAAATATGCAATTATTAAATATTTATCCGTTTTGACACGGAACATTTACTTTAAATGACATTGATTCACTAGCTTATGCCTTGTTTAGCATGTGTTGCCTTTCCGCGCGTATCGTATTCCTTTCCCATAAGTTTCAAACGCTGAAGTGGTACACCTTCCCATCCAAAATACACATAGTTATAGATATTTTATAGCTTCACCATACAACACTCTTCTGGGTCTGGTCATATCATTATCGTTACAAACGTGTCATATCATTAAATTACGCTACCCGAATGAATAAATTAGCATGAACTTGTTAATTATTCTTTACGAAAATGCATCTATTTATTTGGTGCAGTTAATTTGTCCTCGGACAATAACTTGGCCAAGTCTTATCCAATTACTTCATTCCAACATTCCATATGTATGGAAACAGTACATATAATTCATTTGATACCATCATATCAAGCACATCTTAATTACTTTTCGAAATATCGAGATCCTTCAGTGTCCCACTACAATCTTAAAATAAAAGGATCCGGTCTATTGACTCCCTTTAGCGTGAACAAGAGATTCGTCACGGACCGTCCTCGGCAAGCTGGCTGCCGGGTTTGTGGATTCTACCTGCTACCCTGGCCGACTTCCTGCACTGGCCATGTGCTCACTCAATGGTGCAGCACTGCTAGGGGGTGCATGATTGGATTGTGTCATTACGAATTGAGTCGATCTAATTATTTAATACCTACACTTAGAGTATTTAATGGGCTCATATTGGCTCCTAATTAGTATTCAAAGCGAGGGATGGATCACAAAATAGCTTCGCCGTTCTATGAACCTAATCAGTGGCTTTGCGTGCGTCCCAGCTGAGTTTCAAACTGTTATCTCACTGGACGGGCACGAATATAATAACTAGAGGAACTCCACGTTTCCTGCTCGAATAATTTTTGTCTTACCTCTAAGGGCAGATCAATTACTATACTGGCCTACCTAGGGTGTCTAGTGGTTTTCCTGGCAGCGAAGATTCTGCTAACAGTGGATACAGACAGACTCAGTCCCAACTCTGTTGCGAATACATATGTATGCTCTAAGGCGATACCATATCGTAGCTTCGAAGATTAGCCTACTAGATTCGTCAACGTGCGAACTATTCTCGGATGGTCCCTGCAATTTATTGACGTAAATCTCTTGATTCTACGTTACATGCTCGCTGATCGTGGCTAAAAATAACATTTCTTACAGATGACTCAATTCCTAAAGCACTCATGTCCTTCATACATTTACTTATAAGCCAAAGTTTTACGTATCTCCAAAACAAGTATTAATTTACTGGCATTTACATTGACTATCTTAATGGCTCTCAAATACAACCATGTAGAATATAACATAATAAAACATTTATCTATCATTTCAATGACACTGAAAAACTCTCTTTATCTCGTTATTTATCTATCTTTCTTACTTTTGACAATAACACAGTATTTTTACAATAGATATGACACACTTTTCACGTTCTATAGGCCTGAATACGCCAATTTATATATTTATTATTGTTACCGACCCCAGATTATATTATTATTATTATTAATTAACGTTATCGTTACTTTCATCATCATCATACGCCTAAATGGTCGTAAGCTTGTCATCCTCAAAGCCATATATTTATACCAATACGAGGGATGTGAACTCGTACACAAATGACTGTTAATTCTTAATATTTGAGGAAATGATTTGTTGTATGGTGAGCTATTAAATCATATCAACATATTGGAATGGTACTCACATTCATTCTCGCTGGGTTAGTCCAACACGACAGCAGTTCGCCCACCATCATGCTTATTTAAGCCATCATTACACTTTCCATACGACACATTGCATAGGATTTACACATGGTAATTATATCTTGCACTAGTGGCCTTTTACACTTTTTAAACAACACTCATTCTTTTAACATATAAACATAAACACTTTTAATGATCACTGTAACATAACTTTATACACAATTTTTCACACGGATCCTTGCTTGGATTTCCACTATTGCCTGACTTCAGAGATGCGATGCAGCTAAATCCTGACAACCGCCTGTCTCCTTCGAAAGTCTATCTCGCGTGTGTGTGCTCATCTCCCGTCTCCTACAGGTTCTATATTCTCTACTGCAAAGTTGCTCAAACATAGATCACAAATACTTGTGATGCTTTCCAGGTTCCCGTAAAAATGTAGTGTTCATTACCATTGTATGTGTTATTTTAACTATTATAACACTCCCTGTGGATAGGTTCATTATCTGTAAATATCATCCTAAAATATCTCTACGCTGTACTGATTATTTAGTCACGTATACTGTCTGCTTATACGTCTGCTGTAGACTAATTATCATATAATGCAGAATTACTTTTATTATGCTGCATGATGCGCCATTCATTGTTCATTACTAAAATACTGAACGTCGCTAGTAGATATAATAGGCCGAAGCTGGCGCAGGGGCTAATGTGCAAGATGGCCGCCGCGCGTAACTCTCTTATGTTATTTTTATGGGAGGGAGAGTCATAGCTGGCGCAGTGGCAAATGTGCAAGATGGCCGCCACGCCCTGAGACCGTGGATGACGTCACAGAGAGACGTTGACAGTGTTACGTTGCTAACTGGAATATTTATTATTATTATTATTATTATTATTATTATTATTATTATTATTTTCATTATTATTAGGTAATTATTGATTGATTATGTACAATCAAGACCAGCCTTATATTGTCCCCCTCGTGGTGTAGCGGCTAGCATTCTTGGCTGTTATTGCAGAGACCCGAGTTCGATTCCTGGCACTGCCAAGAAAATTAATTTTAGGTTTCAGAACTGGAACGGGGTACACTCAGCCTTGTCAGACAAAACTGACAGGCGCTGGGTTTGATTCCTAACTCAGCCATTTTGGAAGTGTTTTTTTATGGTTTCACACTTTACTCCAGGCAAATGCTGAGATATATCTTAACTGAAGGCCTTGACTGCCTCCTTCCCAGGTCTTATCTGAATTACAAATACACACACTAATACAACCATCACAATAACACAGGTTATCAGACAACTTTTACGTACACCCCAAGTTCACAGGGCTACATGACGACGATGTCACTAACCCCCATCAAATGAAACAACAACAACTACTTGTCCATCTTGAGGTGTAGTGGTTAGCATTCTTGGCTGTCACCGTTTAGGCCTCGATTTCCTTCCTGGCTCTGCTAAGAAATTTAATTTCTGGTTTGAGGGCTGGAATGGGGGTACACTCAGCCTTGTGAGGCAAAAGTGTGAAAAAGCGGGTTTGATTCCTACCTTAACCATTCTGGAAGTGTTTCTTTTTTTTTTGTGTGTGATTTCCCACTTTTGCTCTAGGAAAATGCTGTGATTGTTCTTAACTTAAGGCCACGGCCACCTCCTTTCCAATCCTCACCTGAATTATAAATACACACACTAATACAGCCATTACAACAGCGCAGGTTAGCAGACAATATTCAGCACTCACCAAAGTACACGGGGCTAAATGACCATGATGTCCAAGTCTCTCAAATGAAACAAAAGAAAAACAAACAGCTTCCTACCCAAATCCTTCCTCGTTTAAAAGTACTCACACACAAACATCACAGTGACACAGGTTGTCAGGCAACTTGTACACACATCTAAGTACACAGGGGCGATGATAATACTGTAAACTATAACATAAGAGCACCAACAACAATAAGGTTGAGAATTCTAAGGGATACCTGAGCTGTTTTATTTTCGTAGACTTTGAAATGTATACTTTAAATCAGGTAATTTCAATGCATTGCATACGCATTTTTGAATAGTTCAAGAGTGTACAATCAATAATAAAAAGATTTACAGTTTTTCTGACTGTTTTCAGAAACTTAGTAACACAGTAGCCTGCAGGTAAGACTCATACAAATAAAGCCTATCTACCACTGCTTTCAAAACTATTATTAAGACTATTGAATAAACATTTGAAATAATTTTAGTGTGTTGCAAAACATTTCTACTGTATTAAGTCTCAAAACGTATAAAGTAAATATTAGAAAACTATCATCAATTCTAATAATTTACGCACCTCTTTAAACATAGTATAGTGTGTTCAGTAACCATACAATATTTGAGGTTGACAGTAGGGTTATAATCCTACCACTGCATTCAGTAGGTGTCCATTAAATATAATGAGGCTGGAGACATCGTACCAGACCATAACATTGCTTTTATTGCTTGACAGAGTAATGACCATTGGCATGTGTAGCTATACCATCAGAATCAATTACTCTTTTATCATCACGAGTACACAAATAAAAGATGCTAGTACGTTCTCTCTATATATGGAACCAAGAGAAGAGATAGGTTGGTAGGACACATAGTAAGACATCTAGGAATAGCAAGCTTAGTTATGGAAGGAAGGGTCGAGGACAAGAACTGAAGGGGCAGACCAAGGTTAGAATATGTTAAACAGATTGCCTTGAATGTATGTTGTGGTAGCTATGTAGAGATGAAACTATTAGCTCAGGACAGTGAGGCCAAGTGCACACACTCTTACAACCATCACAATAGCACAGGTTATTAAGGTGTTTTAGCATATTCTAACAGAACACAAGAGATAGGTTGGTAGAACACATACTAAGACACCCATGAATATCAAGCTTAGTTATGGAAGGAAGTGTTGAGCACAAGAACTGTAGGTGTTGACCAAGGTTAGAATATGTTAAACTGATTGCATCGGATGTAGGTGTGGTAGCTATGTAGAGGTGAAACGATTAGCTCAGGACAGGGGAGGCTTGGAGGCTACATTAGACCAGTCAAAGACTGAATTGGTATTACTTACCTGTACAGATTTTCTGTTATGTGTCGATCTCTCTTGGTCAACTCTTGTTCTTTTTAACCTGATGGTATTAGGGTATCTGAGGCCTAGGATATCAACTCTATGACAGCATTTTAGCCTTTTAACCCAATATAATATAACGGTAGATGTTAGTTAACCAGCACTGGCAACATGCACACCCAAATATACAGGGCAAATAGCTAAGTACTATACACACAACTGATGCACACTATACTATACTGGGCTAATGACTGAGATGATTTTTCAAAACCACAACACACATACATGCAATAACGCGTGATTGATGATTGAATTTTGTTACAAGTTCAAAGAATTCACTTGCGAGCGAACACTGTATGAGTTGAAAGGAGACTGCTCTTTCTAGCGTGCTGTGAGAGCTACAGTAGAAAGATGCAAGTTCGCAGATATTTGATAGCCTACACTACATTGTGTGTTATCACTGGGGCAGAAGGCTTGGTTCTTGGCTGCTGGAGGTACTTTTATATGCATTTTGATGTCAGAATTCAACCTTGGTTGTCTTAAAAAATTGTTTTTGTGGTTTCCCACTTCTGCTCCAGGCAAAGGTCAGAATGGTTCCTAAATTAAGGCCATGGCCGCCTCCTTCCCAATCCTTACCTGAATAACTAATGCATACACTCTTACAGACACCACAATAACACAGATTATCGCATACATTTTACATACACCCAAGTAAAAGGGTATAAAAGACCACGATGTCTAAGCCCTTCAAACAACAACAGCAACAACAACGTAAAATAAGACCGTAGGAGATAGACTTTCAGAAGAGTAAACCTTGTTCTGTAGTGGCTAGCATTCTTGGTTGTCACCGTGGAGGCCTGAATTTTGATTTTCGGCTTTGCCAAGGAATTTAATTCTGGTCTGAGAGCTGGAACGGGGTACACTCAGCTTCGTGAGGCAAAACTGAGAAGAAGTGGGTTTGATTCCTACCTCAGACATCCTGGAAGGGGTTTTCCATGGTTTTCCGCTTGTACTTCAGGTGAATACAGGGATGAATCCTAATTTAAGTGTACACCTGCATCCTTCCCAGTACGCATTTAATTACAAATACACACACTACTGCAGTTATCACAATAACACAAATCCTATACACCACGATGTCTAAACCCCTCAAATGAAATGCATATGTACTTCGAATTGGCAGGTGAAAACCTAAAGGAAGTAGGAGACTTTTTTCTAGCTAGGAAACAAAATAACTAGTGATGGACGAAGCAAAGAGGATAGATTATGAATTGCAGCCAATGGCCATAGCTGGGCATTTTGGATTCAACAACCTAGGGCTCCCAACAAGTTCAATTTCAAGTAGGTGCAACTATGGTTACCAAATGTCACTAACTCTTAGTGGCAAAAGTTGGAACTTGATAGAGCGTTCCGACAAAAATATAACTTACAAATTTTGCTACACCCTACCGATTGCAGTGGTAGGTTCTTTTACGTGGAAACAAATGTATGACATGAAGCCACCGGCCTGACTTTTCCTCTGAAGGAAGGCGTACTGAAGGATTTAACGCTCTTAAAAATCCGACGACTTGACTGGGTTTGAACCTGCGATCTTGTGCATAGCAGTTCAGCATGCTACTGACTAAGCCACTGAAGCTGAAGAGGATATGAAACGTAGATTGGTTCAGGCAAGGAAAGCATTTCTACAGAAAAGAAATCTGTTGACATTCAATATAGATTTAGGAATTAGGAAATCAGTATTTAAAGCCTTTGTCTGGAGTGTGGCTCTCTATGGAAGTGAAACTTAAACTATTGTTGTAGCAGAAAAGAGGAGAATAGGAGCATTTGAAATGTGGTGTTACAGGGGAAGTGATGAAAATCGGATAGATAGAGTAACAAGTGAAGAGGTATTAAGCAGAGTGGGAGAGGAGAGATGTTTCTGGCGACTGCTAATGAAGAGAAGGGATAGATAGCTTGGTAGGACACATACTAAGACACCCAGGATTAGCAAGCTTAGTTATGAAATAAAGGGTTAAAGACAAGAACTGTAGGGGTAGACCACGGTAAGAATATTTTAAACAGATTGCCTTGAATGTACTGTAGGTTGTGGTAGCTATGTAGATATAGAACTATTAGCTCAGGACAGAGATAGATAAACAATTGTTTTAAACCAGACAAAAAAAGAGAAAAAATAAGAACACAACAAAAATTGCAAACTCAGTAAAAATACATCATTAGTTTACCTTTTATTATCTCCAACAGTCACTCACTGGTCAAATCGCTTGGAATATCACTCTTCCACATAGTCCTTGCAATTTAGCAAAAAAAATATAATTAATTTATCAAAATCCTCGTAAAACGTATAAAATTTACAACTCGCACACTCAAGCACACGGGGCTGATGACCGAAAATGCGATAAAAATACACTCTGGTTAATAATATTGTAATGTTCGCTAGCAACTAGCTCCACTGACCAGCCAGACTGAGAGAGCTGTGTCAGTTGAAATGTTACGCGGTATGATGAGGCACACACTGCTCTTGTAGGAGCCAACTGCATTATGCAAATATTTCAATTACTTTGAATGTAATAACTTATTCATTTTCTTGTCGTTTGCTGTATTGTTGCAAAAAGTCTGGTTTTGACTTCCAACTGTGAGGACTAAAACAGAGCACTGTAAGAAATAGGGAGCATGATGGCGTAGTGGCTAAGCAGTTTTACTTTTACTGTGATGACCAGGGTTCGATCCCCGACTCTGCTAAGAAATGTAATTCTGGCATGAGGACTGAAACAAGATACATTTAGTTTAAAGGCAAAACCGGGAAGATGTTGATTTGATCCTTACCACCACCATTTCAAAAGAGGTATTGTATAATTTCTACTTTTTACGCCAAGACAATGCTGGGATGGTATCTAACTTAAGACAATATTTGTTTTCTTTTTACATTTTTGCCTAGATTTATTTATTTTTTATCCAAACTTAAGATAGCCCCACAGGCGTTTACTAGAAAGACCTGCACGCAGCCTCTTAGGAGGTTACATGACAACACTTTTTGTTTTGTTTTTGCTGTAAGGAAGAGCATTCAGTCATAGAAACCATACACCATATTACATACTAGCAATCCGCCTCAGCGTTTGTCTGGGAACAGTTATTTTAGTAATTGAATGGTGATTGTTGGAAGAAATGAAAATGTAAAATCGCTTAACTTATAGTGGGCGATGTATAAAAGATAGAGATATGCTCTAGCGGACTTTTATTGTAGAACTTTTCATGCTGAACAATTCTTACACTTATAGTGTGTATATATTTTTAACTGTTTGCTCAGCGTAAGCTTAAAAAGCTAACGGACGCCAGGCTTTTTGACTTTTTTTACTGAAATCTTTACTGCTTGGCTTTATTTGATGACAAATAAATAATTTTCAACAGAAACCTTGCTTGAGATATCCTTTCCAGAATGGTGAAAACCTAATCAAAATCCATTCAGTGGTTCTCCAGATTACTTGTAGCATTCAAGAATCGGGGGACTTTGTTTTATACTAAGTAGAGATTACACCCCAAACCCGGTTGACAACCACCTTACAGTGGTGCACTAAACATGATGATGTAACACACTTAAGTACATGAGGGTAATAGCTATGATATCTAAATATCATGACGGTTATAACGACTTTGATATTGCAAAACCCTATAATATGATTTATACACACTCAAATACACGGGGCTAATAATTGAGATGTCTCTAAACCTTGACACAATAGTTTAACATGAAGCTATTGGGCCTCATGTTATACATTTATGACATGTAAAAGAACCTACCACTACAATTGGTAGTGTGTAATCAAATTCGTCAGTTATATTTGATTGGTTACAAATACTTTTTGCCATTGATACTTTCGTATTAACTGTGAAACATAAACTAATTTTTAGTAAAGTTAACACGGTGAAAATGAAAATCCACAGCCTGCTTCCAGTCTCCGACCGGGTCAGGAATGGAATGAATGAAGCCCCCATCTAGCGGCGAGGATATGGACTGTGCCGGCTGCCGAGGCCTGACGCACTCCTCTGGGGCAATGATTAAATGAATGACAGATGAAATCAAATGATAGTGGAGAGTGTTGCTGGAATGAAATTTTGACAGGGAAAACCGGAGTACCCGGAGAAAAACCTGTCTGCCTCCGTTTTGTCCAGCACAGATCTCACATGGAGTGACCGGGATTTGAACCATGGACCCAGCGGTGAGAGGCCGGCGTGCTGCCGCCTAAGCCACGGAGGCTTCAGTAAAGTTAACACGGTAATAAGAATAATAGTTTAAAGTGGAATGAAATATGGGAGAAAAAAAAAGAATCAAACCCAAGTGGTATACAGCCTTTTCTTTCTATAAAATGCTCTGTTTTAGCTGTTACAGCTGGTAATCCAGTTAAGAACTCAAGTGCAGCAACCTATCAACGTTTGCAACGTGTTGATGTACCTATAAATCTTTTGGATCATGTTTGCAAAGAACAAGACATTTCTTATTACCATAGTGAACCTTAATTAAGGCGTGTTGCTAATAAAGTATTAATTTAAGAGCTAAACAACGTTTGACAGCCTGTGATGCGTTGGTAGGGAAATGTTGGCTTCTCTGATTTTGATTAGTGGTATAAAAGGAAAGTTAATGATGAATATACATGGACATTTTAAAAAAAGATACACATAAAATATTTTTATTACCGGTAATTACATTTTTACATTAGGTACACACACAGAATACAGCTTTTTTGTTTATGATTGTTTATTATAGTTTTTAAACATATCACTTGACGTTGACCCATTACACAATAATACCAGCATTACGAAGTTCATTTTCTATATTTAATAGCTCTTTCTCATAACCAACATGACCAACCTGTTTACAGGCATGCAAGAGCTGTAGACGTTCGACTAATATATTAGGATCGTTCCATTTGCTATTTTTTATGAATGGTTTCAGAATCTCGGGAAGCAGTTCATCATTATCACCATCATTATGATTATCATCCTCATTATTATAATCATTTTCATAATGATGATCATTATCATCGTTATCATTACCATGATAATTTCCACCTGTGTCCACAGTCTGTTCAATGGTTTGAGTTGCCTTTGATAGTGTTGAAAGCTTCTTTTTAGATGTGCTAGAATGCTTTAACATTGTTATGTTATTATTACCACTATTACCTTTCCCCACTAACTTTTTGATGGGGTATATTGTCTCTGATAGGGTTGAGGGCTTTTGAGATGTGGGTGCATGTCTGAACATGGGTTTCACAGGAGGTGTTAAAGGTTTCTCATTAAACAACTCGCTAACAGCATTAAGGCGTTGTAGTGTATTAAACTTGAGGTTAATATTATCTTGAGCAGCACTATCTTTCTCTTGGACTTGGTTTCTTGCTTTGGTTTGGGTTTTCCTAACATTTAGACTAGCGTGATTATTAAGTTTACATTCATGATTGTTTGAAGAAAGTACGTCCAATTCTTTTGTTTTAAGCATTCCTCGACACTGTTTCGATCGTTGCTTTGAACAGCGCCAAATAACAGTTCCATTTTTATTGCTTCGTTTCACAATATATGAATATCCTTTATAGTATGCATAAGGCTTACCATACCTAGTCACTGATACTTCCATATCAACTGTCAAGCACAAACTAATCTCTAGTAAAGACAACTTGGTAATAACAACAATAGTTTAATGTGGGAGCATATATACATGCAAAAAGTGGGAGCAAAGGTGGGGGGTAAAAAGTGGGAGCAAAAGAGGTAGCAAATGTAGGAGAAAAAAATAACTGTGAGCAAAAAGTGGGAGCAAATATGGGATCAAATGTGGGAGCAAAGCAAATATAAAAAGTGGGAGCAAATATGCTAACAAATATGTCAACAAATATACCAGCAAAAGTAAATACACAAGTCAAGATAGATTAAAGTGCAAAGAAAATATGGAAGCAAATATGAGAGCAAAAATGGTGTTTTTCTAAAACAACTAGACATAACAAACTTAGTCATAAGCTAACCTAACCAAACCTAACCTCACCTAACCTAACCTCACCTCACCTAACTTCACCTAACCTAACCTAACCTAACTTCACCTAACCTAACTTGACTGAACTTTACCTAACCTAACCCATCATAACTTCACCTAACCTAACTTTACCTAATCTAACTTCACCTAACCTAATTTTCAACTCTCAGATCAAAATTAAATTCTAGGCATAGTTGAGTTGGAACCCAAGACTTCAGGGATAACACACAAGTATACTAGCCACTACACCGCAAAATGGGCCAATTATCATGCAACACAACATAAAGTAAAAGTTTGCTGTAGTGTAACTCATTGGCTGTCAACCATAGTTTGGGAAATTCAAACCCAAGACCTCAGGACTTTTGTTTTGAACATTATCAGAAATATTATTCCATTTACATTTTGCTGCTGCTTATAGTTATAAGAGTTGGCATTAATATGGGAAGCAAAAAAAAGTGGGAGCAAATGTGGGAGCCAATATGGGAGCAAATATGGGAGCCAATATGGGGGCAAAAGTGGGAGCAAATATGGGAGCAAATGTGGGAGCCAATATGGGAGCAAATGTGTGAGCTAATCATCTCACCTCGGATATCGCCAGTGAGTACTCATATCCACCGCTAGGTAGCGGAAACATACTTTGTGTGCTGTATGTAACTATCTTACAAAGTTTGACTGCATGCAAAACGTCCTTGTATAAGCTGTGCATATAATTTTCATATACAATTAAGACTAAGTGTTCAGAACTAACATGTATAGCCTTGTCTAGGGTATATAGAGGATCCTTAGCATGAAAGATTGACTAACCCAGGAGTGTAAAGCCTTGCCATATGCAGTAAGCATCTGTTGGCAGAAATGGTTCCTAATAATAACGGACTTAATGAATATGAAACGTGTTTTGAGTGTCGTCTTAAATCCTATTTTATACGTTGTGATACGTGTAAGGATTTAAGACGACACACAAAAGACAAGACCCAAAAGACGTTTGTGTCGTCTTAAATCCTTACACGTATCACATCGTATAAAATAGGATTTAAGACGACACTCAAAACACGTTTCATATTCATTAAGTCCGTTATTATTAGGAACCATTTCTGCCAACAGATGCTTACTGCATATGGCAAGGCTTTACACTCCTGGGTTAGTCAATCGTTCATGCTAAGGATCCTCTATATACCCTAGACAAGGCTATACATGTTAGTTCTGAACACTTAGTCTTAATTGTATATGAAAATTATATGCACAGCTTATACAAGGACGTTTTGCATGCAGTCAAACTTTGTAAGATAGTTACATACAACACACAAAGTATGTTTCCGCTACCTAGCGGTGGATATGAGTACTCACTGGCGATATCCGAGGTGAGATGATTAGCTCACACATTTGCTCCCATATTGGCTCCCACATTTGCTCCCATATTTGCTCCCACTTTTGCCCCCATATTGGCTCCCATATTTGCTCCCATATTGGCTCCCACATTTGCTCCCACTTTTTTTTGCTTCCCATATTAATGCCAACTCTTATAACTATAAGCAGCAGCAAAATGTAAATGGAATAATATTTCTGATAATGTTCAAAACAAAAGTCCTGAGGTCTTGGGTTTGAATTTCCCAAACTATGGTTGACAGCCAATGAGTTACACTACAGCAAACTTTTACTTTATGTTGTGTTGCATGATAATTGGCCCATTTTGCGGTGTAGTGGCTAGTATACTTGTGTGTTATCCCTGAAGTCTTGGGTTCCAACTCAACTATGCCTAGAATTTAATTTTGATCTGAGAGTTGAAAATTAGGTTAGGTGAAGTTAGATTAGGTAAAGTTAGGTTAGGTGAAGTTATGATGGGTTAGGTTAGGTAAAGTTCAGTCAAGTTAGGTTAGGTGAAGTTAGGTTAGGTTAGGTTAGGTGAAGTTAGGTGAGGTGAGGTTAGGTTAGGTGAGGTTAGGTTTGGTTAGGTTAGCTTATGACTAAGTTTGTTATGTCTAGTTGTTTTAGAAAAACACCATTTTTGCTCTCATATTTGCTTCCATATTTTCTTTGCACTTTAATCTATCTTGACTTGTGTATTTACTTTTGCTGGTATATTTGTTGACATATTTGTTAGCATATTTGCTCCCACTTTTTATATTTGCTTTGCTCCCACATTTGATCCCATATTTGCTCCCACTTTTTGCTCACAGTTATTTTTTTCTCCCACATTTGCTACCACTTTTGCTCCCACTTTTTACCCCCCACCTTTGCTCCTACTTTTTGCATGTATATATGCTCCCACATTAAACTATTGTTGTTATTACCAAGTTGTCTTTACTAGAGATTAGTTTGTGCTTGACAGTTGATATGGAAGTATCAGTGACTAGGTATGGTAAGCCTTATGCATACTATAAAGGATATTCATATATTGTGAAACGAAGCAATAAAAATGGAACTGTTATTTGGCGCTGTTCAAAGCAACGATCGAAACAGTGTCGAGGAATGCTTAAAACAAAAGAATTGGACGTACTTTCTTCAAACAATCATGAATGTAAACTTAATAATCACGCTAGTCTAAATGTTAGGAAAACCCAAACCAAAGCAAGAAACCAAGTCCAAGAGAAAGATAGTGCTGCTCAAGATAATATTAATCTCAAGTTTAATACACTACAACGCCCTCATGCTGTTAGCGAGTTGTTTAATGAGAAATCTTTAACACCTCCTGTGAAACCCATGTTCAGACATGCACCCACATCTCAAAAGCCCTCAACCCTATCAGAGACAATATACCCCATCAAAAAGTTAGTGGGGAAAGGTAATAGTGGTAATAATAACATAACAATGTTAAAGCATTCTAGCACATCTAAAAAGAAGCTTTCAACACTATCAAAGGCAACTCAAACCATTGAACAGACTGTGGACACAGGTGGAAATTATCATGGTAATGATAACGATGATAATGATCATCATTATGAAAATGATTATAATAATGAGGATGATAATCATAATGATGGTGATAATGATGAACTGCTTCCCGAGATTCTGAAACCATTCATAAAAAATAGCAAATGGAACGATCCTAATATATTAGTCGAACGTCTACAGCTCTTGCATGCCTGTAAACAGGTTGGTCATGTTGGTTATGAGAAAGAGCTATTAAATATAGAAAATGAACTTCGTAATGCTGGTATTATTGTGTAATGGGTCAACGTCAAGTGATATGTTTAAAAACTATAATAAACAATCATAAACAAAAAAAAGCTGTATTCTGTGTGTGTACCTAATGTAAAAATGTAATTACCGGTAATAAAAATATTTTATGTGTATCTTTTTTTAAAATGTCCATGTATATTCATCATTAACTTTCCTTTTATACCACTAATCAAAATCAGAGAAGCCAACATTTCCCTACCAACGCATCACAGGCTGTCAAACGTTGTTTAGCTCTTAAATTATTACTTTATTAGCAACACGCCTTAATTAAGGTTCACTATGGTAATAAGAAATGTCTTGTTCTTTGCAAACATGACCCAAGAGATTTATAGGTACATCAACACGTTGCAAACGTTGATAGGTTGCTGCACTTGAGTTCTTAACTGGATTACCAGCTGTAACAGCTAAAACAGAGCATTTTATAGAAAGAAAAGGCTGTATACCACTTGGGTTTGATTCTTTTTTTTTTCTCCCATATTTCATTCCACTTTAAACTATTATTCTTATTACCGTGTTAACTTTACTGAAGCCTCCGTGGCTTAGGCGGCAGCACGCCGGCCTCTCACCGCTGGGTCCATGGTTCAAATCCCGGTCACTCCATGTGAGATCTGTGCTGGACAAAACGGAGGCAGACAGGTTTTTCTCCGGGTACTCCGGTTTTCCCTGTCAAAATTTCATTCCAGCAACACTCTCCACTATCATTTGATTTCATCTGTCATTCATTTAATCATTGCCCCAGAGGAGTGCGTCAGGCCTCGGCAGCCGGCACAGTCCATATCCTCGCCGCTAGATGGGGGCTTCATTCATTCCATTCCTGGCCGATAGCCTAGATGTTAGGCCCCTTAAAACAACAACAAACATTCCATTCCTGACCCGGTCGGAGACTGGAAGCAGGCTGTGGATTTTCATTTTCACCGTGTTAACTTTACTAAAAATTAGTTTATGTTTCACAGTTAATACGAAAGTATCAATGGCAAAAAGTATTTGTAACCAATCAAATATAACTGACGAATTTGATTACACACTACCAATTGTAGTGGTAGGTTCTTTTACATGTCATAAATGTATAACATGAGGCCCAATAGCTTCATGGTAAACTATTGTGTCAAGGTTTAGAGACATCTCAATTATTAGCCCCGTGTATTTGAGTGTGTATAAATCATATTATAGGGTTTTGCAATATCAAAGTCGTTATAACCGTCATGATATTTAGATATCATAGCTATTACCCTCATGTACTTAAGTGTGTTACATCATCATGTTTAGTGCACCACTGTAAGGTGGTTGTCAACCGGGTTTGGGGTGTAATCTCTACTTAGTATAAAACAAAGTCCCCCGATTCTTGAATGCTACAAGTAATCTGGAGAACCACTGAATGGATTTTGATTAGGTTTTCACCATTCTGGAAAGGATATCTCAAGCAAGGTTTCTGTTGAAAATTATTTATTTGTCATCAAAGAAAGCCAAGCAGTAAAGATTCAGTAAAAAAAAGTCAAAAAGCCTGGCGTCCGTTAGCTTTTTAAGCTTACGCTGAGCGAACAGTTAAAAATATATACACACTATAAGTGTAAGAATTGTTCAGCATGAAAAGTTCTACAATAAAAGTCCGCTAGAGCATATCTCTATCTTTTATACATCGCCCACTATAAGTTAAGCGATTTTACATTTTCATTTCTTCCAACAATCACCATTCAATTACTAAAATAACTGTTCCCAGACAAACGCTGAGGCGGATTGCTAGTATGTAATATGGTGTATGGTTTCTATGACTGAATGCTCTTCCTTACAGCAAAAACAAAACAAAAAGTGTTGTCATGTAACCTCCTAAGAGGCTGAGTGCAGGTCTTTCTAGTAAACGCCTGTGAGGCTATCTTAAGTTTGGATAAAAAATAAATAAATCTAGGCAAAAATGTAAAAAGAAAACAAATATTGTCTTAAGTTAGATACCATCCCAGCATTGTCTTGGCGTAAAAAGTAGACATTATACAATACCTCTTTTGAAATGGTGGTGGTAAGGATCAAATCAACATCTTCCCGGTTTTGCCTTTAAACTAAATGTATCTTGTTTCAGTCCTCATGCCAGAATTACATTTCTTAGCAGAGTCGGGGATCGAACCCTGGTCATCACAGTAAAAGTAAAACTGCTTAACCACTACGCCATCATGCTCCCTATTTCTTACAGTGCTCTGTTTTAGTCCTCACAGTTGGAAGTCAAAACCAGACTTTTTGCAACAATACAGCAAACGACAAGAAAATGAATAAGTTATTACATTCAAAGTAATTGAAATATTTGCATAATGCAGTTGGCTCCTACAAGAGCAGTGTGTGCCTCATCATACCGCGTAACATTTCAACTGACACAGCTCTCTCAGTCTGGCTGGTCAGTGGAGCTAGTTGCTAGCGAACATTACAATATTATTAACCAGAGTGTATTTTTATCGCATTTTCGGTCATCAGCCCCGTGTGCTTGAGTGTGCGAGTTGTAAATTTTATACGTTTTACGAGGATTTTGATAAATTAATTATATTTTTTTTGCTAAATTGCAAGGACTATGTGGAAGAGTGATATTCCAAGCGATTTGACCAGTGAGTGACTGTTGGAGATAATAAAAGGTAAACTAATGATGTATTTTTACTGAGTTTGCAATTTTTGTTGTGTTCTTATTTTTTCTCTTTTTTTGTCTGGTTTAAAACAATTGTTTATCTATCTCTGTCCTGAGCTAATAGTTCTATATCTACATAGCTACCACAACCTACAGTACATTCAAGGCAATCTGTTTAAAATATTCTTACCGTGGTCTACCCCTACAGTTCTTGTCTTTAACCCTTTATTTCATAACTAAGCTTGCTAATCCTGGGTGTCTTAGTATGTGTCCTACCAAGCTATCTATCCCTTCTCTTCATTAGCAGTCGCCAGAAACATCTCTCCTCTCCCACTCTGCTTAATACCTCTTCACTTGTTACTCTATCTATCCGATTTTCATCACTTCCCCTGTAACACCACATTTCAAATGCTCCTATTCTCCTCTTTTCTGCTACAACAATAGTTTAAGTTTCACTTCCATAGAGAGCCACACTCCAGACAAAGGCTTTAAATACTGATTTCCTAATTCCTAAATCTATATTGAATGACAGCAGATTTCTTTTCTGTAGAAATGCTTTCCTTGCCTGAACCAATCTACGTTTCATATCCTCTTCAGCTTCAGTGGCTTAGTCAGTAGCATGCTGAACTGCTATGCACAAGATCGCAGGTTCAAACCCAGTCAAGTCGTCGGATTTTTAAGAGCGTTAAATCCTTCAGTACGCCTTCCTTCAGAGGAAAAGTCAAGCCGGTGGCTTCATGTCATACATTTGTTTCCACGTAAAAGAACCTACCACTGCAATCGGTAGGGTGTAGCAAAATTTGTAAGTTATATTTTTGTCGGAACGCTCTATCAAGTTCCAACGTTTGCCACTAAGAGTTAGTGACATTTGGTAACCATAGTTGCACCTACTTGAAATTGAACTTGTTGGGAGCCCTAGGTTGTTGAATCCAAAATGCCCAGCTATGGCCATTGGCTGCAATTCATAATCTATCCTCTTTGCTTCGTCCATCACTAGTTATTTTGTTTCCTAGCTAGCAAAAAGTCTCCTACTTCCTTTAGGTTTTCACCTGCCAATTCGAAGTACATATGCATTTCATTTGAGGGGTTTAGACATCGTGGTGTATAGGATTTGTGTGGTAGCCTGTGTTATTGTGATAACTGCAGTAGTGTGTGTATTTGTAATTAAATGCGTACTGGGAAGGATGCAGGTGTACACTTAAATTAGGATTCATCCCTGTATTCACCTGAAGTACAAGCGGAAAACCATGGAAAACCCCTTCCAGGATGTCTGAGGTAGGAATCAAACCCACTTCTTCACAGTTTTGCCTCACGAAGCTGAGTGTACCCCGTTCCAGCTCTCAGACCAGAATTAAATTCCTTGGCAAAGCCGAAAATCAAAATTCAGGCCTCCACGGTGACAACCAAGAATGCTAGCCACTACAGAACGAGGTTTACTCTTCTGAAAGTCTATCTCCTACGGTCTTATTTTACGTTGTTGTTGCTGTTGTTGTTTGAAGGGCTTAGACATCGTGGTCTTTTATACCCTTTTACTTGGGTGTATGTAAAATGTATGCGATAATCTGTGTTATTGTGGTGTCTGTAAGAGTGTATGCATTAGTTATTCAGGTAAGGATTGGGAAGGAGGCGGCCATGGCCTTAATTTAGGAACCATTCTGACCTTTGCCTGGAGCAGAAGTGGGAAACCACAAAAACAATTTTTTAAGACAACCAAGGTTGAATTCTGACATCAAAATGCATATAAAAGTACCTCCAGCAGCCAAGAACCAAGCCTTCTGCCTCAGTGATAACACACAATGTAGTGTAGGCTATCAAATATCTGCGAACTTGCATCTTTCTACTGTAGCTCTCACAGCACGCTAGAAAGAGCAGTCTCCTTTCAACTCATATAGTGTTCGCTCGCAAGTGAATTCTTTGAACTTGTAACAAAATTCAATCATCAATCACGCGTTATTGCATGTATGTGTGTTGTGGTTTTGAAAAATCATCTCAGTCATTAGCCCAGTATAGTATAGTGTGCATCAGTTGTGTGTATAGTACTTAGCTATTTGCCCTGTATATTTGGGTGTGCATGTTGCCAGCGCTGGTTAACTAACATCTACCGTTATATTATATTGGGTTAAAAGGCTAAAATGCTGTCATAGAGTTGATATCCTAGGCCTCAGATACCCTAATACCATCAGGTTAAAAAGAACAAGAGTTGACCAAGAGAGATCGACACATAGCAGAAAATCTGTACAGGTAAGTAATACCAATTCAGTCTTTGACTGGTCTAATGTAGCCTCCAAGCCTCCCCTGTCCTGAGCTAATCGTTTCACCTCTACATAGCTACCACACCTACATCCGATGCAATCAGTTTAACATATTCTAACCTTGGTCAACCCCTACAGTTCTTGTGCTCAACACTTCCTTCCATAACTAAGCTTGATATTCATGGGTGTCTTAGTATGTGTTCTACCAACCTATCTCTTGTGTTCTGTTAGAATATGCTAAAACACCTTAATAACCTGTGCTATTGTGATGGTTGTAAGAGTGTGTGCACTTGGCCTCACTGTCCTGAGCTAATAGTTTCATCTCTACATAGCTACCACAACTTACATTCAAGGCAATCTGTGCCCCTTCAGTTCTTGTCCTCGACCCTTCCTTCCATAACTATGCTTGCTATTCCTAGATGTCTTACTATGTGTCCTACCAACCTATCTCTTCTCTTGGTTCCATATATAGAGAGAACGTACTAGCATCTTTTATTTGTGTACTCGTGATGATAAAAGAGTAATTGATTCTGATGGTATAGCTACACATGCCAATGGTCATTACTCTGTCAAGCAATAAAAGCAATGTTATGGTCTGGTACGATGTCTCCAGCCTCATTATATTTAATGGACACCTACTGAATGCAGTGGTAGGATTATAACCCTACTGTCAACCTCAAATATTGTATGGTTACTGAACACACTATACTATGTTTAAAGAGGTGCGTAAATTATTAGAATTGATGATAGTTTTCTAATATTTACTTTATACGTTTTGAGACTTAATACAGTAGAAATGTTTTGCAACACACTAAAATTATTTCAAATGTTTATTCAATAGTCTTAATAATAGTTTTGAAAGCAGTGGAAGATAGGCTTTATTTGTATGAGTCTTACCTGCAGGCTACTGTGTTACTAAGTTTCTGAAAACAGTCAGAAAAACTGTAAATCTTTTTATTATTGATTGTACACTCTTGAACTATTCAAAAATGCGTATGCAATGCATTGAAATTACCTGATTTAAAGTATACATTTCAAAGTCTACGAAAATAAAACAGCTCAGGTATCCCTTAGAATTCTCAACCTTATTGTTGTTGGTGCTCTTATGTTATAGTTTACAGTATTATCATCGCCCCTGTGTACTTAGATGTGTGTACAAGTTGCCTGACAACCTGTGTCACTGTGATGTTTGTGTGTGAGTACTTTTAAACGAGGAAGGATTTGGGTAGGAAGCTGTTTGTTTTTCTTTTGTTTCATTTGAGAGACTTGGACATCATGGTCATTTAGCCCCGTGTACTTTGGTAAGTGCTGAATATTGTCTGCTAACCTGCGCTGTTGTAATGGCTGTATTAGTGTGTATTTATAATTCAGGTGAGGATTGGAAAGGAGGTGGCCGTGGCCTTAAGTTAAGAACAATCACAGCATTTTCCTAGAGCAAAAGTGGGAAATCACACACAAAAAAAAAGAAACACTTCCAGAATGGTTAAGGTAGGAATCAAACCCGCTTTTTCACACTTTTGCCTCACAAGGCTGAGTGTACCCCCATTCCAGCCCTCAAACCAGAAATTAAATTTCTTAGCAGAGCCAGGAAGGAAATCGAGGCCTAAACGGTGACAGCCAAGAATGCTAACCACTACACCTCAAGGTGGACAAGTAGTTGTTGTTGTTTCATTTGATGGGGGTTAGTGACATCGTCGTCATGTAGCCCTGTGAACTTGGGGTGTACGTAAAAGTTGTCTGATAACCTGTGTTATTGTGATGGTTGTATTAGTGTGTGTATTTGTAATTCAGATAAGGCCTGGGAAGGAGGCAGTCAAGGCCTTCAGTTAAGATATATCTTAGCATTTGCCTGGAGTAAAGTGTGAAACCATAAAAAAAACACTTCCAAAATGGCTGAGTTAGGAATCAAACCCAGCGCCTGTCAGTTTTGTCTGACAAGGCTGAGTGTACCCCGTTCCAGTTCTGAAACCTAAAATTAATTTTCTTGGCAGAGCCAGGAATCGAACTCGGGTCTCTGCAATAACAGCCAAGAATGCTAGCCGCTACACCACGAGGGGGACAATATAAGGCTGGTCTTGATTGTACATAATCAATCAATAATTACCTAATAATAATGAAAATAATAATAATAATAATAATAATAATAATAATAATAATAATAATAATAATAATAAATATTCCAGTTAGCAACGTAACACTGTCAACGTCTCTCTGTGACGTCATCCACGGTCTCAGGGCGTGGCGGCCATCTTGCACATTTGCCACTGCGCCAGCTATGACTCTCCCTCCCATAAAAATAACATAAGAGAGTTACGCGCGGCGGCCATCTTGCACATTAGCCCCTGCGCCAGCTTCGGCCTATTATATCTACTGTCGCTACTTATAAATTTCGCGCACTTTCCTGCGTGATCGAACAGCATGTCGCTCCACGAGTTGAGTCAAGAAGAACGGACCGTCTCCTACAGCTTCTCCCATATAAAGCTTTCTGACGAAAAGTAGTTCACAGGATTTCCAGCAACGACTCTTTTCTTAAATAATGCGTTCTCTGACAAAGTGAAGTGTGATTCTTACACGTCCATTCATGGAGGTTCCAAATTCACTCGCGTGCTCGCAATTGCTTCGTCCAATTAATTAAAATTAATTGTTTTCTTCCATGGCGTTGGGACGCTACTTCGGTTATTCCCCTGCTGCTAAGTGACAAATTCTAGCTCTGCCGCGGATTTGGTCTGTGCGTAAGCTCCTTTTTAGATGCAGGCTTTAATTTAGGTGTGCGGACACTCCTAAATTACCTTTTCTAGAATATATGCATCTGGATGTAAGTTTCATCTCAATTCATTGCTCCATTTGGCCGTAATTAATTAATTTCTGTGGGTGACCATCCCCACCCTGCTTCTCTTCCTTGTGAGACTGGGGTTCCCATAGCCATCAATCTCTACTCGCTCCCCCAGTGCCGCCGATAAGTAGTTCGCTGGCGTCAACTCGTAACGCCCCTTTGCTAGCTGCGATTAGTCAACTGTCAAGTTGGCCCGTTTTCTTCAGCTCTTAGTAGCTTATACGTATACTGGCTTGTATTTTCTACAATATTCCAACTTTAATGATATAATATTCTCGTTCTGGACGTGAAATCATGCTGTTATAATTATATGCAGTTATAACTCATTGCTCCTTGGGATCACTGTGGCTGTTCCCCCTCAGATGTCAATGGTTCGATTCTCAGACGAATCATGGGCCTGGTCTTTCTTTTATGCAGACCCCGGTTCGATGCTAGTCAGCCGTGTCCAATTGGGCACAGTATATTGAGCGCGATGTTTGATAGGCTATTTTTAGTTTGCGTACTCGTTCCTTGAGTTATTATTATAACGACCTTTACGTCTATTTTAATTGTTTACTGAACCTGTAGGTTTGAATCTCTTGGCCGGTTGTTTTATTGTGATTGTGGATAGTGCTGCAATGCCTTATGTGAAATATTCGTTACATGAACGTGTATATCTGCACAATACGAACATAAAGTGTAGGAAATCGTGCGCTAGAACAAGACAAAAGTTTCGAGTGAAATTTCCAGGGAGACCCATTCCTATACATCGGACAATAAATCATCTGGCTAAGAGATTCAAACGTACAGGTTCAGTAAACAATAAAAATAGACGTGAAGGTCGTTATCTCCTTACTGAAGCTAAATTAACCGGAGTAACCGGGAACTTCATAAGGAGATGGCAATTATGTTTGGCAGCGGATGGGGACATTTTCAGCATCTACTGTAACCTTGGTGAGTAAAACTGCATGATACTGATTATAAGCACCGAAAATATGCGCGCGCGGTCGTAGGAAACTGGGCCGTCACTGGCGGAGCGCGTGAGCGAGAATGTCCTTGCCAAGCAAATGTAAAGACCCTGTACTTGTATATAAATCATTACTGTCGACTAAAGTATTATGTGCACTCGAGTTTGAAGGTTTTTTGTGAAGTAACCAATAGACCTACGGTACAAAAAATCCAATAACATCATCATTTTTGTCGTTCTATTGTAGGTTAGTTCATGTATGTTTGGAATTTTTAATTTATATTTGAATATTTTTTATCGCAGTTGGAACACAAAATGTGCCCGTTTTTAAGCATGTTTCAACCATGCGTCACATTTAACAATTATTATCTCAAAAACCCGTCATCGGATCGTATCCAAATTTTAACACAGTATGCATTAGAATGTTGTATAACTGGTTTATTAATTTCAAAATTTTGTGTGTCCAAAAAACAAAGTTGTTATCATTTTTGTAAGGTAACTCTTTCTCGGCTCGGGGAGGTTGGAAAGTGCAGTTCTTGGTCGCGTTGTAATCCTTATACAGTACATCAAAACGTTATGCTGTATGACTGTGAAATTAGTAAATTAATTCACTTATTTTATATCGGTTTGCATTTGTACGGGGAAATAACTCATGGTTCACCATCTATCCGATACTGCGAAAGCCTTACACCGTTGCTGACATGGAGCCCATCACTTCCGAGCGAGGCGCGCCATGATTCGTGTGGGCTCCATATTGGCAATGCTGTACAGCTTTTCCCGGAATGGCTAGCTGGTGAACCATGTCTTATTTTCCCGTATAAATACAAACCAATATAAAATAAGTGAATTAATTTACGTATTTCACAGTCATACAGCATAACTTTTTGATGTATAAGGATTACAACGCGACTAAGAACTACATTTTCCAACCATCCCGAGCCGAGAAAAAGTTACCTTACAAAAATGATAACAACATTGTTTCTTGGACACAGAAAATGTTGAAATTAATAAGCCAGTTATACAACATTTCAATGTGTATTGTGTTAAAATATGGATTCGATCTGATGACGGGGTTTTGAGATATTAATTCTTAAATGTGACGCATGGTTGAAACACGCTTAAAATCGGGCACATTTTGTGTTCCAACTGCGATAAATAAATATTAAAATATAAATTAAAAATTCCAAACTTACATGAACTAACGTAAAATAGAACGACGAAAATGATGATGTTATTGGATTTTATGTAGTGTGCCCGTTTCCCCGACGTCACGTTGGCCCGGCGATATCAACGAGAAACCGAAGAAGGGACACAGGCGATACAAAAAAAAATTAAGTCCAGGAAATATTTGTCCAATAAAAAAAATCAAGCAACTAGCTCGGGCAGGCAAGAGATCGAATATCTCGGGTCGATTAAAGGGAGAGGCATGCAAGGTTCAACAGGACAAATACTTCACAAACAAGAAAAAAAGAAAAAAAAAAGGTATCACTGACTCGGGAGAAGTTCCAAACTACAAGAATTACCAGAACTTGAAAAATCGAGATCCTAAATTTATTTTTGAGCAGACGGACAAAAAAAAATTAACACTCCTATTACTCAATGAATATTATTAGTTTGGGATCATAAAAATCCATAATGTCCATCAATGTCATTGAGCTACCCTGTTTGACTTAATTAGGGAAGTACTCGCAAAAGAAATGATTAGAGTTCAAGTGTTCGATGATTAGCTGAATAATAATGATAAAAAAAAACACTTCACTTTCACCTTCAGCTTCTAAAAGAAGAAAAATTAGAAAAATATTCACTATACATTTTTCCTTCCCATGAATGTTAACTGAATTAATAATTTACATATAAATTATTCACACATTTCTAATATTTACAGACTTACGATTGTCAATGATGACTGTCAATCATTTAATTTGACTAAATGAACTTGTGGAATGAAATTATTATTATTAATTTCTATCAACATAATTTAAAGTTTCCTTATGGAAATTACATCAGCTATAAATAACAATAACTTATTATAGCCGCAAAATAACTGGCTTCAAATGACATCCTAATCCCTCGTATCATTTTCAAATCATTAGCTGAGTTTATCATATCCTTATGGGATCAATTTAATTATTCAGATTGCGATATTATAACCTTTAGCACATATTAAATTAAGATACAAATGATTCACCTGTGATCTGCAGGAATTATTAATTTTAAATTGACCAGCACTAGTAACTCTGATAACATTGCATTTATTATGACGATTAATTGAACAGTAATGCAGTAACTGCCATTGCACTGTTTTCCACCGTTGGAACTACTTAATATAATTACAAATATAAAGCACATTCTAATTCCATTGAACCTAGGACTGCATAAGCCCCTATACATCCTGGCATAATCATAATCATTTACTATATCATCGAAGAAATTTATTAATTGATTTATTAATCGTATTAATAAGTTGGAATGGTATTTCTCATGTCCAACAGTTGCCACCTTAAGACCACTATAAAGTGTCTACAACTCATAATTCATTGTGCTTATACTCAAAGTGCAGTTCCAAAACCATTTGACATAATGACAAATAATCCTCAAATTATTATAAACTCTCGTAATCTGCATTCCTAAATCTGGTCAAAATTTCCCTAATGTGACTGAGCATCATAGGCTTTGTATTCTTGTGCAATCTGAATTAAATTACTGTAAAGTCTAGGATCACAGATCATGAACCATAATTATAATTTCAATGCCATAAATTAATGAATATGCTACAATCATTACCGCTGCAAAAAGTCAAACGTTCCGTTCGCAATCGCCTTCATGGTAAAAATCGCCATGAGGAAAAAAAATCCTAACTTTAGAATTATAAATATTATAAAACAAAATATTTATTAAATATCGGAATTTATGTGTGTGAAAGATATCAATATCTTGAAAATAATTTGCTCTCTAAGTTTGGAAATTCATTTGAAATATATTTTAGCCTCCTGGAAGAAAGAACATAATTAAATCATGGTGTTGGTTTGCCCTAAATGTTCAGAAGGGTATGGTGTGAATATATGCCCAAGTTGACGATGAATGTGTTTCCCATATTTTCCCACGACGAATTAATCTTGATTCTGTTCTTTAATTTGCAAGATCGGCGTTTAAGAAACTCGTTTAACGCCAACATCATCGTGATGCCTGGTCTACAGTGTATTCAGCCTCTCCGAATCCCGGACTCGTCCTCACCATCAAGTTTCCCTATTAAATGCTTAAGCCATTATCTTGAAGTATATGAAAAGTTCCATAAATGTTCCCATATTCTTCTTCTTGAGTGAAAGTATCATAGTGGATGACATCAGACACCCCCTAAAAAGAATTAGGTGTACGCCACTGCTGAAGAAATGTTCCATGTATTTCACTGATATGGAATGGACGGTGTTGTTTCGATACTGTTAATAATTTATTAATGCTCTTGCTGGCAATCCGGTTATTTGTTGAATGTATTATGTTGAATGCATTATGTTGAATAAGATGCAATTACTATTGTAGAAATGTTCAACATTGACTGACTATATGCCGGGTTTCGTAGCACGACAAGGTCTGCTATTATATCGTGAGCTTTAACATGTTGCATATTAATGTCTCCGTATTCTGGCGTTCCACGGTGAATTTGTCAAGTCCGATTTGTAGCTGTGTTAATGTGTTCACTTGATAAAAATACAGTTTCTACTTACATCAGCCTCTTGGAGAAATCACTAATTTTAATTTTACCTGTCACTCGTAAATAAGTTATATCAAGTACCGGTATTTCACAAGCAAATTGTAATGCTAATATCATAGTGTGGACACACGCTTCCCGAAGGTAGAATGATCGTCTCCGCGCACATGTGTTTTAAATCAGCAATAGCACATACTAGAATGGAATGATCTCTCCGCACGTGTTACACATAGCACACCGGTTGCCCTGGTCACCTGATCCGTAGGAGTGTGGGGAGTTTCCACCCCTCATCTATTGCGTCATGACTTGTCAAAGCCGATAGGAGTTGAAGATATTCCACACTCGCTTGTGCTAAATTTTAGCTCAATGCCATAAGGATGGGTCCTTTTAGCAGCTAGAATAATTATGAAGAATGTTTCTTTAGCTCTGGGTCTGCTACAAACACATGCTGGAATACATTACAATATGTTACATTCATCAACCACTTCCAAGGTTGCTTTACGAATCTCGGCAATTAAAGATCACCAACATGGTGGATTTCGGTCACATGTTCCCCTCTCCTGTTTTTTATAAGTTTTGGTCAGAGAACTTATAAAACATCATTATGCTAAGATTATGTGAAGAAATCAAACATGTCTGTCCAGAACTAATTCTCAGGTTTGAAATATTTTCTGAGATTTCCAGCGTTGTAGTTTCCAATCACTCGGTCAGTGTGTATTTCTGCCAAACGATAACTGTTGTTGTCGAAAACTCTTACAATCTTTACTGGACCATAATAAAGCTTAGCGAATTTGTTATAGACTCTCATGGGTAAGTTGGATGATACTGGTCTCCTTATCAAGACTAAATCGTTTTCCCGTAGAGATTCTCTGAATTTTCTTCCTGCCTGTCTTTTCTTTCTCTTTTCGGCGTGGCGTTCCAAGCTCTCTCTAGCCATGTCAATGCGCGTGGGAATTGATTGAATTATTTCCGGTGCTGTGGAAATAATTCCATCCCATACTCTCTCTGGTTTGCGTCCAAAATGTAACATGTATGGCACTTGCGATGTACTTTCATGTATTGTCGAATTAAGGCTTTCTTCAATGATGGGTATAACCTTCATCCATTTATCATGATTATCCGAACAGTAAAGTCGACAGAATTTTCCAATTTCAGACATTATTCTTTCTGCAGGATTTCCTTCAGGATATCTGATAGTATTGAGGATGTGCTTTACATTTAGCCTTACCATTGCCTGCTGAAATTCTTGACTTGTGAATTGGCTCCCATGATCACTTAATAAGAATTCGGGTGTGCCGGCTTCTTTGAAAACACAATTCTCTAGCCGTCTAATGATATATCGCGATGCAGCCTTCTGAATCGGGTGCAACATTACCAGTTTAGAAAATACATCTATTGTAACCAAGATATACTGGTTTCCTCTAAATGATCTTGGAAGTGGGCCATAAATGTCCGTCGCATATAATTCTCTCGGTCGGGACGGAATTATAGCAATCGGTGGTTCCTTAGCAAGCTTCGAAATGTATTTGCTCCGCTGGCAATTATCGCAGGACCTTATAACCTTACGTACGGTTTCCCTCATACAATTCGAAATGAAAGCTTCTTTAGCTGCGTGCAGAGTCTTGTCCAGTCCGGAGTGTCCCGTTGAACGATGGACTAGCCAGATTACTTTATTAACAAGTTTTGGTGGTAAGACTGTTCTCAACTTCGTATGATCCTTGTCCGCATATTTCATGACAATGTCTCCCACGATGTGGTATTCTCCCGCTTGTCTCGAAGTTGGGATGAAATTCGGATCATGCTGGTCCATTCTCTTCTTTAGGAAACGATACATGTTTCTCAAGGGTTCATATCTCTTCTGTGATGCTGCGATTCTTCTAAGTTTATGTAACGTATCCGCATCTTCCGGAACAACCTCAATCAAGTGTATGTCTTCCCCACAAGGATTACGACTTAGAACATCGCCTAATATGTTCAATTTGCCAGATCGATGAACTATATCCACGTTAAATTGCTGCAAGAATAAGGTCCATCTGGTAATTCTATCATTAGCGAGGTCTGTTTTCAACATGAATTGCAAAGCTTGATGGTCGGTTATTATTGTGACTTTGTATCCTATCAGTATCTTTTTCCAAGTCTGTAAAGCATATATGGCAGCTAATGCTTCCAATTCTGTCACAGTGTAATTGGCTTCATGGCTTTTAAGTTTACGGCTGGCAAATGCAAGATAGTGATGTTTTCCCTCGGCATCCATTTGATACAATACAGCACTCACACCAATCTTTGACGCATCCGATTCTATGAAGAAATTCCGAGAGAAATCGGGGTATTCCAATTTAATATGATCAACCAGCATTTGTTTAGCTCTATCAAACGCCTCACTACATGCTTCGCTCCATTTCCATTTATTGTTTAATTTCAACAAATTCTGGAGTGGTGCCATCACCTCCGTATAGTTAGGACAGTTCGTCGAAAAGAATTGACACATTCCTAAGAATTGTTTAACTTGACGTACTTTCTTCGGTTGAGGAAACTCCGCAATTGCCTGAATCTTCGTAGGATTAGGCCTATATCCGTGTCCGTCGATGATGTGACCTAAAAACTTTATTTCAGTTTGAAAAAAACTGCATTTGTCACGGTTGACTTTGAAGTTGGCTGCTTTCAAATTATCAAACAATAATCAGAGGTGTTGCAAATGTTGTTCCCCGTCTGTAGATGCAATTATTATATCGTCTATGTAGCATATCACATTCGCTTTGACTTCTTGTTTTAGGTTGGAATCCAATGCTCTTATCATCACAGGACCGCTGTTCTTTAAACCGAAAGGCATTCTCTTGAAAGCATAGGTTATGTTATTAAATAGAAAACCAGTGTATTTGCGGCAATTTTCAGATAACGCTACGTGATAAAATGATGAAGTCAAATCGATGGTAGAAAAATATGTTTTTCCTTCAAATTTCCTCAAAATTTCCCGAATTTTTGGAGGTCTATCATGTTCCAAGAGCAGACGTTCATTCAATCCCCTCGCATCCAGACATAAGCGTAGTTGTCCATTCGCCTTTTGCACAACCGCCAGTGGATTTAGGAAAGGCGTGGGCATTCGACTAATGATGTCATCATCTTCCATCTTCTGGATCATGTCTTCAACTTCAGCTTGCCACTTTTCCAGAATCGGATATAATTTCTTTCGATAAGGAGTAGCATCTGTTAACTGGATTTCATACTCAAAATTCTTAACTAGTCCAGGTTTGCTATTGAAAATATCATCATATTCTTCTAATAAATCATTCAACTTCTGTTGAATTTCTGGATTGATTTTTCCTCCTATATTCCTATGCTCTGTTTCCACTGAATTGATTATTTCATCCATAACATCCATATTTCCAAACTCCCATACTACGCCTTCACGAGCCTCTTCTTTCAGTCCCTCAGTGGAAGTAAAATATATATATCGGTTCTTCATATCAATGACCAGACCATTGTCAGATATGAAATCAACTCTGATTATGATATCGAAATTTGAATTTGATAAGACTAGGAAGATGTGTTGTATCTTCCTTCCAGCAAGTTCCATTTCTAACATTACCTGTTGTTTACATTTAATTATCCTGTCAGGGATAACTCCTCTAATCTTTACAGTTGATGCCGGAAGAATGTCAAGTTTTCCTTTTGACTGGAGCAATTCCAGACATGACTGTGATATAATAGAAACCATGGCCCCTGTGTCCACTAACGTCTTTATTAGGCATCCCATTATATTTAAAGAAATAGTCGGTAATTCATGTCTGATCCCTCGGCGTACTTCTTCATTTTCAAATATGAGGTCTTCATCCTTTATTTCGTATAATTCCTGAATTTGTACAATGTCCGAGTTGATTAGAATGTCATTACCTATTGTTGATTGGACGTTTTTTTTTTTTTTTCATGGTTCAGCCCACTAATACTAGGCTGGTTTAACTCTTCTTCTGTTGGTGCTGAAGGTCGTGTATTTCTTAATTGTTCTATATATTCTCGGCTTTCCTGATACCTGGTGTCCAAATTGTTACTGTTTTGCTTGTTCCTCTCTTCTTGAGACCTATTATTCTGGTTGGAGTAGCTGTTAAACCTCCCGAGTTGGTACCAGTTATTTTGTCCTCTGTTACGATACCTCGAATATCTTCGATTATACGGGGTATTTCTCTGATTATTATTATTATTATTATCGTTTCTACGGTTGTATTGATAATCATCTTGCTGGTGGTCAGAATCACTCGATGTCTTCTCTTCTTGTTGCGCTGGTCTTTCTGTTTGGGCTGTCCTATCCATTAAGACCGCATTTATTTCCCGACTTTCCTTTCTGTCATGTCTACCATTATTGCCTAGAGTAGCGTGATCCATACGCTTAAGAACTTCTTCACAATCTTCCAGGGTTTCTACTCCCGATACTATGAGCATGCGCTGTACTTCAATGGGAAATTGCCTCGTTATGGCTCTTATCAGTTCCTGGCGTGGTAAAGATGGAGTTAGAAATTGTAGCTTTGCGAGCTACGAAGTGAAGTAATTCGCATATCTAGTCGGATGGGACGTGGCATATTTCTTAGAGTACATTTCCGCTCTAATATCCAATTGTTCATCTGAACTCCAAAAACGGTGTAGAAATGATTGACTAAAGTCTTCCATATTAACAAACGAACATCTAAATGCCCTAAACCAATTTAAAGGAACTCCTTCCAAGTGTCTTTCAACTATTCTGAGCTCTCTGTCCTTGGATATCCTGTTTTCATCCATGTATTCCCGAATATCTCTCAGGAATTCCATCGGTGTCAAGTTATTACCCCCATTAAACTTGCGTGGTCGATCATCAATGTTTCGAATTATTGTGACGTGTCCCTTCGTAGTTGAATTGGCTCTATTCCCTTCCGTATCTAACGTTCCACAAGCATTAGGACTATCTGATGTTCTTAAAACATTGGGACTATCTGATTGTAATATTTGTCCTGGTTGCTCATAAGTGTGGCTAACATTATTTTTCATGTTTGATAGTTCGGTTTCCAGATTCGATATCCGAATTGTGGTCATGTCGTGCTCTAACTTATGTTTATTTTCCATATCTGCCGCTGTAATAATTACACTATTCCTCATCTGTGTCTGTAGCTCATTACGCACGTGCTCGAAATCATTGTTACATTTCTCTGTTAGCTGGTTTACTTTCTCCTTGATATCAGCTATCTCCGTAGAATTAGTGTCAGTGACTGTTAGCAAATTCTTAACTACTGTTTCATTTTTCTGCTGTACCCTCTCATTATGTTCTGATAAATCTTTACTTAAACCATCTAAATTGTCGGTCAACTTCTTTTCTAAACCTTGCAATCTGTCTACAAATTGTGCTTTGACAGCGTTAACTTGACCTGATACGTGGGTATGCAATTCCTTTCTAAGAACTTTGAGATTATGGGTAAGTCTTGTATCACAAGCATCTAACTTTTTGTCTAAGGCTAAATTACTTTTTTCAACATCTGCCTGCACTTGCGCAATTTGCGTTTGCAAACGGACATCTAAACTCTTTACATCGCTAGATACCATTTGAGTATCTGTATTTAAAGATTGAATATCTGATTTAATATCTATTATAGAATAGTTAATACTTTCTATTTCCATATTGGCTTTTAATATATCGGTTCTAACATTTAATATATCAGCATGAATATCCTGTGTATCATCTTTAATCAACTGCACTTTGCTTGATAAATTGTCAATATCGGCTTTTAGTTCCTGCCTACCAGTAGCTAAACTTTCATTTAATGTGGTTATTCGTGCATTAAGTTCCTGCTTATCAGTAGCTAAACTTTCATTTAATGTGGTTATTCGTGCATTAAGTTCCTGCTTATCAGCAGCCAAACTATCTTTAAGTTCCTGCTTATCAGCAGCTAAAGTGTTCTTTACCACATTCAAATCCTCATACAGTCTGTCAAAGCCCCTTTGGATTTGAGCAAGAATGTCCTGGGGTCCTTCTGCTTCTGCTGCATCAGTCATTATAATTACACAAATATATAAATATACTTAAGACTAGGGAAACTTAAGAGTAAGATGACGAACCAAGACCATGCGACTGAATATATTCGAATGAATTCCAAACATGTTTTACGTCTAACAAATCCAGCACAACGATTTCTCAAACCTCCAATTATCCTGACATTTATCTTTACCTGATAAGTTAAACAAACAACATCTAGATTTGAATTTAAAAAAATCCCGATTCAATGACATTGCAAGATATCAGAACTCGTCTGACTATCCAACTATCCCAAAAAAAATTAATGGACTGGAAAAAAATTACCAAACCGTCGAGCTAATCACGCTCGGCATCAAATTGCTCCCTTGCGTAACGTTGCCCACACGTATAGGATGCCAAATCGCTGTGCCCGTTTCCCCGACGTCACGTTGGCCCGGCGATATCAACGAGAAACCGAAGAAGGGACACAGGCGATACAAAAAAAATTAAGTCCAGGAAATATTTGTCCAATAAAAAAAATCAAGCAACTAGCTCGGGCAGGCAAGAGATCGAATATCTCGGGTCGATTAAAGGGAGAGGCATGCAAGGTTCAACAGGACAAATACTTCACAAACAAGAAAAAAAGAAAAAAAAGGTATCACTGACTCGGGAGAAGTTCCAAACTACAAGAATAACCAGAACTTGAAAAATCGAGATCCTAAATTTATTTTTGAGCAGACGGACAAAAAAAAATTAACACTCCTATTACTCAATGAATATTATTAGTTCGGGATCATAAAAATCCATAATGTCCATCAATGTCATTGAGCTACCCTGTTTGACTTAATTAGGGAAGTACTCGCAAAATAAATGATTAGAGTTCAAGGGTTCGATGATTAGCTGAATAATAATGATTTAAAAAAACTTCACTTTCACCTTCAGCTTCTAAAAGAAGAAAAATTAGAAAAAAAAATCACTAGACATTTTTCCTTCCCATGAATGTTAACTGAATTAATAATTTACACATAAATTATTCACACATTTCTAATATTTACAGACTTACGATTGTCAATGATGACTGTCAATCATTTAATTTGACTAAATGAACTTGTGGAATGAAATTATTATTATTAATTTCTATCAACATAATTTAAAGTTTCCTTATGGAAATTACATCAGCTATAAATAACAATAACTTGTTATAGCCGCACAATAACTGGCTTCAAATGACATCCTAATCCCTCATATCATTTTCAAATCATTAGCTGAGTTTATCATATCCTTATGGGATCAATTTAATTATTCAGATTGCGATATTATAACCTTTAGCACATATTAAATTAAGATACAAATGATTCACCTGTGATCTGCAGGAATTATTAATTTTAAATTGACCAGCACTAGTAACTCTGATAACATTGCATTTATTATGACGATTAATTGAACAGTAATGCAGTAACTGCCATTGCACTGTTTTCCACCGTTGGAACTGAAAATGAAAATCCACAGCCTGCTTCCAGTCTCCGACCGGGTCAGGAATGGAATGAATGAAGCCCCCATCTAGCGGCGAGGATATGGACTGTGCCGGCTGCCGAGGCCTGACGCACTCCTCTGGGGCAATGATTAAATGAATGACAGATGAAATGAAATGATAGTGGAGAGTGTTGCTGGAATGAAATTGTGACAGGGAAAACCGGAGTACCCGGAGAAAAACCTGTCTGCCTCCGTTTTGTCCAGCACAGATCTCACATGGAGTGACCGGGATTTGAACCACGGATCCAGCGGTGAGAGGCCGGCGTGCTGCCGCCTAAGCCACGGAGGCTTCCACCGTTGGAACTACTTAATATAATTACAAATATAAAGCACATTCTAATTCCATTGAACCTAGGACTGCATAAGCCCCTATACATCCTGGCATATTCATAATCATTTACTATATCATCGAAGAAATTTATTAATTGATTTATTAATCGTATTAATAAGTTGGAATGGTATTTCTCATGTCCAACAGTTGCCACCTTAAGACCACTATAAAGTGTCTACAACTCATAATTCATTGTGCTTATACTCAAAGTGCAGTTCCAAAACCATTTGACATAATGACAAATAATCCTCAAATTATTATAAACTCTCGTAATCTGCATTCCTAAATCTGGTCAAAATTTCCCTAATGTGACTGAGCATCATAGGCTTTGTATTCTTGTGCAATCTGAATTAAATTACTGTAAAGTCTAGGATCACAGATCATGAACCATAATTATAATTTCAATGCCATAAATTAATGAATATGCTACAATCATTACCGCTGCAAAAAGTCAAACGTTCCGTTCGCAATCGCCTTCATGGTAAAAATCGCCATGAGGAAAAAAAATCCTAACTTTAGAATTATAAATATTATAAAACAAAATATTTATTAAATATCGGAATTTATGTGTGTGAAAGATATCAATATCTTGAAAATAATTTGCTCTCTAAGTTTGGAAATTCATTTGAAATATATTTTAGCCTCCTGGAAGAAAGAACATAATTAAATCATGGTGTTGGTTTGCCCTAAATGTTCAGAAGGGTGTGGTGTGAATATATGCCCAAGTTGACGATGAATGTGTTTCCCATATTTTCCCACGACGAATTAATCTTGATTCTGTTCTTTAATTTGCAAGATCGGCGTTTAAGAAACTCGTTTAACGCCAACATCATCGTGATGCCTGGTCTACAGTGTATTCAGCCTCTCCGAATCCCGGACTCGTCCTCACCATCAAGTTTCCCTATTAAATGCTTAAGCCATTATCTTGAAGTATATGAAAAGTTCCATAAATGTTCCCATATTCTTCTTCTTGAGTGAAAGTATCATAGTGGATGACATCAGACACCCCCTAAAAAGAATTAGGTGTACGCCACTGCTGAAGAAATGTTCCATGTATTTCACTGATATGGAATGGACGGTGTTGTTTCGATACTGTTAATAATTTATTAATGCTCTTGCTGGCAATCCGGTTATTTGTTGAATGTATTATGTTGAATGCATTATGTTGAATAAGATGCAATTACTATTGTAGAAATGTTCAACATTGACTGACTATATGCCGGGTTTCGTAGCACGACAAGGTCTGCTATTATATCGTGTGCTTTAACATGTTGCATATTAATGTCTCTGTATTCTGGCGTTCCACGGTGAATTTGTCAAGTCCGATTTGTAGCTGTGTTAATGTGTTCACTTGATAAAAATACAGTTTCTACTTACATCAGCCTCTTGGAGAAATCACTAATTTTAATTTTACCTGTCACTCGTAAATAAGTTATATCAAGTACCGGTATTTCACAAGCAAATTGTAATGCTAATATCATAGTGTGGACACACGCTTCCCGAAGGTAGAATGATCGTCTCCGCGCACATGTGTTTTAAATCAGCAATAGCACATACTAGAATGGAATGATCTCTCCGCACGTGTTACACATAGCACACCGGTTGTCCTGGTCACCTGATCCGTAGGAGTGTGGGGAGTTTCCACCCCTCATCTATTGCGTCATGACTTGTCAAAGCCGATAGGAGTTGAAGATATTCCACACTCGCTTGTGCTAAATTTTAGCTCAATGCCATAAGGATGGGTCCTTTTAGCAGCTAGAATAATTATGAAGAATGTTTCTTTAGCTCTGGGTCTGCTACAAACACATGCTGGAATACATTACAATATGTTACATTCATCAACCACTTCCAAGGTTGCTTTACGAATCTCGGCAATTAAAGATCACCAACATGGTGGATTTCAGTCACAGTAGGTCTATTGGTTACTTCACAAACAACCTTCAAACTCGAGTACACATAATACTTTGGTCGACAGTAGTCGCCTGCTTTTATTTCACGGATACCTTTTAACTTCAACTGCTGTTGCTTAATCCAACATTTTCATGCCATTCGCTCCAGAAGCCAGGCCATAACAAGAAGATATACGACTCGTCCGTGATTAACACAAAGTAGTAGACTGGTATTCCATAGTTTAGGGCTGCGACAACGCGGTCATGTAGCCCCGTGTACTTTGGGTGTGTGTAGAATCTGTCTGATAACCGTTGTTAACTGTGATAGCTGTATTAGTGTGTGTTATCTGTTTTTTCCTAATTGAAGTAAGGACTGCAGACAATAATTTCAAGTAGTTCCTACTTTCGCTACCAAATGCTACTGTCCAAGACACCTAGCTGTGAACTTGGCTACTACCAGATGCCATTCCAACCAGCGCCTGATATCGAACGTTGGAACTTAAGAGCATCAATCAAACCTAACCTACAAATTTAGCTTCACACAAGTTTAGTTAGTGGAAGGTTCTTTTACATGCCATAAATAAATAAATAAATAAATAAATAAATAAATAAATAAATAAATAAATAAATAAATAAATAAATAAATAAATGACATGGTCCCGCCTGTTTAACTTACCCTCCGAAGGAAGGCATACTGAGGGATTTATAACGCTCTTAAAAATCCGACGACTTCAGCCGGGTTTGAACCTGTGACCTTGCGCATAGATGCTCAGCATGCTACCAACTACGCCACCGAAGCCGACATTCACAATTCTACATAGATAAATAGATACAACCCGGACAACGTCGGTTTCAATAGCTAGTGCGTAATAAAAGATAAAAATCTATTATATATAATCCAAAATTGACTCATCGACGCAGGGCTCAAACCACTAGACCTAGAAAGCTGAAATTTGCATGTTGGTTGATCCGAGTATATAGAGGCTCACTAAGAAACGGTTTTTGAAAATTCAATTTGTAAGTGACTTTTTTCGGCCCTTTGGCTCTGAGCAAGGACAGTCGATACAAAGATCGGAATTAGCTCATTTTAAGCCGCCAGATACGAGAAGCAATACTCGGAGGTCCTGTAGGGACCCCGAAACACACCTTTTAAGTTCCTAAAATGAACGGTTTCGGAGATATTCCCAAATAACTGTGTTCTCTCTGAGAAACAGATCAACGTTACTATGGCAACCGCTGAAATTTCGCAGACTGGGGATAGTTTTCTGGCAATATCTCGAAAACCGTTCGTTTTAGGGCCTTAAAACGCGGGGTTCGGTTCCAAAAGTGGAAACCACTAACATTGCTCCTCGCATTGATACACGCAAACTGAGATATATTTTTTTATGGAGGTGGTTTCTGGGGTCGGATACGATCGTGATTTTGAGTCTAATTTTATACTCTTTGAACTGGTTATTGTAAGCAGGCTTTCGGATCTTTACTCTAATTTACAGTGTTAAGATGCTTTATATTTTGCACGGTATGCTTTCATTTTCTTTATCTATTTGTTTTTTGTTAACTGAATATTTCTGTTTGCCAATATTGATCTGCTCTTTTTCGTTTTTTACCATGATAAGCAACCCATATTCACAGACGAATGTGTCGTATTTTACCGGCTGTCACGTTAAATTATTATTTTTTTCTTAATTACTCTTACTGAGGAATTGGGCAAACTTATTTCAATAAAGTAGGTATTTTGTCTTTCACAGCCATTGAATCCCCGCACAAGGCACGGCTTAAACCTAGAAAAGTTGCTGAGTTGGACTAATGGACTAATGGTGCAGCAGAAAAGAGGAGAATTGAAGATTTTGAAATATGGTGATACAGAAGAATGATGATCAGATGGGTAGATAGGGTAACAAATGAAGAGGTATTAAGACGAGTGGGAGAGGAGAGATGTTTCTGGCGACTGCTAATGAAGAGAAGAGGTTTATTTTTTTTATTTTTTTTAGCGTATGGCTTTTAGTGCCGGGAGTGTCCGAGGACATGTTCGGCTCGCCAGTTTTGTAGCTGCTTCGAGACGGACACCCAATGGGTGAGCTACAAGTACCGTAGGGGAGGGAAGGAGGGAAGTTGGAATGTAAGGACGAGGAGTTGAAAGGTAGCGGCTGTGGCCTATAGGTAGGGACCAACCCCGGCATTTGCCTGGAAGGAAGATGGTAAACCACAGAAGACCATCTTCAAGGTTGCCGGCGGGGGGATTCGAACCTCCTCGCCTCCCGGAAGTGAGCGACTGCCATCAGTCATGCCGTAACCACCACGGCTAACTCACCCGGTAAGAGAAGAGGTAGGAGGGTAGGACACATATTAAGACACCCAGGAATAGCAAGCTTAGTTATGGATGGGAGGGTCGAGGACCAGAACTGTAGGGGTAAACCAGGGTTAAACAGATTGCCTCGGATGTAGGGTGTGTTAGCTATGTAGAGATGAAACGATTAGCTCAGGAGAGGGAGAAATGGATCGCTGCATCAAACCAGTTAAAAAACTGAAGACTCAAACAACAACAACAACAATCAGGAATTTTAATTACTTTAGAGAGGCATGTGAGACAAAAGGGTTGTTGGAGAATTTCAATCCCTGGGATGTAACACTGGAAGAGACTGCATAATGTACATCAGCGGCCAAGATGAGAGATATTTAACTATAGGTCTATTAATAGCGATATGTTGACGTCAAAATCATCAATAAGTATGGCCAAATTACATCCAGAATAGCTTAAGCAAGAATACTTTTAATTCCCCATATTCCGATAGATTTGCCATTCCAGTGTGCAAGAATGCAGTTCCCTCTTCAAACAATATTCGCAATTTCTTTAACAAAGCGCAATGACACACACTTAACAGTAGCACGTGTGCATTTAGACAAAACCATTTTTTCCCATGGGCAACTGTATGTGGCGTGCTCGCGAGCATCCGGACAACAAAATCGTTATATCTCAGCAGAAGATGGCAAAACCAAAAACGTAATTTTAAAATGTGTTAACATAATGTAACATAGAAACCTGCAGACTTTCGCAACTTTATAAAATTCCCACTTTGCTGCTCATATCAATATACTGTATTTATCAGAATATTCAGAATTAGAATGGGCCCACCTGTAGCCGCGATTGCTGTAAGCGAATAGACCAATTATCAGCAATAATGCATCGTCCCCATTGTCTTGATCGCGGGCGAAGCCTCGGGTACCTTCTAGTATAATATATTTTAGATCAGAAGGGCCTAGGACCTTCGTTAAGGTTGGTATTAGTTTAGATGAACGTGCTTCAGGAATCCATCCCCAAGATGGTGGTCAAGTATTACCATATCCATGATGCGGAGCGCTGTGTGTTAATGTCGTTATCCCGAGTGGACGCGACTTGGTTTCATCTCTCTGAGGTACAAACGTGATTATCTCTGAGGGACGGTGCTGCTCTCTGCTTCTGTTATATGATATGTGGAGAAAAATAACTGCCGCCCGTCTAGCAGTGGCAATGACACGCTAAATACAGCTCTGCATCTCATTAATGGAAATGGAACTTTTATTTATATAGAAACATTGTAAAAGTCTCTCAAAACTATTCTTCTTTTTATATCCCTTAACAAGTAGTTCCGTGAAGAACTATGCAGCCTATTTTCATATAACCTACTTATGTTAATTACCTCTATCAACATACAAAATTTCAGTTTGATTGCTGTAATAGATTCGTAGATATTGAGAACCGTCTAAATATTTCGGACGGTCGCCATGTTGGATTTTTATATATGTAGGTCTTAGAGTTATGTACTGTTACATGAAGATTATTGTTTACGTGTAGCATTCAAACTTCAATCGCATGATTAGGACAGCACAGCTGCCATCTTGTGGTTATGGAAACAGTTGAAAAAATTAGACGCCAGTGGATCAACATTTGTATAAGCATTTAACGTGCAAAGTTTCACTGCACTCGACTGGTTAAATCGCGAGAAACGTCCATTTAAATAGTTATACTTCACGTCGCCGCCACGTTGGATGTGTGCTTACCTGGTTACTGAAAGTCCTATAGGTGAACTTATGTTCATAGCCCCTATGAACATAAAAAAAAAACAGTTTGATTGCTGAAATAGATTCGTAGATATTGAGATCCATCTAATATTTCGGATGATCGCCATGTTGGATTGTTATATGTATAGAGTATAGGCCATAGAGTCATGTACCAATAAAGGAAAGTTATTGCGTAGGTTCATTATTCGAACTTTCACTTCGATCGCATGATTACGACACAAGAAATAAAAACTTCATTTTAAAATTCGCACAGCCGCCATCTTGAGGTTATGTAAACATTTGAACTAAATTAGATATCAGTGAATTACAATGTGTATAAAAATTTGCTGTACCAAGTTTCATTGCGTTTGGATCATCAAATCGCGAGAAAAGTCTATTTAAAATTTCAAATTCGCTTGGCCGCCATGTTCGTTTTGTAGTTAACTGGTTTTTGAAAGTCTTATAGATGAACTTCCAGTAGTGCCCTTTATATCCGTACACAATTTCCGGGTGATACCGCTAATCGTTTCAGAGATAGAGAATGCCGGTGAAATATTTCGCACAGCCGCCATCTTGCGGTTATGTAAACAATTGAATGAAGTTATATGTCCGTGCATTACAATGTGTATTAACATACACGGTACCAAGTTTTATTGCGTTTGGTTCGTTAAATCGCGAGAAACGTCTATTTAAAAGTCACAACTTCGCTTGGCCGCCATGTTGGTTTTGTAGTTACTAGGTTTTCAAACGTCACATAGGTAATCTTCTAGTAGTTCCCTTTATCACCGTAAAATATTCCAGGGTGATATCGGTAATAGTTTCGGAGATATTAAGGGACACTAGGGGTGAGTTTTTAGGCAAAAATGACAAAATAATTGTATTTTGTTTTTCACATATATACATCTTATGGACCCCTGTGGATAATTTCAGTAAAAAAGTTTTCATGCACTGCCATTTCTAAAGGCTCAGCGACAGTTTTAAATATCATCTGCGTAAAAAGAAGATGGAAGGCAAATCATAGAAAGTAGCCTATACTTTTAAAACTAGAAATCCTAGAAAGTCGTAGGTTAACTCAAACGAAAGGTCTCTACGCTCTTTATCTCTACAACAAAACATTGCATTTTTCTGATTTTTTCCAAAGAAGTTTCATTGGTTGAGCCAAACTGGTTAATATAGCATGCGGTTTATAAAAATGCTTTTATCTCCAAACAACATTTTTAGGTAATCAAAATGCTCCATGTGCATGAGATATTCGCCAATTAGGTAGATTTCTTTAGAAAGCTAACTATTGCAATGGGTCCCATGTTTCGACTTCCGGAAAATGTCGACATATCTTCGCGTTTCACATCCCCCAGACCCCAAAACCACCGTCAGTTCAAAAGTTTATATATAATTTATGTATATATGTATCTATCTATCTATCTATCTATATATATATATATATATATATATATATATATATATATCAGTTTCTTGTGGACACGATAACTGCCGTAATTTTGCACCAATCACTTTGAATTTTTTACATAATATGTATCCCTATAAAATCTCGGTCGAGTTCGTTAATGGGCAAAATCGGTCAAAGGGGGTAAAAATGGGGGGCTTTTTCCGAGAAAGTGAAATATCGCTATAACTCTCTTAATACATGAAATATCGAATCCCTTTAAAGTTCATAATGTGTGTCGGATAAGTGCCAAAAATTTATGTCAAATAAGTTTTTTGATAGCACCAACCATTGACCAAAGGGGTGGGAAAAAGTGGGTTTTTCGGGAAACATTAATCATATCTCTGTTAATAGGCACAATATCAAAACCGCACAAAATGGACAATATTCCTCCAATAATTACCTAAAACGTTTGTCTGAAAGAATTTTTGATATGACCCACCATTGCGCCACGGGGTGAACAAAATGATTTAAATTATAAGAAAATGCCAAGTGCCAAGAGAGGTTGCCATGACAACTTTACTTTTAATTGATAAGGGATGACCATCAGCAGTTGCTATGACAACGCCACTGCACGAGATCACATTCAGTTTTCATATGTCAGTGGGAAGCGACTTCGGTATCGGAACTGGTAGCATGCTGAATTTCTATGCCCAAGGTCGCGGGTTCAAACCCGGCTGAAGTCGTCGGATTTACTAAGAGCGCTAAAAAACCTGAGTTTGCTTTCCTTCGGAGGGGAAGTTCCAACGTTCGTTGCGAGTTGCTGATTGAGGTGGCATCTAGTAGCCAAGTTCACAGCTAGGCGTCGTTGACGGCAGTATTTTAGGTAGATTTCATTAGAAAGCTAACTATTGCAATGGGTACCATGTTTCGATTTCCGGAAAATTTCGACATATCTTCGCGTTTCACATCCCCCAGACCCCAAAACCACCGTCAGTTCAAAAGTTTATATATAATTTATGTAATATATGTATATATGTATATCAGTTTCTTGTGGATACGATAACTGCCGTAATTTTGCACCAATCACTTTGAATTTTTTACCGAATATGTATACCCATAAAATCTCGGACGAGTTCGTTACTGGGCCAAATCGGTCGAAGGGGATGAAAATGGGGGACTTTTTTTTTCGAAAAAATGAAATATTGCTATAACTCTCTTAATATGTGAAATATCGAATCCGTTCAAAGTTCATACTATGTGTCGGATAAAGCTCAGAAATTTATGTTTGAAACGTTTTTTGATAGCACCAACCATTGACCAAAGGGGTGGGAAAAAAATGTTTTTTTCGGGAAACATTAATCATATCTCTGTTAATAGGCACAATATCAAAACCGTACAAAATGGACAATATTCCCCTAATAATTACCTAAAACGTTTGTCTGAAAGAATTTTTGATATGAGCCACCATTGCGCCAAGGGATGAGAAAAATGATTTCGGAATTATAAGAAAATGCCAAGAGCTAACATTGGTTGACATGGCAACACTACTAAATTGATGAGGGATGAGCCATCAGACGTTGCCATGAAAACGCACTTGCGCGAGATCAGATTCAGATTTCCATCTGACTAAGTGTGAAGCGGCTTCGGTGACGTAAGTGGTAGCATGCTGAACTTCTATGCCCAAGGTCGCGGGTTCAAAGCCGGCCAAAGTCGTCGGATTTTCTAAGAGCGCTAAAAATCCCTCAGTAAGCTTTCCTTTGGAGGGGAAGTTCCAACGTTCGTTGCGAGTTGCTGATTGAGGTGGCATCCAGTAGCCAAGTTCACAGCTGGGTGGCGTTGACGTTAGTATCTGGTAGCAACATTAGGAACTACTGCTTGAAATTTAGCGTCTGCATTCCTTACCTGAATTACAGACTAATACAGCCATCACAATTCACACCGTTTATCAGACAGATTCTACACTCACCCAAAGTACACGGGGTTATATGACCGCGTTGTCGCAGCCCCTAAACTGAGGAACCAACCAACATCTCTGCGGGAGATATAATTTTGCGTGAAGAAGTAACAGACCGTTACATAGTTACACATCAGTGTCGAAACCTTGCATAAGGACAGTGTGACCACAAGTATAACAAGTAGTTCCGTGAAGAACTGTACAGCCTATTTTCATATATCCTGCTCATGTTAATTGCCTCTATCAACATACAAAATTTCAGTTTAATTGCTGTAACAGATTCGTAGATATTGAGAACCGTCTAAATATTTCAGACGGTCGCCAGGTTGGATTTTTATTTTTGTACTATTATATTAAGATTATTGTGTAAGTGTGGTATTCAAACTTCAATCGCATGATAAGAACACAAGAAGTAAAAACGAGATTTTAGAATTACGCACAGCAGCCATCTTCTGATTATGCAAACAATTGAAATAAATTAGATGCCAGTGGATCAACATTTGTGTAAGCATTTAAAACGTGCAACGTTTCACGGCACTCGGATAGTTAATTCGCGAGAAACGTCCATTTAAATATTTATACTTCGCGTCGCCGCCATGTTGGATTCGTGCTCACGAGGTTACTGAAAGTCCTTAGGTGAACATATGTTCATAGTCTCTATGAACATAAAAATTTCAGTTTGGTTGCTGTAAAAGATTCATATATTTTCAGAACCGTCTAAATATTACGGAAGCTTGCCATTTAAGATTGTTATATGTATAGGCCATAGAGTTATGTACCATTCAAGGTCACTTATTGCCTAGGTTCATTATTCAAACTTTCACTTCGATCGCATGATTACGACACAAGAAATAAAAACTTAATTTTAAAATTTCGCACAGCCGCCATCTTGAGGTTATGTAAACAATTGAATTAAATTAGATGGCAGTACATTACAATCTGCAAAATCATTTACTGTACCAAATTTCACTGCGCTCAGAGAGTTAACTCACGAGAAAAGTCTATTAAAATATTTCAAATTCGCTTGGTCGCCATGTTCGTTTTGTACTTTACTGGTTTATGAATTATACATAGGTAAACTTGTATCAGTACCCTTTATCACCGTACAAAATTGCAGGGTGATATCTGTAATAGTTTCGGGGATATAGAATGTCAGTGAAATATTTCGCACAGGCGCCATTTTGAGGTTATGTAAACAATTGAACTAAATTAGATTCCAGTGCATTGCAATGTGTATAAATATTTGCTGTACCAAGTTTCATTACGTTTGGATAGTTAAATCGCGAGAAAAGTCTATTTAAAAGTCTCCACTTCGCTTGGCCGCCATGTTGGTTATGTAGTAACCAGGTTTTTGAAAGTTTCATAGTTGAACTTCTAGTAGTACCCTTTATCACCGTACACAATTTCAGGGCGATATCCGTTATAGTTTCGGAGATACTGAATGCTAGTGAAATATTTCGCACAGCCGCCATGTTGGATTGGTGACACGTAACAAAATTCGATGGGCACGGTCGACGTCGCCGGGAATAGTGCTATGTACTTACCGAGTTTCACTGAAATCGCTCCAGCCGTTTAGATTTTATTAGGGGGGGACACACACCCACACCTCACACACACACACACACACGCACACACACACGGACAAAAGGTGATCTCATAAGCCTATTTTTTCAAAATTGAAAATTGGCTAAAAATGGACTCCAAATTACAAGAAGGTTACCGTCCCCGTAAGACAATAAAATGTTTAAAATATGTTTAAAATGAAGACAAACAAAGTTAATTAATCTCCAATTATAAAATACTTTCACGCGATAAATGAGGTCTGATCCTTCTACGAAAACCTGCATATTCTGCCTATTTTCGCCTATCTCCAAGTTTTTCCGGTGAAATCTACCTCCGCCTTCCGGCGTGCCGAGAGGACTGTTTTTACTTAAAAGTCACTGGATCTTCAGAAACACATGTGTTGTAAGATAACATTGCGATATCTCCAGTCACTTTGTAAATTACACACCAAAAAAATAAAAAACTATGAAAAATTATCAAAATTCATAAAACGTGATGGCACATCAATAAAAATTTAATCTTACAGCATACATGTATCACTTTCCTGATATGTCTCAATGTTATAATATTAAGAATAGTTTTATGTATATGTAATGAAAATATCAAGCGTTTTACACAATTTCTAATGCGCATGGAGCATTTTGATTACACGGTATATTTTAATAATATAATTAGTAAAAAATCCATTCGATTTCATCCAATTGTTTTCAAATTTGGTATGTTACTTAGTGTTACTATTGTAAATACGCAGTTTAAATTTCAACTCATTCTGATAAAAAAATGTGGAAGTTGAAAAACTCAGCCCTAGTGTCCCTTAAATGCTGGTGAAATATTTCGCACAGCCACCCTGTTGGATTGGTGAGGCGTAACAAAATTTGAAAGGCACGGTCGGGGTCATCCGGATTAGTGCTACGAACTTACCGAGTTTCATTGAAATCGCTCCAGCCGTTTAGAAGTTATTAGGGGGGGAGACACACACACACCATATCCCACACGCACACACAGACAGACACACGGACAATAGGTGATATCATAAGCCTATTTTTTTTTTCATAAATGAAAATAGGCTAAAAATTAAAGTTATTCGACATTGTGCGATCTGAAACAGAAGCCTGTCTCGACAATTGGCCCAAGATAGACATTTCAGTGTTATCTTATTCATATTACTCGTACAGCTGTCCACAACAATTACTGGTACGCGCCAAAAATAACCTAAAAAGTTACATGTCATTAAAATATGAACAAGAAGTTCCGTGACGAACAAAATAGCCTACTTTTCTTAAAATTTTAGATTCATGCCAATGATTAATCTATATGGATCTATCTAGAATAATGACGAAATTAAGCTGGTAATATCGAAATTCTAATTAGATCGAAATATACCTGGCATAATGTAGCCTAATAGAGAAATACAGTTGGCAGCCCTGGTGACTGAATATATTCTTGGTTCCATCTCTTAAGGTACAGAATATAAAATTTGGTTGAAGTTCAATGGATAGCATGGACGTTACATGCCGTTAGACATTGGATCTATCAGCGAGCGTAAAATCTTGTTGGCAACAATGTCATGCATGTGTTCGTCAGAAATAATCTGAAATAATATGATCTATTGTTGTGCCAATTTTGGATGAAATCCATTAGTTAGTATCGAAGTTCATGGTATTTTAAAATTGGACCTATCAGCAGGCAGCACTGACGTATATTAGTTACTCCAAATTAATCTAGAATGTCAGGTACTTAATGTGCGCAAAGTTTAGAGCTGTTGGCTTGCATACTTTCTGTTATATTGATATTAGGGTAAAAATATAAACAGCATTTATTAACAGTTGGCAGCCCTGATTGCTCTTAAGAATACGCATAGCCATGTCTGTTATTGTACACATAGCACATACGAAATTTGGTTGAAATCCAATTGATAGTATAGAAGTTACATGTATTTAAAATTTGGTCCTATCAGCAGGCTTAGAATCACGTTGGTAGCACTGACATACATTAGTTGCTCCAAATTATTCTAAAATGTCAGGCACTATACGTGTGCAAAGTTTAAAGCTGTTGGCTCAACTACTTTCTGATATATTGGTATTTGGATGAAAAATAGAAAGAGCATTTATTGACAGTTGGCAGCCCTGGTGGCTGTTAAGAATACGCTCGGTCATATCTGTTTATGGACACATACTACATACCAAATTTGGTTAAAATCCAATTGATAGCGTAGGAGTTATATTCATTTAAAAATTGGACTTATCAGTAGGCTTAGAATCAGTTTGGCAACACTGTCATGTATGGCCCTTTGAAAATTAAACTGAAGTATTATAATATATGTGTGTGTACCAATTTTGGAATAGTTTCCATGTATACATTCCAAGATATCCAACATGGAGCTCAAATTTCAATTGCGATTTTTCAGCAGTTAGTAGCACTGACATCATTTTCAAGTATGTCATTGAGATGTACCGGTATAGATCTTTACTCATACTAAATTTGGTTTCGATTGCTGCAGCCATTTAGGAGTTGATAGGGGGGGGGACACACACAGACAGACAGACATTCTCCCGGATCGATCTCATAAGTCTACTTTTTCCTCATTTTTGCAAAATGTGAAAAGTAGGCTAGTAAATAAATACGCTGTGGACGGATTTCTTTTGACAAAAAATTAATGACGGATATTAAAACTGCTCCGAATACACTCCGTATTGTAAGGTCTCCCGAGTGAAAGACTTCAAGTATTTAGGTGAATGGATCAATGAAACTGGCAACGAAAGAAAATCGATAGAAGCAAGACTACAGAAAATCGAAACTGCTTTCCATTTGACAAAACAAGTTTATACGAAAGAAAAACTCTCTTGGAATTGTAAAATTCAACATTATAAAACAGTAGTCTTGCCTGCAGCCCTTTATGCAGCCGAGACACGTAATCTACAACATAAAGCACTGAGAAATCAATTGGAGATTAAGGAACGCAATATCATGCGAAACATTTTGGGACCAAGAATTAAAGATGGAATTCACCTTCCGAAACCTAATTCTGACGTCTATTTGAAAATTACTAAAATCACAGACACAATCCGTATGAGAAGGATCCAATTCATGGGACATTTGGACAGAATGGACCCAACTACACACATCAAAAAAAGTTTTGCATCACCTCGGTTCCAAGAGTTCCGGAACCGTTAAATACAAAGGGAATAGAGATCAACACAAACAACATTTCAGCTCGTTTTATTGCTCATGAGACCCACACATTGCATGTTGTACCATCATACAGCTAGACTTTCAGCATTTGTGGTCCAGATTGCAGTACACACCACTACCACTAATACCCAGTAGCACGTCCTCTTGCATTGATGCATGCCTGTATTCGCCGTGGCATACTATCCACAAGTTCATCAAGACACTGTTGGTCCAAATTGTCCCACTCCTCAACGACAATTCGGCGTAAATCTCTCAGAGTGGTTGGTGGGTCAAGACGTCCATAAACAGCCCTTTTCAACATATCCCAGGCATGTTCGATAGGGTTCATGTCTGGCGAACATGCTGGCCACTGTAGTCGAGCGATGTCGTTATCTTGAAGGAACGCATTCACAAGATGTGCACGATGAGGTCGAGAATTGTCGTCCATGAAGACAAATGCCTCTCCAATATTCTGCCGATATGGTTGCACTATGGGTCGGAGGATGTCATTCAGGTATCGTAAAGCCGTTTCGGAGCCTTCCATGACCACCAGTGGCGTACGTCGGCCCCACATAATGCCACCCCAAAACATCAGGGAACCACCACCTTGCTGCACTCGCTGGACAGTGTGTCTAAGACGTTCAGCCTGACCAGGGTGCCTCCAAACACGTCTCCGACGATTGTCTGGTTGAAGGCATATGCGACACTCATCGGTGAAGAGAACGTGATGCCAATTCCGTGGGGTCCATTCAGCATGTTGTTGGGCCCATCTGTACCGCGCTGCATGGTGTCGGGGTTGCAAAGCTGGACCTCGCCATGGACGTCGGGAGTGAAGTTGCGCATCATGCAGCCTATTGCGCACAGTTTGAGTTGAAACACGACGTCCTGTGGCTGAACGAAACGCATTATTCAACATGGTGGCATTGCTGTCAGGGTTCCTCCGAGCGGCAATCCGTAAGTAGCGGTCATCCACTACAGTAGTAGCCCTTGGGCGGCCTGAGCGAGGCCTGTCATCGACAGTTCCTGTATCTCTGTACCTCCTCCATGTCCGAACAACATCGCTTTGGTTCACTCTGAGACGCCTGGAAACTTCCCTTGTTGAGAGCCCTTCTTGACACAAAGTAACAATGCGGACGCGATCGAACTGCGGTATTGACCTTCTAGGCATGGTAGAACTACAGACAACATGAGCAGCGTACCTTCGTCCTGGTGGAATGACTGGAACTGATCGGCTGTCGTACCCCCTCCGTCTAATAGGCCCTGCTCATGCATGGTTGTTTACATCTTTGAGCAGTTTTAGTGACATCTATGAACAGTCAAAGGGACTGTATCTTGGATACAATATACACAGTCAACGTCTATATGCCGGAGATCTGGGAACCGAGGTGATGCAAAACTTTTTTTGATGTGTGTAGGTTAACAAATAAAATCTATTCATTTTTGCAGAAAAGGGCAACAAGGTCCAATTGGTACAAACAGGCGGAAAAGGACTTGGCTGAATTAGGTTTCCCTAATCTCAAGGATCGAGAGGAAATTAGGAAAATTACTCATACATGGAGTTTTGAGGCAGAAGAGAGAAGACATACCAGACACGTCTGGTCGCAGCAACGAAGACTTGCTCAATCGTTGCGCATGAAGAGTTATTGGGCAAACATCAAGGCCAAGAAGTGTTGATTCCGCGTGGTCCTAGGAGACCCATTCGCGCAGAAGAATACACTGTGGTTGTTATGTGTTCTTCTCCCCCTTCATGCAATAAATATTATTATTATTATTATTATTATTATTATTATTATTATTATTATTATTATTATTATTATTATTACAAGAGACTAAATTACCGTACATTATACCATCACTACCACCTGGATTGTCCAACATGATCAGCCAACAACTAGCTATACGTAGCATTAAAAACTTCTTTTTTTTAGCGTATGGATTTTAGTGCCGGGAGTGTCCGAGGACATGTTCGGCTCGCCAGTTTTGTTGTAGCTGCTTCGAGGTGGACACCCAATGGGTGAGCTACACGTACTGTAGTGTGTGGAGTGTTGTCAGGGAGGAAAGGTCAGGCGCGGATCTAGAGTTGGTTTTGGGGGGGGGGGGGGTCAGAGAATCGATGTAGAGTTTGGCTTTGCGGGGGGGGGGGGGCAGGCGGAGGGGGGCGTCAGAGAATCGAAATTGTTAAGAAAAATGGTATCACTAAAAACGCAATCACAAAATAACCAAACGTACAAAACCAGACCAATTTTTTTGCAAGCTACATGGATAGAAATTTGATGCGTTTAGTGCACCAAAAATATTCGTACAAATTGCAACGGCGTGTTTTGCGACTTTTACATCGAGCTTCGAGAAAAGGATGAAGGTACGTTACAGTTTCGGCAAGTCGATTTGGTACCGACAAAGGAAGAAAGTCACTGCTTAAATTGCCAACCAAGCTTGCGGTTTGGACGTCGGCAAAAATTTTTGGTGCGAAAAAAGTCCCAGTTTCCTATCCGTGCATTGCTGCACATTCATCGTGACATCACTATAAACATCGATTCGGTGATCACAAGGTTTGCTAGACAAAATAGACGAGTTGATTTTGTTGTATAACTAATAGTTATTATACAAGAGGTTTGAAGTTGTAAATATGTACAGTTGTCATTAAGTTTTATTTGTCTGGTAATTGTGTTTTCGTTTTTTGAGTTTGCAAAAAAGTTTGGTCTCCGTTTGGGGGGGGGGGGGGGTCATGACCCCCGTGACCCCCCCCCCCCTTGAATCCGCGCCTGGGAAAGGTTGAATGAAAGGACAAGGAGTTGGGAGGAGGTAGCGGCTGTGACCTATAGGTAGGGACCAACCCCGGCATTTCCGTAACGACCACGGCTAACTCACATTAAAAACTATTAATTTACCTAAATAAACATTAACTTATAAAATGAACTTGTTATTATAACTACTATAGTGGAACTATTTGAGTCTTAAATTATGTACATTAATATTTTTCTTATTATCACCTATAATGTTAAATCCATATAATAAAATGAAAAAAAAAAACAGAACAAATTAAAAAAAAAAAATATAGGTATACATTTTAAAAAAATATTCAAACAAAACATTTTTATGCATTCACTCTTGTATTGAAATACAATCTGTACATATGTTGTAAATAATAATTAATGTCTCACAGATAATCTGTACTGGATTTGCCATCAGATTCGTGATACATATCACATTAATGTAATATCAATAGTATTTAATAAATAAATTAAAATTAAATTAAATTATAATTATTATTATTATTATTGTTAAGGAGAGCGCTAAAAAGACCAAAGCTAGCTTTTGGTGGTGGCTCGTATCTTGTTTTTATCTTCCCAAAAACCATTCATCCGTTCACTGTGTGCCTTCTTCTCTTCATCTGTCCATTTACGCTTATTTCTTTTGGATTTTGAACTAAATTCAAATTTCTGTTTGTTTGGGTTGTTTTTTTTCAATTAGTTTAAGTAGTTCCAACTTTTGCTGCCAAACGCCACCGTCAACGACAACTAGTTCTGAACTTGTTTACTAGATGCCACCGCAGTCGGCTCCTGGCGACGAACGTTGGAACCTAAGAGCGTTAGTGAAATCTTACCTATAATTTAGCTTTACACAAGTATAATTAGTGGAAGTTTCTTTTACATGCCGGGGCGTGGTGGCGTAGCGGTCAATCTGTATCCGTCTCACCAAAGCGGACCGGGTTCGATTCCCGGTTGATGCATTTGAGATTTTCGAAGTGAAATGCCATGTCCTGTGGTTCGGATTCCACGTAAAAAGGAGGTCCCGTGGCTCATGATAGCGAGATTAACTGTCACGTAAAACCACAAGCTTCCTTCTTCTTTTTGACATCAGAATGATATTATCTATTTTCAGGTCCGTATTGAATATGTTTACTAACAAAACTAACAATTCTCCGTCTTTTCAATACAATATTAATAGTCTATTTATACAATTGGGTACATGTTTCGCACAAACGTTAGTGTTTCCTCAGCCCAAATATGCATTAAGACATAAACAAATATTACGCACTTCAGCCCAAATATGCATTAAGACATAAACAAATATTACGCACTTATCAAAAATACTTGTTTATGTCTTAATGCATATTTGGGCTGAGGAAACACTAACGTTTGTGCGAAACATGTACCCAATTGTATAAATAGACTATTAATATTGTATTGAAAAGACGGAGAATTGTTAGTTTTATTAGTCTTTTTCACATGCCATAAATCTATGACCTTGGCCCGCCGGCTTTACTTCCCCTCCGAAGGAATGCATACTGAGGAATTTTTAACGCTTTTAAAAAATCCTATGATATCGGCCGGGTTTGAACCCGTATGGTGATATGTAATTGTTGTAAGTGTTGCATAGTTTCTTTGTACCTAGAAGTATCGAATTTCGACGTAGTAATTATGTTGAAAATTCATTATTATTATTATTATTATTATTATTATTATTATTATTATTATTATTATAGCTTGCCACGATGGGTGAGTGGATAGCGTGTCGGTCTACTAACCCCAAGATTGCAGGTTCGCTCCTGGCCGTGGTAAGTGATTCTTGAAAGGCGGCAAAAATTCCACTCGCATGTCATACGATGTTGGCATGTCAAATAACCCATTTCAATTCAGTAGGCCGTGTTCGTAATGGGAGTTTCCGCCAACAGAAAGTTCTTCGTTTCTTGACTAGAAAGCGCTATAGTGTTCAAGGAGATTAGATATCTAACCACCTTCACTTTCATAGTGATTCAAGGAACAACGAAATTCGACATGCAAGCTACCCTCTGGCTGTCAAATAACAAAGCTTGCACCCGGTACCCTAGGCCATACGATATTATTATTATTATTATTATTATTATTATTATTATTATTATTATTATTATTTTATTATTATTATTAATAATAATTACTAACGCACACAAATTATAAAGATACAATAAAAGATATAGGAACATGTCCATTCTGTGCAAAAGTCCACAATTGATTTCCCACGTCTTTTGCAGTGAAGCATATGATATCCGTCACAGAATTCACAGTCATGGCAACGTTTGGTCTTGTACAACTTGTGGTGACAGCTTCAGTCCAGACTCCATCCAAATATCCTCTCTTTTGTGCGCTCTTTCTTCTGCAAGCGTCCGTAGATGGTAGCAAGAGTTTGTGTCTCAGGTCCTCTAAGTCTAAGGGGGCAGGGTAATGAGCCCTAATTAGCCCTTTTGATGTCAAGCCAAGTGAAATGAAATTACCTCTTAAACTACCTAAGATAGAATGTTGATATTTTTCTGTAGCAGGTAAATATATTTTAAACGTACTAATAATTACTAGGTTTCGTTTGTTTTATTAAAACACCTTTTAAGTTGTTTTTATTTTTAGCCTACTTTTCACATTTTGCAAAAAAGAGGAAGTAGACCTATGAGATCAATACGGGAAAATGTGAGTCTGTCTGTCCTTCTGTCTGTCTGGCTGTGTGTGTGCCCCCCGCCCCGTATCAACTCTTAAACGGCTGCAGCAATCGAAACCAAATTTAGTATGAGTAAAGATGTATACGGGAATATCTCAAGCCCATATTTGGAAATGATGTCAGTGCTAGCAACTGCTGAAAAAACACACTAGAAATTTGAGCTCCATGTTGGATATCTTGGAAGGTATGCATGGGAGCTATTCCAAAATTGGCACAGATGTAGATAATACTATTTCAGTTTAATTTCCAGGAGGCCATACACGACAGTGTTGCCAAAATAATTTTAAGCCTTCTGATATGTCCAATTTTTAAATGCATGTAACTTCTACACTATCAATTCGATTTCAACCAAATTTTGTATGTAATATGTCTACATAAGCAGATATGAATGAGCGTATTCTTAAGAGCCAGCAGGGCTGCCAACTGTTAATAATTGCTCTCTCTATTTTGTTAATCCAAATACCAATATATCAGCAAGTATGCAAGCCGGCAGCTTTAAACTATGCACACGTATTGTACCTGACATTTTAGATTAATTTGGAGTAACTTATATACGACAGTTCTACCAACATTATTCTAAGCCTGCTGATAGGACCAATTTTTAAATACATGTAACTTCTATACTAACAGTTGGATTTCAAACTGATTTCGTATGTGCTATGTGTATAATATAACAGATATGACTATAGTATTCTAAAGAGCAATCGGGGCTGCCAACTGTTAATAAATGCTGTATATATAATTTTTTACCCTAATATGAATATATCAGAAAGTAAGCCTTCGTGGCTTAGGCGGCAGCACGACGGCCTCTCACCGCTGGGTCCGTGGTTCAAATCCCGGTCACTCCATGTGAGATCTGTGCTGGACAAAACGGAGGCAGACAGGTTTTTCTCCGGGTACTCCGGTTTTCCCTGTCAAAATTTCATTCCAGCAACACTCTCCACTATCATTTCATTTCATCTGTCATTCATTTAATCATTGCCCCAGAGGAGTGCGTCAGGCCTCGGCAGCCGGCACAGTTCATATCCTCGCCGCTAGATAGGGGCTTCATTCATTCCATTCCTGACCCGGTCGGAGACTGGAAGCAGGCTGTGGATTTTCATTTCATGAATATATCAGAAAGTATGCAAGCCAACAGCTCTATACTTTGCACACGTATAGCACCTGACTTTCTAGATTAATTTGGAATAATTAATATAAGTCAGTGCTGCCAACATGATTCTATACCTGCTGATATGTCCAATTTTAAAGTACATATAACTTCTATACTAACAAATGGATTTCATGCGAAATTAGCACAACAAGATATCATAATATTCCCGATTATTTCTAACCAGCACACGCATGACATTGTTGCCAACATGCTTTTACACGTGCTGATAGATCCAATGTCTAACTGCATGTAACGTCCATTGGACTTCAACCAAATGTTGTATTCTGTACCTTAAGAGATGGGACTAAGAATATATTCAGTCACCAGGACTGCCAACTGTAGTGCTGTGTTAGGCTACATTATACCAGGAATATTTCGAACTAATTGGACATTTCGATATTACCAACTTAATTTCGTCATTATTCTAGATAGGTTCGTATAGTGTAGAATAATCATTGGCATGAAAAGTAGGCTCTTTAGTTCGTCACGGAACTTCTTGTTAAATATTCGTATTTAAATCGGATGTTTAACATAATTTTGACATCCAACACAATCTTATTCCTTCTGACTTCACTCAGGGGCAGATGACCTCGTAGTTCCACCCCTTAAAATCTCAATAACTAACTAACAGCTCACTCACCATACATGGTGTAATTGATATAATGGAAGTCCGTTACACTGGTGATAGAAGAGACTATTGTAAGCTTCCTAGGTTAAAAAAAAAATTGTCACCTATCTTTAAATCGAAAATTTATCATTAAAAAGTCAATGTTTTTAGGTTTTTCCGAAATTCTTCAAACAGAAGGTGAGGCAGCAGGCTGGGGGAAACGAGGCGGAGCGAGGTGGGACGTTGCGCAGAGGAGAAGTAATCGGAGCGTTGATCTTACTAGTTGAGGGGAGGTATCAGCTCTTACGAGGAAAGCGAGCGATACCCGTCTCGTAAGAAAATTTGTATTGTTGTTGTTGTTGTTGTTGTTGTTGTTGTTGTTGAAATTACACGCAATATCTTGGGACGTTATGACCAGTAGTATTGTGTAGCCTACTTTGTAAGTGTCATTGCCGTCCGGCACTTTAATGAAATACAGTGTGACAAAATTCCGGCATCCCGTATTCTGTTCGGAACTAGCATTTAAGACGGAAGGAATATACTTGATACATTGTTTGAGAGGATTGGCAATTTTGGTCATTTAGCCCCATGTGGTTGGGTGTGGGAAGAATTTGTCTGATAACCTGTGTTTTTGTGGTTTCTTTAGTAATGTGGGTATTTGTAATTCAGGTGAGGATTGGGATGGAGGCGGCCGTGGATTTAAGTTAGGAACCATACCAGCATTTGCCTGGGGTAGAAGTGGGAAACCATGGAAAACTAATTCCAAGATTTAATACTAGTATGGTACCACATGTACATAATAATAATAATAATGATAATAATAATAACATTAAAGTCAATATAGCGAGTTGGTTGGCCCTATCAAGAGGCAATGGCATTTAGAACGGATAAAAACCATACTTATCATTGTCTCAAATACGGGCGTGATCCCAAGTACCTTGCTCCAAGACCTTAAAGAACTGGTTCTGGATACTCAAATGGACAAACTAATGCAGAAGGCAGTAGTTCTCTCAACAACCCAAATCGTCTGGAAATTCATGGGTAGCGATTTCGACTTAACAGCTTAGAAGTGGCTGTTTCAGTAGCAATACTTTGGTTCCCTGAAGCCCGTATAGTTATGTTGTGATGAACCAGCAATGTGTTATATGTACTGTATAAAACAATAATAATAAGTAAATGATAGTTTTTTTTTTTTTTTTTTTTTTTTTTTTTTTTTGCGTATGGCTTTTAGTGCCGGGAGTGTCCGAGGACATGTTCGGCTCGCCAGTTTTGTAGCTGCTTCGAGACGGACACCCAATGGGTGAGCTACAAGTACCTTTGGGGAGGGAAGGAGGGAAGTTGGAATGTAAGGACGAGGAGTTGGAAGGTAGCGGCTGTGGCCTATAGTTAGGGACCAACCCCAGCATTTGCCTGGAAGGAAGATGGGAAACCACAGAAGACCATCTTCAAGGTTGCCGGCGGGGGGATTCGAACCTCCTCGCCTCCCGGATGTGAGCGACTGCCATCAGTCATGCCGTAACCACCACGGCTAACTCACCCGGTAGTAAATGATAGTGAGGCTGTGTAACTCATGTAGTAGAGTGTTATCCTTCTCGAGGGTTCGATCTAGTCTGAGTCATGTAATACATGAAGGTGAACAAATACGACAGTCTTATGCCGATGGATGTAATTGCACGTACATGAAATTCTGTGAATACAACATTCTGGAATCTCGACATCCCCGCCAAAAATAGTGTGTCCAACAACATATTATTATTATTATTATTATTATTATTATTATTATTATTATTATTATTATTATTATTATTATTATTATAAGAGATTATACTTATCTTATCTTATCTTTACTGAATGTTATTTATTTTTAAGTAGGATTCCAATTGTTTAGGACGTTCAGTAAATAAATATTTTTGGTAACAATGATCATGGAAGAGACTTGAAATCTTGTTGTGATAGTTGTTGTTAATTCATTTTAGGGGCTTGGGATATTTGTTTATCAGCCCCGTGTAGTTGGGTGAGTGTTGGATTTGTCTGTTAAACTGTGTTTCTGTGGTGACTGTGGTAGTATGTGTAGCTGTAGTTATTAGGGTCGTGAATGAGGTTGGTGCTCCGGGACTCCAAGTACCATACTATCCCGGCATGTGCTTGGAAAGCGCGTGGAAGAATCCAGGGAAATCCAAACTCAGGATAGCCACTGCCGGTGCTGAGTTTGGACCTCCAATCACCGGACTTGCTGCGATCGTGGTGTACGATTAAACGCGCATGCCTACACCACGGGGGTAGGAAAGAAAGTAGCCGTGGTCTTATGAAGGGACATTCCAACTTTGGGCTCGTGGGATGCCACGGGAAATCATCTTGTGGCTGCAGATGGTGGGAAGTAAGGAAGCTTGTGGTTTTACATGACCGTAAATTTCGTGATCATGAGCTACTGGACCTCCTTCTTATGTGGAATCCGAACCACAGGACATGACATTTCACTTCGAAAATCTCACATGCATTGACCGGGAATCAACCCCGGTCCGCCGTGGTGAGAGGCCAACAGCTGGACCTCTGCGCCATCACGCCCCGACTTGCGTATCGGCCGGTGATGGTAAGCTGCCTCAATACTACCACCCCATGTAGATGATGATGATGATAATAATAATAATAATAGTGTAGAGTGCTAAAAATAAAAGTCTGGCAACTCGACATACCAAAAAAAAAAACTTAAAGGAACTTAGGTTGGTTCCATAGTTTAGGGGCTGCGACAACGTGGTCAGGTAGCCCCGTATTAAAGAAGTTAGTGTGTCTAAAATGTTATTATTACTATTATTAGTACAGTAGTAGTAGCCTAGTATAATAATTATAGAATTATTAATATTTTTGTTACAGTTGTTGCACTGTCTTCACACAAAGATAGACCAACAGTTTCTTAAATTAATTTACCAAATCTTAAGGATTTCCATTTTCTATGCATAGGCCAAGAGGATGGCAAAATCCTAAACAGATACACCATCACTAGTCATGTAGCCACTCCCTATGAAGGTGTGAAACAGCTGTTCATAGGGTCGGTTTGTGTATTTCAATGTCATTGGCAGACAACACGAAGAGGTCACTCAACTTCAGACTCTTGTCAACATTCCTTAGCGTTGGAGGGGAGGGCGACGGGGAGAAGTCAGCTGTGCTGCTGAGGGGAACGAAGTGTAAGCCCGTTTCCCAGACATTGACCGACGATTTTTGTGATTTAATTCCACCTACACTAATTAAAATCGGACTGAATTTCATGAAGATATTTGCTTAGAATACCATCTTCTAACACCAGTGTAACGGACTTCCATCATATCAAATACACCCTGTACATGTTGATTAGTTGTGAGCAAGAAGCATGACTCCAAGAGAATACACATCGATATATCCAGAGAGAGAAAAATTCCCGCGTTGCCTTGGTTACAGCACCAACTGGATGGGCAATGCTCCGCCAAGCAACACGATTAGTGCATGTTTCCGTCCAATAACGGGACCTTCATCAGCTAATTACAATCAAACCTTAAGAAACGGATCCAATAAAACTAAATGTTAAGTAATAAAATTCACGAAAATATATACAGGATGAAATGAGGATACTGGAAAACAATGAATACAAAGTAATAATGTTTACAACAATAAATATTTAGAATCTAATGGATAAGTGTTTGTGTAAAATAATAGAACCAATTTGAAATAAAATAAAATGTTAGTAAACATTTAATTTAAAATAATAATAATAATAATAATAATAATAATAATATCGTATGGCCTCGGGTCCCGGGTGCAAGCTTTGTTATTTGACCCCAGAGGGCAGCTTGCGTGACAATTTTTTTCGTTTCCTGCAGCGTTAAGAGGTTAGATATCTAAGCATCTTGACACTGCAGTATAGCGCTTTCTAGTGGAGAAAGGAGGAACTTTTGTGTTGGCGGAAAATCCCGACATTAATTTTGCAATTATGAACACGGCCTACTGAATTCCAATGGCTTCTTTAACATACCAACAACGTATGACATGCGTGCCGTGATTCTTGTCGACTTTCAAAAATCACTTACCACGGCCAGGAGCGAACCTGTAATCTTGGGTAGGTAGTCCGACACGATAACCACTAGTTTCCTTGACACGTTTAATTTTAATAAGAAGTTCCGTGACGAACTAAATAGCCTACTTTTCTTAAAATTTAAGATTAATGCCAATGATTAATCTATATGGATCTATCAAGAATAATGACAAAATTAAGATGGTAATATCGAAATTTATAATTAGTTCGAAATACTGTATACCTGGCATAATGTAGCCTAATAGAGCATTACAGTTGGCAGCCCTGGTGACTGAATATATTCTTAGTTCCATGTCTTAAGGTACAGAATACAAAATTTGGTTGAAGTCCGGTGGATAGCGTGGACGTTACATGCACTTAGACATTGGATTTAACAGCGTGCGTAAAATCACATTTGTAACAATGTCATGCATGTATTGGTCAGAAATAATCTGAAATAATATGATCTATTGTTGTGCCAATTTTGAATGAAATCCATTAGTTAGTATAGAAGTTACATGCATTTTAAATTTGGACCTATCAGCAGGCTTAGAATCATGTTGGCAGCACTAACTTATATTAGTTACTCCAAATTAATCTAGAATGCCAGGTACTATACGTGTGCAAATTTCAGAGCTATTGGCTTGCATACTTTCTGATATACACTGACATTAGGGTAACAAAAATAGAGACAGCTTTTATTAACAGTTGGCAGCCCTGGCTGCTCTTAAGAATACGCTCAGTCATATCTGTTTATGTACACATAGCACATACGAAATTTGGTTGAATTCCAATAGTGTAGAAGTTATATGCATTTAAAAATTGGATCAATCAGCAGGCTTAAAATCACTTTGGCAACACTGCCATGTTTGGCCTCCTGGAAATTAAACAGAAATATTATTATCTATACGTGTGCCAATTTTCAATTACAGTAGATCCCATTCATACCTTCCAAGATATCCAATATGGAGCTCAAATTTCAATTGCGATTTTTCAGCAGTTGGTATCACTGACATCATTTTCAAATACGGCTTTGAGATATTCAGGTATAGATCTCTTTACTCCTACCAAATTTTGTTTCAGCCGTTTAGGAGTTGACACACACACAGACAGGCAGAGAGAAGGACAGACAGACAGACATTTGCCCGGATCGATCTCATAGGTCTACTTTTTCCTCATTTTTGCAAAATGTGGAAAGTAGGCTAAAAAAAATTGGGGCCGATAGATCGGTAAGCGCTGTAAGGGTGAAACGAACAAATGTATATTCAACAATATTTCAAATTAGAGGAAACTTTCATGTGAAAATTGTTTATAGGAACTAGGAATTGACTGTGAGCGATATTTGTGAAGGACAAACAAGGCTCGGTTGCTCTCGTAAGTTAAAAGCAGATGAGAGCGAGTCCGCCCATCTTATTTACGAATACATCTTCAATCTCCGCTTCGCATTGTGCGCCACATGTAATTCCGTAGAAAGCTCTTTCCTGATCCCTGGCTCGAGAGACCTACCTGGCTTGGTCCTGCCTCGCTCTGACCCTGGCCATGCAAATGTCACGGTACCAATTGACAAGTGTCATGTATCCTCCTCATAAGGTGCCACAATCCCCGCTGGTGTGTCAACTGGGCGATGCACAATGGGTCAAAATCGAAATCTAGGAGGAAAAAAATTATTTATTTTCATAATTAAATAATCAAAATGTATTACTTCTACAGCATTCTCATATAATTGCCACTCACCATTCTGGGATATAAACGCGTCTTGGTGTAAATCTGTCACCACTGTTCGAGCAGTCTGAATTGGAGGGTGAATGTAAGTGGCTGTGGTTTGGTTGTCTTTGTGGTTAGTGTGATGCTTTAAGATGGAACATGCAGCTGATCTTTGTAACGTGTTTCAGTTATTTATGGCCGTAATTGTTACGTAATTTTAGCTATATTTGCATTATATAATATTTAACTATTATTTTTAAAATTATATTTTCACTTAGATTTTTAGCCCTTCAAATTTTGTTACGTCTCACCAATCCAACATGGCGGCTGTGCGAAATATTTCACCAGCATTCAATATCTCCGAAACTATTACCGATTCACCCTGGAATTTTGTATGGTGATAAAGGGAACGACTAGAAATTCACTTATGCGACCTTTGAAAACCTGGTAACTACAAAACCAACATGACGGCCAAGCGAAGTTGCGACTTTCAAATGGACGTTTCTCGCGATTTAACCAACCAAACGCAATGAAACTTGGCACAGTATATGTGTATATACATTGTAATGCACCGACATCTAACTTCGTTCAATTGTTTACATAACCTCAAAATGGCGGCTGTGCGAAATATTTCACAGTCATTCAATATCTCCGAAACTATTTATTATATCAACCTGAAATTTTGTACGGTGATAAAGAGCACTGCTACAAGTTTATATATGTAACTTTCAAAAACCTGTAAACTACGAAACGAACATGGCGGTCAAGCGAAGTTGACACATTCAAATAAATTTTTCTCGTGATTTAATCATATGAGCGCATTGAAATGTGGTACAGTAAATGATTGTACATATTGTCATTCACTGGCATCTAATTTAGTTCAATTGTTTACATAAACTGAAGATGGCGGCTGTGCGAAATTTTAAAATTAAGTTTTTATTCTTGTGTCGTAATCATGCGATTGAAGTGAAAGATTGAATAATGAAGCTACGCAATAATTTTCCCCTAATGGTACATAACTCTATGCCCTATACATATAACAATCCAAAATGGCGAGCATCCGAATTATTTTGACGGTTCTCAATATCTAAGACTCTTTTCCAGCATTCAAACTGATTTTTTTAATGTTCATAGAGGCTCTGAACATAAATTCACCTATATGACTTTCAGTAACCTGGTGAGCACAAATCCAACATGGCGGCGACGCGAAGTATAAATATTTAAATGGACGTTTCTCGCGATTTAACCACCTGAGAGCAGTGAAACATTGCACGTTAATGCTTATACAAATGTTAATCCATTGGTATCTAATTTATTTCAATTGTTTACATAACCACAAAATGGCAGCTGTGCGAAATTTTAAAATCTCGTTTTCACTTCTTGTGTCCTAATCATGCGATTGAAGTCTGAAAACCACACGTACACAATATTATTCATGTAATAGAACATAAATAATAAATAAAAATCCAACCTGGCTACCATTTGCAATATTTAGTAGGTTCTCAGTATCTACGAATCTAACATAGCAATCAAACTGAAATTTTGTATGTTGATATAGGCAATTAATATGAGTAGGATATATGAAAATAGGCTGTATAGTTCTTCACCGAACTACTTGTTAGTATGTCGCGTCACTCTGCGTCACTTTCTACTTAATATTAAAATGTAGATAAAGTCTTGTAGTTTTCGCCTGTTATAAGATTTTTGCATCTTTTTGCAACTTACTTAGTTATTTTATGTTTTAGAAGATGCCGCGCAACCAGTTCTCACACGTTTACAACTGTTTGAAGCCCTGGGTTCGACGATTATGTCGAAAGTGGAAGTTTGTGACAATGTTAAAAGTAAATTAGGGGTAGAAAATTGGTCTGAAGAGATAACTGAATGCTCTATCCAACTCTTAGTCATAGACAATTTCTTGCATGTGTAGATGTAGGTCTTAACTGATGTTTATTAAGAAGTAAACAAATTATATACGTTGCTTTCACTCTAAATTCATGATTAAAACGTAAAAATAATTTTGTCCCCCTAGATTTCGATTTTGACCTACTGTGCGATGGTGAGTCCCGAGGGTAGTATGGACGGTGCGAACAGGGCATGGCACCTGACAGGGGCGCTGCCAGATTTGAGACAAAAAGTTGAATGAATTATTTTTCAATTATGGAAATCAACTTTTATCAAATTGGCAGGCGAAAAGCTAAAGGAATTAGGAGACTCCTCTTACTTAGGAAGCAGAATAACCAGTAATGGACGAAGCAAAGAGGATATAAAAAGTAGGTTGGCTCAGGCAAGGAAAGCATTTCTACAGAAAAGGAATCTGTTGACATCGAATATAGATTTAAGTATTAGGAAGTCATTTTTGAAGGCCTTTGTCTGGAGCGTGGCGCTCTATGGAAGTGAAACTTGGACTATTGGTGCAGCAGAAAAGAGGAGAATTGAAGCGTTTGATATGTGGTGTTACAGGAGAATGATGAAGATTAGATGGGTAGATAGGGTTACAAATGAAGAGGTATTAAGACGAGTGGGTGAGGAGAGATGTTTCTGGCGACTCCTAATGAAGAGAAGAGATAGGTTGGTAGGACACATAGACTACTAAGACACCCAGGAATAGAAAGCTTAGTTATGGAAGGAAGAGTCGAGGACAAGAACTGTAGGGGTAGACCAAGGTTAGAATATGTCAAACAGATTGCCTCTAGGGTGTGGTAGCTATGTAGAGATGAATCGATTAGCTCAGGACAGGGAGGTGTAGAGAGCTGCATCAAACCAGTCAAAAGTCTGAAGACTCAAACAATAACAAAATATGAAAGTGTGAGCGCTGGAACACTCAGCCTCGTGAGGCAAATTTGAGAGGAGTTTCAGCCATCCTGGAAGTAGATTTTCACTTCACTCCATGCAAATGCCGGGATAGTAGCTAACTTAAGGCCAAGGTTGCTTGCTACACTTCCGAGTGTTGAAAGAGAAGAAATTGACAGAATTGATTTTAATTCTGTTATTGACGTATTTGATTCAGTAGAATCAAGAACGGCGCACTTTGGATTTACCTGAAAATTGTAAATTCTCTCATTTATGAGCATCACGGTTCTAAGTTCCATTATTGATAACTTACTGTTATTTCAGTTTAATACATTACTCTAAATTAATTTTTGTAAAATTATTAATTAAAATAGTAATCTAATAATAATAATAATAATAATAATAATAATAATAATAATAATAATAATAATAATAATAATAATAATAATAATAATAATAATAATGTATTTTTAAATAGTAGTCTGATATTTTTGTCTTGCAGTTTGTGCCTGAATATTAATAAACATGAATTGTTGTTTTCTCTTTATTGTCCCAATTCCTAAGACTGAAACAAAAGTAAATTCAAAAGGTGATTGCTTTATGAAACCTTTTCAAAACATTCAGAATCTTATTCACACCCGCTAAAACAAATAACAAAGTCACCTGACAGGGGCGCAAATTAGAATGGGCGCCTAGATGTACATCGATATGCATTCCCGCTGAACATTTTATGGTCATGTGCAGAGGATTTTCGACCTTTAATATGAAGTTCGACGCGAGTGTATACTAGACATAGGGAAAGGAATGGTTATGAGGCTGACTGGCTGCGTGATGCCTGCTGTTCCCAAGTTTGCAGGATGGAGCCGTGTCAGCAGATTTAGTGGTAAGTTACGTTAAAGATCCCCTTCAGGGCGAAATTGCGGCACTCTGGCGTCTCTAAACTCCACAGCAATCAAAAGGGGCGTAAAACTAATAACATTTTCATTGTCTTATTCCTATTCCTTTTTCTTATTCCTGTTCCCTTTTCTTATTCTTTTTCCTTACTCGTATTCCTTATTCTTATTTTTTCCTCATTCCTTGTCTTTTATTCCTTATTCGTATTGCTATTCCCCATTCCCCATTCCCCATTTCCCTTTCCCCTTTCCCCTTTCTCCTTTTTCCTTTTTACTTCCTCCTTTTCCTTTTTCCATTTCTCCTTTCTCCTTTTTCCTTTTCCTTTTTTCCTTTCTCCTTTTACCTTTCTCCTTTCTCCTTTCTCCTTTTCCTTTTTTCCTTTCTCGTATTTCCTTTTCCTTTATCCTTTTTCCTTTTACCTTTTTCCTTTTTCTTTCTCCTTTTTCCTGTTTCATTTTTCCTTTCTCCTTTTTCCTTTTTATTTTTCCTTGCCTTCCTTTCTCCTTTTTCCTTTTTCCTTTCTCCTTTACCTTTTTTCCTTTCTCCTTTTTTTCTTTTTCCTTTACCTTTTGCCTTTCTCCTTTTTCCTTTTTCTTTTCTCCTTTTCCTTTTTCCTTTCTCCTTTTTCCTTTTTTCCTTTTTCCTTTTCCTTTTTCCTTTCTCCTTTCCCTTTTTTCCTTTCTCCTTTCTCCTTTTCCTTTTTGCCTTTCTCCTTTTTCTTTTTTTCTTTTTCCTTTCTCCTTTCTTCCTTTCTTCCTTTCTCCTTTTTCCTTTTTCCTTTCTCCATTCACCTTTTTCCTTTTCCCTATTTACCTTTTTCCTTTTTCATTTTTCCTTTTTCCTTTCTCCTTTCTCCTTTCTCCTTTCTCCTTTCTCCTTTCTCCTTTCTCCTGTTTCCTTTTTCCTTTTTCCTTTCTACTTTCTTCTTTTCTTTTTTTCCTTTCTCCTTTTTCCTTTTTCCTTTTCTGTTTCTCGTTTTCCTTTTTCCTTTCTCCTTTCTCCTTTTTCCTTTTCCATTTCATTTTTTCCTTTCTCCTTTCTCCTTTTTCCTTTTCCCTTTCTCCTTTTTCCTTTTCCTTTTTCCTTGATATTTTTTCCTTTTTACTTTCTCCTTTTACTTTTTCCTTTCTCCTTTTTCCTTTCTCCTTTTCCTTTTTCCTTTCTCCTTTCTCCTTTCTACTTTTTCCTTTTTTCTTTTTCCTTTTTCCTTTTTCCTTTTTCCTTTTTCCTCTTTCTTTTTTCCTTTTTCCTTTCTCCTTTCTCCTTTCTCCTTTTCCTTTTCTCCTTTTTCCTTTTTCCTTTCTCCTTTTCCTTTTTTTCCTTTCCCCTTTCTCCTTTTCCTTTTCTCGTTTCTCCTTTCCCCTTTCTCCTTTTCCTTTTTCCCTTTCTCCTTCCTTCTTCCTTTTTTCTTTCTCCTTTCTCCTTTTCCTTTCTCCTTTTTCCTTTCTCCTTCTTCCTTTTTCCTTTATCCTTTCTCCTTCTCCTTTTCCGTTTTTCCATTCTCCTTTTTCCTTTTTCCTTTCTCATTTCTCCTTTCTCCTTTTCCTTTTCTCCTTTCTCCTTTTCCTTTTCTCCTTTTTCCTTTTTCCTTTTTCCTTTCTCCTTTTCCTTTTTTCCTTTCTCCTTTTCCTTTTTTCCTTTCTCCTTTCTCCTTTTACTTTTCTCGTTTCTCCTTTCCCCTTTCTCCTTTTCCTTTTTTCCTTTCTCCTTTTTCCTTTCTCCTTTCTCCTTTTCCTTTTCCTTTCTCCTTTCTCCATTTTTTTCTTCCTCCTTTTTCTTTCTCCTTTCTCCTTTTTCCTTTCTCCTCTTCCTTTTTTCTTTTCTCCTTTCCTTTTTTTCCTTTCTCCTTTCTCCTTTTCCTTTTTGCCTTTCGCCTTTTTCCTTTTCCTTTTTTCGTTTTCCTTTCTTCCTTTCTTCCTTTCTTCCTTTCTCCTTTTTCCTTTTTCCTTTCTCCATTCACCTTTTTCCTTTTCCCTATTACCTTTTTCCTTTTTCCTTTCTCCTTTCTCCTTTCTCCTATTTCCTTTTATCCTTTTTCCTTTTTCCTTTCTCCTTTCTTCTTTTCCTTTTTTCCTCTCTCCTTTTTCCTTTTTCCTTTTCTCTTTCACGTTTTCCTTTTTTCCTTTCTCCTTTCTACCTTTCTCTTTTCTCCTTTTTCCTTTTTTATTTTCTCCTTTCTCCTTTTTCCTTGCTCCTTTTTCCTTTTTCCTTTCTCCTTTTTCCTTTTCCTTTTTTCCTTGATCTTTTTTCCTTTTTTCCTTTCTCCTTTTACTTTTCTCCTTTCTCCTTTCTCCTTTTCCTTTTTTACTTTCTCCTTTTTCCTTATTGCTTTCTCCTTTCTCCTTTTTCCTTTCTCCTTTCTCCCTTCTCCTTTTTCCTTTCTCCTTTTCCTTTTTTCCCTTCTCCTTTTTCCTTTTTCCTTTCTCCTTTTCCTTTTTCCTTTTTCCTTTTTTATTTCTCCTTTCTCCTTTTTCCTTTTCCTTTCTCCTCTTTCCTTTTTCCTTTTTCCTTTCTCCTTTCTCCTTTTTCTTTTCCTTTTCTCCTTTCTCCTTTTTCCTTTTTCCTTTTTCCTTTCTCCTTTTCCTTTTCTTCTTTTTCCTTTTTCCTTTTTCCTTTCTCCTTTCTTCTTTCTCCTTTTCCTTTTCTGGTTTCTCCTTTCTCCTTTTCCTTTTTCCTTTCTCCTTTTTCCTTTTTCCTTTTTTCTTTCTCCTTTCTCCTTTTCTTTTCTCCTTTTTCCTTTCTCCTTCTTCCTTTTCCCTTTTTCCTTTCTCCTTTTTCCTTTTCCCTTTTACCTTTCTCCTTTTTCCTTTTTCCTTTCTCCTTTCTCCTTTCTCCTTTTCCTTTTCTCTTTTCTCCTTTTTCCTTTCTCCTTTCTCCATTTCCTTTTTCTTTCTCCTTTTTCCATTTTCCTTTCTTCTTTCTCCTTTCTCCTTTCTCCATTTCCTTTTTCTTTCTCCTTTTTCCTTTTTCCTTTTTCCATTTTATTTCTCCTTTCTCCCTTCTCCTTTTTCCTTTCTCCTTTTCCTTTTTTCCCTTCTCCTTTTTCCTTTTTCCTTTCTCCTTTTCCTTTTTCCTTTTTCCTTTTTTATTTCTCCTTTCTCCTTTTTCCTTTTCCTTTCTCCTCTTTCCTTTTTCCTTTTTCCTTTCTCCTTTCTCCTTTTTCTTTTCCTTTTCTCCTTTCTCCTTTTTCCTTTTTCCTTTTTCCTTTCTCCTTTTCCTTTTCTTCTTTTTCCTTTTTCCTTTTTCCTTTCTCCTTTCTTCTTTCTCCTTTTCCTTTTCTGGTTTCTCCTTTCTCCTTTTCCTTTTTCCTTTCTCCTTTTTCCTTTTTCCTTTTTTCTTTCTCCTTTCTCCTTTTCCTTTCTCCTTTTTCCTTTCTCCTTCTTCCTTTTCCCTTTTTCCTTTCTCCTTTTTCCTTTTCCCTTTTACCTTTCTCCTTTTTCCTTTTTCCTTTCTCCTTTCTCCTTTCTCCTTTTCCTTTTCTCTTTTCTCCTTTTTCCTTTCTCCTTTCTCCATTTCCTTTTTCTTTCTCCTTTTTCCATTTTCCTTTTTTCTTTCTCCTTTCTCCTTTCTCCATTTCCTTTTTCTTTCTCCTTTTTCCTTTTTCCTTTTTCCATTTTTCTTTCTCCTTTCTCCTTTCTCCTTTTTCCTTTCTCCTTTTCCTTTCTCCTTTTCCTTTTTCCTTTCTCCTTTCTCCTTTTTCTTTTTTCCTTTTCCTTATTCCTTTTCCTATTCCTTTTCTTATTCTTATGCTTAACCTTAACATTATTCTTATTGTTATATGGTTGCGAAGCTTGAGAGGTTGGTTTGGGGCATCAAGTGTTGTTTCTCCTCAAACAACCATTCCCGCGTACCTGTTGTCCCCATTTAAAGACTGGTGATGTGAAACATTCATTGATGGACTTTTCTCTTTATTCTCCACTCATGGACTCTGCAAGGGATCATTCCTCTACCACCACAAGTACAGAGCCATTGAGCTGGACTCACTTTGTCTGCAGATACAACTGGGGATGGTCTAATGAAGGAAAGGCCAGGGAAGGGAGTGGGGGAAAAGCGGCGTCCCGTTATTTTCCTTGCGGTGAAAATGTGAAACCACGGGAAACCATTCTCAGGACTGTCCAGGTGGGGTTCGAAGTGCAACCAGGATTTATAAAGCTATCTTCAGGAACACGATCGCTAGGCTCGGTCAGCATAGGGGTTACCTTCGAGTCATTCACAAATACAGTAAAGAATTTTCCAGTCGGTTCCAAAGTTTTGTTGAACTCAATCAAAGTTGTCTTTCTTTGTAAAAACCCTTTTTGTATTTCAGTCAACGACGTTACGCATACCGTATTTTACAACTCTTGTGCTCTTAGAACTGCAATGTAAGCTTCTGTAGTTTCACACAAGAGTTACAATAAATTCCCACAGCAAGAGAAGCCGATACCACATCACAGTAGCACGCGGTAAAAGTTGTGTCACTGTTTGGAGATACGTCAGTTTCTCCCACACAAACACAAACATCTGGATGATGGTTTGTTCCTCACTTTGTCAGCACTCTGAAGTCATTCATTATGACAATGTCACTTGATACTTGTGCGTGCACATAGTTGCTCATCACCTCAATAATGATACATCCTGCGTATTCTGTGTCCTAGTTCAGAGGAGCACACAGTTGGACAGACTAATGAGGTAGCTTTGTGGACTAAGCAAGGAGGATATTATAAAATGTAGGTTGGCTCAGGCAAGGAAAGCATTTCTACAAAAAAAAAAAAAAAGGAATCTGTTCACATCGAATATAGATTTAGGTTTTAGGAAGTAATGTTTGAAATCCATTGTCTTGAGCATGGCGCTCTATGGAAGTGAAACTTGGACTGTTGGTGCAGCAGAAAAGAGGAGAATTGAAGCGTTTGAAATGTGGTGTTACAAGAGAATTATGAAGATCAGATGGGTAGATTGAGTAACAAATAAAGAGGTATTAAGGTGATTGGGAGAGGAGACATGTTTCTGGCGACTGCTAATGAAGAGAAGAGATGAGGTACAAGTTTTTCGGGCTTGTAGGCCGTGGTCCAGACAGGATATCTCCCGACGTTTCACCGGAAACTGCAAATATAAGCCTCTTCCTCATTCCACTGCTGACCAAGGTAAGGAGCGGAACCCTTGATAATGCCGGACGCAGTTTCCGGTGAAACGTCGGGAGATATCCTGTCTGGACCACGGCCTACAAGCCCGAAAAACTTGTACCTCATTATAAACGCCGGCCGTGAAAGCCTAAGCTTATATAAGCTTATATAAGCGAAGACATAGGTTGGTAGGACACATACTAAGACACCTTGGAATAGCAAGCTTAGTTATGGAAGGAGGGGGTCAAGGACAAGAATTGTAGGCGTAGACCAAGCTTAGAATATGTTAAACAGATTGCCTTGGATATAAGGTGTGCTAGCTATGTAGAGATGAAACGATTAGCTCAGGACAGGGAGGCATGGAGATCTGCATCAGACTAGTCAAAAGACTGACGACTGAAACGCACACACTTTGGTAAATTATTGTTTGATCCAAAGGACACCAAGCTGGATTCTCTTAAGGGTGTATGGAAGTAACACGTAGCATTTTCAATATATTCTAGTTAGTCTGTGTTTTATTCTGGACGAGGAAACAGATTGTCCATTATTGATACAGAGCTTCGCGTGCCTGCTGTGGTCTCATCTCTCAAGTCTTGCGCCTGTATTTAAATAACACATAATACATGGAGCGAATTGTTATTATTTATTTATATATATTTATTTATGTATATATGTATTTGTTTATTTATTTATTTATTCATTTACTTATTTATCTATATATATTTATTTAATTAATTATTTAATTGTTTATTTATTTATTTGTTTAATAATTTATTTATTTATTTATTTATTTATTTATTTATTTATTTATTTATTTATTTATTTATTTATTTATTTAGACCCAAAAGATCACATGAAGCAAATTATGATCTGCTGCTGTTATTTTTCTTGTCCTTCCAAATCTTCATCGTTTCGCTATGTCGAGCTGTACGTTCCTACGTCCGTCCTTTCCCCGATCTCCTCGGTCGATCTTCAGGTGTAACTTTCCAACTGTGGATCTTATGTCATTCGATCCTCGATGCGTATTGGTGTGATATTGGCACTCCTGAGTTCAACTTGGACCTGTGTAACCCAGACTGTTGTCACTAGTCTCCTTAAGTATGTCAGACTTATCTTTGTTAATCGGTCGTCATTCAGTCTCGTGATGTGACCGTAAAATCTCAGTCGCTGTTCGCGGAAATCTGTCTCCATGTTGGAGTATTTCTCTGTATTTGTGTGTGATTATTATTAGCATTATTTGTAATTCACTAGAACCACGTTAAGTCTTTTCTTTGCGCCCAGAACTCCCTCATCCTTTGTGAATGAGCCTCCTTGCGTTCCTCTGCCCAAGGGGCACCATGACTTCTTTTTGGAGTCATGCCCTTTCGTCACTATCGTTTGGCGGAAGACATCCCTGTCCAATGCGTCGTCGGAATTGATTAGGAGCATTTGGAAGGCTTCTTTGGTGTTTCTATTATTAGTAATAGTATTCTTCTTTCTACGTTGAGGCCAGCTATGGACCACGTCATTTCAACTGCTTCCGTCTTTGGGCCTTGATCTTAGCCCAGTGTTCACGCATTCGCTGCCTGTGAAACCCCTTTCTTTAATCTGACCACTCCTTGCCGGTTTTTAATTTCGCTTTTTCTTGGAATTGGTGGTGTGCTCCAAGCTTTTCCTTCAAAAGATCAGGTTCCATAACGTCTGCATGTGTCATAGATTTATGGCATGTTAAAGATCCTTCCACTAATTGCACCTGTGTGAAGCTAAATTGGATAGGTTAAGAATGTAAACAACGCTCTTAGGTTTCTATGTTCGTTGCCAAGAGCCGACTGCGGCGGCGTCTAGTAGCTCAGTTCTGAACTTGGCCTAGTAGTCGTTGACGGTGGCGCTTGGCGGCAAAAGTAGGAACTATTTGAAAAATTCTTAGTTGCAGTACTTAAATTAACAAACAGATAACACACACTAATACAGTCATCACAATTAACACCGGTTATCAGACAGATTCTACTCACACCCAAAGTACACGGGGCTACATGACCGCGTTGTCGCAGCCCCTAAACTTAAGAACCAACCAACCAACCAACCAACGTCTGCATGGGTGATCCATACTTCTTACAAATCCTTGTCTACCTCACGAAACCAGGGGCCCTTGGTTTTCTTGTTAAGAAAATAGGTAAATATCCGATTGGCGATTCTCTCGGGTTTCATACGAGTTAAGTGGTCATAGAAAGATAAAATCTTCTCAGCAATTATTCTAGGTTTGAGCCGTGTCTTGTGTGGAGTTTCGCCTAGGACACCAAGCTGGCTCATCGGCGGGCTCTTGGTGTCCCCGCCCGGACTCCCACAGGAGTGACGAACTGCGCGCCACCTCCCTTTATATTATGTGCAACTGCACCACTTGACTGCGAGAACTAAAAGCTCAAGCAGCCTTAACCTCCCTATGGAGGCTTCCAAAAATCTTCTGTTCCGAATTACTTGAGATATCCTTTCCACACGTCGTACAGCTCATTGTTATGCCGTCTCCTGTATTCACCATCGTCTCTCAACGCCCCTAAGGCCTTCCTTAGGATCTTCCTTTCCTTGGCTTCCAATTTCTCAACTAGACCCTTCCTATTCATTGCCAGACATTCTGCTGCGTACAGCGCCTCAGGTCGGATAACTGTACGATAGTGTCTTAGTTTGGCACTGCGGGACACTGTTCGCTTGTTGTACACCCCTTTCGTTAGGTGGTAGGCCACTTCCATCTTGTTCATTCTTGATGTGAAGGCTTCCTTCTATGATATGTTGGGCTCGATCCACTCCCCTAGGTACTTATATATCTAGCCTATATGAATCAACAACAACTTATTCGAGGTTGACTCCTAACTTGCATGTAAACGACACTTGTCCACCCCTGTAACCAGGATTAAATGTCTATGCAAAGCTGGAATCGAACCCGTGCCTCCGGGGTGACAGTGAATAACGCTAACCACTACACCACGTAGTGTGGAGATGTTCGGGCGGGTAATCAACTCACTTTAGACTGCCAGCACATTAGCCGCTACCTCTCGCCACTTACAACATTTCACGCCAACTTGATTAATGACCGGAGTTCATTTTTCTGCCATGTTGGTAGAGTTTACATTATTCATCATGTTCATAAGTTTGTGAATCCAATTACAAGTTAGAGCCGCCTCGCGGGGCACTGCGCACTAAGCGGGAAATACTGGCCCGGTATGTTGGTACACATGATCAGACTGTAGTTCCTCCTGTTCAGAGATCCCTGGCTTGTTCTCACAAACTAAGAGGGAATATTGTCCCGGTATGTTGGTACACCTGATCAGACTGTAGTTCCTACTGTTCATAGATCCCTGGCTTGTTCTCACAAACTAAGAGGGAATATTGTCCCGGTATGTTGGTACACATGATCAGACTGTAGTTCCTCTTGCTCACAGATCCCTTGCTTGTTCTCACACACTAAGAGGGAATATTGTCCCGGTATGTTGGTACACATGAGCAGACTGTAGTTCCTCTTGCTCACAGATCCCTAGCTTGTTCTCACACACTAAGAGGGAATATTGTCCCGGTATGTTGGTACACATGAGCAGACTGTAGTTCCTCCTGCTCACAGATCCCTGGCTTGTTCTCACAAACTAAGAGGGAATATTGTCCCGGTATGTTGGTACACATGATCAGACTGTAGTTCCTCCTGCTCACAGATCCCTAGCTTGTTCTCACACAATAAGAGGGAATATTGCCCCGGTATGTTTGTACACCTGATCAGACTGTAGTTCCTCTTGTTCTCAGATCCCTGGCTTGCTCTCACACACTAAGAGGAAATATTGTCCCGGTATGTTGGTACACATGATCAGACTGTAGTTCCTCCTGCTCACAGATCTCTGGCTTGTTCTCACACACTAAGAGGGAATAGTCTGGCTGCGTGGCTCAGGGGTAACGTTCTCGCTTGCTGAGCCCAAGGTTGCAGGTTAGAAACCTGGCGCAGTCGGCTGGCATTTGAGGGTGCGCACCTTCGGGGCAAAATTCCGGCACCCCGGCGTCTCTAAAAGCCAGTGTAGTTAAAAGGGACGTAAAACCAATAACATTATTACTAAGAGGGAATATTGTCCCGGTATGTTGGTAGGCCTACACGTGATCAGACTGTAGTTCCTCCTGCTCACAGATCCCTGGTTTGTCTGAGAGGAAATATTGTCCCGGTATGTTGGTTCACATGCCATATCGTTAATGAGGTTCTAATTCCGGCAGTGATAACCGTAATCTCAGTAAGTTCCGTTAGTAAGCCGATCCTCCCCTTGCTGTATGTACTGTAGTTCGCATTACGCAATGGGATCACGTCATCTATCTTCAACATGCTATTGGTCTCGACATTAAAAATTGAATATCTATCTTCCAGCATTATAGATTTTATTGAGATTTTTCATAGAGCTCCCTGATCATGTCTATTTCATCAAACATAAATTGTTTTAAATATTTAATCTCAATTTCCACAGATATACGATTTTTAAATGCAAGCGATCCGATTGGCTCCGAGTCTGCGAGCTGAATTCAAACTTATCCACTGCCACAGCATTGCCAGATCTCATAAGGTCACAATACCTAGGCAGAAGATTAGTACTGTACCCGAAATTACCTACCATCAGCTTTCTGAAATCCCACGAAGATCACTGGATCGTAGAACCTGGAAAATCCCGGCTGAAAAACCCAGATACTACCAGCAAGAGATGGGGATAGTAGGGCACAGGGAAACCTAACCAGGCAACGTTAAGAAAAACCATGGCTAAACGCTAAAAAGCAACAGCTCAAAGAACACGAGGTCTACACAAGAGTGTAATCTCAGGCGTAGAAACACCTAGAAATACCCAGCAATGGCTTTCTTAACGTGACCTCCACTCACTTCTATAAATCACCACGATATCGAATTAAAAGGAATTGAAAATCTTTTATTCACAAAACTGACATAGCAAAGTGCTATGCCCTCAGAATAATAATCTGATGGACATTAGGAAGCTCGACATGGTCAAGAATAAATCACACAAAAACAAGGATAAATCCATCACACAAGAATGGGCTGCAAAATCCCATTTAAAATAATTATTGATCCAAACAAACTTCTATTAAATCAAATATCAGAACTGTCTCGTTCCAGTGGGTAATTTCCCTAATATACATGTTAATAATGACCCTGAAAAAGAATGTATACACATATGTAAAATTGGTTTTAACACCTCTCAGAGTGTTATGGCAAAAGGCGAAGATTGTACACCCTCCATGAGTGTAATTCGTTTAATTCAATTGTGGATTCGTGGTAGTAATATCATAAATGCTTGGTGTACCTTGGACCCAATAATGTCTTCTGAGAATAAGCAAAAATTCAAATTCATTCAACATTGATCTGAGAATTCATCAAAGGGATGATTATGTAGCTATTAGCATTGCAATTAAATCCAGAAATCGGATAATAAAGATCGTTACTTAAATTATACGTGCTCGTGTCTAGAAGTGCACGTTTCCTGATAATACATTATCGCAATCTAGTTCGAAGCCTGTAAACCTGTAATCACGTTAAGTCACACCTGACTATTTATTCACCTTCCATTCAGCAATGGATTTCATCATAATTATTTTAAACATTAATGAATTATCATTATTCAACGGTGCCAGAACATGGTCTTATCCATATGATAAATCTACTCCACTGAGTATTAATCGTTTCAAATTGCCTCTTATACACTTATAATCATAAGTCACCCTCTATGGTGGTACGAATGATTTTATCAATAATATACTTGGGTAATAGTTACAGTTTGCTTTACATTTGCGTTTCTAGAATTATACAGGATCGTTATACATCATATAGAGTATCTAAAAATGTTATCTCTTATGTCTCCAAATAATTATTGGAATAATTGTTGATGATTTTACAATAGTTTATTACAATCACACGTCTGTTAAAGGACATGCCTCCACATTTGATTATCTGAGATTTTCGTTGAAGAAAAGATTGTAAATGCTGTTCAGAATGTCTTTAATAGACTATAATTCACATCGAAAAGTCTGAAAAATACCATAAGAAATGGATTTCCATCAGCTCAAAATTAACATGACATTCGTGTGTCAAAACAATAAATTCAATAAGATCACGATTTTTCAAGCATAAAAAGAAATATTCCTGCTCGAGTGGACTATGGAAAATAATATAGGGTTCCTACACCATCGACGAGGGTGATCGAAACGATAAGCACCTACATCGTCGATTAGAAAACCCTACTGTCTCCACAATGCACCAAAACTGGAAATCTCTCTTAGCAAAAACTAAAAAGAATACTATCAGGCCAAGGGTGAGCTCAAAAACGTCTCAACTATCTAACACGACGTAGAGAAATGTTCAAACAAACACTAACAACTCTTCAATTAATAATCAGAACGATCTCTATAAAATAGATCCGTCGATAAATGCGAATGCGAATAAACGTGGCAAAAAGAAAATATATACCACGATGAAAATTCAAAATCACTATAATAGAAACTTCCCCTAAGTCGATTCTCTTCACTACGACAAAAATGTTCCCATATAAATTACCATAAGTTACCATGACTTGTGTAAAAACACACTACAAAATGGATAATTCTTTAAAAAAAATCGAAATCCAGTCGAGAATAGGACCAGCCATGAGTAAGACGTCAAGTCTAAGTCCTACCCATCAACTATACTAAGAAAAATAAAAATAAAATATGACAGTTACTAAAACATTATAATATTCATGCATTACTACTACTACTGATGAATGTTAATTTGCTGTACCTTCTCGCCAGACGATGATGGAATCGAAAGCAATGATATGCCTCCCATATCAAGTCTTTCTTATGCGTAGAAATGCCCTGGGTCATCCTGGAATGTCGATGGAATCGAACCCTGGATTGCCTGTCACCAACGTACGGGTTCCAGACAGCCACACGAACACCACCGGTTGTTACTGCACTCCACGTACTATCCATATCGTTCCGAATAAGAATCCCGTCACAGAGTAGTAGTATTCGCCCGAAGCGATAATTGCATCTTAATGTCATCATGTCATGATGGACTGACATGGTAGAAGAAATTTAGCACTAGCGATGACGCTTTTAAAAAGTCAGTGTCCATTACGTAGAATGCATAGTGCGTCGCCTACACCGCAGTATTCATGTATAAATGTTTAGCCAGACATAGCTATAATGTGCTCGTGCATGAAAAACCTTCCTCCCGACATCTCGTTGATAACCATGTCGGTAAAATGAGAGGAATGAGTAAAATAGTTCATTTATTGCTCAAGTGTAACAACACTTGTGTCCATAGAAGTAGCACTATTCTAGAGTGAATTTTCCACTGCAGGTATCACAGTTCACTTGGCCAAGTTAATGTTGCTCGTTGCAGAGCTTGCCTTAATATGTGTAAGACATGATTAAGCTTGCGCGTTACGTGGCACATATTCAGCGTGAAAATATCACTCATTACTGAAATGCCTACGTTAGAGTTTTTCGACACTCAACTCTCAACTTCCAAGTGATGGTCTCGCACACGTTTCAAGTAGGCCTCGAACTCACGATACGTGTTAAATAATCGCGCTCGTAGGTCGTTCTGCTCTAAGCAGAGAGATATCAGAATCTGTCTTGCTCGACCTGCCCGCAGATTCACGAGGGTGAACATCCCCCACTCCCACGGTTCGTAGATCGATAAATCAAAACGTTGGCCCAAAGTCAAAATAGCTGTCATATATCATGAAGTCTTGCCAGAGAAATCAGCTCTTCATAAGCCTGTACACTGTTAATACATCTTGGGTAAAATGTTGAAAATCATAAATAAACTTCTCTTCCTCATTATTATATATGAAGTGATCTTACAATATTCAATCAATAATTTGGATCTGCGCGGCACACAAATTCTGAGTGTCAATCACGCGTCTGCCAGTTCGGAGAACATCGGCTCGGCTCGGTTCGGGCCAGCCTAACGGAATCCGTCAGCTGTCACGCCGCCAGTTCGCCAGCCACGTGCTGCGCTGAATTACAAAACAAGTCCTGCAGATCACAGTACTGCAACTAACGCTTGAGGGTAATGGTACAGTACCGTACCTCAAATCATTCAGCTAGGTGGCTGAGCGCATAAGATAGACAACAGGATGATCAGTACTCCGAAACATTCAAGATGGCGGCTGGGCGCAAAAGATAGACACATACCAGGATTCCTCTGCACAAGCTAGAAGATCAATAATTCGAAACATTCAAGATGGTTGCTGGGCGCATAAGATAGATACGTATAACAGGACTCCTCAGCGGAAGGAAAAAGGTCAGTAAGTTACATCCGTACATTAGAGATGGCGACTGAGCACTCTATTAGAAACATTAACTCATAATACGCTGCGAAAATCTTCGTTAACCAATTTTCAAGGTCTGACAAGGAGGTTTAAAATAGTAATTATGCAACGAGCCTATAATGGCAATAATTAAGATACGAGTGTCTTAATTACCATAATAGACGAGTTGCATACGACTGTTATGGTTCGACGATAATTATAACTTTATTATATGTTCTAATATAAATATTCATAAATATCTGTCGAGATTCGGTCACTTGAATTGAGTGATCGGAGTGCAAGCGCTGGGTTTGTTGTCTGTACTTTACAAGTTCTCTGACCCACGCATGCGCTCTGTCTGCTTGACAATGCCATATGTTACAGCCTGCTGATTAGCACCAGCATTCACTCAAACTGCCACTGAAGTCTTACGAAAGCAATCCGTGTGTAGAAATTGGGGTATGGGATATTAAGGTACAGTGCTATTTCTTTTCTCTAATTCACCAGTTTATTTACGCGAACATATGGAACGGTGCACTTTCCATGTCGGTAATTTATATAGAAGGATGTTGTGTTGTAATCTTCTGACGTAGATTCATAAATTCCTTGCATATTTCATAGTATTTTCTTGTTACCGTAAAGGTTCGTGCTGATGTTGACTTCGTGTTTGGGATTGTAATTACAATGGTTGATCCAATATGCATTGACAACTTTCAAATCATGTAATTCATGTCCGACATGTTGGATTTTGAGCGCAAGTGCGGAGCTATCCTCACCTAATTGGTCAATGAAAGAAAATATTGAGCTCTGATTGGTTGGAGAAACTGTATCATATTGATAACTAGTACTTTAATAACTATCATTATGATACAGTTTTCTAACATATAATATTTACATTTCGACATTTCTGCAGTTCTTCCAAGAGCCCTTTCAACGCTGGCTAAAGAGTAAAATGATTTGGTTTGATGGAGGTAGTGGTTTTAGATACACACCAAGCAGTTTACTACCTCGTATTTCATTAAAGGAAGACGTTACAAGCAGTTTATTGTGTACGAAATATACAAGATTAAATTATCTCGTGCATATTTTTAAAACGAAATTTTCAGCGTTTATTCCTTGTAAATAAAATATTGTGAGAGAATTGAGAAGACTCCGCAGTTAATGCAGCAATCTCACGGTTTCATTTCATGTAGAATCTAAATATTGTAAAGTAATGAAAAGATAAATATACTCGTGTTCATCGTTCCGGAAAGAGGATATGTTCTTCATCTAATGTTATTGCTTCCTTCGCGCTAAGGCAAACGTGCGTACAGACGCTCGCTCGTGTGTGGGCCGCAATTCTGCCCAAACAACAATACCGCCATCTATTGGCCTTCTCTTAAGTTATTGCAGGCATTTTCTACACCGACAAAGGTTCTTCAAAAAATAAAGTAAGATGATGATGATGATAATAATTGTCGTTTTAATGGAACTAACATCTAGGTTATCAGCCCCTAATGCTTTGGGTGATAGTGAAAGACGAGATGAGAATGAAAACTATAACTAATACTAACTACAGACTTACATAATAGAAGAAGAAATGGTAAACAAATAAAGGATAAAGCAAATAAAGGACAGCAAGAAAAGAAATGTCCTCAATCCTCGAAGAATGAGGATTGAGGGACTTGAAAGGAAGGAGGGCCATGAAAGGCAGATAGGAAAGGGGAAAGAGGAGAAGGCCCGCACCAAAGTCAGTGGAAAAAGGGGCAAAAAGGGACCCAGCTCAGGAATTCCTCGGCATCATGAAAAGAAAAAGAAGGCTGACCCCTCGCAGAAGGAGGGTATCAGGAAAGAGGAGACAAGGGCCAATTAAGGCGGGAAAGGAAGAGACTCCCTGGGCCTCGGATACCCTAATATCGTCGTGGTCGGAAGAGAACAAGAGTTGACCAAGTGAGTTCGACAGGATAGAAGACGGAGAGGAGCCCGGCACAAGTAAGTGGAAGCAATGCTGGACTCAGCTGGGGTCCCGTGGTCGCCAACCCACGTCCCACTAGATGTCAGCCCCTGGGGGGGGAATCAAGTACACTCCGACTAGACGTTATTCAGAAAGCATCGATATTCCAAGAAGATGTTCGTCCTAGCTGTCCTTGGAGCGATCTGTGGAGAGACTTGAAATATGTCCACAGTTAGTATTCGAACCCGAGTCTCCTGCTGTCCGAGGGGGAGCATTCATCCACACTCCAACCACGGCATATTCTTGAGTCTTAGGTGGAGGGGCGCTGTTGCTGTGGCTTCTGGAATGACACACACAGAGTCACACAGAATTCTGAAACAACCCCCAGGGGCTCACATCTAGTGGGACGTGGGTTGGCGACCACGGGGCCCCAGCTGAGTCCGGCATTGCTTCCACTTACTTGTGCCGGGTTCCTCTCCGTCTTCTTTCCTGTCGACCTCCCTTGGTCAAATCTTGTTCTCTTCCGATCCCGACGGTATTAGGGTATCCGAGGCCTAGGAAGTCTCTTTCATTCCCGCCTTAATTGGCCCTTGTCTCATCTTTTCTGATACCCTCCTTCTGCGAGGGGTCAGCCTTCTTTTTCTTTTCCTGTTATCTCCTGCCTTCTGCACAAGGCCCTCAAGGAGGCAGGGTGTGTGTAGCTCCACCACTTCTGGTTCACCCTAGATAATGCTACACCCTCAGGGGCTCACGGCTGGTGAGTTCGGGAGTTGGCGACCCTGAGGGATTCCTGAACTGGGTCCGGTTTCCCCCCTTTCTCCCTTACCTGTGGGGGCGGACCCTCTCCTCTTTCACTTTCCTATCTACCTTTCATAGCTCTCCTTCCTTCCAAGTCCCTCAATCCGCATTCTTCAAGGGTTGAGGGCTTTTCTTTTCCTCCTGTCCTTTAGTTGCCTTATTCTCCTTTTGTTTTCCATTTCTTCTTCTAGTATATAAGTTCGTAGTGAGTTTTAGTTATAGTTGGCATTTCATTTTCATCTTCACGGTCATCCAAACCATTAGGGGCCGATAACCTAGATGTTAGGCCCATTAAAACAACTCTTATCATCATCATCAATTCTGAAACAAAACTTTGAAAATGTAGGCTACATTGTTTGATACTGGGCAACTCGTCCCATCAATGGTTTGTTTAATGAAACAAGATCTAATTTAAAATATACATATTTCTAATCCTGATTGATTCCTCTTCAGCATGTTAGTAACTTCACGTAAATTGCTTGTTATAGAACTTAAAACAAAATAACACAATAGAATATCACTTGTCATCAAATTAAATATACCGTATTATATTTGAATCGCAGCCAATCGCTGTAGCGAGGTATTTAAAGTGAACGCCCGTGGGCTCCCATCAAGTAGTTCCAAATGTGGGTACCAGAGATGCCACTGTCACTGACACCTAGCGGTCAACAATGAAACTTGATAATGCGTTTCTCACCAAATAACCTACAAATTTAGTTACACACTACCAATTGTAGTGGTAGGTTCTTTTACATACCATAAATCTATGACATGGGACCGCCGGCTTTACTTCCCCTCTGAAGGAAGGCATACTGAAGAATTTTATTGCTCTTAAAAATCCGACGACTTCGGCCGGGTTTGAACCCGCGATCTTGGGCACAGCAGTTCAGCATGCTACCAACTACACCACCGAAGCCGAATAAATTAAATATATTATTATCTTATTATATAATAAACTTATGTGTATGTTTCACAACACTAAACCAGAGGGAGTTAGAAGGTGTGGTTTGTTCCAAAATCTTCCAAATCGTCTCAATAGTACAGGAAAAATCTTGCATTTCTTGAAAAGTCAACGGAAATATAAACAAATAAACAAGACGATAGCCCCTGGCAGAACTGTGTCGCGTACAGCCCGCATAGCACTAAGGCCGGGCGGGTAGTCTGTACACATGGGGCGCACACAAGCCATTGTGCAACCAGCAGCAGTGATGAATTGCTGTCTGATATCATAAATATTGACAATTTGTTTAAACAAATAAACATATTTATGTTCGACCCTGGCGAAATGTAAATATTATATGACAGAAAACTGTACTGTATTGAGGGTCATTAAAGTAGGCCTACTACTTTTCATTATGATACAGTTTGTCCAACCAATCATAGCTCAAGAAACAGTGTTGTGTGACCAATTAGGTGAGGATAGCATCGCACCTGCGGTGACTCCCACGGCCTTCTGTGGCTCGTGTCAAAGTGGGGTATTCCAGGAGGCCATGGTCAAATACAAGGCATTCTCTGCGTCCCATGCGCTCTGTTCAGTACATAAAACTGGTGAAATCTCGACAGATATTTATGAATATTTATGTTCCAACATAAAGTAGTTATAGTAATTATCGTCGAACATAAACAGTTGTATGCAACTCGCCTATAATGGTAATTAAGACACTCGTATGGAAATTAGAAAACTCGCATACGCTCGTTTTATAAACATACTCGTGTCTTAATTATTGCCATTGTCCGCTAGTTATATATAATTAGCAGCAACCACGTTAAGTCTTGTCATTTTGGGGCGTCCAGAACTCCCTCTTCCTTACGGAATGAGCCTGCTTGCAATCCTCTGTCCAAGGGGCACCATGACTTCTTTCTGGAGGCAAGACTCGGTTTAGCCCGTTCATCACTATCTTTTTTCGGAGGAGATCCCTATCCAATGTGTCGTCGGGATTGATTTGGAGGTCTTCTTTGGTGTTTCTAAACCAGGGCATCGTGATTTTGTCTTTGGAATAAAAAATGTGAAAGATCTTTTTAGCCTATTTTCATTTATGAAAAAATAGGCTTATGAGATCACCTTTTGTCCGTGTGTCTGTCTGTGTGTGCGTGTGTGATGGTGTGTGTGTGACCCCCTAATAAAATCTAAACGGCTGGAGCGATTTCAATGAAACTCGGTAATTTCATAGCACTATTCCGGACGACCCCGGCCGCACCCTTCAAATGTTGTTACGTCTCACCAATCCAACATGGTGGATGTGCGAAATATTTCACCAGCATTCAATATCTCCGAAACTATTACCCTGGAATTTTATACGGTGATAAAGGGAATTACTAGAATTTCACCTATGTGACCTTTGAAAACCTGGTAACTACAAAACCAACATGGCGGCCAAGCGAAGTTGCGACTTTTAAATAGACGTTTCTCGCGAGTTAACCAACCAAACGTAATGAAACATGGTACAGTATATGTTAATACGCATTTTAATGCACCGATATCTAACTCCGTTCAATTGTTTACATAACCTCAAGATGGTGGCTGTGCGAAATATTTCACTGACAATCTATATCTCTGAAACTACTGTATTACTGGTAACACCCTGAAATTTTGTACGGAGATAAAGGGCACTACTGGAAGTTCATCTATGAGACTTTCATAAACCAGTTAACTACAAAACGAACATGGCGGCCAAGCGAAATGGAAAATTATAAATAGACTTTTTTCGCGATTTAATGATCCAAACGCAATGAAACTTGGTACAGAAAATGTTTATACACATTGTAATGCACTGGTATCTAATTTAGTTCAATTGTTTACATAACCTCAAGATGGCGCTGTACGAATTTTAAAATTAAGTTTTTATTTCTTGTGTCGTAATCATGTTTGAATAATGACCCTGGCGACCATCCGAAATATTTAGTCGGTTCTCAATATCTACGAATCTAGTACAGCAATCAAACTGAAATTTTGTATGTTGATAGTGGCAACTAACTTAAGTAGGATATGTGAAAATAGGCTTTTGTTTTTCACGGAACTAATTGTTTGTTAACCTGTTACCGTCCACTACTCTGGGGTGGGCATAAAATTGTGCCTGTAAGCTTAGTTGTTGGATCTGTTTTGGTGGATACCGTTCTTATCATTGGATCCCGTATTTCCTCTCCAGTTCTTCGAGGAGCCCTTTATCGGCATTGAGGAAAGGGTTTATATAAACACTAGCAACCCGCCCCGGCTTCGCCCGGTATCTACAACGTTTACCCAGCGTAAGCTTAAAAGCCGCACGGACGGCAGGTCCCAGATGTAATTCAGAAAAGCCGAGGTGAACAGCGAAACTCCAAACACTTATACTCTTCTCTGAAGTCTTAACTCGACACGACTCTACAGTTTGATGCTGGCCGAAGCTGGGGTGATAGGCTCACTCGCTCCAAAGCTAGTAATTTAAATTTCCACTGAATGGAGATTGTTGTAAGAAATGAAAACGTAAAAACACTAAAGTGGGCGATGTATTGAAGTTACAGATATGCTGTCGTGGAGGGATTTTTGATGTGTAACATCGTTCCGCTCCGTTGCTGGATAGTTTTGTGGGAGTGATTTTGAAAAGTGGGGACGGAAGTGGATCGGAACGATCGAGCTGGCAGTGGTGGATCGAACGGAAGTATGCACTGCCCGCTCGATCGATCGAACGGAAGTGTATTAGCTGGCAGTGGTGGAAACCGGAAGTATGCACTGCCCGCTCGATCGATCGATCGAACGGAAGTGTACTAGCTGGCAGTGGTGGAAAATGGAAGTATGCACTGCCTGCTCGATCGATCGATCCAGTGGGCAGTGGTAAGACCCAGCTGGCAGTGGTACGAGAAACAATGAGTGCGTGGTGTCGGAAATTGATACCACGACGTACTCTTGGCCATGTGGAATGTATATGACATACCACTGCCAGTTGGATCGCATCCCTCCTAGCTGCTTTAGACTGCCTGCCCATTCAACGATTACAGCATTGGTTTATGCGTACAACCTCGTCACAGTGACTTGGTGCTGCTTCTAGCGACTTTATTTGAAAACGAGGTTGTATGCATTAACCAATGCTGTAATTGTCGAATGGGCAGGCAGTATAAAGCAGCCAGGAGGGATGCGATCCAGCTGGCAGTGTCTATAATACTACGGGTGCGATCCAGCCGGCAGTGATTAATATACACACATCAAAAAAAGTTTTGCATCACCTCGGTTCCAAGAGTTCCGGAACCTTTAAATACAAAAGGAATAGAGATCAACACAAACAACATTTCAGCTCGTTTTATTGCTCATGAGACCCACACATTGCATGTTGTACCATCATACAGCTAGACTTTCATCATTTGTGGTCCAGATTGCAGTACACACCACTACCTCTAATACCCAGTAGCACGTCCTCTTGCATTGATGCATACCTGTATTCGTCGTGGCATACTATCCACAAGTTCATCAAGACACTGTTGGTCCAAATTGTCCCACTCCTCAACGACAATTCGGCGTAAATCTCTCAGAGTGTTTGGTGGGTCAAGACGTCCATAAACAGCCCTTTTCAACATATCCCAGGCATGTTCGATAGGGTTCATGTCTGGCGAACATGCTGGCCACTGTAGTCGAGCGATGTCGTTATCTTGAAGGAACGCATTCACAAGATGTGCACGATGAGGTCGAGAATTGTCGTCCATGAAGACAAATGCCTCTCCAATATTCTGCCGATATGGGTGCACTATGGGTCGGAGGATGTCATTCAGGTATCGTAAAGCCGTTTCGGAGCCTTCCATGACCACCAGTGGCGTACGTCGGCCCCACATAATGCCACCCCAAAACATCAGGGAACCACCACCTTGCTGCACTCGCTGGACAGTGTGTCTAAGACGTTCAGCCTGACCAGGGTGCCTCCAAACACGTCTCCGACGATTGTCTGGTTGAAGGCATATGCGACACTCATCGGTGAAGAGAACGTGATGCCAGTTCTGTGGGGTCCATTCAGCATGTTGTTGGGCCCATCTGTACCGCGCTGCATGGTGTCGGGGTTGCAAAGCTGGACCTCGCCATGGACGTCGGGAGTGAAGTTGCGCATCATGCAGCCTATTGCGCACAGTTTGAGTTGAAACACGACGTCCTGTGGCTGAACGAAACGCATTATTCAACATGGTGGCATTGCTGTCAGGGTTCCTCCGAGCGGCAATCCGTAAGTAGCGGTCATCCACTACAGTAGTAGCCCTTGGGCGGCCTGAGCGAGGCCTGTCATCGACAGTTCCTGTATCTCTGTACCTCCTCCATGTCCGAACAACATCGCTTTGGTTCACTCTGAGACGCCTGGAAACTTCCCTTGTTGAGAGCCCTTCTTGACACAAAGTAACAATGCGGACGCGATCGAACTGCGGTATTGACCTTCTAGGCATGGTAGAACTACAGACAACATGAGCAGCGTACCTTAATCCTGGTGGAATGACTGGAACTGATCGGCTGTCGTACCCCCTCCGTCTAATAGGCCCTGCTCATGCATGGTTGTTTACATCTTTGAGCAGTTTTAGTGACATCTATGAACAGTCAAAGGGACTGTATCTTTGATACAATATACACAGTCAACGTCTATATGCCGGAGATCTGGGAACCGAGGTGATGCAAAACTTTTTTTGATGTGTGTATATATCTTGCACCCCTCCAAGTGTTGAATGGGCAGGCAGTTGAAATCAGCCAGGAGGGATGCGATCCAGCTGGCAGTGGACATACTGAACGGAAAACGCTCATGCAAACTCTGGTGTCAAGTGATTGAAACAAATGGCATGGTACATGTTCGAAGCCTTCATGTCAGTATTTAAATGGTAAAATGCCTTAATATCAAACATTGTAAATAGTCAGCATTGCCGGTATTTTGTTTCTGCACAATGGCTATTCAAATATTAACCCACATAACGGTAATGCAGTCATCAATATAATATGGTGGTTATACGAGAATTGAGCAAGCTTTCGTGAACTATTACTGAATACATTCTCTTGACTCACAAGAGGGCCTATTCATGAGGCATTTTAAACTCAATTTCACGCAGGAACATTATCGAAACAAGCAAAATATAAATGCAACTTAATTCCGTAATGCAGTATTATTGGAACGTGGAAATAAGTCACCATCTTGTGCACAAAATTTGCGTAGTCAAAATAGCCGTGGGGTTAGTGCTTATGACTGTGAATCTAGAGATCTTGGGTTTGAATCCCGGACGAGGTAGATATTTTTGCTACCAGATTAACATTTTAAACGATATTTATCATATCAATATGACTCATTTTAACAGAATCCATATGAAATTACGTGTTGGTCTGTGAATAAAGAGGACCTGTTTATGAGCGGTGTCGCGTCTATTAATGTAGTTGATCCATATCGTATTCTTCATTTAGGCTAGAGCTGGTGGAAGCTACAAATCATCTAATAAAATGAGTTCCGTATTATAAACTACAATATCTGTAAAACACTCCCTTTTACAATAGATTAATATTTGTGCCAATAATAGTATAAAGCACCGGTGTATCAACAATTTCACGTGAGGTTTCTTCTATGTCAGATGTTACACATCATATGCGACTACAGTAAGGCTCGTAATTAATTTTTTTTAGAATTTTTCATGCTGAACAATTCTTACACTCATAGCATATAGATATTTTAACGGTTTATCCAGCGTAAGCTTCGACTCGATTCACTGAAGTCGTTACTGCTCGGCTTCCTTTGGTCATAAATGAATGTTTTCGTACAGAAACCGTCCTCTAGAAATACTTTGCAGAATGGTGAAAACCTTATCAAAATCCATTCAGTGGTTCTTGAGATTACCCGTTATATGAAGAATCGAGGACTTTGTTTGATGCTATGTGGATATATTTATATTGAGGATACCCTCACAATGATACAAATCAAACCTTTCAGAGTTGATTGCAAAGGGAAGGTATCATTCACTCAATGATTACATGGAAAGTTTTCATAAAATTTCAATAATGAACAAGATGTTCAGTAAAGAACATATAGCACATATAACACTTTGTCCTTTTCAAGGAGTATGATAAAATGTTGGTTGTAGTAGCTTCTTGAAATACAACGTGCTATACGGATATTAAACATGAATATGAGGTGCCCTTTGCTAGTGCTACCTCTGTACCAAATGTCGTTCAATGCGGTTTCACCGTGTTTGAATAGATAGGGGGAATCGATTTGCACTCATAAATGGCCGCCATCCGCAAATTATTGGGCTGAAGACCTTGTAGTTTGGTCAAAAGATTCTTCAAACATAAAGGTATAATGTTGCAAAATTTGGTAGAGATCAGATGATTAGGTTAGTCATAATTTGATTTAAGCTTTGAACATTTGGGTGGCCACCATTACGTTTTCGACAAGATGGCGACGATATAAAACATGCCCTTTGCTAGTGCGTCCTCTGCACAAAATTTCGTTTAATTCGGTTTCACCGTGTTCGAATTGATAGGCGGGGGGGGGGGGGGGGACACAGACATTCAGAGTACACTCACACACAGACACACACACAACAGACACACAATTTTTGGCCCTGTGTAGATATCATAAGTCTACTTTCATGTTTTGCAAAAATCGAAAGTAGGCTAAAAATGAATGATTCTTGAATATTGTGAGGTGAGCAAAGGTCATCAATTGGGTGCGGTGCCTGACCTAACCAGGACGAGAGGATGGTTGGCTGGTTCCTCAGTTTAGGGGCTGTGACAGCGCGGTCATATAGCCCCGTGTACTTTGAGTGTGTGTAGAATCTGTCTGATAACCAGAGTTAATTGTGATGGCTGTATTAGTGTGTGTTATCCGTTTTCAATTCAAGTAAGGACTGCAGACATTCAATTTAAAGTAGTTCCTACTTTTGCCGCCAAACGCCACCGTCAATGACTCCTAGTTCACAACTTGGTTACCAGATGCCACTGCAGTCGGCTCCTGGTGACGAACGTTGGAACCTAAGAGCGTTTGTCAAATGTTTAACCTATAATTTAGCTTAACACAGGTGTAATTAGTGGAAGATTCTTTAACATGCCATAAGTCTATGACATGGGACCTCCGGCTTTACTTCCCCTCCGAAGGAAGGCATACTGAGGGATTTCAACGATCTTAAAAAATCCGATGACTTTGGTCGGATTTGAACCCGCAATCTTGGGCATAGAAGCTCAGCATGCTACCAACTGCGCCACCGAAGCCGCTAAAATGTGTATATTTGTACCGATTTAATCAATAATAATCAATAATCAATTGGCAAATTTCGTGATTTGGAAATAGTTTCCTTTGCCCGGTGATATCTACTCCACCTCCCGGTGCGCCGAGAGGGATATTTTACTGTTGGATGTTTTACTCGACATTTGTAAGAAGTTAGCTTTTGCTACGAACGTGGAAATATTAGATGAGGACACATCTGGGTTTCAACCAAGAAGCTCTGGGAACGATTTACACAAACAGTAGTAAACATTTTAGAATGAAATCATCTCTCGTGTTGCCATAAATACTCTCTAGATGGAAGCTGAGCCACGTTCTGCTCCACATCTTGTTAAAAGTCCTAACAAACCTCATATTGCACGAGACGGGCCTTTCATATTGAAATCGCCAGCGACCGGTTTAATACAAGCTAATTGAATATGCGGAGCGGGCGTGCGGTCGTGCACAAAGCCCGCCCTTATCCTCCGCCTTCCTTCGCTCCTCTTCAGCTGCAGCGCATGGCTATGGAATAACGCGCTTAGCTACGATACAGTCAACACTCACACCGGTATTATGGTGCTCTTGGGAATGTGACGCCTCGCTATCTGGCTGAGGGTCAGTGATGTCTGTCTTCCCAAACTTCACACTCGTGATACTGCGAGCGCAACGGGCCGATATATTCTGACGAATAGAAAACAGGCAATGGAAGGAAGCCTCTTCCCCCTCGTTTTCCGCCTCGCAAACAAGTGAATACTTACTTTAGCAGCCTACACAAACTAGCGCTGCAATATCGTAACAGTATTGTCAAATCAATGCGTATTATGTAGAACTAGCAGACCCGTGCAAGAACTCGCGCATAATGGGTTGTGTGCGCCCCTTGTGTACAGACTACGCGCCCGGCCCTAGTGCTATGCGGGCTTTATGCGACACAGCTCTAGCAGGGGCTATCGTCTTGTTTATTTGTTTAAAAGCACTTTATAAACAAATAAATATATTTTCGTTGACTTTCCAAGTATTGCAAGATTTTCCTGTACTATTGAGACGATTTGGAGGATTTTGGTACAAACCACACCTTCTAACTCCCTCTGGTTTAGGAGCTTGAGTTTTGTGAAACATACACCTTAGCGTATAATACAGTGAGTCCGGGAATGTTCTCCGCAGCGCCTACATGCGTCTGCGAGAGCTAGCTACAGAAGTTACGTTGGCAGCACGGCTGCCGCTAGCATCATAACTAGGGCTTGGATTTTTAGGTGCTAAAAATCGGGAAAATATTTATTTTATGTATTAACAAGATGTTCAGTAAAGAACATATAGCCTATTTTCTCCTAAATGTATGAGTATAGTTATAACTCGTTGTTATTATCAAAGAGTATAATAGAATCATTTCTTGGTTGAAGACCTTAGAAACTATTTACCTCTACCAAACGCCACAACCTAGAAAAAAAACTACTACCATCATTGAAGAAAGATAGATAAGAAGTATCTCAAGAATGTTTAGATCTGGAGACATAATCGACCGGACTGGCTGCGTGGCTTAGCGCTAACGTTCTCGCTTGCTGGGCCCTAGGTTGCAGGTTCGTATCCTGGCGCAGTCAGCTGGCATTTGAGGGTGCACAAATGCGAGGGAGCCGTGTCAGTAGATTTACTGGCACGTTAAAGATCCCCTTCGGGACAAAATTCCAGCATTCTGGCGTATCTAAAAGCAGCAGTAGTTAAAAGGGACGTAAAACAAATAACATTATTATTATTGTTATTATTACATAATCGACCTGCCGTGGGCAACATCCAACTTTGAGTTGAGGCATGTCTTTACACGTCTGGTTGTGCATGGCTTTCACAACCCTAATTGAATTAACAAATCTTTCCATGACCCTACAGAGACGTGTGTATACAAACTATGTGGATATTTTCGATTGCTATTTGCCTGAAATAAAAGTATTAATAACCTGAACTAGCACCCGCGGCTAGAATTCAGTTACTATGTGAAATCGTTTTGTTCTTTACTTCAAATAACATTTTCAAATAACGCACAATAGGCTGTTACAAACCCTTTAAAATAAGAAGTAAAAATGTATCATAGTAGCCTATCATCTTGTCATTCTTCAAATTCGATGCGCATAGAATGCCAATGGTATACTATCAATGGAGTCCCATGTAGACCAGTCGCGAAATCTAGTGGAGAAGTATCGAACAATATAATCCTAACAGGGCGAGTGCATTCTAGCGGCCATAAGAAGAAACTTTTCAATAAAATCTGGAAGTTAATAAGTAGGCCGGCGTGCAGTTACCTTTTTGGCTGCTAGATGTCTCGAGCAAATCTGCTGGCGAATTATGTTTTAATTTAATATATGTTTTGCACCGTAATATGCACAATATAACGCTTAATTTTAAAACGTCTGAGTCATTACAAAGCAACAAATATGTAAAATTTCAAGCAAAAAACCTAACACCGATGGGGTTTGAACCATAGGCATATGAATGATAGACCAATGCTTTACCACGGAGCCATTTGTGCCAACGAACATTGATTTATATAAAATGACTTACATAGAACTTAATAGCAAATAATGATTTAGACCTACCGATTTCATCAGTGGAGTATATAATTTATATATAAAGCATTTTATAGAAAGTTTATTTATTTTGTATCAGTACGCTATATTGCATGCAATACTCAAATTAGTGAAATATAAGTCAGGCACAAGATATCCGCTGCCATCTTGTCTTCTTACCGAGACGGCTCAGCTTTTTAAAATCACTTCTGCACTACAGTATTACAAAATAAACTTTTAATTTCGAACGTGCCTCTTCCTTTAGAACAGTTAAATCGATTCTCGGATCGATAGTCGGAACTGGTGGGTTCCATGATATGGATTATAAAGTTTGAATAATTCGCACGGCCGCCATCCTGAAATGGTACGGCGGATGACCTTGTAGTTTGGTCACAAGACGCGCCCTATATGAAGGTATGTTATTACCAAATTTGGTAGATATCGGATAATTTGGTTAGTCGCTATTTGATTTTACGTTTTGAACGTTTGAGTGGCCGCCATTCAGTTTTGGTAAAGATGGCGGCGATATAAAACATGACACTGAGGTGCCCTTTGCTTGTTCTACCTCTGTACCAAATTTCGTTCAATTCGGTTTCACCGTGTTCGAATTGATAGGGGGGACAGACATTCAGAGTACACACACTCACACACACACACACACACACACACAGACACACACACATACACATACACACACACAGACAGACACACAAATTTTGGCCCTGTAGTGATCTCATAAGTCTAATTTCATTTTTTGCAAAAATCGAAAGTAGGCTAAAAATACCTGAAATATGTGACAAAAAAGTAAAAATATTTAATTATAATTATGTTTATTTTTTAATGTGAATATAAGCAGTATTCACGAAAGCAATTTATTCTATGTCTCACTGACTGCTGAAGCATTACAATACACAACGAGATACATCTTGAGGTTGCCCATCACAAATGACCGACGGTTATCGCGAAACTCTTCTTCTGAAGGCGCGAAACTGCGGCAATATGTTTCTTGCCCTTGAGGTGTTGTGTAACTTGAGATCGCTGTTCAGCCTTGATTGCTTTCCCTCATAGTTGGCAGAACGGAACGCCCCCATCAGAAGTAAAATTATCATTAAATTCTGAAACATACTACTGCAGACGATAACTTGTAGTTGCATTTACTTTAGGCTTCGTAGAACTCCCTTACACTTCACAGCGCCAGAAATGAACTCCATGTGAGTGACACTGGTTCCAGGTAGCTGGGGGAGGGGAGATCTAGCACATGGTGCAATATGGCTATGGACAAGGAAATTCCCGGCTTCCACAGTGAGTGGGACGGGGCGACATGATAAGAATGACACAGCTGCAAACTGACATACGCTCTGCATGAATATTAAATAACTCACAGGTTCTTTCCTGTTGACGTAAAACAGAACAAAAATGCAATAAACTGAAAGATCTAGCATACTGATTTTAAAAAATGTAAATATGTATTTTTATGTGCTAATAGGTGAAAATCAGGAATTTATGTATTTATGGAAAAATCCTTAAAATATGTATTTACATAAAAAATATTTATTTACCTAAAATTCCGAGCCCTAATCATAACAAATAAACAGTAAACTTTGTACTCACCACAGCCATTCATAACAGATGCTGGAACCATTCACAGTGCATCACTCTTTTTCCGTAATCAGTTAGTTTTAATTCATGAACCACGGTAACTTTATAAGGGAACAACTGAAGCTCGTCTCTTATAGTTTTATGTGCTGTCGACTTACAGATTCCTGTTTGTTGAGCCAATGTTCGTGTTAATTTACTTGGACTACGCAGCATTATATCGGAGATTTCATCAAGTTTTTCGTCTGTTAAAAGAGTAGGCCTAACTGTTCCCGGTACATCGTGAACTGAGCCAGTCACACGAAATTTACTTACCAAATCCCGAACGGTATCACGGTTTGGACACTTTGAATTAGGAAACCGTGCCTGAAATCTTAATTTTACATTTTCTGTAAACCGATCGCCTTCGCGAAAAACGCCTTCCACCAAAAAAAAAAACTCTTTCTTCAGTAGTAAACATTACCGCCTGTATACTGTTGCACTCTTCCAATAATCTATCCGAACGCTTACTGTAATACACACTGAAGACATGCAGGCTCGCTCGCTTGTCGCAATACACACGGACAGCCCACACGGGGGAGTCCCGCTTTGAAGGACACAGTGCAGCCAACTAAACTCATGACTTAACCACTGCAGAGAACATTCTCGGGCGCCCTGTATAATAAGATATGCAGTCTAGATGTTGCGTCATAGCTTGAGTGTTTTTGTTATTAGCTTGGCGATGTGATGATTGCCGACCATGGTTGACGTCATAACACACAAAAGACAGCTATTGCTGTTTCTACAAACTTTGAAACATGAGTGGTGACAATGCAACATAACGGCAAGGCTAGCACGTGGGGAAATGCTGCGTTGGCACTGGGACAGGTACATTCCAAGAGACTTGCAGGAAGACACAAATACAGGGGAAGTTAGCACCCCTGCCTGGTGATCTAATGACAGTGACGAGTGAAGACACATTGAGTCAAACCATGTGCTCACTGCTTTGCATACATTGCAACACTGCTCGATGTTGCCATGGAGATCGTTACCCCTGTCGTCTCCACTCCTCACCTTCGGTGACGTAGTTGGTAACATGCTGAGCTTTTATGTCCAAAATTGTGGGTTCAACCCCGACTGAAGTCGTCGGATATTTTAAGAGCGTTAAAATCCTTCAGTATGCCTTCCTTCGGAGGGGAAGATTTATGGGATGTAAAAGAATCTTCCACTAATTAAACTTGTGTGAAGCAAAATGTCTAGGTTATATTTCGTTGAAACGCTCTATCATAGTTCCAACGTTCACCACTAAGTGTCAGTGACATCTGGTAGCGAAAGTTGGAACTGCTTGAAATTGAATGGAACTTGTAGCTCACCCCATGGTTGTTTGCTTGAAGTAGCTACAGCCTCTGGCGAGCCGAACATGTCCTCGGACACTCCCGGCACTAAAAGCCATACGCTAAATAAATAAAATAAACCTCACCCTTCAAGCGGATGACAGCCTTCACCGTTCGCCTTTCGTAAAACAGAGTAGGCCTACAGCTCACCACTAGGGTTCGCAAGTTCAAAACCTAAAGAAGTACAAAATATGCAAGCAAATATGCTCTAAAAACTATAGAATATAACCTAAAAACTATGAGATCCTATTGAAAGGCGGGAGCACACTATCGTCATGTTCCGTGACCTCATGCGTACAGTGTCGCAATCTAACTTGTCCGGAAAGATGTGCTAAAAGACGTTCGTAGAGGAGCGCAATCTTGGAATCAGGTCTTCTAAACCTGCTACCTGCCTGTTCCGGGAAAAGAAAGAAAAATATATCTACTACACCATTCGGAAATCCTGTGTTTGAAACTCGAAGCAGATAACACGTACCTTGTTAACGACGCCTCAATTTAATCAAAAATGCTGACATTATAACCAAATATCACCTTATATCACCAAAATATGACCAAATATGACCAAAACAATAAAAATGGCTGAAATATGCCTTTATATGCAACATCAAATTGTTTTAAACGTGGTCAGGGACCCGTCATTCAAACTTATTTTTCAGATTTCGGGTAAAATGAGCTCAGGAAAAAAATATGACTTTTCCTTAACATCCGAACCTTACTCACCATGTTAGTAGTAGACAAGAAATGTGCAATGACTATAGCAAACATAAAATTATCATCTTCTTCATGACAACGCATCGATAGGAGGAGTGGACGAACAGTGACACATTTGATGCACGGCGGCAGCAATCAATTGCAATTCGGAGATACCAATTTTATTATGAGTAATACTTAACCTAACTCAGTTACAACTCTGGTCTAGAGTTTTCCACTAAACATAATGCTGGTTATTTACACGTTGGACTGATACTGCTAGAGCAGACATGGGACAGGGCAGATGCCATACAAAATAATGTAGGCGGGCCGAAAAGAAAAACATGATGATGATGATGATGATGATAATTATTGTTTTAAGTGGCCTAACATCTAGGTTATCGGCCCCTAATGGTTTGGGTGATCGTGAAGATGATAATGAAATGCAAACTATAACTAAAACTAACTACTAACTTATATGCTAGAAGAAGAAATGGAAAACAAAAGGAGAATAAGGCAAATAAAGGACAGGAGGAAAAGAAATGCCCTCAACCCTCGAAGAATGGGGATTGAGGGACTTGGAAGGAAGGAGAGCCATCAAAGGCAGATAGGAAAGTGAAAGAGGAGAGGGTCCGCCCCACAGGTAATGGACAAAACGGGGAAACCGAACCCAGCTCAGGAATCCCTCGGGGTCGCCAACTCCCGAACTCTCCAGCCGTGAGCATTATCCAGGGTGCACCCGAAGTGGTGGGGCTACATACACCCGGCCTCCTTGAGGGCCTTGAGCAGAAGGCAGGAGAGAACATGAAAAGAAAAAGAAGTCTAACCCCTCGCAGAAGGAGGGTATCAGAAAAGATGAGACAAGGGCCAATTATGGCGGTAAATGAAGAGACTCCCTAGGCCTCAGATACCCTATTACCGTCGGGGTCGGAAGAGAGCAAGAGTTGACCAAGTGAGGTCGACAGGAAAGAAGACGGAGAGGAGCCCGGCACAAGTAAGTGGAAGCAATACCGGACTCAGCTGGAGCCCTGTGGTCGCCAACCCACGTCCAGTAGATGTGAGCCTCTGGGGGGAAAAGAAAAACAACACTTGTTATTTCTGAATTTTAAATCAAACAAAACTTATAGGCTTCTTCTCCTTCCTCTTCTTCTTCTTCCTCTTCTTCTGCTTCTTCTTGGTTCGTTGAGGGCCCTTGGACCACGTGGTTCCTAACTCTGGCGAGCTTTCTTCTTATACCAGTAGAATATTCTTCATCTTTGCACTCTGAACACACCTTCATTATTTGTTAGAAGAGGAAGGAGTATGTTGTTCTTTGAGTCTTCAGTCTTTTGACTGGTTTGATGCAGCCAACCACGCCTCCCTGTCCTGAGCTAATCGTTTCATCTCTACATAGCTACCACACCCTACAGCCAAGGCAATCTGTTTAACGTATTCTAACCTTGGTCTACCCCTACAGTTCTTGTCCTCGACCCTTCCTTCCATAACTAAGCTTGCTATTCCTGGGTGTCTTAGTATGTGTCCTACCAACCTATCTCTTCTCTTCATTAGCAGTCGCCAGAAACACCTCTCCTCTTTCACTCGTCTTAATACCTCTTCCTTTGTAACCCTATCTACCCATCTGATCTTCATCAGTCTCCTGTAACACCACATTTCAAACGCTTCAATTCTCCTCTTCTCTGCTGCACCAATAGTCCAAGTTTCACTTCCATAGAGCGCCACGCTCCAGACAAAGGTTTTCAAAAATGTATTCCTAATACCTAAATCTATATTCGATGACAACAGATTCCTTTTCTGTAGAAATGATTTCCTTGCCTGAGCCAACCTACTTTTTATATCCTCTTTGCTTCGTCCATCACTGGTTATTTTGCTTCCTAAGTAACAGAAGTCTCCTGCTTCCTTTAGTTTTTCCCCTGCCAATTTGATGTCCATAGAGGTTTCTGGTTTATTGCGGCTGCATTCCAGTATTCTTGTTTAACATTTATTAATTTTTATCATGAATTCTTTCCTCAAGACGGAGTCCATACCATTCAAAAACGCATTCAAATCCTCAGCAAATCTCAAAGTTGAAATTATTTCTGAACGAATATGTGACAAGTGAAACTGTGACTGTGCTTCTAAACGGTTTTCATATTCTGGTTGAAACTAGGATGAGCTGATTCTTAGTAGCGCAGCTAAATGGTGGTCTATCTATCTATTTCTGACGCTATTTTTGCGAAGCTTCATTGTAGAAAACACCTGTTCACAGATATAGGAAGATGCGAGCATGGCAGTTATCTTCTGTGCATGAGATTTCAAGTTTGGGAAGCTTCATTTTGGTTTGGCGTTGTAGAACTCAATTTTCGAAACATTGAGGAATAGTTGCCTCAATTCATTGTTTCATAGTAACTCAATCAGTTCTATCTGCAACTCTATTACACAAAACGCATGAACACAATGAGATTGAAACAGTTTTTCACTTCTAGGTATACAGAACCGTAAATATGACCTACATGCAATTGAATAGGTCGGACGTGAAAAGCATTAAGTCAACAAGTAGTTCCGTGAAGAACTAAATATAATATCAATTGCCTCTATCAACATACAAATTGTCAGTTTGATTGCTGTAATAGATTCGTAGATATTGAGAACCGACTAAATATTTTGGATGGTCACCATGGTGGATTTTTATATTATAGGCCTTAGATTTATGTATTACTACATGAAGATTATTGTGTATGTGTTTTATTCAAACTTCAATCGCATGATTAGGACACAAGAAATAAAAGCGAGATTTTAAAATTTCGCTCAGCCGCCATCTTGTGGTTATGAAAATAAATTAAATGAATTAGATGCCAGTCGATTAAAATTTGTATAAGCATATACCGTATCAAGTTTCACTGCACTCGGATGGTTAAAACGCAAAAAACGTCCATTTGAATATTTAAATTTCGCGTCACCGCCATGTTGGATTTGTGCTCGCCAGGCTATTGAACGTCCCATAGGTGAACTTATGCTTATAGCCTCTATACACTTACGAAATGTCAGTTTGATTGCTGTGGTAGATTAATAGATAGAGAACCGTCTAAATATTTCGGATGGTCGCCATGTTGGATTTTAATATATTAGACAATAGATTTATGTACTATTAGATGATGATTATTGTGTATGTTCATTATGCAAATGTTGATTTCGATCGCATGATTAGAACACTAGAAATAAAAACATAATTTTCGAAATTCGCACAGCCGCCATTTTGAGATTACGTAAACAAGTGTACTAAATTAGATACCAGTGCATTACAATGTGTATAAACATTTCCTGTACCAAGTTTCATTGCGTTTGGATCATTAAATAGCGATAAAAGTCTATTAACATTTTCAACTTCGCTTGGCCGCCATGCTCGTTTTGTAGTTAACCGTTTTTTGAAAGTCTCATAGATGAACTTCCAGTGGTACCCTTTATCTCCGTACAAAATTTCAGGGTGATACCGGTAATAGTTTCAGAGATATAGAATGCCGGTGAAATATTTCGCACAGCCGCCATCTTCAGGTTATGTAAACAATTGAACGCAGTTAGATGTCGGTCCATTACAATGTGTATAAACATATACTGTAGCAAGTTGCATTGCGTTTGGTTGGTTAAATCGCGAGAAACGTCTATTTAAATGTCGCAACTTCGCTTTGGTTTTGTAGTTACCAGGTTTTCAAAGGTCACGTAGGTGAACGTCTAGTAGTTCCTTTTATCACCATACAAAATTTCAGGGTGATATCGGTAATAGTTTCGGAGATATTGAATACTGGTGAAATATTTCGCACAGCCACCATGTTGGATTGGTGAGACGTAACAAAATTTGAAGGGCACGGTCGGGGTCGCCCAGAATTGTGCTATGAACTTACCGAGTTTCAATGAAATCACTCCAGCCGTTTAGAAGTTATTAGGGGGGACACACAAAACTCCTTTACAAACACACACACTCGCACACACAGACAGACACACGGACAAAAGGTGATCTCATATGCCTAATGTTTTCATAAAAGAAAATAGGCTAAAAATTGTCATTCATTAAACAATTAGTATTCTGAAGTATTAGCCCAAGGGCCTTGGAACGGCATAGGAAGAATTAAGTCAGTCTTCTGTTTGAGCTACACACAAAACATTTTCATCTTATCAGCAGGATAAAAAGCACGGAAGCTCACTGGCAAGGCAAAATCCATCACAAAGCAATTTGTTTTGTGGGTTTAAGCCTGAAACTAGTAGTGCGTTCAGAGGAGAAAAGCATTAAATCAAAGCCACGTTTCCAAAATTGTTTTAAAAAATATGTTTATTTAATTAAAATTGATATTCCGCTAACACAAATACAACCTGAACAGCTGCTTCACAACATAGATGACTAATATAGTGTGTTTGTTAAGTTCTGTTCTGTCAATGATGTATTATCTGTCTCCAGAAAAGTAGTAAAAACTGACTTAATGCGTATCAGCTCCGACCGGTTCAATTGTAGATAGTAAAATGTCGCGGGTCGGATTAGACTAGCTCAAGGGCCGTACACTGTCCTAGAGGTACAAAACACTTCCTTCCAGACAGTATTAGTTGTTATTGTTGTTATTTGCTACCAAATATTCGCTGAGCACGTTTGGTTTTCCTGCCAAGACCCATAATTAGCAACAACCCGGTATCTTTTTTTCACACTCGTCCTAACTTTCACAATAAAAACCTAGCACTATTCACGCCTTCATTTACTTTTTCCTACGAAGTCGGGGCTCTCCGTTTTTACGTAGATATTCCAGCAACGTCGCCATTAATCGCTCTGTCTTTCCTCAGTCGCCTGCTAAGGTTTGTGGCGCAGCGCTAGCATTACGTGCTGGCAGCTGGCGGAACCATGGGTACATAGTTTGTGTTGTGTTGAGTTGAATGTTACCTCAGAATAATCCTTGAACACAACCAATTTGAGTGGTCAATAGCGCGAAAGAGAGATCGTAATTTGTTAAGTATTTTAAGACTTAAACCAACGGTTCACAGCAATACAGCCTGAGATATGGGTGATTTAAAGTGGAAAATATCAGGAAATAATTGAAGAACTCGTTTCCAAAACTCACTAAGTCAGTTTTGGACGAAACTGAGAAATCCGTTGGATCTTGTTCATAATGTGTAGACCTATGTATGTTACTAATAATTTATTCCAGAACTCACTATGTCATCGTAAATTGTAACGTAGGATATTGTAATTATTATTATTATTATTTTTTTTTTTTTTTTTTTTTTTCAAATCTGTACAAAGTCAGGCCGTGATGTCTTCCAAACTCTGAAAAGTCTAAGTGACTTGTTTTACTTTTGGAAAATTGGCATTTTAACGTTAATAACTTTAAAATAGGGCTTTGGTTAGTTATCAATGTTCTTCATATTAATTTGAAAAAGGTCTCTTTACTTCATAATGAAGTAATATTGCCAAACTAGGCTCTGGTTCAAAATATGTCTGTCCTGAAAAATCATCATTTTTGACTTAGTGAGTTTTGGAAACGAGCTCTTCAATTGTGTTTTAATGTAGGCCTAGCTCAAGTAAGGTAAGAGGTACGCCTGATGCATATATACCTTTCATTTTAAAATGAATTGAGCGAATCGGCCCGGACCGGTAGAACGTCCGGAATGACTGACTGTAGTTTTCATCAATTATTTTAACATATACGGTACATTGGTTTTACGTCCCTTTTAACTACTGTGGCTTTTAGAAACCCCGAAGGGGATCTTTAATCCCTCGCATTTCCCCACCCACCCCACCCTCGCCGACTTCGCCATTCAACCTTGGCATATTAGTAGTGATAGGGTTCAAATAGTAAACTGCAATTTTTGAAAGTGATGTTGACACCATAACGTTATTGTCGGTGTTGATGGTGCACGAAGTTGGTTTTCCATAAACATGTCTTTAGTTCACGTCCCAACGCATCTTATTATTAGAATCCCTACTGCAGTAGCCAGATCAAATCCCGGCCAGTCCTTCTGAGATTTGTGCTGGACAACGCGAAGGTGGCATTACGGGAGTTCAGTATCCTTATCGGAAATTTATCCAACAGCACACATTACTGTGAATGTCTACACTGTTCTAAATTACACCGTTGTTCAATGATAGCCGCGAAGTTGGTACCAAGTACAGCACGCAGGGCTGGATTTACCAATGCTGAGGGGCGCAAAATTAATCCGCAATTTGTTATGATTTAAATTAAACTTTACAAAATTTTGACACTTTTCCAATTTATACTTTGGCCACCATTTTCCAACAAAATGTTTGGAACAGTAAATTTTTTGACTTCATCTTTAGAACAGGAATGTTTCGTGATTATAAATCTTGAATATTAATATCAGTTTAATTCATTATGCATAGTTGCATGATGTAGTGCATATCTGAATATATGTAAGAGTATGTTGTTGTTTGAGTCTTCAGTCTTTTGACTGGTTTGATGCAGCTCTCCATGCCTCCCTGTCCTGAGCCAATCGTTTCATCTCTACATAGCTACCACACCCTACATCCGAAGCAATCTGTTTAACATATCCTAACCTTGGTCTACCCCTACAGTTCTTGTCCTCAACCCTTCCTTCCATAACTAAGCTTGCTATTCCTGGGTGTCTTAGCATGTGTCCTACCAACCTATCTCTTCTCTTCATTAGCAGTCGCCAGAAACATCTCTCCTCTCCCACTCGTCTTAGTACCTCTTAGTTTGTCACCCTATCTACCCATCTGATCATCATTCTCCTGTAACACCACATTTCAAATGCTTCAATTCTCCTCTTTTCTGCTGCACCAATAGTCCAAGTTTCACTTCCATAGAGCGCCACGCTCCAGACAAAGGCTTTCAAAAATGACTTCCTAATACCTAAATCTATATTCGATGTCAACAGATTCCTTTTTTGTAGAAAGGCTTTCCTTGCCTGAGCCAACCTACTTTTTATATAATGAGTCTTAAATGGTTTTATCTTATTAGCCTACTTTTCACATTTTGCAAAAATGAGGAAAAAGTAGACTTATGAGATCGATCCTGGAAAATGTGTGTCTGTCTGTCTGGCTGGCTGGCTGTCTGGCTGTGTGTGTGTCCCCCCCTATCAACTCCTAAACGGCTACAGCAATCAAAACCAAATTTAGTATGAGTAAAGATGTGCACCGGAATATCTCACGTCCATATTTGAAAATGATGTCAGTGCTACCAACTGCTGAAAAAACGCACTAGAAATTTGAGCTCCATGTTGGATATCTTGCAAGGTATGCATGGGAGCTGTTCCAAAATTGGCACACATGTAGATAATACTATTTCAGTTTAATTTCCAGGAGGCCAACCATGACAGTGTTGCCAAAATAATGTTAAGCCTTCTGGTAGGTCCAATGTTTAAATGCATATAACTTCTACACTATCAATTGGATTTCAACCAAATTTTGTATGTAATATGTGTACATAAACAGACATGACTGAGCGTATTCTTAAGAGCCACCAGGGCTGCCAACTGTTAATAATTGCTCTCTCTATTGTTTTATATCCAAATACCAATATACCAGAAAGTATGCAAGCCAACAGCTTTAAACTATGTACACGTATATTCTGACATTTTAGATTAATTTTGAGTAAATTATATACGTCAGTTCTACCAACATGATTATAAACCTGCTGATAGTACCAATTTTTAAGTACATGTAACTTCTATACCATCAGTTGGATTTCGACCAAATTTCGTATGTGCTATGTGTACCATAACAGATATGACTATAAGTATTGTTAAGAACAATCAGGGCTGCCAACTGTTAATAAATGCTGTCTATATATTTTTACCCTAATATCAATATATCAGGAAGTATGCAAGCCATCAGCTCTATACTTTTCACACGTATAGCACCTGATATTCTAGATTAATTTTGAGTAATTAATACAAGGCAGTGCTGCCATCATGATTCTATGCCTGCTGATATGTCCAATTTTAAAATACATGTAACTTCTATACTAACAAATGGATTTCATCCAAAATTGGCACAACAAGATATCATAATATTTCAGATTATTTCTGACCAGCACACGCATGGTATTTTTGGCAACATGCTTTTACGCGTGCTGATAGATCCAGTGTCTAACTGCATGTAACGTTCATTGGACTTCAACCAAATGTTGTATTCTGTACTTTAAAAGATGGAACTAAGAATATATCAGTCACCAGGGCTGCCAACTGTAGTGCTCTATTAGGCTACATTATGCCAGGTATATTAAGAACTTATTATATATTTCGATATTACCAACTTAATTTCGTCATTATTCTAGATAGGTTCATATACTGTAGAATAATCATTGACATGAAAAGTAGGCTGTATAGTTCTTCACGGAACTTCTTGTTTTATTATCTCGTTGGCTTATTTATTTTTAGTTTATATAGTCTACAAATTTACAAACAGTTGATCCTCTCATTACTTTAATTTATTTAATTGATTTTACTTCACGATGGTATGATGAGGGGGGGGACAAAAACCCACTGGCCTAGGAGCGCATAAAATCTAAATCCGGCTCTGACAACACATGAAGAAAAATTCCATTATCTTGATAAAAACGGAAGAGGACGTTCCTAATGACCCTCAGGTATGCTGGTATTGGAATGATCTCCGAGTCTGGAATAAGGATGTTACGCTCAACCTGCACGGAACGCGGAGCAGAGCAACTAGGCAGGATAAAAGCTGTTTCCGCCTTCTAAATCCCATTTAAGCGTCATGTTATACATAATTGAGTCACCCTGTGTAGCGAGGACTTGAAAGTGAAAGTTGTTTATCCTGTGTCGCGAGAGCGGATGTAGCTTCACAAGCCAATTCTTGCCAAGAGAGCCCGCTTGGCGCGACGCGACGTAACGAGTGAAGAGGGCAGCACAATCGCTCCTAACAACCTCTTCCTGGCTGCACTCTCGCTGCGCTGTGTAGCAAAATACAACAATAATAATAAAAATAATAATAATAATAATAATAAGGAACTCGTGTAGTGTACGGTAACCGCCACCATCAAAATACGGAATACGTAATGAGACTAAGATACAAGAGTTGAACTTTTTATCGCTAGAGGGTGTTGTTGCATTATATCAACCGTGCCAACATGATTATTGTTTGGCACTGGTTTTGTCACTTTGTTCGAAACATGGAATTGCAGTGGCGAACGCGGAATAAGGCTTTGCATACAAGCACAAACCTAACCTAGGTCTTACGCCCCAGTACAATAGTCATCTACCCTCGCTAAAGGGCAGTGCGGTGAAGCGAAGTTGGCAGCAGTGTCTGATACAAGCCATATCCAACATGGCGACGTGTTTTTTTTTTTGTTTTCTTTTCTGCAAAGTGAAAATGTTGATATATCCCTTATTAAAGTGTGAATGTGGTTGGCTTCGGTGGCGTAGTTGGTAGCAATCTGAGCTTCTATGCCCAAGGTTGCGGGTTCAAACCCGGCCGAAGTCGTCGGATTTTTTAAGAGCGTTAAAATCCCTCACAGGAGTAGTAAAGCTGGCGGTCCCATGGCATAGACGTATGGCATGAAAAAGAACCTTCCACTAACTACACTTGTGTGAAGAAAAAATTTGTAGGTTAGAATTGATAACGCTCTATTAGTTCCATCGCTCGCCGCCAGGTACTGACTGCGATGCCATCTAGTAGCCAAGTCCGCAAGCTAGGTGTCGTGGACGTAGCATTTGGTAGCGAATGTAGGAACTACTTTAAATTATGGTCTGCAGTCCTTACTTGAATTTAAAAAAAAACAGATAACACACACTAATACAATCATCACTATTAACACCGGACATCCGACAGATTCTACACACACCCAAAGTACACGGGGCTACTTGACAGCGTTGCCGCAGTCCCTAAACTGAGGAACCAACCAACCGAAAGAGTGAATGTGGTGGGAGTCTCAATAACATGACACAAACAAGTTTCAGAGTGATAGGCTAGGAGACACCATTCAATGCACGAGAGCCAATAATAATAATAATTAATTCAATTTCACCAATCGGCCAACTAGGAACCACGATAAGCCTCATTTTACATTCTGGCATTTGCTCATTTTTCGCTTGATTCACATTGTTTAGCTCGACATTCTTCTGTCCATTTCGCACCAGTTGTCCGTTTTTCGTCCCGGAAAGTCCCAAACGTCTTGATGGCTGCTCTATAAAGATTTCGGTCTTGTGGATCTTCTGCTCGTATCCGCATTTCTTTCAGATCTTTCTGGACGCTAACATACCATGGCATTGTCGTTTTTGGTTTTGAGTCGAATATACTGAAGATACGTTTCGTCCATCGGGAGTCGACCATCCGTCGTATATGACCGTAGAAGCAAACTCTGCGTTTTCGCATTAATAATAATGATGATAATAATATATTATTTTTCCTAACTAATACGATGCTTATCACTGGGTAGATATATTCACCGGCTTATAACACTCACGATTAAAATATGTGTTGGAAACTTAGTTTAATTAGCGATACCTTGTACTTTCACGGTCGCTTGGATCGCATCGTCTGCCTTGAATTACTAGGACCCATCCTTGAACTGGTTTTCCGTGGTTTCCCCCTCTTCTACTCCAGGCAAATGCTGGGATAGTTCCTAACTTAAGGCCACGACCACCTCCTCCCTATACTTGCCTCAATTACAAATACACACCCTAATACGGACACCACAATGACACAGGTTGAGGTAAATTCTATACACACTCAAGTACACGCGGATTATCAAGATGCCCAGGCCGCTTAATAAAACAACAGCAGCCATTCACTTCCCAAGTCAGAGAGAACTAAACAGAAGATATGAGGGCTAGTTTTTTTTTTTTTTTCTTCCCAAGTTCCGATGGATCACTCGTATGTTGGATCACTACGAATCTTGTCTGGGATTTTTTTTAAACAAGTGTTCCTACACAAAGACAGTTTAATAAAGAGAGTTTGCAGGGACCTGGAACACAATGGGTATGTAATTGGCAATGAACTGACCGTGCGGCTGTTGACTGGCTACAGGTTTATCTTGCGCAGGCAAGGTAAACTCACCAGAGCAAACACGAATCTAATATTGGCAGGCTTCTAATGAGAAGTGAAGCGCTCTGGAGCTTTCGTTAATCTACTGTAATACAGAGAACAGTTGCAATAACATTGATACCTGTGTAGACAGCGTGAACGGCTGATAGGCTGACGCTTGACGTTGACGGGTTCATAGAGCAACTTGTAGGTCATCGGCCCGTCATGACAGAGGATAGCCTAACCCTTTAAATCACGAATAGAGGCGTAAACTCCATGTTCCTTGCAGATTAAAGTAGTTACTAACATTGGAATCATCGCGATACCTTACACAACAAAATTCCCCTAGACACAAAATGGCGGCATCCATGACGTCATGGACGCCACTAAAGCTTTAAGGTCACCACGTACTCTTACACGATGAAAAAGTCTATTTTTGTGACATCACTTTACTAAGTATTTTCTGGGTTAATGATTCTTGTCACATATAAGAAGCGGTATATTCTGAGCTGTTTTTGACCATGTAGTGCTACTTTGCTTTTATAGAATGTGTGAAATGAATACAAATTTGGACAGATGCATTTTCAAAAAATGTTGTATAAGTTGCTTCAGGTACACATTTCTCAGTTGTTTTTCAATCAAATATTCTCAAATTTTGTTCACATACTTGGAATGGATCATGGCAAATGAGTAACCACTTTGTTTCATTATTATTGGGACAGAATGCAAGAAAAGAAATCCGAACTCTCTCTTTTTAAATGTATTCAAAAATATGTATCAATTTTTCTCTTCCCAATCCATGCCTACTATGTTTTGGAAGTGAAAATAGGTTAACATTCAAGTACTCCATTAGGCAAGTTAATGAAAAAAAATTAGCCCTCTATCTTCAATGGTTTGCTAGTTATTGGTACCTAAACATGAAAACTGAGTATTAACGGAAAACAGCTGGGAAAGTTAAAAGTGTATTATTCAGAGCATGGGACGCTAATTTTAAAAAACGAATTTAAGGTAGTTGTAGACATCAAAACCCCAACAAACTATATATATTTGGATTCAGAAAAGAATTAAGAATTTTATGGCACCAAAATCAAAAACTCGATTTTTTCATCATGCAAGAGTACGTGGTGTCCTTAAACGATGCATACAAGTTAAATTATGTTACGGCTGTGAGTTTGTTTCGTCGCTCGCCGCATGAGTCACAACTGTCCCCGGGCTGGGCTGTGCTCTGCCTCAGTGTATTACGTGCGCCTTACGCAACAGGACTACTAGGACAAAGGGATGGTCCAGAATATACGTGACCCAGCCAGTGATGGAAACCTCAAAAAACCGTGAACCCTGGATGGGTCTAGAAGCATTTATTGAGTCACCGGCCTGCTATATAAGAGCGACCTGGCAAGTGGGGTCGAGTGTGTTTTTCGAGCTAGTGCGAGCGTTTAACTTGAGCGACAGTTGTTGGCGACGTGACTTGCGAAACCCTTAGTGAAGCTGATTCTCTTGACAGCGAGGGTGTGAGAAGCCTACAGAGGAACTGTGTCTTGAACGATTGTGTTTTCCAGTGCGACAGAGGTGATTGTGGTGTATTGTGAAACAGTGTGGAGTACGGTGACAGGCTGAGTGCAGATATTTCCAGCCAGCGCACGGGGCCACCTCATTACGAGGGATTAACTTCTGCGGCTTACTGACAAGTGAAAGGGAAGTGTTCTCGCCATGAGGAAACTGGAGTAAGGTTCTAATTGCTTGTATTTGCTGTTGAGTGGTGTATCTTTCTGGCCGCAATAAAGCTAATACGTTCCTTAAAGGAACAATCTGTGTTGTGCTTCAGCCCACCGTAATCCAGTTAACAAAAGTGAAACAAGGGGGGTGGCACGTAACAACTGGTGTCAGAAGCCGGATTACGAACTCAATCACAAGCACAACACCTGACGGTTCTGGTTTCAAAACCCGAGCAGGTCATTTTTCTCTAATTTTCCTGTGAGTGCATGCCCTTTACAAGACAAACAACCAAAATGGAAACGCAATTGACAGCATTGCTAGAAAAGTTAAGAGGCATGGTAACCAAGTTAGAAGACGGCTAGAAGAAATTAGCCAAGGACCTGAAGGATGACCTGAAGAAGATGGAGGACGGCAAGAAGAAGATGGAGGACGGCCAGAAGAAGTTAGCCGAGGACCTAACTTCCAAATTAGAGAACAGCCAGAAGAAGTTAGCAGAGGACCTGAAGGAGATGGAAGAGGGTCAGAATAAGCTATCAGAGGACCTAACCGCCAATATCTGGATGGCCAGAAAAATCTGGAAGAGTGTCTGCTGACGAAACTACAGGAAAGTCAAAGGAAATTGGAACAGGGCCTACGTGAGGAAGTCACGGCAGTGGAAAAGAAGTTCGACGCCATACAAGAGGAAGTTGCCGGACTGCGCCAACGCCCACTGACGGGGGTGGAAGAGAAATTCAACGCTTTACAAAAGGAAATTGCTGAGATGAGCCAACGCCCACCGACGGGGATGGAAGCGAGATTCAACGCTCTTCAAGAGGAAGTTGCCGAGCTGCGCCGACGCCCGCCCACAGGTACACCGGGAATATCGGGAGTGGGACAGAGCAGAGTGACGCCCCCAACCTTCGACGGAAAGGTCCCGTGGAGCACCTATTTACGTCAGTTCGAGGCAGCCTGTTCCATAAACAACTGGAACAGCATGGAAAAGGCTACAGCTCTCATTGTAGCACTGAGAGGGGACGCCCATAACGTCCTTCAGGCCATCCCGACTGGATCACAGGACTACGCTTCACTAATCGCCCATATGGAGTCCCGATATGGAGACAGCCATCTTCAGCAGGCCTACCAGATGCAGCTCCGGACCCGGGTACAAAAGAACGCGGAAACCCTGCAGGAGTTCGAGATGGACATCGCACGCCTCGTAAGGCTCGCCTACCCAACAGCGCCGGCCGACTTTCTAGAACAGATAGCGACGCAGACCATCACCGACGGGCTACGGGACTCGGACACTCAACAGGCTCTGCGACTTGCGTGCAATAAGATCCTGGCAGATGCGCTGAGCCACGCACTTGAGTTCGAGACGGCAAAACAGGCATCTAGGATGCACGCGCGGGTGCGTCAAGTGGACGTCGACGAACCAGTAAAAACCAACGAGACCAAGCCCCTGGCCGACGAATTAATGGGGGCGCTAAGCCGTTTCTTCGATAGTCGCAGCACAACCAGCAACTACACAGCCGGAAGACAACCGGAGAGGTGGCCCGGAAGAGGGCTACCAACCTGCTGGACCTGCGGTAAGAAAGGCCACCTGAGCAAGGACTGCGGTGATCGCCGCCGCCGAGGGTATCCGACGGGAAATCAGTCGTCCGAAAACCGCGCGGCCCAGGGAAACGAGTATTAGCCAGCCTTGGGGGGCAAAGGTTGGCTTGTGACAGTCGTCAAGCCCCGGCAGTCCAAGTTCGTGTGACGCAGTTACGGAGGGATAATAGCAGCCTGATGGTCGACGGAGTCATCAACGGAGTGAGCTGGCCCATGCTAATCGACACGGGAGCGTCGAGGACCATCGTCAATCCCACCGTAATCCCGAAGTGGAGAGTGCATCCCACGCAAAGGAACCTCCAACTAATAACCGCGACTGGAGAGACTGCACCGGTACATGGCGAAGCATCACTGGAGTTCGTCATTGGTCGACGGGCGGTGAGGTATCCAGTGCTTGTGGCTGACGTATCAAACGAAGTGATCATCGGACTGGACTTTCTGGACCAGAACGACATCATCTTGGTCCTGGGTACCAACACTCTGCACTTCGGAGGTGAGGAACTTGCTTTGCAACCAGTACACGAGGCCGTCACCGCACGACGAGTAAGGCTGAGAGAGGACGTCATCGTTCCCGCCAGGACGGAAGTGAGCGCTGCCGTAATTGTCAACGGAACTGCTGAGGGAATGGCGGCTATCATCGAGCCAAAATATGAGGACATCCAGACAAAAGGATTGCTAATTGCCAAGACTCTCATCAACACGACGTCTCGGCCGTACGTCCGCCTGTCCAACCTGAACGACTACGACATTACGGTTCACCGGGACACCAACTTATGAGTCTGCGAACCCGTTACCTGGATTGCCCGCATCACAGGCACGACGGACGGACACCTGCAGACGGACAACCGAAGAAGACGCGCCCTGCCAGAAGAACTACAGAAGCTGTACCAAGGATCCCAGGACCATTTAGACGAGGAACAATCACGCCAACTTCGGGACCTGCTACATGAATTCCTGGATCTCCATTCAGTGGTTATTTAAATTACTAGCTTTGGAGCGAGTTTAAGAGCTAGCGAGCAAGACTATCACCCCAGCTTCGGCCAGCATCAAACTGTCGAGTCGTGTCGAGTTAAGTCATCAGAGAAGAGTGTATGTGTTTGAAGTTTCGTTCACCTCGGCATTTCTGAATTGCGTCTGGGACCTGCGCCTTTTGAGCTCATGCTCATGCCAAGATGGCGCCTACGCTAGTATTGCTGTGAATGAACAAGCTCAGAACATAGACAGCCTTGCTTCAGTGTTGCCGATGCAAACTGTTATTTGTAGCTCTTCAGTCGGTCAACATGGCTGGGCGGGTACAATTTATATAAAACTAGCTGAAGTACCCGTGCTTCGCTACGCGTCATAAATAAATTAAAATATGAAGGTGACAGTTAAAACAGGGGATAGGCGAGGTGCTGCGCAGAGGGAGATTAAGGATGGAATATTTTGTCCAACTACACCGCTCGGCGTTGACCGTGTTTTATAGCACAAATTTAGGTTTTACTCGCTAACGGTTGGAGATACCTTTCGGATAAAAAATGTAATTTTTAACCTCGTATATACCATCAAAAGTTTGCTATTTGTTAGCGTTCTCTTTGTATTTGAAATGGAAATATGAAAGTTTTAAACCAAAGGGTGTAGTGAAGTCACTAAAATGGTCGCCATCTTTAAATAGTACAAAGTATTGAAATCAAAAGTAACCTATATGTTAACCAGGTAAATCAGCTACTTCCATGTAAAGTTCATGTAAATCGGACCAGTGGTACTTGCGTGATTGAGTAATACATAGACGCACATCATCTCATTTTTAGCCTCGCTTCGCTCGCGTCATAGTCGTGTCATATTGTTATTCAATGAAATGCAGGTTTAACCCCATTAACACCCCTTTAGAACCTTAATATCCAAAAATCCCTCCTTGGTAGACGTTTTCGACACACAACAAACATATCCCCAAAATATCATTCTTCTAACTTTAATCGTTTGGGTTAGTCGATGAGAGTGAACATCCAAAAATCCTTCATTAGGGGACGTTTTTCTTCCAGAATTTCACCCCTCCCCATAGGCCCCTTAAATTGGATTTATGAAAAAACGGTCGAACACATATTTATTTATTTATTTATTTATTTATTTATTTATTTATTTATTTATTTATTTATTTATTTATTTATTTATTTATTTATTTATTTATTTATTTATTTATTTATTTATTTATTTATTTATTTATTTATTTATTTATTTTTAAGCTGATTGATTTCCTCCGAGTTTCAAACTCCTCGCTTATGTCGTTTAAGAGATACACTGTCCATTAGGAATCTTTCAACCACCACTTTTCATCCCTTTCAACTCATAATATACACTACATCGAAAAACCATTAGACATGTGTCAGCTTATTTTTAATGATTAGTATATATGCCAAGTATCACATCCCCAAATGAAACCACTCGTGAGATATGGTTTTTCAATGAAATGCACGTTTACCCCCCCTTAACACCTATTTAGAACCTGAATATTCTAAACTCTTTCCTTAGTGGACGTTTTCGACATATAACGAACATATCCCCAAAATGTCATGTTTCTAACTTTAATAATTTTGGCTGGGCTATGATGAGTGAGTGAGTCAGTCAGGACATTTCCTTTCATTTATTTTTGATAATTTCACCCCTCCCCATGATCCCCTTAAATTGGATTTATGAAACAAACGGTCGAACACCTATTTACTTATTTAAAGCTGTTTTCCCCCTGAGTTTGATGAGTGAGTAAGTGAGTCAATCAGTTAGGACACTTTCTTTCCTGTTTTTTTTTCCAGAATTTCACCTCTCACCAAGGGCCCCTTAAATTGGATTTATGAAAAAAACAGTCGAACACCTATTTACTTGTATTTTAAGCTGTTCTTTTCCCGCCGAATTTCAAACTTCTCGCCTATGTCCTTTAAGAGATACACGCTCCGTCAAGAATCCCTCAACCCCCAATTTTCACCCCTATCACCTCATAATATACACCACATCGATAAACCCTTAGACATATGTCTGATTATTTTTAATGATTAGTTTATATACCGAATATCACATCGCCTAAGAAACAACTCATGATATATCGTTATTCAATGAAATGCACGTTTACCCCCTTAACATCTCTTTAAAACCCGAATAAACAAAAATCATTTCTTAGTTGACGTTTTCGACATACAGCGAACATATTCCCAAAATTTCATTTTTCCAACTTTAATAGTTTTCGCTGGGCGTGATGAGTGAGTGAGTCAGACAGGACATTTTCTTTCAATTATTTTTACCAGAATTTCACCCCTCCCCATGGGCCCCTTAAATTGGATTGATGAAAAAACGCTTGAACACCTATTAACTTATTTTAAAGCTGTCTTTTTCCCCTGAGTTTGGTGAGTGAGTTAGTCAGTTAGGACACTTTCTCTCCTTTTTTCCCCCAGAATTTCACCCCACTCCATTGGCCCCTTAAATTAATTTATGAAAAAACGGTCGAACAACGATTTACTTATCTCTTTAGCTGATGATTTTTCGCTGCGTTTCAAATTTCTCGCCTATGTCGTTTAAGAGATAGGCCTACACGCTCCGTTAGGAATCCTTCAACCCCCACTTTTCACCCCTTTCACCTCATAATAATACACCACATCGAAAGACCCTTAGACACATGTCTGCGCATTTTTAATGATTAGTTTATATGCCGAGTATCACATCCACAAATGAAACGACTCGTGAGATATTGTTATTCAATGAAATTCAGGTTTAACCCCCTTAAGACCCCTTTAGAGCCTGAATATCCAAAAATCCTCCCTTAGTGTACGGTTTTGACATACAACGAACATATCCCCAAAATGCCATGTTTCCAACTTCAATATTTTTGGCTGGGCGATGATGAGTGAGTGAATGAGTCAGGACATTTTCTTTCATTTTTTTTCCTTCAGAATTTCACCCCTCCCGATGAACCCCTTCAATTTGATTGATAAAAAAAACTGTCGAACAGCTATTTACTTACTTTAAAGCAGTTTTTCCCCCTGAGTTTGATGAGTGAGTCAGTCAGTCAATCAGTTAGGACATTTTCTTTCCTGTCCCCCCCCCCCCCCCCCCCACAGAATTTCACCCCTCCCCATGGGCCTCTTAAATTGGATTTATATAAAAAAAAAACGGTCAAACACATATTTACTTATTTTTATGCTGATTTTTTTCCGCTGAGTTTCAAACTCCTCGCCTATGTCGTTTAAGACATACACGCTCCGTTAGGAATCTTTCAATCCCTACTTTTCACCCCTTTCACCTCATAATATACTCCACATCGAAAAACCCTCAGACACGTGTCTTACTTTTTAATGATGAGTTTATATGCCGTGTATCACATCCCCCAATGAAACCAATCGGGAGATATTGTTATTCAATGAAATGCAGGTTTAACCACATTAAGACCCCTTTAGAACCTGAATATCCGAAAATCCTCCCTTAGTAGACTGTTTTGAAATACAATGAACATATCCCCAAACTGTCATGTTTCTAACTTCAATCATTTTGGCTGGGCGATGATGAGTGAGTGAGTGAGTGAGTGAGTCAGGACATTTTCTTTCAATTTTCTTTTTTCAGAATTTCACCCCTCCCCATGAACCCCTTAAATTTGATTTATGAAAAAAACTGTCGAACAGCTATTTACTTACTTTAAAGCAGTTTTTCCCCCTGAGTTTGATGAGTGAGTGAGTCAGTCAATCAGTTAGGACACTTTCTTTCCGGTTTCTCCCCCCCTCCCTCCCTCCAGAATTTCACCCCACCCCATGGGCCCCTTAAATTGGATTTATGATGAAACGGTCAAACACATATTTACTTATTTTTATGCTGATTTTTTCCCGCTGAGTTTCAAACTCCTCGCTTATGTCGTTTAAGAGATACACGCTCCGTTAGGAATCTTTCAATCCCCACTTTTCACCCCTTTCATCTCATAATATACACCACATCGAAAAACCGTCCGACTCGTGTCTTCTTATTTTTAATGATGAGTTTATGTGCCGAGTATCACATCCCCCAATGAAACCAATCGGGAGATATTGCTGTTCAATGAAATGCAGGTCTACCCCCTTAACACCCCTTTAGAACCAGAATATCCAAAAATCCTCTCTTCGTGGGCATTTGCGGCCCTTGGGGAAGCTGCATACCAAATTTCATTCCAATCCGTTTGATGGTTTCTGAGATTTCGTGATGAATGAATGAGTGAGTGAGTGGTATTTGACAAATATATAGTAGAAGATAGTGTCAAGTCTTTGTTATGCTAAACTCGGTTGACAGTGCTGTGTGAGAAGTTGAGTAACTAACGTGATTTCAAGTAAAGATGCTCATTTTCTATACCGGTAGTGCAGAGCGCAAATGGCATCCAGTCGGCCGTGTCTCGACTTGAGCTATGTTGCCATGGAAACTATCTGCCTTGCCATTCCTTCATGAGTATATTTTATGATTTGATTAGCATGTGCTGGAGTGCAAAAGGGTCGAAATCAGAAGAATGAGAAAGACTACCGTAAATTCATGTAGCCAGCGGTTCCTTCTGGGTCCTAAACTATGTGTATGCAAAATTTGGTTGAGATTGGTGGAACGGTGTAGATTTGTATACGGAACAGATCCACATACCCACATATCCACATACCCACATACAGACTTTCACTTTTATATATTAGATGTAAATAACACTCCTGGAAAAAATTGCATGATTAGTTTATGATATCTATTGTACTGGGGCAATTTTTAGGATTACGCGTTTCGACATTTACGGTCATCTTTAGATCCTTATCACTGTGTTGAGGTTTACATGTACACACTAATATATTGATACGTGCTACTCCTAGTAGCAAGTTCGTTAATTGGATTACAGTGGGTAAAAGCACTACACAGGAGGTCCTTTAAAAATATATTAGCTTTATTGCAAGCCAGAAAGATACACCACACAATAAACCAACACAAGCAATTAGTATCTCACTCTAGTTTCGCTTTTGTTGGGAACACTTCCCTTTAACTCAGTCGTTCAGTTAATGCTACCGTAATGAGGTCCGTGTCCTCGGCTAGAAATACCACAACTCTTCCTCTTGTAAACAAGTCACAGTCTGTCACTCACTGTTCTTGAATACACACTGTTTCGCTGTCAGCAGGCTAGGGAACAGTTCACTGGGTTTCGCAATCCTCACAGCACTTCACTGCAATAACCTCTGTCGCACAGTGGAACACACTCATTCGTTCAAGAAACACAGTCCGTCCTTCGCTGACCAGGTCGCTTTATATAGGAGGGGGGGAGGGACGACTCAATGGATGTTTCTAGAGTAGGAGAGTTCACGGCTCCTCCCGAGAATTCCATCACGCAGTGGGCCGCGAACATTCCAGACCATGTATTTTGTTCCCGCTGCGCAAGCGGCCGGCCGAAGAGCCCAGAGGTAGCCTCGGGCGGCTGTGAGTCACTCGAGAGGGAATGAAGCAACCCCGCTCTCGTAACAATATTATATAACTACAAAAATGATTTGTAATGCGTTTTGGTGTTTATATACTAATCGCAATTTGAATCTCGTTACACGGTTAGTGTGCTTTGTTTTAAGGGTTATTGAATTGCGTGTAATAGTGATATTATGCACAATACACAATATAATAAATAAAATAAAATGAAAGAAAACATAAAATTAGAGCATGCACTAGAATTCTATTTGTATATGGTTACTTATCTCGGTAGAGCAGTTGCCTGCCTCCTCTCTAGTGATCATAAACTAACCATGTCCAGGAGTAGGCCATAGAGTTATATACTATTAGATGACGATTATTGCGTAGGTTTAATACTCAAACACAAGAAATAAAAACTTAATTTTAAAATTTCGCACAGCTGCCATCTTGAGGTTATGTAAACAATTGAACTAAATTAAATGTCAATGCATTACAATGTGTGTAAGCATTTGCTGTACCATGTGTCACTGCGTTCGGATGGTTAAATCGTGAAAAAAGTATATTTAAATGTTTCAACTTCGTTTGGTCGCCATGTTGGTTTTGTGCGTAACAGGTTTCTGAAAGTTACATAGCTGAACTTCTATTAGTGCCCTTTATGATCGTGCAAAATTCCTGGGTGATATCAGTATTAGTTTCGGAGATATACAGTAGAAAGCCGGTGAAATAATTCGCACAGCTGCCATGTTGGATTGGTGAGACTTAATAAAATTTGAAAGGCACGGTCGGGATTGGAACGTGTAGTAAGTACTATGACCTTACCGAGTTTGGATTTCATTAGGGGGACACATATACGCACACACACACATACACGGACAAAAGGTGATCTCATCAGCCTTGTTGTTTCAGTATTCAGTCTTTTGACTGGTTTTATGCAGCTCTCCATGCTCCCTGTCCTGAGGTAATAGTTTCATCTCTACATAGCTACCACATCCTACATCCGATGCAATCTGTTTAACTTATTCTAACCTTGGTCTACCCCTACAGTTCTTGTCCTCGAACCTTCCTTCCATAAGCTTGCTATTCCTGGGTGTCTTAACCTGTGTCCTACCAGCCTATCTCTTCTCTTCATTAGCAGTCGCCACAAACATCTCTCCTCTCCCACTAGTCTTAATACCTCTTCATTTGTAACCATATCTACCTATCATATCTTCATCATTCTCCTGTAACATCACATTTCAAAATTTTTAATTCTCCTCTTTTCTGCTGCACCAATAGTCCAAGTATCACTTCCATAGAGGGCCATGCTCCCGAAAGGCTTTCATAAATGAAAATAGGCTAAAAATTACCTGAAATAATTACATTTCAATAACATTATGGCCTACAGAATATTGTGTTGGCCAACTGAAAAGTGTCAATAACAAGTTAACGACCTTCAATATCCATCCGCAAGTTTATAACTCAGTGGATACAAATGTTTAAATTATTTAGGTCATGTTACTACACAAGAGGACTGTGAAAACCAATTAAATATCTATGTTGAAACGTCTATAGGAGCTACTGCTAATGGGATACTAATTTCGTCAGATGTGTTATTCCTCTGCGAACATTTCAGTGTCCGATAATGCTTTGCCTTGATATGACAATACACAAGGCACAGGGGACACTGGAGTTTATAAACCGCACTCGTTCCAGGTTCCGTATTGACCATGTCTACAAGAAGTATAACACAATTTTCACTCGCCAAATCAATACTTGACTTTACTACAAATACTATAGGTACATGTTTCGGAAACTTGATATGTTTCCTTGTTACGCATCGAAAGGCAGCTATATGAATGTTTTGGAAAATATTCATATCAACACTTATCAGAGATCTAATGAATGCAATAAACTGAACGAGATTAACTTTGAAACTAACGTATTATTTGATACATTAGCAGATCATTTAAATAACAAAAAAACTGCCTCCTCAACCCCCGCCGTAATAGATTAATTCCTACATATATCCTGACTTGATCAACATTTCTTGACGCCACACCCAATCATCCTTACAAGGAATAAATATTTAACGTTTCCACGTAACTCATTCATCACTTCAAATAATAAGTGCTTATTCCATGGTTGACATTAATATGTCTAATGACACAGGCTCAACAAAAGAAGAACAAGAGAAAAAGTACGAACTGTATTTTTATTTTTGGTTAGGATTTCGATGTCATGAGATGTTTCACACCAACATATGGGCTGAAGAAGGAAACATATCAAGTTTCCGAAACATGTACCTATAGTATTTTTAGGAAAGTAAAGTATTGATTTGGCGAGTGAAAATTGTGTTATACTTCTTTTATACTGGAGTTTACCTTCTCATGCTCAACTAGATGTGGATCTCTCACGTGTCACGTCCATGTTGGCCAACCAGAGTGAAGTCAAGTGTGAAGTCTGAGCGGGTTTCTTTTGGTATGCCATGGGTTCCTCAACACAGATGGACAGCTCAGCGTATCGAGAAGAGTAACGGAATAGCATGAGCTAGTCCTTACCTCTGATGAGAGTCACACCCGATGTCGACAAGTAAGTTTGAAGGCCTAAAGGCTCAACATCGAGAAGGATCGAGAATCGATATTATCGATCCCACTTAGTATCGAAAAGTTGAAAGGAAGTAGCTGGCAGCTCACACGGTCTCTGCGTGACGTTAATCCTATTACATCTCCAGGAACCTTGTGCTGCTAACTCGGCCATTTATTTGCATCACGTCCTTTATTAATACTCTTTCCCCTTGATATAAATATTGCTATTGGAAGTACGCTCGAGTGAGCCGCAGATGACCGCCAAGTTTGGTTGGTTCCTCAGTTTAAGGGCTGCGACAACGCGGTCATGTAGCCCCTGTACTTTGGGTGTGTGTAGAATGTGTCTGATAACCGGTGTTAATATTGTGATAGCTGTATTAGTGTGTGTATCTGTTTTTTTAATTCAAGTTGGCCTAAGGATTACAACTTTGAATTTTTCAAATAGTTCCTACTTTTGCCGCCAAACGCCAACTTCAACGACTACTAGGCGTAGTTCAGAACTTAGCTACTAGACGCCACCGCAGTCGGCTCTTGGCAACGAACGTAGGAACCTAAGAGTGTTGTTTACATTCTTAACCTATACAATTTAGCTTCACACAGATGTAATTAGTGGAAGGTTCTTTAACATGCCATAAATCTATGACATGGGACCTCCGGCTTGACTTCCGCTCTGAAGGATTTTTAACGCTCTTAAAAATCCGATGGCTTCGGCTGGGTTGGGCATAGAAGCTCATCATGCTACCAACTACGCCACCGAAGCCGATACGGCCAAGTTTCATCCCAGGAAACTTGGTAGATGACCTCGTAGTTCCGCCCCTTAAAACAACAATAACTGGTAGCCAACAATACAACTAGTTATTCTTAGGTAACCATGAAAACTAGAAACATTCAAGGCCGCGTGTCACGGAAATTTACAATTGATTAATTCTTGTTGTTATAAGGGACGGAACAGCGAGATCATCTGCCCCTATTAACACACATAAATTGACACAAATTTTGATAAATATAAAATATGAAAGAAGACTAAAAGTAATAAAACAAAAATTAAATAAAACGAATAAATTATAATAAGAAACAAAAATATACGGGAGGGGGAAGGGCACAATTTCAAAAACGAACAAGTTCTTTGAGTAATTGCACACTTGATAATTTAGATTGAATTTATGATATATTTCATTAATGGACATTTGAAGAATTTCTTAAAACCTGAAATGTTCCAAGTTATTTAGGCTACCTTCTTCTCAGGAACTATTGGCCCGATCAAGTTGGAATTTAGAACTCTTATAGGCGCGTATAAATTAAAATATGCGACCAAACTAAAGTATCAGAGAAAAACTGAAACAATTAGAAAGTATAAAAAAGTGAACAAAATACTGCAATGGCTTGAAAGAAATTGCGAATTCGAATATTCATAAAATGAAAACCAAATGCATATCAACAGTAAGTTAGCTTTACAATATTTATCATTACCTTTAGATTATAAATGATATTTTATACCCAGTTATCTAGAGTAGCATCAGACAAGGTACCTGACTAGGAAAACGTTTCAAAAATGTCATAATCATTGTGTTTATTCTTCAAATTTCAATTGTTGAAATATGTTATGAATTTCTATAATACTTTAGTCATCATCAACATCGTCATTTATTGCACTTTAAGGCCTACAGCAGAAGAACAAAAGAAAGAAACACAAGAAGTTCTGTGACGAACTAAAGAGCCTACTTTTCATGCCAATGATTATTCTACAGTATATGAACCTATCTAGAATAATAACGAAATTAAGTTGGTAATATCGAAATGTCCAATTAGTTCGAAATGTTCCTGGTATAATGTAGCCTAATAGAGCACTACAGTTGGCAGCCCTGGTGACTGAATATATTCTTTGTTCCATTTCTTAAGGTACAGAATACAAAATTTCGTTGAAGTCCAATGGACGTTACATGCAGTTAGACATTGGATCTATCAGCACGCGTAAAAGCATGTTGGCAGCAATGTCATGCGTGCGCTGGTTAGAAATAATCGGAAATATTATATCTTGTTGTGCCAATTTTGGATGAAATCCATTTGTTAGTATAGAATTTACATGTGGTGTTTGAAGCCATATTTTCAGTGTTGCCTTAGTAAACAAGAGTTTAGTGCTTTTCAGTCGGTCAACACGAATGTACCCAAAAGAGATGGGTTATGCCCTAATCCTGAAATAAATTACATGAGATTAATAAAACACTAGGATGACCAGTTTCGATCGTCAAGCGATCATCATCAGATCCATTACACTTAGGCTACAAAATCTATGTTTGAAATACAGGTGAACATATTTACAATATGTACAATTATTTAGTTGCAGTATTGGTACTGCAACTGTCAGTGTATGCTAAATGCAGTATATATGTTAGGTGAAATGCTAAATGGTGATAGCTATCCGTAGATTGTACTTTAGAGAGATTATATGGTTGTAAACTATGGTTAAACTATAAAATTTTAGGCTAACTACTTATCTGATTGTCTTCCGTATAACAGCTACTCGCAGTTTTCGTGCTCACTGGAACTCACTATGCGGTAGTTAGCCTAAAATTTTATAGTTTAACCATAGTTTACAACCATATAATCTCTCTAAAGTACAATCTACGGATAGCTATCACCATTTAGCATTTCACCTAACATATATACTGCATTTAGCATACACTGACAGTTGCAGTACCAATACTGCAACTAAATAATTGTACATATTGTAAATATGTTCACCTGTATTTCAAACATAGATTTTGTAGCCTAAGTGTAATGGATCTGATGATGATCGCTTGACGATCGAAACTGGTCATCCTAGTGTTTTATTAATCTCATGTAATTTATTTCAGGATTAGGGCATAACCCATCTCTTTTGGGTACATTCGTGTTGAATTTACATGTATTTTAAAATTGCACCTATCAGCAAGCATAGGATCATGTTGGCAGCACTGACGTATATTAATTACTCCAAATTAATCTAGAGTGTCAGGTGCTATACGTATGCAAAGTATAGAGCTGTTGGCTTGCATACTTTCTGATATAGTCTATTGATATTAGGGTAAAAAATATAGACAGCATTTATTAACAGTTGGCAGCCCTGATTGCTCTTAATAATACTTATAGTCATATCTCTTATGTTACACATAGCACATACGAAATTTGGTTGAAATCCAACTGATAGTATAGGAGTTACATGTATTTAAAAATTGGTCCTATCAGCAGGCTTAGAATCATGTTGGTAGAACTGAAGTATATAAGTTACTCCAAAATTAATCTAAAATGTCAGGTACTATACGTGTGCATAGTTTAAAGCTGCCAGCTTGCATACTTTCTGATATATTGGTATTTGGATAAAAGAATAGAGAGAGCAATTATTAACAGTTGGCAGCCCTGGTGGCTCTTAAGAATACGCTCAGACATCTATTGCATACAAAATTTGGTTGACATCCAATCGATAGTGTATAAGTTATAGGCATTTAAAAATTGGACCTGTCAGAAGGCTTAAAAATCTTTTGGCAACACTGTCATGTATGGCCTCCTGGAAATTAAACTGAAATAGTGCTATCTACATGTGTGCCAATTTTGGAATAGCTCCCATGCATACCTTCCAAACTATCCAACATGGAGCTCGAATTTCTAGTGCATTTTTTCAGCAGTTGGTAGCACGGACATCATTTTCAAATATGGTCGTGAGATATTCCCGTATACATCTTTACTCCTACTAAATTTGGTTTCGATTTCTGTAGCCGTTTAGGAGTTGATAGGGAGGGACACACACACAGCCAGACAGACAGAAGGACAGACAGACACACACACATTTTCCCGGATCGATCTCATAAGTCTACTTTTTCCTCATTTTTGGAAAATGTGAAAAGTAGGCTAACAAGACAAAAAGTTATAACAAAGAAATCAGTCACAAAGGAGATCTACTGCAGATAGCTGCCGGTCTCTAGCTTCCACTTGCTGAAGTATTGCCAATACTCGATCCTTCCATCGCATCATGGGAATGAAGGACTCGGTTTTGGATGGATTCATCAACTCGAAAGATGTAATCTCTTCTGTCCTAGTACTCAGCCAATTTGTGTGTTTCCAAACCGCTGATACAGGTCATCCTTCATTCTTCGTTCCCATTTACCTTCCATGGCATTGAAAACGGATCCATAAATATTTCGAAGTACCTTCCTCTTAAAGGCAGAGATGGCTTCTTTGGTTGTAGGTGACGTCGCCCAGGTTTCACAACCATACACAAGTACCGGCCGTACTTGTGTCATGTATAGCTGAATCTTTTTCTTCTGCGATAATAGACGGGATTTAAATAAGTTATTCAGACAATAGCGTTTATTATTCGCTGACGCACTTCTTTCGACACTTCACTTATATTAGTTAGTATGGATCCCAGGTACCTGAATTCTTGAACTCGTTCAAAAGTATGTCCGTTAACAATAATGGAAGGAATGAGTTTGACGGCGCGATACAACGAGATAATTTGTTTTATCCTCATTTACTACCAGCCCAGTATCCTCCGCATTGCGAAGAAATCGGGAAGTATCAGTGCACACTTGCTACAAGGTATCGCCAAGAATCACAACATCGTCAGCATCGTTGTGTCTGCTCCCACCATGTCCATTTCTCTTTATTCGACCAGTGTCACGACTAACTTTTCCCACGGCCAAATTGAACAGTAGTGGCGCTAATGCATCTCCTTGTCTCAAACCACTCCGAATGCCGAAAGGTAACGACAGTTGGTTGCCGAACCGTACTTGATAAGTGAGAATAGCACGCTGCAATTAGTCGGATGTATTTCGATGGGATGTCAAATTCCTCCCAAGTTCTCCATAACTTGGAGCGATCAATACTGTCAAAAGCTTGCCGAAAATCAATGAATACGAGGTGCAATTCCCGATCAAACTCATAAAATGTCTGTATCAGTTGCCTCAAGGTAAATATGTGATTAAGCGTCGACCGTCCAGGGACAAAGCCTCATTGATAACAACCTATAATTCCTTCAGTCAGAGGTTTCATGCGGCTTAGCAGGAGCGTTGTGAAGACTTTGTAGCCAATTTCCAGCAATGAAATCCCTCGATAGTTTGATACCAGTGTAGCATCACCTTTTTTGAAAATGAGGCAAAGAATAGCTCCCTTCCATTCCTCAGAAATTATTTCTGTTACCCAAATGGTACATTAACTGCTTCAATGCAACCATCAGTGTCTCACCTCCCAAACGGAGCATCTCAACTGTGATAGCACTACCTCCTGGAGCTTTTTTATTCTTGAGGGCCTTAAGTGCGACGCCGATTTCCTCCTCTGGCGGTTGAGAAACTTCCACACTATCAGAATGGGCCCGCAACCGATTTATCACCGCTTTTCGAGGGCCATGATTCTGTAAGGTCTCAAAATGCTTTTTAAATAGGTTTGCCTGTTCTAATGGTGGTACCACTTCACCAATCTCATTTTTTAGAATCAGGGTATGTTGTCGTTGCGTAATGTCTTTGATTCTTCGACTGCTATCAACTGTCGTTTATGATGTTCCAGTTTCTTCCTCATTATGAGCCAATCTGTGGTACGCCTCGCCTCATAATAAGCTATCCGTGCATCATCTGAGAGTTTTTCGAGCCATTCTAGCCTCCTCGCTAAACGGATTTCTACAGAAACTCAACACTATTCATCAAACAAGGTTTACTTCTGCGTTTTGGATGGCAAACTAGCACTTCGTTTGCACTCACTGTCACTGCATTCCGCAACGCTAACCATGTACCTTCCAAGGTCGTAACTTAAGTAACTGAATATTTGGTTTATGGGTACTGCGCCCGAATTTATTTATGGCTAAAACCATGACTCAGTCGAGATGAGAACTAAAACCCGCGAATTTGAAACATGACGGAATAAAATGATTCAGAATGAATAAAATCAAAGATCTGAAGATGTTATACTCAGAATGAGTATTTTATTATGTCAAGCAAGTACTAGTAACATTTATAAAAGGCCGGAAGAAATGATGGAAATTTAGAAATTATTTAAACAATAAACAGGTGAATTATAGGAATGGACAGGCCGACATCGCTTGAAGCGCGGATCGCACGTCCGGAGACAGTAGTGTGTCTTCACAAGGAAGGAGAGGTAACAACATGTGACAACAGCATGGGGAGGTCAGCAGTCGCGTCACGGAGAAGAGTGGGGGAGACTTGAAGAGAGGTTCTGAGACAAGCAGGGAATCGCTCGTATTCACTCTATACATTGACCAGGTCGAGGCATGACCTAGTCTGGGAACAAAACTTCATTTAACAGTGCAACGTGTATCAAGTGAAGCGCGAGGCTTCAGAAGGCAGTGAAATCGGCGTGAAAGCAGAACTCTTTAGCGTGCAGGCTAACATTGCTAGGCGGACCTGCAGCTGTGCACCACACACACAGCGTGCAAGCAGTTCATTCACACGGCTCAGTTTACTACAGGAGGACGGAAGTGTATCGTGCAGCCACAGTTTAAGACTGATATTTCTATACAACAATAATCTTACTGCAGCCTATTCTTTCTACTCCAAAGCAGTATTCGACGGTGGTATTACACTACAAATACCAGTATCAAAATGCAAGTTACAGTCAGGCAAAGGGGAGATATCATTGGTTCACTCTTTAACCAAATACTGATGTACTGCTAATTGCATTAATGTAGGGAAACAGAAACGCAGTATCTACAATGAAGTCCAGGATATTTCGACATAGATGGAGATCGCGGTAATCCAATCCACGCGAGACTCTGAAATTATGAATGGAACTACAATACGACAAGAGATTTCACTCACATCTTGAAATACTCTTGCAAACTACTATGGAACGAGATTCGGGGCAAACCAAATGCGCTGGTCAAGCAGCATTGAGAAGAAACATCAAAATTCATCACGATAAGCCGAAGGACGGCCAACGAACCAGGAAGGTACCAGGGGAGCGAGGCGAGGTCATAACGCTGTCCATTGACCCAGTTTCGCTGGCTACGTCAGGTCCAACCACAGGTGGGGGCCACAGCTGATTTGGGAGGTCTCAAGTAGAACTTTGCTTGCTTATAGCAAGTACTCCAAGAATCTCGCCGTTCAACATAAGGTAGCTGAAGCTGTCAGATTACATAATCCATGTTTGTAGTAGTAGTTTCTTTTCTGTGTTTCATCCTGTGATTGACCAACATAATATTATTATTATTATTATCATTTTTTGTAGATTAGTAAAATCCGTTAAATTCATTTTTATTGCCACTTTTTCATACAGATTTAAGTCACTTTGACGGTTTTTGAGCGAATAATCCTTTTTCTCATTGCAGATAGTAGATCGTAAATTCATTAAATAAGCTTTATATATATGCGCAACGTTATATATATCTGTATTTTATAGTGAGATGGAACACGCATTGATAAATCTAGATACAGCACTGTAGGATAAGAAAGTTGGTATTTTCAAGGAAAATACGGTGATAATCGAAACTTACTATGTTGATTCAATTTTCAATCCCAATTACAAACTTACAGCACGCAATTAATGCCTAATTACACGACAATTAATAGTCAATAAATGATAGACTTTAAATAAATAAATCAATTTACAATATATGTCATTTGTAGTAGCCAAGGCAGATAGTTTTGAAACTATACTGTTAATAAAACAATGGATTAAACTATATTTCCAATTAAGAAATGTCAAGAGAACATTCACGTTGGTGAATGAAGGAGAAAGGAAATGATAGGCGACATTTTATAAGTCGACCGGTGTCTGTAAAATAAGCCAATATAGAATTAACGGAATTATATTCAGAGTTTTTGAAATACCAGAAGGAGAGGATATGTTTGTATTTTTATTTCTTTGAATTCTTGCAGACTAGTTAGTTAGTTAGTTATTGTTGTTTTAAGGGGCGGAACTATCTTGCAGACTAGTCAAATTGTTAGTTACGGTATTATCACAACGAAATTTATACGTGGATTAAGATAAATAAAATCTTCTTACAAGATATTTAAAAGGCTGTACAGATGTAGTTGAAATTTGAAATTGTGTAGCACGAGGAATAAATGTATCAGGATAGTAGAAGTTTTGTAAGAGTTGTGCATTATTGATAAAATGCAATCGAAAGGGATGTTATAGTTGAATTCCGTGCAAGGTGATGAACGTAGATGAAATTACGTTTTACTGAATCAGGAGGCATAGTGTAAATGTTTTCCCAGTTTGTTCAAAGGTAGTGTGAAAATATTATATTGCATCGAGGCAAGTGTCTGTACAGTATGTTAGAAAAGTAGAGCAATTATGTGTGTAATTTTTGAAAGGGAAGTGTTGAATGAGAATAATGCCAAGCACTTTTAGAATCCACTATTCTTACGTAACTGATAGTCTTGCAATGAATTATATTATCGAGATTATTACCAGTTACGAGATCAGAGCAGTGCTAAACTTTACCATTCGGCACGAATGCTCAATTTTGCACCGACTTAATACTTTAACCTAGGAAGGCGTGGTGATTGTAAAGAAAAATCATGTAGATTTATTAGAAATCGTGATAGAAGGAACATTAAACTAATTTCATGTAAGAAATTATAATTTGTGCTGATCACAAATCGTTGTATATATGCACATAAGCTTCATAATTAATACTTAATAGTTAACATTTTTTTAACATTACCATTTTAGATTTGGAACTACTGTTCCAGAAAATGAAACGCAACTGTGTCAACTAGGGTAATGTCTAAAGCTTACGTCGTTTCATACATTTTTTTTGGGAAAGTTCTGATGAATTTCACAAGGGTTCGATATTATGTAAATCATTTTCATGTTTATTGAGGTGCACATTTATGCACGAGATTTATTCGAGGGAGGAATAAGGGCTCAAATAGAGTGCCGAATTCTCCAAATGTATTTCTTTTTCAGGACATAGTTATTGTCAGTTTAATTTTTTTTTTTTTTTTGTGTTAAATTTGGTAGTGTCAAGAGGGACACTAGGTCAGTTTTTAGCCTACTTTCGATTTTTGCAAAAAATGAAAGTAGACTTATGAGATCAACACAGGGCGAAAAAAGTGTGTCTGTCTGTGTGTGTGTGTGTATGTGTGTGTGTGAGTCTGTGTGTGTGTATGTGTGTGTGTGAGTCTGTGTGTGTGTGTGTGAGTGTGTGTACTCTGAATGTCTGTCCCCCCCTATCAATTCGAACACGGTGAATGCGAATTGAACGAAATTTGGTACAAAGGTAGGACTAGCAAAGGACACCTCAGTGTCTTGTTTTATATCGCCGCCATCTTGACGGAAACGTAATGGCGGCCACACAAATGTTCAAAGCTAAAATCAAATTACGACTAACCTAATCATCCGATCTCTACCAAATTTTTCGACAACATACCTTTATGGGGGGAGCATCCTTTGACCAACCCAATAGACCATCAGCGTAATAGTTTGCGGATGGCAGCCATCTTTGTGTGAAAATCGATTCCCCCTATTAATTCGAACACGGTGCAACCGAATGGAACGAAATTTGGTACAGAGGTAGTACTAACAAAAGGCACCTCAGTGTCATGTTTTATATCGCCGCCATCTTGACGGAAACGTAATGGCGGCCACACAAATGTTCAAAGCTTAAATCAAATTACGACTAACCTAATCATCCGATCTCTACCAAATTTTTCAACAACATACCTTTATGGGGGGAGCAGCCTTTGACCAACCCAATAGGCCATCAGCGTAATAGTTTGCGGATGGCGGCCATCTTTGTGTGAAAATCGATTTCCCCTATTAATTCGAACACGGTGCAACCGAATGGAACGAAATTTGGTACAGAGGTAGTACTAACAAAAGGCACCCCAGTGTCATGTTTTATACCGCCACCATCTTGACGGAAACGTAATGGCGGCCACACAAATGTTCAAAGCTTAAATCAAATGACGATTAACCTAATCATCCGATCTCTACCAAATTTTGCAACAATATGCCTTTATAGAGGAAGCATCCTTTGACCAAATGACTAGGTCATTAGCCTAATAGTTTGCGGATCGCGGCCATCTTTGTGTGAAAATCAATTCCCCCTATTAATTCAAACACGGTGAAACCGAATGGAACGAAATTTGGTACAGAGATAGCACTACCAAAGGGCATCTCAGTGTCATGATTTATATCGCCGCCATATTGACAGAAACGTAATGGCGGCCACACAAATGTTCAAAGCTTAAATCAAATTACGATTAGCCTAATCATCCGATCTCTAGCAAATTTAGCAACAACATACCTTTATGGAGGGAGCATCCTTTGACCAAACTAATAGGTCATCAGCCTAATATTTTGCGGATGGCGGCCATCTTTGTGTGAAAATCGATTCCCCTTATCAATTCGAACACGGTGAAACCGAAAGGAACGAAATTTGGTACAGAGGTAGCACTAGCAAAGGGCACCTCAGTGTCATGTTTTATATCACCGCTATCTTGACGGAAACGTAATCGCGGCCACCCAAATGTTAAAAGCTAAAATGTAATTACGACCAACCTAATAATCCAGTCTCTACCAAATTTTGCAACACCATATCTTTATGTGGGAAACATATTCAGACCAAACTGCAAGAACGTCAGCCCAATAGTTTGCAGATGGTGGCCAAGTATGTGTGCAAATCGATTCCCCCTATCAATTCAAACACGGTGAAACCGAATTGAACGGAATTTGGTACAGAGGTAGCACTAGCAAAGGGCACCTCATATTCATGTTTAATATCCCTATAGCACGTTGTATTTCAACAAGCTACTACAACCAACATTCAATCATACTCCTTGAAAAGGACAAAGAGTTATAACAATACCCATGCATTTAGGAGAAAGTAGGCTATATGTTCTTTACTGAACATCTTGTTTTCTGATAGGGACATTTCTTGTATCGTTCCTTAGTGAATAAACGGCTGGCACTTTTTAGTGACTCAGTCAATTTTATTTCAACTGATCGCTTACTCATTCTATAGACTTCGTAAATGGCTCGGCTGAATAGCTACAGGCGCCCACTATAGTTAGACCTTGAACACCTCTCGAGATTGGAGTTTCTCGAATTCACTATTAAATGTAAATAATAGTAGAAGTATGTAGCTGTTCAGGCGGTTCTATTTAAGTATGCACTATGTAATCCTAGAATTCCCAATTCTTACTTAGCAGGCTACGGTAAGATATGTTGAGCTGGGTATTTGTGCGTCTGCAATCCTTTTCATCTCTGCGGATATAGGTGTTGATTGGAGAATTCGGGTGCAGTACCATTGTTACCTTGAGATTACCCATGTCAGAATTTATGAAAGATCTTATTTTCTTGTTTTTACTGAGTGTTTCATCTCCTTGCTGGCGCAATGTAGCCTACCTCTCAGATCTTGCAACTTCCCGAACGCCATTGTTTCATGGCTTCGAAAATGTTTTACTGAATACCATTCCACTACTGAAGGAACTAGGGCAGAATATCGTTAGTTAGTTATTTTCTGTTTTAATGGGCGGAACTACGAGGTCATCTGCCCCTATATGAAATTCGAATGATTTTCGAAGTATTCGGTTGTTCGAATCATTGGAACATTCTAAGTACTCGAGTATTTCGAATTATTATTATTATTATTATTATTATTATTATTATTATTATTATTATTATTATTATTATTATTATTATTATTATTATTACTATATTGATTTACCAAAAATTGTGCCCACAATTTATGGACGGCAGATAGAGAAAGGGCAATCCCCAAATACACCGCAGTGTCTCCATCTCCGTTCGTTATGTCTTTACAAATCTGATATGTGACATATATACAATTTACAACCTTAAATTGCTATAAACAGATAATCTGCTCTACACGACGTGTATATCATACAATTCTTAAATAAAAGTGAAGATACAAGCACGCGCACACACATATACATACATACATACATACATACACACATACATACATGCATGCACGCGCACACTCCCACTCACACACAAAGTTACATTATAAATGAATTCAATTTACATGGAGTTTTAGTCCCTTTAGAGCCTTCACTTTGTGGCAAAATTGTCGTGGAGGAAGGTCTTATATTGCATGATGCAGGTCATTCCAAAGTCGAGCAGAGCGATTGTAGAAACCAGATTGATAATATGTTGTCCTAGCGAATGGAGGAACGAGGGTGACACCCTGTGCTCTACGGACTGAGCGATATGACAGCTGAAGGCGGTGAAATGTGGACAGTTTAATAGTGCCAGCTAGATATTTTCGGAGAGAGGTGAGATCTATTTGGTTATATTTTATGTCATTGATGGATATTAATGGTTTTGTGAAAACTTTGTTACAACAGTCGATTATAAAAATAAACCGAACAGTTCAAATATTTTAATTATTCTAGTATCACATAAGTATCGGAAAATTTCAGGTATTTGTGTCAAGTCTTAGTAGGTCGAGGGGTTGTACAGAGAGCTTGTTTTATATGTGACGGGGACCCATGCTCGCCCGCTCGCCCGCGTTGCGAGCCTGTCTCCCGCCAGGCACTTTGCCGTAATGTGGCGCTCGCACGGCACTGAGTCATTGAGTATAGGAATTTGTTCTTAAAGTTGTACTAGAATGTGATCCTTGACCAATTTTTTGACTAACTGTCTTACGGAGAGCGATTGTCAGCTTATTTTCAACAAGATTCTGCCACTGCTCACACTGCCGAAGCATCCATGACAGAATTGCGTCGCATTTTCAGTACGAGGATTATAAGTCGGAACGAGTGGCCCCCGCGAAGCCCAGACTTATCACCATGTGACTTTTATCTGCGGGGGACGCTTAAAATTAGAATGTCTGCGAGAAACCCTCGCGCTATAAATGGGTTTTGAGACTATATTACAGCTGAAATACAGTCAATCGGTGCTGAGGAACTTCAGAAAGTAGATGGTAATTTAATAAAGAGCTGTAGCAGTGAATGGTGAACATTTTCAGCACCAGCTGTGAACTAGGTAAGTACAAATTCCTGTACTCAATGACTGAGTGCCGCATTACGGCAATGTGCCTGGCGGAAGACAGGCTCGCAACGCGGGCGAGCGGACGAGCGAGGGTCGCCGTCGCATATAAAACAAACAGCGGTCGCCTCGTAGGCTAACATCTTCAATGGACTGTAGAGCTATTAATGCTGGAACGTTTAGTTTCTTGTGACAATGTGCTCATTTAGCCACGTACACTTTGTGTGTGTGTAATCTGTCTAATAACCTGTGTTATTGTGTTGGCTGTATTAGTGTGTGTATTTGTTATTTTGGACTAGGATTGAGCAGAAGCCAGTGATGGCCTTACCTTAGGATTCATCCCGCCATTTACCTGGCAAAGAAGTGGGAAACACCAGAAAACCACTTGAAGAATGGCTGAAGGGGGTCGGGGTCTTCCCAGTTGTCCTCACGAGGCTGAGTGTTAGTGATGTACATTCCTCGCTGACGTTGCTTGTTTGTTATGATTGCAGGACTCCTGCACGCACAGTCGGGTTCCAGCAGACTGAAGAGTAACCGCAATGCTGCGTCTCTCGGCAAGACTCCCTTCCTATGGCCCAACAAGGGTAAGACTGCTCGTGCTGTCTTCATGTTGTGGCTTGTCCTGTGTAGCTTGTGTTGTATCTAGTTGTGTAGATAGTTCAGTGTTAGTTCATTTTGGCTCCTACTGTACTTTAATAGAAATCTATATTCATTGATTCATTCATTTGCTTTATTTACAAATGGGGTGGCAAATTGTACAATTACAGAAAATTGCCAACAGTAATATCAAACATTATGATAGCCAGATTCAAGAGGAATAGTTTAGGTTATGTTAAATTTCGGACAGACCACTCCATTCCCTGCATTTTGGCCCTTTGGCACAAATCTACACCGTTTCACCGATCTGAACCAAAATGTGTATACTAAGCCTTTGGAACCCTGCGTGTAACACAGTCTGCATGACATTTCGGAGAGATCACTCCATTCCCTACATTTAGGCCCTTTGACGAAAATATACACCGTTTCACCGATCTGTACCAAAATGTGTCCGGCCTTTCGCAGATGTTGTCGCAGTGGAAGTGCGTACCAATTAGCCTGGCGCTGGGCCCAAGAAACCAGACTAAAGTAAAGAAGGCATCAGAGGCGATGGATTGAACGTACATTCACTGCGATGTGAATACAAGTTCTATTCGAATGCGCTAATCATAAGAATCATGGGCCTAGCTTAGCCTAGCCGAATTGCTTAAGAAATAAAGAGCTAAACAACTAGTAAATAAGGTACGCAAATGTCACACTTAAAATGAGGAACGATAGTGTATGTATTCTCAAAGTCAAAGGTCTTGATAAATGATTAGGATGCGTATACATGGTAAGGTAATGATTGTAATATGCTCGTCTAACACAACACAACACAAGAGATAACCTAACCGAACGGGGAACCGTAACATTAAAGTTATGTGGGAATATGCAGTAAAGGTAGGGGAGGGAATGTAAATGGGGAAGATATACTCGTAATGAGTAAAATTACATTGTGAAAGGAGACAGATTATAAGAGCTAGACACGAAGTCAGGAAACGTGAGTCTGCCGTCAAAGAGGGATCGGCAGCTCTGATAGCCCCAAAGAAAGCAAGAGGTGAGGGAATCTAAGAAAAGTTGGAAAATAAATAAAAGTACGCGTAGACATGACGTGAACAAACACAAAACAGAGTCGCAAGAAATCGAGATGAAATATATAAAAGGAAGTTAACGTTACACATTACAAAGATATCCATCAAGATAAGTTCCGTAAAAAGGTAAGTCAATCACATGGACTTGCGTATGAAAACACAATCCTAAGAAACCTAAGATAATCCTAAGATAAAAAGGTAAGGTGTTGGTCTTACTGTGATGTGCGTACCATCCAGTAAACCGAACCATAACCAACATAAAAGTAGACGACGATAAAGAGACAAACGATAAAGGAACGATAGAGGCATACAATGGACATACTAGAAAAGGCTGAATGCCCTAGTATTCCATACAAAAGCCACATATCCACACTCACACACAAGGAAAATTAATCCGTGACTCACCTTGATGGATCCAGCTTATTCGACATCACGAAATAGAACAAAAATAAACTGAACACACATGTCTACGCGCACCTTTAAATAAATAACTAAGAAAAAGGGAGAAAACCTAAATAAAGGAAGGCATCTCGAATACGAGAGCGGGAGCACAAACAAAAAGGTCCTACCAGGATATAAAAAACAGAAGACTGCTTGAGAGGGTAACAAAGGGTTGTTACATGTGACGGAAAGGAGAACATAAAAGGAAAGAGGTGTCACTGTTCACGATTCGGCATAGTAAGAAATCACTATAACGAACCTTGATCAGCAATTATAGAAATGTCCACTGATCTGCCCGGTTACCCTGGCCAGTAATAACCCAGAAGAAAAGAGAACAATTCCGATAATTGACACGCCGAAGATAAAAGAAAAACGGAAGACTACAGGTGGAAAAGAAAAACGGTTCAATACTTACCCTTTGGAACCCTGCGAGTAACACTGTTTACATGAAATTTTGGACAGACCACTCCATTCCCTGCATTAAGGCCCTTTGGCACAAATCTACACCGTTTCACCGATCTGAACTAAATTTCACATACTTACACTTTGGAACTCGACGAGTAACACTGTCTGCTTGAAATTTCGGACAGACCACTCCATTCCCTGCATTTAGGTCCATTGGCACAAATCTATACTGTTTCACCGATCTGAACCACATTTTGTACACTTACCCTTTGGAACCCTGCGGGTGACACTGTCCACTTTAAATTTCGGACAGGCCACTCCATTCCCTGCATTTAGACCTTTTATCACAAATCTACACAATTCCTCCCAATTGCACCAAATTATACATACACTTTGAAACCCTGCTGGTAACACTGTCCACTTGATATTTTGGACAACGCTCTCCATTCCCTACATTTAGAATAACAAACAAACTGAACTTGAAAACCATGTATTAAGGCGCTAGAATCATTCATGTCCGTACTAGTGTAACTGTAAGAGTATTTTAATAAGTCTATTGTTGACTGGCAATTCGGGCTGCATCACGTCGCCCCTACCAGTGTTCTGGTGCAGAATTGCGAAAATAGTTAAATCTTGCGCTGCTTATAAATTGCAGTCGTGGGGAGTAATTAGTGCATAAAGATTTATTTTGCCCCTTAAAACAGTTATCATCATGAACATATTATGCATCTATATAAGTGCAATGGTGTTGGTGCAATACATTGAGGTTATCAGTTGCAATAAGCGTTGGTGCCTTCAAATTTACCTTAATTTATTCCGAAACTTATCGTTGAGGGCTATGTGGCCATAAATTATACTATTGTTACCTCAGGAGCTCGGGACAGCCGAAGTTTTCCAAAGTGTTCTGATTATTTTCCTACGGCACTATGCGACAAAAGACGACACTATTGGTCTCTACATTTCTAACAGACAATGAGATATAGGCCCTAGGCAGTGTCTTTTATTTCACTTACTCCTCTTTCTAATCATTTTTAGAAATTTGTTTGTAAATTACATGTGTCAGTGCTGTAGTTAGCAAATAGCCGTTTCCCTATTCATTATTATCATTATTATCCTTAGGGGAAAATGACCTAAATGTTACGTCCATTATATTGTACTGCGTATCACCCTCACTACAACCACCACCACAAAAAGTTATATTTAATTACTATTTTTTCTGGTCATTTAAGTATCATGTGCCAGTTCTGTATTAGTATTCATTATCATCCATAAAACAAATAAAGCCACCGGGCGAAGCCGGGCACTAGTGCTAGTTTCATATAATTCCTTACATGCATGCCCAAGTAGGCCTGTTTACACGAGTCTTTGACTTTGGTACCTCCAGAAAAAATGGATAATCCGATTTAAGAATATCAACTCTTTGAACCAATCAAAGCTGCCTGTCGTAACAATGTTATTGTTTGAGTTCTAATTTATTGAACTCACAGTTTGGGGAGTGAACCCTGTCAGTGGTTTCAGCGCCCCTTCATCTGATTGATGTACAATAACAGCATGAACATGCAGGTCAAAATATTAAATAATCGAGCTGTAATTATCATTGATTTGTTCTCGTCTTTACGAAATTCAACATTCTTCTTATATCTCGACGATCAAAAATCAGTGAATTTTTGGAACTGTGAATTTGAGATTTTAATGTGTATATTAATGTTTATGCTGCTATCTGATGGCGGGAAACTGAAGCCTTCAAACCACAGTGGAGATAGCCATTTTTCAGTGTTGCCTAATTGACAATTAATATTGTAACTTTCAGTCGGTCAACACACAACTACTGGAACATGTGAACAATAACCTTTGATTGACGCTATTGTTAGAATGTAACCTTGGATACGGTATGTCATACTTACATAATCTGAAGACTGCTCATGAGATACAGGCTTTAATGAAAGCTACTCAAATCCAAAGAACTCAGATTATTATTTAAACATTGTGCAGCCTGAAGCTATTCCACAGCTTCAGATAAGTATCAATACACGAGCAGTAGTTAAGTTGTGGTTATATCCAGGGCTAGATTTGTGACGGTACGCACCGGTACGCCGTACCGAAATCTCTGATCGGGGGAAAATTCGAATGTGTGATGCACTTCAAGAACTATCACAATTTAGTGAAGAACTGCAGAACTGAGATGCAGATTTGTTCAGAGCTAACAAAAATTTACAGATTCTGGCAAACACATTATACATTGAAATTTAATATAGGCCAATGGCTATGGTACCGGTAAGAAAAATGTTGCTACATCAGTCTCAATTTAATTTAAAATTGTTATCAAAATTAGATTGCTATTTTGTCCAATGATTAATTTTTAAATGTGGTCAGAAAAGCGTAAAAATATCGTTTTTAGAATTCAATATTTCAATATTCCATAAAGCTCCCACCCGGTAGCCCACAGTACCGGAACCTCTTTCTGTACAAATCAAGCGCTGGTTATATCACAACACAGCACTCCTAGTTCATTTCCAGATATTAGTGTAGTTTACTAGCTCCACCTTGGGGGAGGAAGACTGCCTTTGTTGGTGCGATCGTAATTTCTAAGTTTTTCAACATTAAAAAGTTCTTTTTTCGATGCCTACTGTCGACCAAAATAGTATGTGTACTCGAGTTTGAAGGATGTTTGTGAAGTAACCAATAGACCTACATAAAATCCAATAACATCATCATTTTCGTCCTTCTATTTTACGTTAGTTCATGTAGGTTTGGAATTTGTAATTTATATTTTAATAATTTTTTACCGCAGTTGGAACACAAAAATTGCCGGTTTTTAAGGGTGTTTCAACCATGCGTCACATTTAAGAATTATTATCTCACAAACCCGTCTTCAGTTTGAATCCGAATTTTAACACAATATACATTGGAATGTTATATAACTGGTTTATTAATTTCAAAATTTTGTGTGTCCAAGAAACAAAGTTGTTATCATTTTTGTAAGGTAACTGTTTCTCGGTTCGGGGTGGTTGGAAAATGTAGTTCTTGGTTGCGTTGTAATCCTTATACATCAAAAAGGTATGCTGTATGATTGTGAAATACGTAAATTAATTCAGTTATATTATATCTGTTTGTATTTGTACGGGGTATTAAGACATGGTTCACCAGTTAGCCGCTCCGGTGACAGCTGTACTGCGTTGCCAAGATGGGCTCCGTCACGCGTCATGGCGTGCCTCGCTGGAAAGTGATGGGCTCCATATCAGCAACGCTGTACAACATTTCCCGGAGCGGCTAACTGGTGAACCATGTCTTGATTCCCCGTACAAATACAAATCGATATAAAATAAGTGAATTAATTTACGTATTTCACAGTCATACAGCATAACCTTTTGATGTATAAGGATTACAACGCAACCAAGAACTACGTTTTCCAACCACCCCGAACCGAGAAACAGTTACCTTACCTGGGTTACTTAACCTGGGTTAGGTTTGGTTACAGTTTGCGGTTGCACTCGCCAAAACGAAATTGGTTAAGAAAAGTTACTGTACAATATGGCGGCGAAAGATGTATTGGAATTGATATGGTTAATAAATATTGGTATTAAAATTGATATGGTGAATAGATGATGATGTCGACCAGATGTGTTTCCTACAATATATAGACGGCGAAACTAATTTTAAAAATATCGCAATGGCTCTGAATGCGTCAAGAGAACGGGCACTTAAGACCTTCACTGTAGGCCTATAGCCTAGCGAATATTGGATATCGTTGTACAGTGAAACTGATTTTCATATTCATTTTAGGATGACTCACGAGATTTTCCATAGTCACCGTAGTGTGCTCATGAGGGGGAGAAATGGTAGTTAAGAAAAAACTGGAATTTAATACGGTAGTATTTGGCAAAAGAAGGCCCAATGGTGACCATAGCCGATCGCTTCAACCGCGCAGGTACGGGTTAAATTCCTGGCTCTGTCAAGAAATTTGAATTGTGGAGTGGGGGCTGGAACGGGGTACATTCAGCCACGTGAGGCTAAACTGAAGAGAAGAGTGTTCAATTCCTACCTTAGCCATCCTGGAGGTAGGTTTTTACGTGGTTTCCCACTTCTACTCAAGGCAAATGCTGGGATAGCCACTGACAACTCCTTCACAATCCTATCCCCAATTTACAAATTAAAACACACTCTAGTACAGCCATCAAAATAACATATGGTATGAGCCAAATTCCACACACACACAAAAATACAAGGGGCTATATTACCAGATGTTGCAGTTTCTAAAAATGAGATTCGTAGCGCGCTACGTACGCTATAAAAAGAGCCACCATAATCCTTAAAAGAGCGTGGTCCCTATATCAACTGACCAAGTAACGTCACAACAGCTCGATTTCGAAATCGTCAAATATAAAATTGCAAAAACGACTAAGAATTTGATATTGTATGATTTAATTTGTTGCGTGCTGAGTGATTCAAGTTCAAATATGATTCCATATATCGTACTTTCAACAGTAGATTCAGATTATGTTTGAATTGGCGCTTCTAAACTGATTAAAATTTCAGTAACCGCAGTAGTAGCTTGGTTACTGATATAAAGAGCCTGGTTAAAACCAAACTATACCCGAGTTAAAACCAAAGCTCGCCAAAACGGTCTGGTTAGCTTTTGTATTAACCAAAGTATCCCAAACGGAACGCCAAAACGCGCCTAATGTTGGCGATACAAACAATCTCGAGCTCGTATCGATTTCTTTGACTTTTATTGTTAGACCAAAATGTGCCCTGGTTAGTACAAAATGAATCTCAATTAACCTCTTGTGGCTTTACTTAGTCTTTTTATCTAACGATTTAAAAAAATACTTCTTGGAAGCCTTCATAGGGAGGTGAGGGCTGTTTGAGCATTTAGTTCTCGCAGTGAAGAGGCGAAGGTGCGCTTCATAAAAAGGGAGGTAGCGCGCAGTTCACTACTCCTGTGGGGTCCTCGAGCGGACACCAAGAGTCCACTGATGAGCCAGCTTGGTGTCCTAGGCGAAACCCCACACAAGACACGGCACAAACCTAGAAGGATTGCTTAGTTTTAATATTTCGTGAATTTGCAAGAGTAGCAATTAATTCCATGAAGAACTCTATAGCGTATTTTCATATATCCTACTTATGTTAATTGCCTCTATCAACATACAACATTTCGGCTTCTGATGGGAAAGTTCTTTCGCCACTAGATAGAATAGTGATCGCCCGTTCCTGGGTATGTACAGCGCGTTTCCGACACGAGGCTCTTGACGCTGCAGCTCTTCAATCCCTCCATACTTCCGCCGGAATACCTGGCCGATTCCTCGGTTCATCCTCAGGTTCATAGCGACACAGTGAGCCAAGGCATACTCACTGGGGGTTTGGAATACCTGTCGAATTGCAGTACTGACGCCATAACAAACTTTACGGCCAGTACCACATTGGACCATGAATTCTTCGAACAATCGTTCCAACTCCGGAACTCGACAGACACGGGCCTGTTGCCCGTGCCCCTCGTCATGGTTGTCGCCCAGGAACGATGCCAGCCGATTGAAATGGACCACTCGGGGTTTGCCATTCGGTCTCCTCCTGATACGGTAGACAACGTCGATAATCCTCTTTAGTACCTCATATGGTCCGTCCCAGGAGCGTTGCAGCTATGGAGAGAACCCTCAGCGTCGTTTAGGGTCGAAAAGCCAGACTAGATCTCCCGCTTGGCACCCTCCTGATTCGGCTCTTACGTTGTATCGCTCCTTCATCCGGTCGCTCGCATTCTGAATGTTTGTGCGAACGCGGTCGTGAATGTCATCCATCCTATGACGAAGGCCAGAGATGTAGACCTCTCCAACGACATTATCCTCAGGTTTGCAACCGAACGCCAGGTCACAAGGCAACCACAGTTCTCGGCCAAACAGCACATTAGCTGGTGTTTAGTCCGTGGTCTCATGGAGAGAAGAGCGATATGCCAGTAGAAACAAGTGGAGAAACTAGTCCCAGTCCCGCTGGTGGTCGGAGACAATCTTCGACAGGTATTTCTCTACTGTCCTGTTCATGCGCTCTACCATTCCGTCGGACTGTGGGTGTAGGGTAGTCGTTCTCGTTTTCCGTATTCCGAGAATCTGGCACATCTCCTGGAACACCGACGACTCTTAATTTCGCCACTGATCGGAATGCAGTTCCAAGGGTACACCAAATAGGCTCTGTTATTAGCGTCTCGGCAACCACCACAGCTTCTTGGTTGGGCAATTCATATGCCTCTACCCACTTACTGAAGTAATATTTTGCTACCAAGATATATTTATTCGCATTCTCAGTCGTAGGGAAGGGGCCCGCTACATTGATGGCGATCCGTTCAAACGGGGCACCAACGTTGTACTGTCTCATCGCTGCTCTTCTCTTCTTCTGTGGCCCGTTCGCAGTGGCACAAACCACGCACTTCCTACACCATTCACCAACGTCATCTGAGTAATTGGCTCACGGCTTTTCTCCGTGGTTTTCCGAACTCCAAGGTACCCTCCAGACGTTCCATCATGCAGCAAATGCAGTCCCTCGGGTACTCAGTTTCATGGAACAATACCCTGTAGCCTCTCCTGAGCCCCGTTCTCTCACCCTAGTACCCTATTTAGCACCCCGTTTTCCAAAATCACGGAATTCCATTGAACCCAGTAGGCTTCACAGTGCGCGAGAAGGGTGCTACCTCTTCCCAAGTGGGTCGTTGCTCAGACTTCTTCCACCGCAGTAGGTGTTTTAAGTCCGGGTCATTTTCTTGATCCTTACGGATTTCCTCATCCTGCCAGTGGTCGTCGGTCACAGTGCTTCTTTTCACTGCTGCAACTTTTTCGTCGATCCGATTGCAGTGCTTGCAGTCTTGTGCGCATGGTCTCCTTGACAGAGCATCAGCATTTCGGTGTTTAAGGCCAGCCCTGTGTTCAGAGTCTAAGTCGTACTCCTCGAGCCTTTCGATCCACCTGGCTACCTGTCCCTCCAGGTTCTTGAAGCTCAGCAGCCACGTAAGTGCTGCATGATCAGTCCGTATAAGGAACTTCCTCCCATAGAGGTACTTGTGGAAATGCTCCACTGACTTCACTACAGCGATAAATTCCCTTCTAGCCACACAGTACTTCTCCGGTTTAGAAAGAACCTTGCTGAAATAAGCTATCACTTTTTCTTGCCTACCTTGCAGTTGGGAAAGCACGCCAACGACACCCACATTGCTAGCATCGGTGTCCAAAACGAATAGTCCTTCCGGTTGTGGGAAACTCAGTATGGGAGCATTGGTCAATACCTCCTTCAGTTGTTCGAAGGCTTGTTGACAGGTCGTGTCCCACATAAAACTCCGACTTTTCTCAGTAAGTCTGGTCAGAGGCTTTGCAATGTTAGCAAATCCTGGCACGAATCGACGGTAATAGGTGCACAGCCCGAGGAAACTCCTAACTTCGTGCTTATCTTTCGGTACTGGCCATTCCTTCACTGTTTTAATCTTCTCCGGATCCACGGTGACTCCCTCTCCGGAAACAATATGGCCGAGGTAGTTAACTTGTTTCCGAAACAGGAAGCACTTCTTGGAGTTAAGCTTAAGGTCGGCTTGCTTAAGACGTAAGAACACCTGATCGAGATATTTCTCAAGACAGCCCTATTAAAGCGTGATCCATCAGACGTTCAAAGGTTGCAGGGGCATTACAGAGTCCGAATGGCATAACTGTGAAGTCCCACAGTACAGAACCAATTGTAAAGGCAGCCTTCTCCTTGTCTTTGGAGTCCAATCCTACCTGCCAGTATCCACTCTTGAGATCCAACGTGCAGAAGATCGTGCTTCCACCCAAGGTGTCTAGGGCGTCATCGATGCGTGGTAGATGGTAACTGTCCTTGCTTCGTCACATTGCTCAGCTGACGGTGGTCTACGCAAAACCGCGTGGATACATCTTTCTTCTTCACCAGGACCACTGGCGAAGCCTATGGGATGCTTGAAGGTTCAATCACCCCCATCGCGAGCCATATCACTTATTATCTGCTCGGCTTCCTCTCGCTTGGCTAGTGGCAATCTTCTGGGAATCTGGCGAATTGGTCTCGAGTCACCCGTATCGATGCGATGTTGAACCACGTTCGTTCTTCCTTTACTGGCCCCATTCTGGAAGGCATCCTTATGACGTCGAAGGAGTTCCTGACACCAGTTGTAATGTTTACGGTTCTAGAAATATTATTTTGGATTAATCAAATTGCTTGTCGTATGAAGGGAGAGGATAGGAAAGAGTGGAGATATGTTTCCTTGCTAAATTATGTTCACGTTAATTCTGGACTCTTTCACGCACAAAATGTATAGTCATTCATGTACATGTCTCTCTTCCTCTGCAAAAGGGAAAAAGAATACATATTTCCGCTGTGCCAAATATCACACGATAACAGCTTTACTGAGAGATAAAATACCTAATGTTTCTACAATGCCAAACGTACAACTAATTTCACACACCAATATTAAAAACTAGTACCATACATGTTGGCTGATACACATAATGTTTAATGCTGTTCTCATTTACAGTACGTCTTGTCTGTGTGCGTTAACAATCTAGTTACAGTTAGGCACAAATGAACGTGTTGCAGACAAGCGTATACAACTTCTCAAATTCTCATCTGAAATGCCCGCTCGGAACATCGGTTTGTTGCGTTTTAATATGGAAAAAAATATTTCACATACTGTGCCCTTTTGTACAAGAAATATGCAAATCACTGTCCAGATACTCAGTCTTATCTCTTTGGGGACATAGAACGTCCTCCCACTGAGTGATTCACACATTATAGGATCAAGCTTAGGATAACACTTCACTGAAATGAAATTCAAATCCTGCTATAAAACTATTTAATTATCAAAATTTGGCGCTACAATACACAAAACAAACTGAATCAACTGCACACTTGTTCTAATGAACAAGGAACAAATACACATTAATTAAAAAATCAATAACTGAGGTTCCACTGAACCCTGAACAAAATTATCAAAACTGATTTCACTTCCATTTAGCAACATTACAAAATTCTCTCAAAACGAGCTCTAAAAGTCTCGGAAAAATTATTACATATACATTTCTGTTTAAAGACACATTAAATATTCTCAATTTGAATATATTCAATTTATCAGTTAATAAAATTTAATGGTATCAACAATTACCATTCATTTGGATACCATCTGATATTCACAATATATCATCCCTCTCTCCAACACTACCAAACTGTATTTGTTTTCGGGAATCTCATGCACCACAAGCGTTGGAGATTACTGATTTACTCAACTCAAAGTAGACTCCCAGCTACCCGATATCTCCAACAATCACTTGGGAACAATAACATTTATCATGCAACAATACAAAGGGATTTTCATTATTGTCTCAAATGACAATCTAATTATTCATGAAGTGCGGAACTATAATGCAACGGCAAGGATAAATAATCATAGTAAAACACGGTACAGATTACCGGTCCGTTAAAGGTTTATATAGCAGAGGCAGACGGGGTATGTCTCTGTTCTTGGTCTACCCCAACAGTGGCCTTCATTAAGAAAACGCCGAGACACTTCAGGCTTAAATTTATGAGAGTGGAGGCGAGTCAATGCTCCCTCCTTCCTGGACGGCCATTTACACACAGCTTTCAAACAAGCGTGAATCTGAGACTTGAAAAGGCTACACATCACTTTCATTTAACAAAAAATATTCTGAGGTTTTAATGACCTATTTCTGTAGCTCAGGTAGAATTATAATTTCGGAGTTTTAACACTGGCAAGTAAGAATACAATAAAACCAATCATAATTAAGGGGCTTCCGACGTAAGAGAATTCCGGTTCGATTCTCTGGCCAGCCTCTAGGATACTTTCATTCTCGAGGACTTAGGGCTAACTCCTAGAGCGAGGGTATCTGACCACTCCTCTAAATAATAATAGCGACATTGGGTAAAGGTATTCGCACACAATTCCGCGCTTGACAAATAATGTAGCACCCTTGAACGTTTGTCACTGCAAACACACACATAATCATTCACTTCTGTCCAGCTGATCTCCGCAATTATAACCTCCTGGCATTTTATTTTTCACCGCAATTATAGCGTGACCATTAATAATATAGCGCTCATTGGCGACAATCAATACATCCGTGATGCCTTCCAAAGTCTAACATTTATTTCAACGTAATTAATTAATTTCTTCGTCCACAAATAATAGATTTGCCTTTAACTTAATCTCGACTTTTCATTTACAAGAACACAACCAGTTCAATAATTATCATTATCATTATTTTTATCATTATATTTACCACACAACGGTTCATACTTGAATATTACTTCAATAAATGGTTTATTCATTACATTATTCTTATCATTTTAGCACATAACGGCTCCTACTTGAATATTATTTCCATAATTTTTAACATTTTTTTATATTATCCTGTTTCCCTTTTTAAATAACCTTGTTTTTCATTTACTAGTATTCCACTGAATACGATTTCTTATGATTACACAATACAATTTTTAGTAATATTTTTACTTTAATTATTAGATCCCTCACTTACCATTCTTACACAGTTTTACATCCCTGATTTTCAATGCTGGAGAATACTTTCTCCAGGGTTACCATTGTTACACGAGCTTCCCGAACCCAAAACACATAATAAATTTTGGTGTTACTTACATGATTTATCCGGCCACATTGTCCGAATCCCAGCGGAGCGACATTTGGCCCACATTAGATTTCTCACTCCATGATGATACACATATTCACACTAATTAAATTGCCCTCTGGTGTACATACTTTTAGATTAATATGAGGGATTACACACATTTTTCACTACACAAAAAAAAATTATAACTTTCACTAATATTTATATTTACACACACAGAATTTCACCTTTGTGGCATCAAACACTGCCTCACACACGTGAATCCTTTCTGATCCAAATCCTATGGGTGCAAGTTTCGACCGCTGCCTTCTACCTCCTATATGGATATCGACAGTCTCGTACGAAATCAACCTCCTTGGCTACGAATTCTCCCCTAATTCTGGTGTTGAATTTTATCGGCACTTTCAATACTGCACGTTAATAGTCTTTTTCGGTTTGCAATTGTCTATATGGGAAACGGTATGTGGTTATGTTTACCCCTGAAGTCACTATACTGCACTTGACAATTGTCTTTAATACAGTACTATGCGTCTGAACTGAATTCTGACGGCTATTGTCTTTTCTTTGTGGAGTACTTCCTTGAAACTCCACGTGGCTACTAATGTCTATTTGTAGACTCCTAACTCTATCGCCACTTTGTCTCGCCAATCTCCTCAAATCAGGAAAATTAGGTGTTAGCTATGTTTGACCCTACTGTGGTTATACTAACGCACTGGGGAAACGTTTTAGAGTATCTACTCTCTGCTGATGTCTCGTATACTTTCGAGATACTACGATCTCACTTCAAATACTAGTGTCTGAGCTTCGACTACCCTCGCCAGCTAACGTATGTTTTTGCTCGAAGTTTATAACTTGGCCTAACACCGTAGACTATTTTATTTTCGAAGTTCTGACGATACTTTCCTTTCGAAAAGAACTTCACGTTTTTAAAGCTCGGCGACACTGAAGAAAGCTGGACAGTACTTCTTTTTAGAGTACTTCCGCGTCATGATACAGGTTCGAGTCCGACTGACTGAACAAGACTTCCGGTGCTGACGAGCAGCACGACCAATACGTGGTCTGATGGATTGCTGCATTTACTGTTGATTACTTGTCGAACAGTATAACCTTCCCTGAGGTTCGTTGTATGCTGAATGATTGTTTGATCCAGCACGACCCGCTCCCGCGGTCGCTCAAGACTGAATGATTTTGCTTGGGCTCCTGGCCCTTCTATTTGATTCTGGTAAAAATAAATAAATTTATCTTCTTCTCCACTACCAATTTCCAAAGTAATCGTCGTACGATGTTTAAAAAATATCTCTGAAAAGCTGAGGTTTTAAACGTCTCAACAATATCTACGTTTCCAGGAATCGATCGTACAAATCTTTAATATTAATTCAAATGATCTCTTCAACCATGTGGGCGGTGTATTCTTGTTGTCTCCCACCATCAGCTTCTGGTTCGGGGACTCACCGACTACGTAATGATGAATTTGCATTTCTTTCCTGTACAATTTCTATGGACTTGATCCACTCTAAAAACTCTCTTTCCCTGGATAATTAACACTGATGGAGTCCTTTCTTTATTTTAATGCCCGCAAATGGCTTAATTTCAATTATTTCTCTAATTTTCTGGCTCCTCCCTTAAAGCAACGATGTCATTTTACTGTCGACTCGGGGCTATTTCCGAAACTACATCTCTCTCATTCAATGGAATATTTTTCAGATCTATATTTATTGCGTGCGTAACCAGCTCTCCGGTGACTGTTCAGAGACCTCACCGGGCAGCTGTGGCCTGGCAATCTATGGTTGCACAAGTTATCCACGCCTTACGCAATATGATGCAGTATTACCTTCTCAACTTACTTCAGAACTCCATTCTAAAGCCTGCATTAATTCTTTCTTTTCCACAATACAAGGATATGGGTTCGAAACTGAACCTCTCCCATGGGTTCAATACATAGGTAGAACCGAACATACTCATAAGTTGGACGCTGCTGGTCTAAAGCACCGTTAAGGTCGATTCACACTATACGTTACGTAACCTTTCCGTTTCCTTTCTATCACATCACCGTACATGAAAGTTTACTGTATTTTAAATGAGTACATGCACACTGCACGTTACATACACCTTCCGTGAGCCTTCCGTTTTTCGACAGGATTGTTTTGCAGCAATGTTTACGGAACGTATGCAGACACTTATTGCCAGTGTGCACTAGCAACCTTTTCCATTCCGTGTCTAGGCGTGTTTTGGCGTTCTGTGTTTATTCACTGGCATTAACCTAGGTTAGGTTTGGTACAGTTTGCGGTTACACTCGTCAAAATAAAATAGGTTCTAAGAAAAGTTAGCAATATGGCGACGAAAGATGTATTGGAATTGATATGGTGAATAAATAATGGTATTGGAGTTGATATGGTGAATAAATAATGGTATTGGAGTTGATATGGTGAATAAATAATGGTATTGGAGTTGATATGGTGAATAAATAATGATGATGATGTCGACCAGATGTGTTTCCTACAATATATAGAGGGCGAAACTATACATATTATGTTTGAGAGGCGCTTCTAATGTGGTTAAAATTTCAGTAACCACAATTGTAGCTTGGTTAGTAATTTCACCACCAGACTATACACGGGTTAAAATCAAAGCTCTCCAAAACGGTCTGGTTAGCTTTTGTATTAACCGAAGTATACCAAACGCCAAACCACGTCTTATATTCCAGCATCATGGACGAAAGATTGATTGAGCATGTAAGAAAACATCCAGCGCTGTATGATTTTCTGTATTTCGCTCTTTTAACATATCATGAACCCATTTTCTTCGTTTTCTCTTTCTTGTACTACGCTCCTCCTCGTTTAAAATAATAGCACATAGAACTAAATTTTTTCTGGACCACATTCTGTCACTAAGTCCTGAAATTGCTAACTTTTCTTATAACCTGTTTCGTTTTGGTGATTTTGCGGTTACGGCAAACTGTAACCAAACCTAACCCAGGTTAAAACCAAAGGGAGCGCAAAAACACGCCTTCTAGACACGGAACGGTACAGTATGGTGTGAATACAACAACTTTTAACGCAACGGGTATGGAAAGGAAACGGAAAGGTTACGTAACGTATAGTGTGAATCTACCTTTAAAGTGGAGGAAAACAACTGAATGCTACCTCACGCATTTTGCAATGGCGGAGGAATTGGTTTGTTCCCTAGTTTCACACGAACTTTCATCCATATAAAATATGTTTACGACAATTAATTTATAAAAGACTAATAGTGTACCAAGAATACGGAAATAAAATAAATTAAAAACATATTCGAAGTGGATATCGAACTCCTTCCAGCTCTGTATAATGATGCAACGCAACCACTTTCGCTACTGAGACAACGGGGACAGAGTGTCCTATTTAGCTAAGTAAACAATCTATATACACAACTGCCAGTTCTCCTAAATACAGTGTTCATATCATTTTAAGCTTTTGTCACAAATAAGGTCTTCTGTATTTCCCTTCCTTTATAATTAGGATCGAGAAAATCTCAAGGAATCATCGCAAACCACGATCAGTGCTGCAGGCTTCTTGTTCAGTCCGCCATGTTTCTCCAGGGTGAAACAGAGTCCACGCATGCGCGAGAGCCGTAAAGCGTATTTAAGTAATTGCGTACCCGAATGGCCTCGTGAAATGCGACGATAACCATGCATTAACTCTCGTATTTAAGTTAAAGAGGAATTAACTAACTAATCGTCAGTAAAGAGTTGATGTAAACGGCCGTTGACTATGGAATCTATGTCTACAAGTATGGGCGTTGGTATTTACAATATGCACACTTATTTAGTCGCAGCAGTAGCACAACTAGTGAAGGTATGTGACTGTTTGTTGAGACACTGATAGTGGAGATTAACCTTCAAGATTTGCTTGTTTACTGTGAGTATGTGATTGTTATTAAATGGTCAGGTTATTGTTCACTTAGCTGTTTGAGTGATGTGTGGTCCGTTTCCACGCAGCTGCTTGCACTGAACTGTACAGTCCAGTACTATCAGTATCTCAACAGAAAATCACATATGTTGACGAGTTGTGTTATTTTAATCACTACTGCATATAAATAAGTGTATACATTGTAAATAATATCACCCATATGCCTACTTGTAGACATAGATTTTATAACCTAAGTGCAATAGATCTGATGATTATTAATCTCATGTAATTTGTTTTCTGGATTAGGGAACCACCCATTACATTTGGGTTTAATCATGTTGACCGATTGAAAAACATTACAGATATTTAAGTAATTAGGAACCCGAATGGCCTCGTGAGATGCATTAAGTTAGATAGGAATTAAGTCATCGTTAGAAAAGAGTTGGTGTAATCGGCCCTATGTCTTTTAGTCAAAGAATCGACAGTTTCCAAATGAGGCAAAGGGAGTGTTCTAGGCCGCTACAAGAGGGCAGCAGGGACCGAAGGGGCCCAGGCAAAGAGTAATAAGAAGAAGAATCCCCAACGGCCAGGAAGTGAAGCTACGCGTTACTCCTGCGCTAGTGCTCAATACATTGCGTTAGTTCCATAAGAATACCGTGCTAATGATGGCATATCAAAACACCCACGAGCAATAAATCTAGAGCGTGTAACTGTCAAGTTGTCACCAGAGTGTGGTCTTCACAGACTATCGTAATGCTTTTGACTTGATAGACAGGAATATCCTCATAAATAAACTTAAAGGGATGCTAGGAAACTCTAACCCCCTAGCGAGAATAGTTGAGGTAATTCTAGCATACAACTATATCATTTTAAATGACGGCGTAGTTCTGTCAGAAAAGGTCCGTCAGACAAATGGCGTACTTCAGGGCGATCCTATGAGTCCCCTACTTTTTAACATCTTGACAGCTGACATTATGAACACCGTCCAAGACTACCCAACAGTGAAACTTATCATGTACGCCGATGACATGGCACTAGGATCACATTGCATAAGTGGCCTGCGTGCCTCTCTTCATAAACTTGAATTATGGGCTGACGAAAACAGTTTAGTGATCAACAAAGAAACAACAGTGCATATGACTTTTAGAAAAGGAGGCAAACTGGCGTTGGATGATCATTTAACTCTGCAAGGAGATATGCTAAGAGTAGTAAATAATTTCCGATATTTAGGAATGTATCTACAAATGACATTGTCTTCCAACAGGATACACAATCAGGAAAGGGCTTCAGCAGCTACGAAAGCCACTCATCGAATTAAAAATATCCGAAAGCTTTCTTTGCCCACTGCAATGTCATTATTCAAAACAGTAATAACTCCAATTGTCTCATATGGAATACAATTAATATGGGATAAGCTTTCGAGTAGCGATTTCAAACGATTAGAAAGTGTTAAAGCACTATATCTGAAGAGTGCTTTGGGAGTTGGGATTTATGCACCCTCAAGGATTGTATACGAATTAGCAAGGGAAACCTTCTTCTTAGAAGACCTGAGACTGCAATTCACGCTGCAATCTACCGGCCCTTACCAAGCGCATCTCGAACTGCGGCGGAGGAAGAGAAATGACATCGACCCTGATTTTTATAGCACTAGCGCAATGATGGATCGACAATGGACTGAGGCAGGACAAGATCTAAGACATGTGGTAACGAGACTTGCAACTCATGGTTTTCATCATAAGATCCGCTTAACTCAAAGTTTTCACCAGCCAGGTGATGATTGCATATGTTCGTTGCGTAACAAGAGGTGTGACCGTTATCACTTAAATAAGTGTGCAAAAAAAAAACTAAATCCATCAGAGACTACAGTGAAAACTAAATAGCACTGTAAGATCAAATTGTATTTAGAATGATATTTTCGTGTATTATGTAGGTTAAGTAATGCTCTTTCCAGCGCATCTTATTCAATTATTAGCATGACTAGAGCGGATCCAGTACGGAATATGGCCGTGGCTAATGGCGAATGCTAAGCAACGTCAAGGAATACAAAAGGAGCTTCATATTGGAGTTCTATGCAGCCAGTAACCCAATTCGTATGCACCTGGACCCCTTCGGTACCTGCTGCAATCTGGTGACAGCGTTTGACAGTTACACGCCCACTGTCATTGGTTTTAATTCCATACTACGGTTCTCCTCTCATAATTCAAGGCGCATGTGTATTTCATGTACAAACAGGAACATTTAAAGGTATCTCTGTCGACAGTTGATAGCACTGCGCACTGTCACGTTACTTTTAATATTAAGGTAAAGTACCTCCCCTACCTTGGAGTGTTTACAACTATCTTGATCGATATGAACCCATCAACGACGGGCACACGTCTCTCTCAAGACACGTAACGGTGAGAGAAATAGCACTCATCCAGCAGGACATTACATTCTCCATCAGCTGTCTCAGGAACAATCAGCTCCAAAATGGAGAAGATTGCCGTCAAGATAAAATTAAATTACGCTCACGACACGGAGGAATGCAGTCAACAGGAGATCCTCTTTCTGAAGTTCCAAGGAGGTTACAATACGAGACTCCAGAACCTGCAGCTCATACGACACATTCACATTTAAATTAACACATTTTGAAACATTGAACATTTATATACTTCATTAAATTTTACATAAGGTATATAACACTTTCTGGGCTAGATATGGCCCGAGTACTAAATCCAAGTATTCTAAGTAGTTTGCTAATTTAAAAGGATCTTATTTTCAAATGGTTAATTTAGCCTTCTTTGAAAATACGAGTTATTCTGCCCTCTAGATCCATGACTGGGGATATTTTTGATTGTAGCAACTTTATGTTGATCTTTCCTTTCCAGCAATGTAACTGTAAAAATATACAATGAAAATAGTGTTAAAATATTATGCTTCTTGAATGCAACCCTGCATGATTCTCTCGATTTCAACCCAAACAAGTATCGTATTACTCGTTTCTGCAATTTGAATATTCTCTCCATATTCCTATTTGCTGCCCCACCCCATATCTCAAGACAGTATGATTAGGGACCCTGATTTAGGTAATATAAAAGGCTCCATAGCAGTGAAATGAAATGTTGAAAGCTGTAAAATAAAATATCCATAGCGGTGAAAAAAAAAAAGGAATGAGGGTTGAGCGTGCTTAATAACGCTGCACGCATTTGGCTAAATAATGAACAATATGCTAATATTTAGAGAAATAACAAAAACGTTCTGTGTTTAAGACCTAACCTAACATTTCCTTCCACAAACACTCTTCCTGACTTATTTCCACACTAACTCTTAAAACTTAAACTGTCCCCAAAGTATAGACAGAAGAGCATTATATCCATGATTTCAGGACGCAGATTTGTATGCGTAACTGAGATCGCAGAAAGCCTCTTTCGCTGTCGTATCTTGTAAAACATTTATATTTAAGATTTCTTATTTTATATTAAACGACAGATAGTGGAACTATTTTAGATAATTTTAGAGTATTAAAAAACTCGTATACCAGCATTTCGTTGGTGTCTCACATTTTAGGGTAAAAATAGCACATTTCGCAAATTAATTTTATTTCGCGAAATTTCGCGAATTCAATATCGAAACAAATTGCATATTTGGAGTAAATATATCATTGTGATAGCATATACGTTTGTTGAAATATTTCGCGGATATCGGTAAAACAAAACAAAACGGGACTTTAAGGGTGAATATATATTAATCCATAGTATACTGCTAACTGATATTCACTGCTTAAGTATCTTGAAATTCTCTTTGAAACGAAAGAGCTGTTGTTAATATTTTACAGACTTCATGTATATATACTCGTCCCATAATAGATTTATGATCTATTGTAAGGCCCGAAAAGATTCTGAGGCTACCTGTTGAGCATCATCAGTTCCACATCAAAGATTCGATCTACTTCTAGATTAGTCTCGTTATGCTTGTCAAATTTGTTTATTTATTTACTTAGTTTACACTCACAATGGAGCACATAGGCCCAATTTCCTACGAACCTACGAATTGTCATCACCTTCCTCCTCTCCCAAAACCTGGCTGCCCTTTCCTCAACCGATATGATATATTGTTTGCTTTCATTAGTTACTAGTGTAAGTCTTATATGTGTATTCTCCAGAATCATTTTCTCCTCTATTTATAATTATTCAACTCATCTAAATCATTTTGAACTTCTTTGAACCAATATTTTTTGTTTTACTTTTCCAAAAGTGGTTAAATAGTTGAAGTATTCTGTTGTCATTTAATCTCGATAAATTACAGGAAAAGGCAATTCTCCTTTTTCTCATCGTGTCTATTATTGAATCACTTTTCCGGCAGACAACTGCATTAAGCAACAATCTCCATTGTCCATCCACCTGGTGTTATATTTTGATACTCCTTCTGTCAACCTTCTGCACTTGACCTGTTGTTGATTTGATGTTTAATTTACCGGTAAATAGTGTTTCACAAGCGTAAATCGCTTCAGGTTTAACGACACAACAGTAATGTTGAAATTTAGCATTTATCGAAAGAGTTTTCTTCTTACGTGTTAGCCAAGTAATTCGTTGTGCTTTTTTTAATTTAAATGTTCTACCTAGGTACTTTCTATTGACGACCTTGCATTGGAGTTCCAAGTGAGAATTTCACCAAGATATTTATATTATTTGCAATTTTAATTTGTTTGTTATTGTTTAATAGAATATCTTGTGCTGTAACTTAGAAGGTTGGCATTATTTGTAATCCAAATTTTTGCTATACTTTCAAGTGCTTTTAGTTGAAATTTAGCTTCTCCTGTATCATTTGCAAGTAGTGCAAGATCATCTGTGAATGCTAAGCAATTTACTTTTACGTGGTACAATCATTAATTTCTGAGACTGACCACATGGCGGTGTTGTGGAGCACTATAGCGCATATGTGGCGCCGTGGTATGGTACCAAGTCAGTTAGTCTCTCGTCTCTGCAAGGGAGTGCATGCACTGGCAGCAGACGTACGGTCGTTGTTGTGACGGTGATTTGAATGCGCCAGTCAAACCTGACGATGATCCTACGTTTCTCAACCTGGTAATAACGGGAGACGAAACATGGTGTTTCCTTTACTATCCACAACTGAAACGACAATCAGCCACCTGGAAAACGCCATCATCACCACGGCAGGAAAAAACACGACAAGACAGGCAAAAGGCAAGGTGATGCTGGAACTGATTTTTGATTCAAATGGAATCGTTCACATGGAATTCTTACCAGACGGTGCAACGGTAAACAAACCCCGCTACAAGGATTCCTTGGCCATTTACGCGATGCAATTCGCCGTGAGCGACCTGGGCTTTGGCGTACAAAGAATTGGCTGTTGCTACACGACAATGCCCCTGTACATCGCCCTGTCCTTGTCCAAGAGGATCTTGCAAGGCAACAGGTGACAGTTTTGCCCCACCCTCCGTACTCCCCTGATCTCGCACTATGCATTTTTTTCTATTTTCTCGCCTGAAAGCACTCCTACGTGGGCGCAGATTTCGGTCGTCCGAAGAGGTCATGACGGCCACAAGAGAAGCCATACGGGAACTTCCTACCAACTGCTTTCAGAGGTGCTTCCAGCAGCTATACCAACGTTGGTAACAGTGTATAACGGCCAATGGCGACTATTTTGAGGGTGGATGTGTTTCTGTGAGGTGTACGCCGGGTAATGCGGCAGCATGTGCAACACACAGGGTCGTGTGGTGGTCTATCCTCCAGGCGTCGAGTCTCAGAACTTAATGACTGTACCACGTACTGTATCTCTTGACCAATCTTGATGTGAGGTTGACATATCTTAGTCCATTCTTTCTAACACACAATTAACACAATAATGGTGAGAGTCCATCTCCCTGTCGAAGTTCAGTTCTAATTTCAAATGGTTCAAAGAATTCATTTCTGAATCTAAGTTAAGGTTTGTGCTTGTCGAATATGATGATACTAGACCGCAATCACAGGGTAGCTCCTTGAACTTGTTGCCATGGTAACTAGTTTGTGCACGCTAATTCCAGATACATCACCAGCCCAAAAATATATCCATGTTTTAAGAAAGACACCCCCACACTTATGAGCTTAACAAAATCCATGGTGATAGAGTGACTTCCAAGTGCGCGCCATTATGCAAACAAAACGGGCGATAATGTTTGTAACACTCACTCCAGAATAAATATCAACTACCTTGCTGAATTACTGAAAGCCTCGGTCGCTCTAAAGGCCGTATGACTAGATCCCGGATTTTTAGTTTTAACGATATTTCAGCAAACTTATATATGGTATCACACCGATATATTTAGCCCAAATATGCCATTTATTTTCTATATTGAAGCCGCAAAATATAGCAAAATTACGTTATTTTCAGAAATGTGTTATTTTTACCCCAAGTGCCAATGAAATTCAGATAATAAGATTTAATTTTAATTTTACTTTAAAATTAATTAAAATAGTTGCGCAATCAGTTCCTTGATAGCAAATAATAAATCTTAAGTATAGGCTAAGTGTTTCATGAGATACGGCTTAACGAAGTCCCTTCTCGGCCTTGATTGGCTGAAGTCGTGAAATCATGGGAGCAATGCTCTGCTTATTCTTTGGGGACAACACAAGTCTCACGAGTTAGTGACTATAGTAGACATGGGGAATATTTGTTGAGGTAAATGTTAGGTTAGGTCTAAACACGGTAAATATAATTTATTTGATTTTTATTTCAACAAAAAAATACAATTAATTGTTTGTTATTCTTGTAAATGTTCATTATTTAACCAAATCCATGCGCTGTACACATAGTTTAGGCACACTCACACATCACTCGTATTTATATCACCGCTATAATAAATAATAATATCGTATGGCCTCGGGTGCCTGGTGCAAGCTTTGTTAATTGACACCCAGAGGGTAGCTTGCATGTCGAATTTCGTCGTTCCTTTGAACGCTATGAAAGTCAAGGAGGTTAGATATCTAAACTCCTTGACACTACAGCGCCTTCAAGTAGAGAATGGAGGAACTTTGTGTTGGCGGAAAATCCCGAGATTAATTTTGCCATTGAACACGGCCTACTGAATTCAAATGGGTTCTTTAACATGCCAACAACGTATGACATGAGTATCGTGATTTTTGTTGCCTTCAAAAATCACTTACCATGGCCAGGGGCGAACCTGCAATCTTGGGGTTGGTAGTCCGACACTATAACCACTCGCCCACCGTGGCACCGCTTATAAATGTGAAGAAAGGAGAGCCAAATAGCCTTGTCCACTAAATCACTAATTACACTAACTCGTCGTTCTTTCAAGAATAAAGTACTTACTAACATTGGAATCTACAGCAAGTACATCCTTTGTCGAGAACAACCCAGTGATTTGGGTGAAAAAGCAATAAACAGGAGAGAATCTGTCATCCCTATGGACTCACTCCATTGTCTGTGAATGACTCACCTCACCCTCCGGACCTTGTCATTGCGCAATCACCTTACTGCCGAAATTAGAAATATTCGCTTAACCCGCTCATCCCTTACATGAGCAATTTGCAGCCCAGTTTTATTTCAGGGGTGTCTACTACTCCAGTGGTCTTGACACCAACCTGTTAAAAACACAGAGACAACATTTGGTCACTATACTCCATATTTGAAACTCAAGCTGCATGGACACAAGAAAGAAGACAGGCATATAGCGAAAGCATGAGGAAGTTTTGGGAGATAAGAAGAACAAAAAGACCAATGCTAAATAATGGATCTACGTACTTCTTAGAGGAACAAATGCATTATATATTTATAATAATAATAATAATAATAATAATAATAATAATAATAATAATTGACAGGATGAGGACGGGAAGGGTGATCGGCCTACTTACCTTTTATTCAGAAGTCCGCTCGAAACTGCAGCTCACCCCAAACAGCGCACACCAAAACCTAACGAGGAAGGGAGGCGGAGAGGAGGAAATCTCACAGACTTGTCCACAGGTACCCCCCGATAACCCACAGAACCATCACCGGCGAAATAATGCCACACTAGTTAACTTATTAAAAAAAACAATTTAATCAAGAAAAAGGGGCAAAAACAAATTTAACAAGATCCATCAGCAACACAATATAACAAAAAAAACTCCTATTTCCACAAAAAATTCACTGGCGATGCACACTGGCTTAAGGCCAAAAACAAGAAAACGATTTCCTACCGGAAAACATGAGGAGGAATAATTACATGAAGGCTTGATGAGCAAAACGGAAACATTTAACAAAAAAAATTAATAAAGCCCATAGGAATTTTAAAAAACAGCAGGCTGGGATCACCAAAATAAGAAAAGGGCTAAAGAATCACAAAGCACGTAAAACCCGCTTGACATACAGTCAGCTATGCCATGAGAAAAGGAAGCAGCCAACTATAATAAAATCAATAAAATTGACAAATTTATCAATCCAAATAATTACATGACTGCGGTATACTCAGGACCACTCACAGAAGAGAAAAACAGAAAGGAAAAACAACAAGATTTAAAAGAAAGAAATTAATCCTAATCACCCACAACAACACATTTGAGTGTCCCGCTCGACGCCAAGAGAATCATCAACAGACCACAATGCACTCGAATTACAAAACTTACAATGGCGACAAAAACAAATGACTGACTGTATGCCCAGCCGAATTACGACTAACAAAGATATTTAAAATTAAAACTCCGCCGGTGAGAAATGACAATTAAAGAGATAAATTATTACATTTTAACAAGAATACGAACAACAAAAACGGTAAATTGAAAACGACGAATCAAACAACCTTAAGACCAAAATATAGGTCAACCCCTAATTACGAGAAGAAAATGAACTAGTTAATCAAAAGGAAAATACCTCTTAAGTAAATAAATTAAAATCAAAGTTACACTAAAAAAGTGTCCCCGGAAGGTACAGATAAAATATTCTTTACATATCAGGAAACATTAAAAAAAATATTTGGCCTAGAGTGCGAAATTAAATATTAAAGGCCAATATCGGAGCTCCAATAACAATATATATATATATATAAAACAATAACGTACCTTAAATCCATTTTTGGGGAGACACAATATAACAAACATACTAACAGATATTAATTAATCTAAAAAGGCACGAATTTGCCCAAAATGGCTACCCCAAGCACACACACGCCACTTTATCACAGAAGAAGAATCTCTTCGCATTACGATAGAATTGCTAACACACTTTCCTTCTTCTAGAAGAAATATTGACATCAATATCCTTCAGAACACAGATTCTTTTTTGATAGAATACGTCAATTTTTCGTGAAGGCTAGGGGAGAAGCCCCTGCCTTCACGGAGACACTCTTTTTTCACGACCAGCTAGTTCGTTTTTTAAAACAGAAGTCGTCGATGCCAACGTGACGGAAATCAAAAATGTAGACCGCAGTGCATTAATGTTAATTGAAATTGTCCAATCACTGATTGCCACACAATGTGACAATGCAATATAAGAATAGGCTTCACCACACTAATTTGGCGGTATAATTCACATCCAGTCTTTTGTTTAATGACGTAGTTTTTCTTTATTCGTTTTCAAAAAGAATAGACTAGAGGCGCTCAAGAAAACACTATGCTGTGCTCTGTTAGGAAGAGCTTCAACCATAATCAGCAGTTGCCGAAAGGTGGTGCCATCTCCCGATCATAAGTTAAACTAAGTCATCTTAGCGCGATTTCAAATGGTCGAGAGGACAAATACGTCGAAATAGATGCATAATAATGGCTTGAGACAGGTTTTGTATGTCACAATAATAATAATAATAATAATAATAATAATAATAATAATAACAATAATAATAAAAGTCTCAGTCCCTCCTGTTGTAATGCCTGTGTCATTTTATATATTAGTTTTGTGTTTTATGCACTTATTGTCTGTTCTGGGTCTTAATGGCCTGTTAATACAATAAATGAATAATAATAATAATAATAATAATGTAATTCTGCTCTCAAAGAATAAATGATCCTGCAAATCGGCATTTTGCATTTCTGTTCTAATAAGTGGTCCTATCATAAACGCTCAGCTGCAAATACTGTATATAATATTATAGCCAAAATTTCAGAATGTTCAGACGAAGTTCACTTTATGCATTACAGCTAGCTAATTAGTTACGGTTCGTTGGGTGATTACGAGACAGGATTAATTACGGTAAATCTCATCTAATTAATATTGTAACTTAATATTGTAACACTAATACAGCCATCACAATTAACACCGGTTATAAAACACACACATCCAAAGTACACGGGGCTGCATGACCGCGTTGTCGCAGCCCCTAAACTGAGGAATCAACCAACCAACAGTATTAATGTGTTGAAAGATCTGGTATGGAGACTAATCTGAACTGTGGTCAAGTTTTAGCCGAAAATCCAAAATGTACAGACAGAAAGTTCACACAGTCCTCACAGCCGTCTTCCAGCGATCAAGTAACAAGAAGGCTTTAAAGGTCTTATGTAAGTTAATACAGCTGGAAAGCCTCCTTTTTCATCAATGTCGCCGACAGAATCCAATTCTAGGAGTACATTAGTTAGTGCAGTAGTTGTAATCGTGCGCTAAGTTCTGTGTTTTGGAACATCTTTAGCAAGTCTCAAGTCGCCTCAAGCTCACACTGACGTCAGCAGCACGTGCCCTTTATTTGTATAGTCACGTGGACTTGCTGGAGTCTCGTTAATGTCAACCGCAGCAGTCAAGAGCTCTCCTAGTTACGAAATGGATATATTTGATTGCAAGTCACTGCTCTCTGTAGAACGGAAATAAATCATCACTGGCTTCGCGTGGGTTGAAATAATACAGATTCACATTTAGCTTTATTCTAAGAAAAACCCAAACAGGATCCAATACAAAAAGATATATTTAACTTATTAACTTGTTGTTGCTTCCTTCATCCCTCTGGTTGGTTGGTTCCTCAGTTTAGGGGCTGCGGCATCGCGGGCATGTAGCCCCGTGTACTTTGGGTGTGTGTAGAATCTGTCTGATAACCGGTGTTGATTGTGATGGATGTATTAGTTTCTGTTATCTGTTTTAATTCAATTAAGGACTGCAGACGATAATGTCAAGTAGTTTTGTTACCAAATGCTACCGTCAACGACACCTAGCTGCAAACTTGGCTACTAGATGCCATCGCAACGAGCACCTGGCGACGAACGTTTCAACTTAAGAGCATTAATCAAATCAAGCCTACACATTTTGCTTCACACAATTGAAGTTAGTGGAAGGTTCTTTGACATGCCATAAATCTATGATATGAGCCCGCCGGCTCTACTTCCCCTCCGAAGGAAGTCATATTGAGGGATTTTAACGCTCTTAAATAATCCGACGACTTCGGCCGAGTTTGAACCCACCATCTTGTGCATAGAAGCTCAGCATGCTACCAACTACGCCACCGAAGCCGTCCTTCATCACTCTGTCTCGCTGACTTGACTTGACACACCGCAGTTAGAAGAATACCGCATAGCTTTTCTTCGCATGCCTTGACTGGTAAAAATTTCCTACCTTATTGATCTAGCTATTCGGCAAAAGGGAAATATTATAACTGGGCGACACCACCTTCAACTCCTGACAAGGGCTCGCATCGGACATAAGAGGTATACTTTTAGAATTACAGAAAGAAATGAGTGAACTGATAAATCAAGTGAGTGGAAGTGTAAAAAGTGTGGATTTCATTGCGGGCAAGTATGATCAGCTCATTGAGCTCTAATGCGACTCTTCTGAAATCGTTAATGACAGAAATAAAATCCTTCAACGAAGAAAAAAGTTACTAAACTAAATAATAACACATAAAAATGAGAAAGTTCACACAGAACAGTGGGCAACAGTACATCGAGATAAGTGAGATGCCGTGAAATGCCTGGACAAAGTTGTACATAAAATTGCTGAGACTCTAGAAGTCGATCTGAACATGTTTGTAGAGGAAAAATACAGCCTCCACCCCTGCAAAATAACCAAATCCCCCCTAGCCTACAGTGATAAAATTGTATTCCGTATTTTTTAAGAAAAGGAAACGGCAAAATGTATTTACTAACGAGAACACTAAACCTAGGGTTATTTTCATTAACGAAAGTCTAACGCTGTTCTATAGATAACTACTATGGGAAACTAAAATTTAGGCTAGAGAAAATAACTGGAAATTCATTTGGGTTAAAAGAGGCAAAATCCTCGCCCGAAAAAAGAGAAATCTGGTATGTTGGGAATCTAGCGTGAGGAAGACATCCACAAAATTAGGTAGACTCCAACACTCGTCTAAAACTGCACACTGAATTGTTACATTACTTGATATTATGGAACCTTGGGATAGCAATATTCGTCATACTGGAATACAGAAAGAACACGCATTTCTCAATATACCAAATTTCATCGAAAATTTTAATGCGCTTAGAAATAATGTTGAAATATACTTTCTCTAAATATTCAATCTATACCCAATAACTTGGATTGTTAAACCATCACCTTAGGTAAAAAGAAGTTAATGTTCTGTATATTATATGCTTAACGAAAATTAACATACAGTATTTGAAACTATTAATTACCGGAACCTATTTCATTTGGACGACTTAAATGTCGTATTTGGTAATAGAAGTAATCGTAAAGGAGGCATAGCCATATATGGAAAGAACCACATTGCTATTAGAACATATGAATCATATATTTCCAATACTCATGATTTTATGGTAATAGATATACCCCCACATGATCAAAAAAATGAATTAATATGCATTTACAGGACTGGATTGGACCCGCGCATTGGACTTGGCTGCGCACTTGTTTTAGGTCAGCCTTTCAGCCCTGGGGTCTTTAGAGCTATATCTATAACGAAAGACCGGGCAGAACTTGGTTATGGGTTATTCATTACCTTTCATCTAGTTGGCCAGAATATGACGTGGTGTACAAGGCACAGAGAATTTACAGAAGGTGAAAAAGAGAGAGTAGTGTATTGCTATAGTAGCATACCGTAGTAGATATGAAGAGCATATTCAATTAGTATCCGGGGTCGCTTATGGCGGTACCCGATGGCACGTAATCACCCAACCTACTTATGAGAGGATTGGTAGGTCTTTGTGATTTATGGTACAGTTGTTCTGCCTGGTTCCTGATTCGTGTGATTACCAAGGGAAGCTGGTAACCAGCGTGTAATTGTACGACTCTGCTTCTGTTATCGTACATAACGCTTTGTTCTGGATAACATGCAGTATCACCTAGCAATAAAATAAATAACTTTCATGATGAACTGGAAACATTCTTGGATATTGGTATAAGAGGTACGGGAAATTGCAATTGAGATCAATAACACTAACAGTGACAAATCAGAACGATACAGGGAATTCCTCATGGTAGTATTATCTTACCTACACTATCAAACCTGTTAGTAAATAGCATGGAAGGAACCATTAAGCATAGTAAAATATGTATTCCTGCTGATGGCATCACTACATTTACCATACATTAAGACTCTAAAACAGTGTTACCACTCGGCAGTCATAGTCTCCATGCTCTGCCCAACCAAGGATGAACAGGCCAAGCACGAGGAGACAACCTTCACCTCAGGTGACAGCGATAGCAAACATTTAAGGTTGAGAGTAGTGGGATGAGGGGAAAGCTGCTGCACTTTTTATTGAGCCCCCCTCGTAGCGGCCCCGAATCTGATATCTCACTAACCAATCATGGGATTTGAACATACAGGTGTCCTAGCACTCGTAGTGATGCCCCCTACTTTCCTATAGGCTCTTTATTTAATTAAAAGACCAAAACTAAAAGGTCATTCGCGAGTAGTGGGGTAGTGTAGGTTTTCTCAAGTCGCGCTCGTGCTTGAATATGTATGCCTATGTTGGGAAAGGGTTAGGTGGTGGGGGAGAAGTAGGGTCGAGTGAGGGGTCGTTTAGATGGTATTTTTTCCGCTCTATGTGATGGTGAGGTTATTTTTTAAAATGGATGGAATTTGGAAACGCCATTTGGAGTAAACATGTTGTTTTCACATTTTGGCGATGAGTGTTGTTGTTTGTTTTTTTTTTGTATGCATGCGCACTTGATAGGTTTTGTAAGAGAGCGGGCTTTTTAAATGATTATTTATAAATGAGTGTTTTTTTAATATTTATTTAAATAAACCCAAAAAACTAATAGGTCATTGGCTGTTTGCTATCTCGCTAACCAATAATCGGATTTAAACATATGAGGTGTCGTAGGACTCGTGGTGAACTCCCCTTTTCTATGGACGGGGTATATCCACTCCAAAATAAAAACTACCCTTACCCGGGGGGGGGGGTAAATAATATTCTTTTTTTGTATGTGTGCACACGGAGGGCTTTTGTCAAATGGACCTAACAACACGTTTGTTAATAATTTCTAAACCCCTGATGGGATTTTGCCATAGGCAGTATCCTAGCCCTTGGGATGACGTCCCGTTTTTGAATGTATGATTCATTTTTGTCGAAAGGGCCTAACTACACTTTTGTTCATATCTCGCAAACCAATTATGCTAGGGACTTGTATGAGGGGTCCTAGCACTTGGGGCGACGTCCCCCTTTGGGGGGTGAAACTACCCCCCAAAATTGGAAAGTTAATATCTTGGAAACTAAGAACCCTAAAATTAGGTGTGTTAGCTTTAAAAATAGGTGATGATATAGGCTTTTACCTCGATTGGTCATTTCACCACTAAAACAGTAAATAGTGATTTTACGAGAAAACAACCTGTTAAATACTTAAAAATGATAAATGAACCTAAGATCTTTTGTTTTTGATGAAAAATAGCAGGGGGTGAAAACAACCCCCAAATTGAAAAATCGATACCTTGGAAACTAAGAACCCTAAAATTAGGTGTGATAGCTTAAGAAATATGCCATGACATACGCTTTTACCTGGATAGGTCATTTCATCCCCAAAACAGTAAACAGTGATTTTACAGGCGGTAAAAAGGAGTTAAACGGGAAAAATTATAATTGAACCTAAGATCTTCTGTTTTTTTGATGAAAAATAGCAGGGGGTGAAAACAATCCCCAAATTGAAAAATCGGTACCTTGGAAACTAAGAACCCTAAAATTAGGTGTGATAGCTTAAAAATATGCCATGACATACGCTTTTACCTGGATAGGTCACTTTACCCCTAAAACAGTAAACGGTGATTTTACAGGGGGTAAAAAGGTGTTAAACGGGTAAAAATTATAATTGAACCTAAGATCTTTTGTTTTTGATGAAAAATAGTAGGGGGTGAAAACTACCCCCAAATTGAAAAATCGATACCTTGGAAACGAAGAACTCTAAAAATAGGTGTGATAGCTTAAAATATATGCCATGACATACGCTTTTACCTGGATAGGTCATTTCACCCCTAAAACAGTAAACAGTGATTTTACAGGGGGTAAAAAGGAGTTAAATGGGTAAAAATGATAATTGAACCTAAGATATTTTGTTTTTGATGAAAAATAGTAGGGGGATGAAAACTACCCCCAAATTGAAAAATCGATACCTTGGAAACTAAGAACCCTAAAATTAGGTGTGATGGCTTAAAAAATAGGTCATGACATACGCTTTTACCTGGATAGGTCATTTCACCCCTAAAACAGTAAATAGTGATTTTACAGGGGGTAAAAAGAGTGAAACGGGTAAAAATGATAATTGAACCTAAGATCTTTTTGTTTTTGATGAAATATAATAGGTGAGTATAAACTACCCCCAAATTGAAAATCGATACTTTGGAAACTAAGAACCCTAAAATTAGGTGTGATGGCTTAAAAAATTTTATTATTATTATTATTATTATTATTAGGTAATTGTGGATTACGCTTTTACCTGGATAGGTCATTTCACCCCTAAAATAGTAAATAGTGATTCTACAGGGGTAAAGAGGTGTTAAAAGGGTAAAAATGATAATTGAACCTAAGATCTTTTGTTTTTGATGAAAAATAGTAGGGGGTGAAAACTACCCCAAATTGAAAAATCGATACCTTGGAAACAAAGAACTCTAAAAATAGGTGTGATAACTTAAAAAAATATGCCATGACATACGCTTTTACCTGGATAGTTCATTTCACCCCTAAAGCAGTAAACAGTGGTTTTACAGGGGGTAAAAGGAGTTAAACGGGTAAAAATGATAATTGAACCCAAGTTCTTTTGTTTTCGATGAAAGAGAGCAGGGGGGTGAAAACTGCCCCCAAATTGAAAAATCGATACCTTGGAAACGAAGAACCCTAAAATTAGGTGTGATGGCTTAAAAAATAGGCCATGACATACGCTTTTACCTGGATAGGTCATTTCACCCCTAAAACAGTAAATAGTGATTTTACAGGGGGTAAAAAGGAGTTAAACGGGTAAAAATGATAATTGAACCTAGGATCTTCTGCTTTGATGAAATATAGTAGGGGAGTGTAAACTACCCCCAAATTGAAAAATCGATACCTTGGAATCTAAGAACCCTAAAATTATGTGTGATGGCTTAAAAATATAGGTCATGACATACGCTTTTACTTGGATAGGTCTTTTCACCCCTAAAATAGTAAATAGTGATTCTACAGGGGGTAAAAAAAGGTGTTAAACGGGTAAAAATGGTAATTGAACCTAAGATCTTTTGTTTTTGATGAAATATAGTAGGGGAGTGTAAACTACCCCCAAATTGAAAAAAATCGATATCTTGCAAACGAATAATCCTAAAATTAGGTGTGATAGTTGAAAAATAGGTGATGACATTCGCTTTTACCTCGATAGATTATTTCACTCTTAAAACAGGGAATAGTAATGTTACAGGAAAAAAGGTATTAAACACCTAAAAGCATAAGCGTTTTGTGAAACCATGCTTTAATTGACATGTGTATGGAGGATTATCATTTTTATTATTATTATTATTATTAGGTAATTGTGGATTAATATGAGTATAGATAACTAACCTGTGGGGAGCGTGATGGCGCAGGTGCTTAGCTGCTCGTCTTTCCCCGGACGGCTGGGGTTCAAATCCCGGTGACAGCGGGGTGGAATTTTCACCTGAAAAATCACGTGGCGTCAGGAAGGGCATTCGGCCTTAAATCCCCGGCCAAAACCAAAATGAGCCTGGTTGGCTCCGGCGACTCAAAATAATTGGGAAAAGCCGAAGAAAGAAAAAGAAGAAAAAAGGCAACTAACCAGTAATAGTAAACATTTGTTTGAGGTGTTGAAGAAGTCAGGATGGCCAACCCTTTGCCATGGTTCATGAATTGACCCCAAAAAGTTTTACCTGTCAAGACTCAGTGTACCCTGTTGCAGCCTTTAGAAAAAAAATCGAACCCGGGGCCTCTGTGGTGACAGTGGAGTTATATTAATGATGCTTTTAAACAAACATACGCTTGCATACTACCGCTGGGTTAAATCTGCACAGAGACACTGGCTTTTGTTTGTGTAGTGAGCCTTGGTGATAACACCACGGCGATCTTGTCAGCAAGTTTCATATTACTCGTCTACTTGATAGTGGACGTGCTCTACACCGTGTTAACATACAGTACATGACTAGATAGTTGTTAGGTAAGGTTTGACAAAGGCTTAGTGAACCTTATTGCAACCTTGAAATGAATTTCTTGGTCTAGTCGGGGTTGGAAGCCAAGACCTTAGGGTTGACAATCAAGTATGTTAACCACTACACGGTGAGATGGTCAAATAATAATGTAACAGAACATATAGAAAAGTTTTCTATAGTTTAACGAATTGGCTAAGAGCCATACCATGAGAGGTGTAGGTAATGGAAATTGAATCCTTAGCTGATGACCCTAGAATAATTGTGTTTACTGTGAAACACAAATCTGAATTTAAAAATAGTTTATGTCCTACATGATGTTTGAACTCTTTTTTTATTTATACTTTAGACAAATGCTAACATAGTTGTAATTCAGAAGCCATGGCCGCCTCCTTTTCAATCCTACACCGTACACTGAAGTTAAAATGAATAATGATCACATTCCAGACAGCCAGTTTCAAAGCCATGAGAAATAAGTGAACAAAGTATAAAATTCATGAGCCAGTGAGGAATTCAACATGCTGTCCTTTGAACAAAAAGAGAAGCGTTCTATAAACTTAACCACCAAGCTGTCATATCGATCCCCAATGGTTTGGGTCATCGTAAAGATGAAAATTAAATCTAAGCTATAACTAAAACTAACTACACACTAATATACTAGAAGAAGAAATGGAAAACAAAAGGACAATATGCTAAATAAAGGACAGAAGGATTAAAAATGGCCCTCAACCCTCAAGAATGTGGATTGAGGGAGTTGGAAGGAAGGATAGCCATGAAAGGCAGATAGAAAAGTTCCTTTCTATTAGGCATATGTCTGTTAGAAGCACAATAAATCCAAATAAATAAATAAATAAAATAAGAGAAGCTCTGCCCCAGAGGTAATGGATAAAGAGGAGGAAAACTGGACTCAGCTGAGAAATCCCTTGGGGTCTCCAACTTCCAAACTGATCAGCCGTAAGCCCCTTGAGGGTGTAGCCATATGCAGAGTGCATCACAAGTGGTGGGGCTATATACACCCTACCTTCTTGAGGGAGCTCGAGCAAAAGACAGTAAATATCATGAAAATAAAAAGAAGGCTGCCTCCTCACACAAGTAGGATATCAGAAAAATAAATAAACAAGGGCCAATTAAGTTGAAAAAGGAAGAGACTCCCTAGGCCTCGGATACCCTAATCATGTTGGGGTCGGTAGAGAACAAGAGTTGAGCAAGTGTGGTCGACAGGAAAGAAGACAGAGAGGAGCCTAGCACAAGTTAGTGGAAGCAATGACGGACTCAGCTGGGACTCCATGATCGTCAACCTACATTACATTAGATATGATGCCCAGGAGTGGAATTAAAGACCTCTTTTGTTTTATATCACTGGCTTTTAGGGACGGTAACACATGGCATGCCTTATAATGTGATACTGGTCCTAGGGTATGCAAAATTGTATTAGATACTCAGCTAATAATAGTGTGCATGACCATTATTATTTTCCCAAGTACAGTACATGGGACTGATGAGCATGATTTCCAAGCCCCTAAGTAATACTAAAACAAATGATTTTCATTTTCCAATGAGTTGGGGTGAGGTGAGGTGAGTTTTCTATACACCAAACTGATGTGGTTTCCCACTTCTACTCCAGGCAAATGCACATTTGATGTTATGAATAGTCAAATGGTTTGCAACTGTCCAATGCTAGGACCTGATTAGTGGCTTTTAAAAATGGAATGGAATGGAGTACACTTCCCCCAAAACCAACAAGAGGAGTGCTCGATCCCCCACAACAGCCATTCTTAAAGTCAATATAAATGACTATGCACTTCAGATCATGACGGTCTCCTCTCTCCAATCCTACCCCTTGGTGGTGAAAGGCACACTCTAATACAGCCATCATAGTGACAGGTTATCTGTTAAATACCTAACTATCCCCAGATTTACCTTGAATTTTCCTAAAATCCACTAAATTTTCCGCAAATTGACCAAATGACACAAAATTCCTGCAAAATTCAACAAATGACTACCAGATTTATTGAAATTCCATTGATTTACCTAAGAATGGTTTAAACTACCTCAAATGCATATAAAATTAGACGAATATAGATGAATATTCACTAAAATTTACCAAACTTACTCAAATTGGGCTACAAACCATGAAATGTATCCATTTTTGTAAATTCACTGTATGTGCCGTACTCGAAAATTCCATAATATTGCCTTTACATGTATGCTTTTATTGTTGTTGTTGCTGGTGTTGTTGTTTCGTTTACCACACTCCCTGCAGACAAATACCTGAACATGACTTTCTGATAAGCTAGGACCTCTACATTGGACGTGATAGTTGAGTTTCATCTTACATAAACTCGTCTCTGAGGTGGGTGTCAGAAAAGGCATCCAGCTGTAAAAACCACACCATGACATAGACTTTAATAATATCTTACGTTGAGGTTGTTAACACTAACGACATTGAATGATTGAACGGTTTCCTTTTCACAATTCCTGTGTATACTTTCTTCTTGAAGGTTGCTAAAATACAATTAAATTTAATAAATACCTTAAGATGGTTTGATTTGTTTAATGATATGGTGTTGATGGTGGATATATACGTTAAGACTAATTTTTGTTAGGTCTTGACTGGCCTTGCAATAAGAAATTGACAAACCAAACATGGGTTATCTACTAGGGGAACACTTTGGCCACTATGTTGGTTATTGACCAGTAAGTACAGTTCTAGTAATGAGACAGAAATCCAACACAAACAATGAGCGCGCGCGGCGGTGGAGATTGGTACCACGATGTACTGTCGGTTATGTAGCTATGTGGAATGTATATCTCATATGGTTTACTTGAAGGTTTGGAGGTTCCATTAAAGATATTTCTACAATAAACTATTTTCAAATGGTCATTCGGTGGTGTGAAAATATTTATTATATGATATTTTATGTAAACAATTATGATTTATAAAATTGTTATACGTTTACTGTATTCTTATTTAATGTAAGCACTGGAGGCACTATCGACCAAAATACAGCACTATCTGGAATGTATATTGCATACTTGAAGGTTTGGTGATCCCTTTAAAGTTATTCCTACAATAAATGATTTTTAAGTTCTCGTTTTATGGCATGATTATTTAATATATGCTATTTGCTAATAGGATTTGACACTGGAATTATTTCACAAGTAGTTATTTTAATGACCAACAGAGTTTAATGCTAACAAGGCACAGCTCTATTTGAAATTTTGAATAACATGTTACATGTTATACATCATATGCAACTACTGTAAGGCTTGTGGTTTGTTTAGTGCCATTAACCCTATATTAAACACTCAGTTTGTAATACTGATAACTGCAATGTTACGGAAAAATTAAACAAAACAAAAATCTGCATTGAAAAATCAAAAATTGGTTGAGCAAATATATGCTGGGGAAAAGAAAAGTTTTGTGAACATTGATGTCCAACAAGACTAATTAAATCAGTAACTGTCAGGGTGGCCGAGTGGTTAAGGCGTTTGACTTAAGTTCAAATTTCCAAATGTATAAGGAAGCAAGGGTTCGAACCCCTTCCCTGACATAACTATTGCTTGAACATGCAAGATAACAAGAAATATACACAAACTATGTTTATCAATTTAATCATTTTTTTTACACGAGGTAGACACATAGAATACAGCTCTTTTTGTTTATCATTTCTTTTAAACATAACACTTGTTGAAAATTATTTTTAGGGGATAGGGGTGTTGCGACGTTGACCCATCACACAATAATAGCAGCTTTACGAAGTTCATTTTCTATATTTAATAGCTCTTTCTCATAACCAATATGACCAACCTGTTTAAAGGCATGCAAGAGCTGTAGACGTTCGATTAATATATTAGGATCGTTCCATTTGATATTTTTATGAATGGTTTCAAAAACTCGGGAAGCAGTTCATCATTATCACCATTATCATGATTATCATCCTCATCAATATAATCATTTTCATAATGATGATCATCATCATTAATATCATTACCATTATAATTTCCACCTATGTCCACAGTCTGTTCAATGGTTTGAATTGCCTTTGATAGTGTTGAAAGCTTCTTTTTAGATGTGCTAGAATGCTTTAACATTGTTATGTTATTATTATCACGATTACCTTTCCCCACCAACTTTTTGATGGGGTATATTGTCTCTGATAGTGTTGAGGGCTTTTGAGATGAGGGTGCGTGTCTGAACATGGGTTTCACAGGAGGTGTTAAAGATTTCTCATTAAACAACTCGCTAACAGCATGAGTGCGTTGTAGTGTATTAAACTTGAGGTTAATATTATCTTGAGCAGCACTAACCTTTACTTGGACTTGGTTCTTTGCTTTGGTTTGAGTTTTCCTCACATTTAGACTAGCGTGATTATTAAGTTTACAATCATGATTGTTTGAAGAAAGTATGTCCAATTGTTTTGTCTTAAGCATTCCTCGACACTGTTTCGATCGTTGCTTTGAACAGCGCCAAATAACAGTTCCATTTTTATTGCTTCGTTTCACAATATATGAATATCCTTTATAGTATGCATAAGGCTTACCATACCTAGTCACTGATACTTCCATATCAACTGTCAAACACAAACTAATCTCTAGTAAAGACAGCTTGGTAATGACAACAATAGTTTAATGTGGGAGCATATATACATGCAAAAAGTGGGAGCAAAGGTGGGGGGTAAAAAGTGGGAGCAAAAGTGGCAGAAAATGTGGGAGCAAAAACTGTGAGCAAAAAAAAAAAAAGTGGGAGCAAATATGGGATCAAATGTGGGAGCAAAGCAAATATAAAAAGTGTGAGCAAATATGCTAACAAATATGTCAACAAATATGTCAGCAAAAGTAAATACACAAGTCAAGATAGTTTAAAGTGCAAAGAGAATATGGAAGCAAATATGAGAGCAAAAGTGGTGTTTTTCTAAAACAACTAGACATAACAAACTTAGTCATAACCTAACCTAACCTAGCCTAACCTCACCTCACCTAACCTCAACTAACCTAACCTAACCTCACCTAACCTAACCTAACCTAACTTCACCTAACCTAACTTGACTGATCTTTACCTAACCTAACCTATCATAACTTCACCTAACCTAACTTTACCTAATCTAACTTCACCTAACCTAACCTTTCACCTCTCAGATCAAAATTAAATTCTAGGCATAGTTTAGTTGGAACCCAAGACTTCAAGGATAACACCCAAGTATACTAGCCACTACACCGAAAGATGGGCAAATTATCATGCAACACAACATAAAAATAAAAGTTTCCTGCAGTGAAACTCATTGGCTGACAACCATAGTTGGGAATTCAAACCCAAGACCTCAGGACTTTTGTTTTGAACATTATCAGAAATATTATTCCATTTACATTTTGCTGCTGCTTATAGTTATAATAGTTATATTATAAGAGTTGGCATTAATATGGGGAGGTAAAAAAGTGGGAGCAAATGTGGGAGCCAATATGGAAGCCAATATGGGAGCAAATGTGGGAGCCAATATGAGAGCAAACGTTGTGCTTGATTTCCTACACGAAAGACTTGCCTTAGGGTATTGTCAAATAGATTTCCAGAACGTCATGAAGGAGGAGAAATGTGGCCGCCCCACAGCACGGACATTAACCCCTGTGACTTCTTCCTTTGGCGGTTTCTTAATGAGAAGGTGTACCAGAAAACCCGAAAATACAGTGCACCTTAGGGACATCATTCAGGAGTTACGCCGCGCCATTCCAGAAGATTTGTATCGGAGAGTCGTTACAAATGCACGTCTGCGACTTGAAGAAGTTGTAAAACAAAACGGCAGTCTTATTGAACATGTGATTCATTAAGTTGTATTTCCAAGCTGTATTCTTTACTTCTACATCAATAAATCACAGATCTTGTCAACAACAAATGTGTTACTTATGAAACAAATCAGGTGACCTATCGTGCGCCACCCTCTATGTGCCAATTTAGGGACAGTTCCCATGAATAACTTCTGAGATATCCAACTTTAAGTTGAAATTTCAACTGTAATTGTTTAGTATTTGGTAGCACTGATATTATTTTCAAATATGGCCTTGAGATTTTCTGGTACAGATCTTCACTCACGCTCGATAGCGGCAGTCGCTTAGGAGTTGATAGGATGGGACAGACAGACACAGCCATCTATTTATAATGTTATTGGTTGTTTTATGTCCCTTTGACTTCTGCGGCTTTTAGAGACACCGGGGTGCCGCAATTTTGACCCGAAGGAGATATTCAACGTGCCAGTAAGGCTCCCTCGCATTTGCGCACCCTCAAATGCCATCTGACTGCGCCAGGATTCGATCCTGCAACCTTGGGAACAGCAGCCGAGATCGTTACCGCTGAGCGACGCAGCGAGCACGTCATGTCAATGTTACATCATTTCTCCAAAATGTAAAAAGTAGGCTAAAAATCAAAATCAAAAGCGACGGTACCGGGTACCGTAGCTGTCTGAAGACATCCCAACAGTAAATTTCAGAAGGAAAGAAGTGATGTAGGATTGTTGAAATGAATGCTGCGGAGCAGCACGGGTCTTGTAGTTCTTCTTGTTGCGTTTCGACCATCTAAGGACCACGTCATTTCAACTGGTTTCCGAGTCGAGCTTTAATATTCGCCCAGTACTGTCATATGATTTGTTGCTGTTGTTGCTTCCTATTTATTGTTATTATTTATTTAATCGATTGTTCCCCTTTAGGAGAGCGATTGAACTTGAATACATGATTTTCATCTCCTGGCGTTTTCCCGCTTCTCTTCCCAGAATGCTCCTTCTTCTTCTCAGCTGTCCATTTTCTTCCAGGCTGTCGTGTTGGTCTATGATCAAACTTCACATTTTTTATTTTATTCCTGCACTCGGTAAGGTCCTCAAGATTTTCAGTGTTGAACTGTTGTAGGTCCCTCTGAACCTCTGTCAGCCACTCCGTGCCACACTTACTCCGTGTTATAACATTGAGCAATATCTTCGCCGTTCTGAGATTTTCCATCCTGTTAATGTGTGTATAAAACTGTACTCGGCGTTTTCTGATTACTTCCGTTATCGTGTGGATCTTTCGGTAGAGTTCGCTTTGAGGTCTCTTCATCCAAATATCGTTATTATTAACTGCCCCGTAAATTTTTCTGAGAATTTTCCTTTCCTGTTTTTCTATATCCTTAATTTTGGAATGACCGTCGATCACCATTGTTTCGGCTGCGTAAGTTGCTTCCAGAAGGATCACCGTTGTATAGTGCCTTAATTTTGCGTCTAGCGAGATGCACTTCTTGTTGTAATGAGCCCACGTTAGCTTGTAGACCTTCTGTAGTTTGGTGATTCTTTGTTCATTGGCGATTCGGTTTAGTCCCTAGGACTGTATGATTTCACCAAGGTATTTAAAATGAGGACTTGTGCTATTTTACCATATTGTGTGATTATTGTTATTATTATTATTGTTATTATTATTATTATTATCATTATCGAAACTCCCAATTATATTTTCCCTAATTTCTCTTAAGCATGACACGAAGCAGTTTGTCCAAAAGAACAGTTTACAATTTTAAACAATCTCAGGGATAACCGGTTTTACTGGAAGGAACCATCCATACATATTTTGTGGCGTAGTGACTAGTGTCCTCGAGGAAATTCAAGAAATGTTCCTTTGGTCGAGGACTGGAACATTTCAACAGCTCAGGCTCTTTTCTACAACAACCGAAGACGTTCGATCACTGTCGAATATCTACGATGTATAGAGCCTCAGGTTCCACAGCGTCACGAACCGCTCCACCATGAAATCTTGGTCGAATGCAAATCATGTATGTCACAAACGAAGCACAGTGCTCAACTGGTCTGCCGCAGCTAACAGTGCCAGCTGTCAACGTCTACCATATCAGTGCGGGATCCATCTTACGCCGTCATCTCCTTATTGGCGAAGGGACAGGTCCCTGAATATATGTAGGCTCTCTGTGATCAAAGTATAATGGATACTGTATTGTATGCGACATGTTACCAGTAAATGCGGTGTGAAGTAAAACAACCCTCAATGTGAAGTGGGAGACTGTCTACATCTTGCATGCGCGAGGAATATGAAATCCGCTTACTCTCAAGTAGATGGCAGGAACGAATTTTGCACTTTAATAATTTAATGTTAAAGACAAAGCCGATTACCGCCCACTTGTTTACCGAGAGAGAGGGATAACAGTTTCCAATTACTAATGAAACAAAAATATGACGGCAGAAATTCTCCCCTGTCTTGTAGCTAGTGACAAAGCGTTAGTGTAGCCTTACTTGAAGTACAGTATGTACAATATTATTGTTATGCTTGCTTGTTTGACTGTTTGTTTCTTTGTATGTTTGTTTGATTGATTCATTGATTGATTGTTTGTATGTTTGTTTGATTGTATGTTTTATTGTTTGTTTGTTTGATTGATTCATTGATTGTTTGTATGTTTGTTTGATTGATTGTTTGTTTGTTTCCTTTGTTTGATACCCACTTAATATATGCGGGATTTTCGAAGTGAAATGTTACGTTCGTTGACTAACCTGGTTCGTTGGTTCGCATTCGACGTGAATAGGAGATGCTGTGGATTGTGATCAAGACATTAAGAGTTACGTGAATACCAATTACATGTGTGGAGTCCAAGAAAAGACTAGCCAACCAGTCCGGAAGTGCAGATATTAAGATCCGTGATAATGGATTGTATAATCTGTAAATCGTTGTGGCTTGAGCTTATGTTTGGGCCAAGGGCATGGTGTTGAAATGGTACAATGCAATTAACTCATGTAGATCTCTGGAAATGTATATCAATTATATTTCCATTGCAAAGAAAGTGTTCAACTTTAATATCAAAATAGATTTCATGTACATTTGTTCTGTTCTCGAGAAATGGAAAATTTACCTCACTGAGAATAGTGCTTCAGATTTATGAACAGATATTGTAATAAAAATAGGAGGCAGCCTGTAGTTTTACGTGACTGTTAAGCTAGCGTTCGTGAGTGACGGGACTTACGTGGAATCTGAATCACAGGTCATGGTATTTCACTCCAAAATCTCACATGCATTGACCAGGAATCGGCCGATATTTTAACTTTACTCACAACATTGTTTCATTACGGCGCGGCGCCGTGAGATATGGCGGTTGTGTAAGATTGTTCAGAGTGGTGGCAGGCCGTGTTACATGTTACAGCAAGTGTAACCGGTATTTGTTATGAAATGACGCTCGTGTGGAGTTAATGTAGGCTTCTGGAATGTTCTGGAATGATCACAAAGAAGTAATATCTGATTCAATTAGCGCAGACGAAGTTATTGTTATCATTTTAAATGATCTTGTCGACTTCGTCGTTACGCTGGGGTCTGGCGTTACGTTACGGTGACGGGACGAAATGTACCCAGATGCACTGAGGTGTGTGACGTCATAGTACCGCTTGGTGCCTGTGTTCCCCGACAATCTCTACTTCGTTAGTATATGACAAAAATCCCCGATTCTTGGATGTCACGGGTAATCTCGAGAACCACTGTATGGATTTTGATGCGGTTTTTACCATTCTGTAAAGGATATCTCGAGGAAAGATTATGTAGAAAATAATTTATGTATGATGAGAGGAAGCCAAGCAGTAACGATTTCAGTGAAAAAGTCGAAAACAAACTTGGCGTCCGTGCGCTTCTTAAGCTTACGCTGGGCAAACCGTTAAAAATAGCAATATACTATGAGCGTAAGAATTGGTCAGCATGAAACGTTCTACAAAAAAGTCCGGGAGAGCATATCTCTATCTTCAATACATCGCCCACTATAAGTGTTTTTAGACTGGATGGAAGGGGCACGTCCCCACGCGCTCTGGTGAGCGTGACGGCATCCCGCGCGCTTGACCTTGCTTTGCCCTTGGTTTGCACTTGCCGTTCGCGAGTAATTTGAAACAAGGTAAAGTATTATAAAGCAAGATAAATATTATGCAGATAATTTTCTAACATGTCAAGAGTCTTTGGCTTCGAGCGAAGCGAGAAGCCTCCAGCCTTTCTAGCATTTTTCAGCAATTGTAGCATTTAAAATGATACAAAGTCTAGTCTTTCAGACTGACTGTCACTTTTATTGTTCTGTGCAATTGGTGTGCTGCCCAGCCCAGAGTAGGGAAAAGTCTGCTTTCCAGGAACTTCAACTTCAACTGCCGGCCTCCATGTGTTGGTTTTCCATTTTCCTTTTGAAATTGTGTGAATTTTTATAAATTTTAATTGTTTCTCCGTACAGTATGGAGTCGTAGTTCGATGTTCTAGAAAGTATTTATATGGCTTGGAATTGAACTGCATGATCATTTTGTCAGACATGTTTCGGTCGGAGTTTAGAAACCAACAAGCAAACTGAGGAAATACTGCTGTCGCTGTGCGCGATATTGAGGTTTTGTTGCTGTGTGTTGCAGAAGACCTGCAGGTGCAGCTTGAGGAAGATGAGAAAGGTTATGAGGCTCTGGTAGTTCCTGTGGACGCCAGCGAGGGCACCACTGAAGGCCAGGATGGTCGAGAGACGTGGGGCAGTGGTGCAGACTTCCTCCTGTCCATCATAGGCTTCGCTGTCGACCTCGCCAACGTTTGGCGCTTTCCCTATCTGTGCTACCGCAATGGCGGAGGTGAGTTCCATCCATTTAAAACTGTTTATTTTCCTGCAATTAGAACACAAAGCCAAGGTGGTAAGATATACAACAACTATCCATGCAATGTGAAATACGCTTCGTGATTTATAACCCGGCGAAATCAAACCAATTAAAACACTAAAAAGAGAAATTGAATTAATTTCAAAATATGTCAAAATCATTTCAAACCCAGTTCAGAAACTTGGATGCTGGATGTCAGAAATTAAACATCCAATTTAAAATAATTTAGTTAGTCATCAGTGGACGGTAATTATTATTATTATTAACTTCACATTAGTTAATATCACGGTTTACTGACTGATGCTGGTGTTCCACTCCCTTCTCCATATTAATACAAACCTAATACTAAAAGACTGTGTAGAGTTTTCACAATCGATAACACTCCCACAAAACCAAGTTGCAGTCGAAGTACAAAAGCAAGGTAGCCCTTCTCCGTGCAACTCCTACAATTGAGAAAAAATGTGTCATAAAAAGCCATAGAACTTTAGTCGTTGACAATATGGCAAGCCATGGCTTCAGCCAAAACATTAAGAGTTTACAACGAACTGGCGTGGACCAATCGTTGTGAAATCAGTTCGCGTTCCTGCCCAGAATGCAGGGGATTTGGAATAGTTCAATAGTAATTTTAGCCTGCTTTTCACATTTTGCAGAAATGACGAGACCAATGCGTGTAAATGTGTGTGTGTCCCTCCACCAACTCCCAAACAGTTGTAGCTATCTAAACCAAATTTGGTATGAGTTTAGACCTTTATCAGGAGTAATCTCAAAGCCATATTTGAAAATTACGTCAGTGCTACCGACCGCTGAAAATCACAATTGAGATTTGAGCTCTATGTTGGATATCTCAGAAAGTATGCGTAGGAACTGCTTAAAATTATTACACGTAGATTAATTTTCACGAGTCCATAACTGACAGTGTTGCTAATATGATTCCACGCGTCCTGATAGGTTCAATCTGTAAATGGATGTAACTTCCATACTAACAATTGGATTTCTACCAAATTGCGTACCGGTATGTGCTTTGTGTACCGTAACAGATATGACTATGCATATTCTGAGTCACCAGGGCTGCCACGTGTAAATAAATGCTCTCTATAGGTAAAATACCCGGAAAGAGAAGTGCTGGCAGGAGACGAATCTCCTGGCTACAAAACCTCAGAGCCTGGACTCTCAAGACATAGGAAGAGTTATTCCAAAAGGCTCAGAACACAGAAATCACAGCCAAGATGGTTGCTGACATCCGGGACGGATAGGGACTAGAAGAAGAAGAAGATAGTTTCTTACATTAAACTAAATATATCATAAAGTATGCAGGCCTGCAGTCTTAAACTTTGCAAACTTATAGAACATAATATTCCGGATTAATTTTGAGTAATCTATATATGGCAGTGTTGCCAACATGCTGATAGTTAAAATGTTTAACTGCACGAAACGTCCACAGTAAGGAATGGATTGCATCCACATTTTGCACGTGTAATGTATGCTCTAGGGCATAGACTGTTCTTATTATAAGAGTCAGCAGGGCTACCAACTGTGTATTAATAATCTCAAAACTTTTGAACCATCTCGGAATATGTGTGCGGAACAAGCTGTAAGTCAAATACAATATGTTTTAGACATATTTAGAGTACATCGTCGAAGTTAATGCTACCAGCATAATTCAATGCACGCGTATAGATTGAACTAGCAGAAGTACGGTCCTCGGCATTAATAGCCAGATGTTATCAATTTATTTAATCGTATGGTGAGTACAACAAGGAATTCATAAGTCCAGGTCCAAGTTCTTCAACCACACAGCAGCACTTTCTGATAGATGAAACAGGTCGCTGGGGCTTCCGGAGTGGGCATGAAGAGGGCAGCGCAGGATGACATGGTCCATGGTCTGCTCCTCTTCACGGCATTCACACATTGGAGAATCCATCCAGGCCCACTTATGGCGCAAGAAATTACATCGCCCATGCCCAGTTCTCAGTCTGTTGAGGCGACACCATAGTTTTCTTGGGAGGTCAAATTCATTCATTTTCCGAGTTGTATTTATATCATAGGCATTAGTACCAGATGTTGACTTTGACCACTCTTCCTGCCAGCTCCGGTTTAGGTTAAAATTGTCCCTCAAGAGTCGGCCGGCCAATTCACTTGCTGGTCTCCTAGATCGAAGTAGTTGTGGCGATGGGTAACAAAATTCCTGGTGAACTGGTAAAGAGGGAGGTGACCGGATCTTCTTTGCTTCTCTCAGCCGAGCTTCCTTGCTCCTCAGGTGGGGTGGTGGGATATGGCTAAGAACGGGTAACCAGTGGCGAGGTGTAGACTTGACAGTACCAGTTATGCAGCGCATGGTTTCATTCAACTTAGTATCTACTTTATGCACATGTGCACTTTCCAGCCATAAAGGGGCACAGTATTCCGCTGCAGAGTAGACAAGACTAATACCCGTTAATCGTAAGCAGTCAGCCGAGGCTCCCCATGAACTACCACAAAGCTTGTGTAGGATGTGAGAGAGCTTGGTGAGATGTTCTTTGTAGCTTAAAGTTCTGTCCAGGGTGACTCCTAGATATTTCGGGAAAGGGTTGTACTTTAGTTTATCACCAAGGAATAAAACAGATGACTCGTAGTTTGCGAGTCGGTTGCTAAGATGGAAACATGAAACCTCAGTCTTAGAAGCGCTTGGGATCAATCGCCAAGACTTGAAGAATGTAGCCATTTTCTCCAAGTCTGCTGAAAGAATGCCTTCTCCATCCTCAAAATTTCTGCCTTGAGCTACCAGTGCAATGTCATCTGCATAGATAAACTTAGTAGCTGAGGTTGATGGCAAGTCATGGATGTAGAGGTTGAAGAGAACTGGGGCCAATACTGATCCCTGTGGCAAACCGTTATTTAATTTTCTTTTACGACTTTTAGAATCACCTAGGAATACTACAAACTCTCTCTCATAGAGCATGTTGGAAATTAGGTTTGCAATTTCCAAGCAGCAATGTTATCAATTGAGCTACTGTTGCAATGGTTAGGGGTTTGTAATTCCTTCATCAGTTTACCACAGTGAATTTAGTTTCCTGGGAATATCACAGACACTGTTAAATTAAGGGCATTAAAATGTTGAGGAGGGAAGTGAAGGTCCTGTCAACAGCCCGCCGTGTTATCTGGAATTCCTGTCTATTCCAATTCTGCTAACATAGGGCCGTTGCCTAAACCTGTGTGCTGTAAGGTGTTGCGAATGAGTGAGTGGGTAACTAACCAATGTTACTACGCACGGACTGGGAACCCCCCACATCTCTCCTCATCGTCTGCGATCCACATTTCTCTCAGATTCACAGAGCTTGGACTCAAGCAGTACTTGGCCTAAGAGTGGAGTCTTTCACTCATCTTATCGTTCTGCCCGTTTATCCTTCATACAAGTATTTTGTCAGCCATCAGCCTGTGCTGCCTGTCAGTGTCTACACTCTACACATTACACAACGAATCAAGTTAGAGTGAAAGGTGGTGGAATATCTTTCCAATCTCGCAGCTCCCTTGTGCGTGTGACTCACTCGTCTATCACCGAGTCCCGTTATGAAGAATGAACGAATGATGGCAGTGCGAGCTGTGATGAGGGCTTGTATTGCCAATGAAATTAGTTTTCTGGGAATATCTCAAAAACTGTTGTTTTTGGGTCCTTGAAAAGTGATGGATTTCTCACATTGAGGGGCTGAAAATGAGCTTTGTCTCGTCCTTTTACGCCTATTTCAGCATGTATTTTAAGGGAGTAGCGCTGTCGATCCACCCAGCCGTTCTCGAGTTGAAAGCGTACAAAGTTGTACACAGACAGACAGACATACAGACAGACAAAAAAATGTTTTTGCGCGCAACGGTCATAAAACAGTCTGAAACGCGTTAAAAACTTCATAAATTCAGAAAAAAAAACAGACAAACTTTCATTTTTATATAATACAGTATACGGTATACAGAGAGAGAGATGTTCAACTGAATGCCATTTCCATAATAGCAAATGGATTTCAACCAGTTTTTGTAAATGTAATGTATGTCTCAAGACATATAACTCAGCATACATTGGAGTCACTCGGGCTACCAACTGTGCATGAATGTTCTCAATTATGAAACATAGTCCGTTACTATCAGGATGTGTGCAGGCAAATAATTCAATTTGCCACACGTATAGGCCTAGGCCATATTTTGAACAACCCTTTCGTGGCAGTGTTTCCAATATGATTCTGCGCGTCCTGATAGGATCAATGCGTAACGGCATGTAACTTCCATATCATTTAATGGTTAAATATCAAATGTTATATGGCGAGTGTATGCTGTAAGGGATGTGTGTGAGCATTTTCAAAGGCAGCAGTCCTACCCACTAACTCATAACTATCTCTGAATATTTGAGTCGTAGACTCCCAGAATCCATGTTAGGAAACTGGTTAAAAAAAACTGTAGTGCTCAATTGGGCTACAATGTTTCAAGTATGTTTCGAGGAAATCGTAATCACCAGTATTACAAACTAAATTACGAAGTTAAATTTATTAATCCAGGTAGGTCTAAATAAATTAATCATTGGTATGAATCCTTAATTTTAAGGAAAGTAGGTTCTTTAGTTCGTCACGGAGCTAGTTGTTATATTGAACACTTCTGCTTCAAAGTGTTGTTTATCCCCCAAATTCTGGACATAATTATATTAACATACTGATCGTACTTTTGTTTCCAGGAGCATTTCTCATCCCGTATACGCTGATGCTGGTCTTCGGCGCTGTTCCTCTTTTCTACATGGAGCTCATCCTGGGCCAGTACAACCGCCAGGGTCCCGTCAGCGTGTGGCGGATTTGTCCATTATTCAAGGGTGAGTACACACATCACACCCTCTTTTCTACGTGGAGCTCATCTTGGGCCAGTAAAACCGCCATTGGCCGTCCTTTGTTCAAGGGTAAGTACACACATCGCCCCTTCTTTTCTCGATGGAGCTCATCTTGGGCCAGTATAACCATCATTAGCCGCCCATTGTTCAAGGGTAAGTATACACATTGCCCCTTCTTTTCTCAATTGAGCTCATCTTGGGCCAGTATAACCGCCATTGGCCGCCCATTGTTCAAGGGTAAGTACACACATCGCCCCTTCTTTTCTCAATGGAGCTCATCTTGGACCAGTATAACCGCCATGGCCGCCCATTGTTCAAGGGTAAGTGCACACATTGCCCCTTCTTTTCTCAATGGAGCTCATCTTGGGCCAGTAAAACCGCTATTGGCCGTCCTTTGTTCAAGGAAAAGTACACACATCCATCGCCCCTTCTTTTCTCAATGGAGCTCATCTTGGGTGAGTATAACCGCCATTGGCCGCCCATTGTTCAAGGGTAAGTACACACATCGCCCCTTCTTTTCTCAATGCAGCTCATCTTGGGCCAGTATAACCGCCATTGGCCGACCATTGTTCAAGGATAAGTACACACATCGCCCCTTCTTTTCTCAATGGAGCTCATCTTGGGTCAGTATAACCGCCATTGGCCGCCCATTGTTCAAGGGTAAGTACACACATCGGCCCTTCTTTTCTCAATGGAGCTCATCTTGGGCCAGTAAAACCACCATTGGCCACCCATTGTTCATGGATAAGTACACACATCGCCCCTTCTTTTCTCAATGGAGCTCATCTAAGGCCAGTAAAACCGCCATTGGCCACCCATTGTTCAAGGGTAAGTACACACATCGGCCCTTCTTTTCTCAATGGAGCTCATCTTGGGCCAGTAAAACCACCATTGGCCACCCATTGTTCATGGATAAGTACACACATCGCCCCTTCTTTTCTCAATGGAGCTCATCTAAGGCCAGTAAAACCGCCATTGGCCACCCATTGTTCAAGGGTAAGTACACACATCGGCCCTTCTTTTCTCAATGGAGCTCATCTTGGGCCAGTAAAACCGCCATTGGCCGCCCATTGTTCAAGGGTAAGTACACACATCGGCCCTCGGTTTCTCAATGGAGCTCATCTTGGGCCAGTAAAACCACCATTGGCCACCCATTGTTCAAGGGTAAGTACACACATCGCCCCTTCTTTTCTCAATGGAGCTCATCTTGGGCCATTATTCCGCCATTGGCCGCCCATTGTTCATGAGTAAGTACACACATCGCCCCTTCTTTTCTCAATGGAGCTCATCTTGGGCTAGTAAAACCGCCATTGGCCACCCATTGTTCAAGGTTAAGTACACACATCGCCCCTTCTTTTCTCAAAGCAGCTCATCTTGGGCCTGTATAACCGCCATTGGCCGCCCACTTTTCAAGGGTAAGTACACACATCGACCCTTTTTTTCTCAATGGAGCTCAGCTTGGGCCAGTATAACCGCCATTGGCCGCCCTTTGTTCAAGGGTAAGTACACACATCGCCCCTTCTTCTCTCAATGGAGCTCATCTTGGGCCAATATAACCGCCATTGGCCGACCACTGTTCAAGGGTAAGTACACACATCGCGCCTTCTTTTCTCAATGGAGCTATATACAGGGTGTATATTAATTATACCGACAAAAAAATCAGGGACGCTCTGCGTGTTATGTAAAAGACGATGCCGCAATCGGATTGGCGGAGAATTTTTTTTCCTCCGAGAAAATGAGGTTACTTTGTTACTTCCGGGCGCGCGATTCAAATCCACGAACTCGCCGTATTTGCTGAGCCAGGCAGCAAGCCGCTGGCCACTGCTGTGCTTCAGGCAAGGGAAGGGACTGTGATAGAAGGAGACAGAGATATGCTGGCGGGCATGCGGCAAGCTTCCTCGATCGCTTCGGCTTTCCGGAGGAGACCAACATGACATAGAAGAAGAATTTAAAATATTCTCACATGTAATGATCGAGGTAGAAGAAATAGAAATGAAGGAAGTGGAATTGTAACGGCTTTGAAGTACATCGTGGAGAACAATCTGAGTGAAATGTATCCAAATACAAGTATTGCACTTAGAATAGTTGCTACTATTCCCGTCACAGTTTCGGTTGTCGAGAGAAGTTTCTCAAAAATAGAATTACTTATAACTAGGGCCCGGATGTTGATGCCGTAAAAAGTTTAAAAAATGCACTTAAAATTTTCAAAAATGACTGTAATAAATTACCTAAAAATTCGAAAAATGCACTATAAAATGGAAAAAATGATCTTATAATAATAAACTCACCAATATTTCAAAAATTCGAAAAATGCACTGTAAAATGGAGAATATTATCTTAATAATAAACTCACCAATAATTCAAAAATGACATCTTATGCCTAAACTGAAAAGTCAATCAAAATAGATTTATAGCACTTAACAAAAGGTTTATGTTCACTTTAGTCTGAGTTGCACAGCACTACAAATGTCATTCTGATGTTATCAAATGTAAATGATCTACGGTTATCAGCCAACAAGTTTTTATATCTCGAAAAGCTGCGTTCAACATCAACTGATGTGATCGGAGCGTACTTGAAGTGAGGAAGGTCGTTTGCTGCTAACTCTGAGAGACGTAACTCCCTCGTATAAAGCTGTGACATGACTAAATTGGAATAAAATGACCTTAAAAGGCCGATTTCTTTAAAATATGACCAAACAAATCTACCAAACTTAAAAATATGCTCTTAAAATGGAAAAATAGCAAAAAATGCAAAAAGATGCAAAATAAAAATTACATGTTTGAAGACGGGGTGGCCCGTCCGGAGTTTCTATGTACTTCAGCATTGTTTTGGACAGCTCAGTAAAAAGATGACATGTCATCAGCATCCGGGCCCTAGTGATAACCTATCTCAGAAACACCATGACCCAAGACAGACTCTCAGCATTTGCAATCCTGTCCATAGAAAATGTAGATTACACTATAAATGGTTGGTTCCTCAGTTTAGGGGCTGCGAAAACGCGGTCATGTAGCCCTGTGTACTTTGGGTGTGTGTAGAATCTGTCTGATAACCGGTGTTAATTGTGATGGCTGTATTAGTGTGTGATATCTGTCATTCAGGTAAGGGCTGCAGACGATGAATTTTTTGAAGTAGTTCCTACTTTTGCTACCAAATGCTACCGTCCACAACACTTAGGTGCGGACTTGGCTACTAGATGCCATTGCAGCCAGCACCTGGAGGCGAACGTTGGAACTAATATAGCGTTATCAAATAATCTAACCTACAAAGTTTGCATTCACACAAGTGTACTTAGTGGAAGGTTCTTTTTCATGGGACCGCCGGCTCTACTTCCCCTCCGATGGAAGGCGCACTGAGGGATTTTAATGCTCTTAAAAAATCCGACGACTTCGGCCGGGTTTGAACCCGTGGCTTTAGGCATAGAAGCTCAGCATGCTACCAACTACGCCACCGAAGCCGCCTTAGACTATGAAGATTTAATAAAAGACTTCAGCCAGAAAATGAGGAGAAGAGTTCATTTTTAGCATTCTTTGTTACTGAAAGCTTTTGATATACGGTAGTAATACTGTACGGTACTGTGATAGCGCCATCACTGTGCGCACACATTTTAGGGATCTTATATTCCACCGTAAATATTATAAATCCGTAGCGTAGCGGTCAGCATGGTTAGCTGCCGCCCCCGGAGGTCCTGGGTTCGATTCCCGGCCCTGCCACGAAATTTGAAAAGTGGTATGAGGACTGGAACGGGGTCTACTCAGCCTCGGGTGTTCCAAATGAGTAGAGGGGGTTCGATTCCCACCTCAGCCATCCTCGAAGTGGTTTTCCGTGGTATACCACTTCGTCTTCGGGCAAATGCCGGGATGATACCTTCTTCAAGTCCACGGCCGCCTCTTCCCTCTTCCGTGCCTAACCATCCTGAACAGCCATTACCTTCCCTCATGAGGCCGCTGTTCGCTTTGCAGGTGAGGCCGCCTGGGCGAGGTGCCAATCACACCTCACCAGTTGTATCCACTCCGATTAGATGTTCCCAGCTATAGGACACTGCCCGTAGAGGCGGTAGTGGTGAGTTCCCTCGCTGAGTCCGGGGGTTCCTCCAACCTGGAGGGTAAACGACTAAGAAGAAGAAGAAATATTATAAAACAATAATAATAATAATAATAATAATAATAATAATGTTACTGGTTTTACGTCCTTTTTAACTAATCTGGCTTTTAGAGACGCCAGGTTGCCGGAATTTTGGCCCGAAGGGGATATTTCACGTGCCAGTAAATCTACTGACACGGCTCCCTCGCATTTGCGCACCCTCAAATGCCAGCTGACTGCGCCAGGATACGAACCTGCAACCTTGGACCCAGCAAGCGAGAACGTTACCGCCGATCCACACAGCCAGTCTATTATAAAACATGATAGGGTTGTTTCACAATGAGGCACACCATCCCAGAGTAGCTACTATTTCAGGACGGATGCCTTCGCTGTTCCGCCCCTTAAATCTTCAATAACTAACTAGAGTAGGGTAACTACTAGTGGCTTGTGGTCCACCATACCTTGGTGCGCTACATGTTGCGGCCACGAGTAATGTCCAACTATTCACAAGGGTACAAATATACAACATTAGTTACATTACCGTGCTTATCGAGCCAAGCGTCATCTTTCCGAGCACTGGTATTGTTGGAATTGAAAGATAAACGTACGGTGTCTCATAAATTGGTAACTTTCATTTCGCACAACGAGAATTAATTAAAACTAAGAACAAAAGTCACCATTAGGGGCAGGTTACCTCGCTGTTCCGTCCCTTAAACCTCAATAACTAACAAAAATCTCCATTGAATCATCTTTGCAACGTAGGTACCGTCTCGTGGCTCTCGGACCTTCATCTTACCGTACCTCCCTGCGGAGCCGTGTGCAGCCGCACACTTCGCACACCCCTGGCACACTTCGCACACTGTGTGCACAACTGATGTGTTTCATTAATTCCAGGTGTTGGCTTCTGTGCTGTGCTGGTCGCCTTTTACGTGTCCTTCTACTACAATGTGATCATCGCGTGGGCCTTGTACTTCCTAGTGGCGAGTGCCACCCCTGAACTTCCCTGGGTTCACTGCAACAACACGTGGAATACTGAGTGGTGCTGGGACTCAGGACTGGGCACCAACAGAACCAACAGCACTGGCAGCGCCAAGCTACCCCACTCGCCGGCATCAGAGTACTTCCAGTGAGTAGGCCAAGTATACTGTCCAACATATGTTATCATTACAAGGAGCAGTTATTCTACCAGAATTTAATAAAACCATGGATCAATTTCTAAAGTTAGAAATTTTGTATCTTTGAAACTTTCTGGGGTATGGAGTTTATGGAGCAGTCTCGGGAAAGAGGGAATTTTGTGAATTTTGAAAAAATATAGGCTTTATGAAATTTCATTTTTATTATTTAAACAACGCTACAGAAACAGAAATCGAAACATTAAAACAAATACCACTCAGTACCGATAAGAGGAAACTCGGTGGACTCAACACGGGGAGGTCTGTGGTGCCACCTGCCGGGATGGGAAGAGGATTATTAAATTTCTACCACGTTTCATATCACTGATTATGTTTATTTCAGTAAGTAGCTCGTTGCGTGCTCTCATGACCTGGAATATGTCCTCAGTAATGGTCTTTCCATTCACAGCGTATTCTGTTGGCTCTCCATTGTGATTTCCAGTCCAAACCATTAGATGGTCGCCAGTTTCCAAGCGAATAAATGTATTGGTATGTATTTTACTTTCCTAATGATCGTGCAATTTGAACCATTGTAATTCATCGAATAGACTTATGTTGAGCCTTTCTGTGCAGTCGGAAGATTGAATTATTATTTTGTATTTTTTTTAGTTTGGCTGTTGAAAAGCAAGACTTTGCTTTATTTATAACGGACCAAGACATCAGGATGAAATAGACACAATCAAAAACATCATCATGTAACCTATTGCGCCAACCTAAACGTAGGGATGAACTAGGTTCACACTTACCTGAGTGCAGGAGACACCAGGCATAGCAGCAATCTTTTTGAGAGGGATGTAAAACTGGCGGTGGAAGAGAGAGTATAATAGTTTCGTGCTCGGCCCATTGTTCTGCGAAACTACCGTGCCAGGACTCAAGAAGATGAGGTGGGCATCCCAGGGTCGTGGACGAACGTACCCTCGTTAAGAGAGTAAGTTCAACCAAGTCCCCTCATATGACAGTATCTCGCCAAACATGAGCCGAGAACGAAAATGAAGAAAGACTATAAGACACAAAAGACAACAAGGGTTAAGCAAGAAATTGCCGAGACGACATGTATTTCAAATATGCAAAAGATCCTAAGCGAGAGGAACGATAACAAGCTAGGATGAACGTAAAATAAGTGGAGCACATCAAGATACGTCCACTGCTACAAGGGAATAGGGATTTTTAAAAAATGATGACGTTGGGAAAGAAAAGATGAAGAGGAGCTGGCGTAGAGTCTTGCGAAAATCTGGACTGTAACAAAGTAGGCGTTACAGTCCCAAAGGGAGCTCCCGAGTTAGGTAAAGAAAGAAAGAAAGAAAGAAAGAAAGAAAGAAAGAAAGAAAGAAAGAAAGAAAGAAAGAAAAATACATATTGAGGCGAGAACGAACTACATATTACAGAAAATCGTACAGAAACTCACCGTTAAACGGAAACAAAATGAAATGGACTTACGGAAACATAGCTAAAGGTAGATATCTCAGTAATAGGGGAACAGGCAGGAAAAGGGGAGAAAAGGGTCATGAGAAAACGATTTGCGTAACAAACCGCAATCTCACTCAAAGACACGAATGAAAAGGAACTTGAGTGCAATAGATAGTGGTGTAAAATCAAGACATTGCTTGGGTCAGAAAAGAGAGAAGTATGTGATGCTACAGTACATGTCTGTCTTAAGATCCATGTGAATAGCAATACCGAAGTAATATGCAATGACCAAAAGATCTTACACCAGGCACAGATGAGACCAGACGAACATCATAGCAGTAATATGAGCATCCCGAAAATGCATGAAATGCAAGGAGGCCGAAGAACACACTGCACACACACACGGGATCCCAAAACATGCATGTATGCCCAACGCCAAGTCCAAGATATACAACACCCAACTAAATACTGAACTCAAGAATAAATAAGAAAAGTGGAAAGGGACAAAAAACATAAACTCATGGGAAAAGAAGAACAATAAATATGGTTGGTTGGTTGGTTCCTTAGTTTAGGGGCTGCGACAACGCGGTCATGTAGCCCCGTGTACTTTGGGTGTGTGTAGAATCTGTCTGATAACCGGTGTTAATTGTGATGACTGTATTAGTGTGTGTATCTGTTTTTTTAATTCAAGTAGGGACTGCAACTTTGAATTTTCAACTAGTTCCTACTTTTGCCGCCAAACGCCACCGTCAACGACTACTAGGCCTAGTTCAGAACTAGCTACTAGACGCCACCGCAGTCGGCTCTTGGCAACGAACGTAGCAACCTAAGAGCGTTGTTTACATTCTTAACCTATCCAATTTAGTTTCACACAGGTGTAATTAGTGGAAAGATCTTTAACATGCCATAAATCTATGACATGGGACCGCCGGCTTTACTTCCCCTCCGAAGGAAGGCATACTGAGGGATTTTTAACGCTCTTAAAAAATCCGACGGCTTCGGCCGGGTTTGAACCCGCTATCTTGGGCATAGAAGCTCAGCATGCTACCAACTACGCCACCGAAGCCGCCGAACAATAAATATGCAGAATAGCGAAACATTCTCGTACAAGATGCACGTAACAGTTCACTAATTCATGCATATCGAGAAAAGGAACATGGAGACTACTTACCGAGATATTGCTGTGTTTTCGTAAGGTGAAAAGCGACACAAATAAACGAAAAGAAATCCAATAACGTTAATTAATAGAAAAATATACATATTTCACCTCATCTCAATATGTATATATCAAAAGAGTTGGAAGCGAAAACTTCCTATAAAATCGGAGAGATCAGAAAGTTGGATTAGTCGTCCATTGTGAACGAGAGATGCCAAATTCATGCCACCAGATGGCATCGATAAGAGAAGTAAAGAAAGAGCGGAGGACTGTAAAATGACATAATAAAATAATTAAATACATGAATTAATAATAATAATAATAATAAGGGAATAGATATATAAATACTATAGTCAGATCGTGTAATAGAAGTGATGGAATAGAAATTTGGACTCTGCTGAACCAGGAAAATTGCCAATATTCTTCAAACTATTACGAAGTACTGTGCCCTTTTAGCAAGAAATATGCCAATCACAGTATACCAGCGTAGCTCAATTCGGAATTTTCGGGGCAGCGGTAAGTTCCCCCACTCTGTGACTCACATATTTTGGATTAATTAGAGGATACACTTGCAAAAAATAACAACAAAATCAACTCCTATTTTAACACATTTAATTAATAAAATTAATGGCGCTACAAACACTTTAACAATTTAATTACTGACCCATAATCATCTACTTGTTCCAAATGAACAAGGAATCACAAATATAATAAAACAAATATTGTATTTAAAACATGTGGTTTCCACATAAACCAACAATTCCTACTTCGTCTTACTTCCATAAAGCATTAACAGTAAGTTTTATATAACTCCGAGCTCTTTTGGCTCCATGCTTTACATAATAATGGTGTCATTCTTGTACACCTCAAATACTATCCTTTATATCTTCTTAATTCTCAAAAACCAATTTATAATTACATTTAAAATCTATGTCAATTATCTAACTCAATATTTTTGGGCATGTCCACACATTCAGTTGTTATCATCTCTCTTTATTTCACAAATATATTAAGGTAATCAGGAAATCAATTGTGTACTCCAGAGCATGAAGATACTTGACACAGTCAAAAAACTATAGTTACTCCCGAAACTTAGTTGCCTTCAAATAACTCGTGGAATCCTACGTCCATACATCATTACAATAGGGATTATTATTTATATCTTATATTTTATAAGACCTTTATCATATAAGAAACTACGATCTGAACAGGCAAACAAAAATATCAATCTACAAGGACCTCGGTTCAACGCCCGGGTCGTTAACAACTTTAAACACTCCTGGTGTATTCATTTCTCTTTACAACATCTTACGAGACGGTTTCTGGCCACTCTCACTCTAAGAAAGCTAGACCCTTCAACTCGGGCGCGATTTATGACACGGAGGGTGACGGCGACTCCCTGTCTAACCCACGTTAATAGCTTATTTCCAAGGCTTTCAAAACAGACCTTCACATTATATTCAGTTCTGGGGAGAGACCGGGCTTTACTGTACCGTACTCATTCAAACAACTATTCTTTGGTTCATAGACCACTTTCGTAACCTTGGCATTTATTAATTATGAGAGGGTCCTCATTGATTGGGAAGATTAATACACATTCAACGACGAAGAATTAAGGGGCTTTTATCATAAGAAGATTCTGCATTCGAATCTCTTCACGTGCCTCGGGAACCATTCCCTTATAGAGGACTTATACAAAATGCGATTTAGAGTCGGCCGTGGCCCATATGACATACGCTCAATAATACCATATATTAGCTCCCTTTCAAATACATACACAATGCCTCGTGATACTACGTCACAAATAGAGGACTTATACAATTATCAATTCACTGCAATCAACTACCCTCCATAAGTAATTCACCAAGTATTTTAACCTCTACGCGTTCCTAGCGTGACATTTTAATATTATTGGCGCTCTTTTGCGCTATGCATTATTTTAAGCCGAATTGTCTTCCCAAGAACTGATAAATCTCATTAGTAACAATTCATATTATTTTAATTCTCATATTAATCTTTTCCGTTGCCGATAAATCGCTCCCTTTTTAAAATATTCCATTGAACATTATATCTTACACATACATTAAGGCTTTAACGCTCTTATGTTCACATCAATTTATTTGGTCTTTATTTAATATTCCCATATGTAGTTATTATTATTATCTTTATTCTTTACACAAGCTCAAAAGCTATTTCTTTCACATTTCAACTTTACTTTATTTGAATATCTTTCATGATAATCATTGATATTTCGCTTGCTCTTATGACATTTGTTAAATACATTAACATTTTATTCACTTATTTCCTCTACGGGATTTATTCTTTACATAATTATTTATGATTTCTCAAATTCCTATTATTGTTCAGACCGCGTTCTTGCTTATTCAGTATTTATTTATTAAACACATCCCTTTTACTCAAAAACTCCGGTGGATTTGTACACAACCAATTTCTGACACCAAAATAGAATGAAATTCAGTACTCACATGTTACTAAGATCGTCCCATGATCTTTATTCTTGTGCGGTGCTTCATTTTGGGCCCACTTTGAACTTTTTACTCCATATTAAAGGAATTCATCTTATGTATAAACACTTTTTGACATATATTTAAAACACTTAACATTGACGACATTTTTATACACTGATGTGTCCCTTTTGAACACATAATAAACACTAAAAAGATTAATTTAACACACAATCTTGATAATTTTTACACTTCACAATTCTTGATCACTAGGCCGTATTTCTGAGCCTATCACACGTGACCTTCTTAATTTCCCGTTTCCAAGGGTGAAATTTATTCGATGTCGGCTTCCTATCCTGCAGAATATGAAAGTCTCGAAACATCTATTGATCCCTGGAACCCAAATTCTTCTACTCCTATCCTGGATGACCGGCTATTTATCTAGCTTGAACGGCTTCTTTGTAGATCTGTTTATCGATCCTAGCGAAAGTCGATTCGGATCGAGGTCTCCTCAGTGACCTATAGATTTAGTCTATAGCAGCTAGTACTTCTCGAGTCTAGTACTTTTAGAATAGTTCGCCTGCTTTCTGGAGATAATGTTTATATTCTCCTTGCTTCTTTATTTGATCGGTTCTAGCACTCCTACGTTTCTGATGTACGTTCCGAACCTTATTCTGTTCTTTCCTTTTTGGGTTCTTCAATTTAAATAACAGTTTATCTTTCTGGTACGGTACTTCCGTACGTTATGATCTATTCGTTCGTCTATTTAACGACCTATCGCCTTTAAGTCCGACGTTCGCAGCCTGCTCTTACTATATCTTACGAACTTTCACTATAACTTGTATACAGTCGGGCCTAAATCCTGTAACTAGGATTTTCCTAATATTTCAATACGGCGATACTTTAAATTTCTTCTTGACCACTCCTTATGGAGGCAAGCAAGTCTTTAATACTGCGACGCCTATGGCTATCGGATATTACTTCTGCGTTGTAACACAGTATTTCTCCCCTCAAGGAGTACTGGAAACTTTCCTCGATGTGACGCAGAGTTACGCCCCAAACGGCTGTCTGAATACTGATGTGCTGTGATGTAGTCTTACGCCCCTCACGGGCTGTCGGAACTGCGTGCGTAGTACACCCTCACGGGTTGTCAGAATAACTGCATGTGCTGATGATCCAGCGTCACGTCCCCCTGGACGGATTTGTACTGCGTGATGCGTGATTATACCCCTCACGGGCTGTTCGAGACTGCATTCAATGATGATCGTGACACAGTGTCATGCCCGCAGGCTGACAATAACTGCATGTGCTGATATAACTTCACGTCCCCCTGGACGGATTCGTACTGCGTGATGCGTGGCAACGCCCTCTCGGGCTGTTCGAGACTGCATGATTGGCTTGGTGAAGCCCGAAGCTTTATACTATTTCACTACAAAAAAATAAGACTCTAGCCTTTTCTGTGGTCAACTTCTAAAATAATGGTGCCACAAATATAAAAAGTATACCTTCCGAAAGCTCGTCTTCTCAATGTCAAATAATCTTATTGCACCTAAGAATCGATCGTGCAATTCGGAGATATTAATTAATTTCTCGTCCTCAAATGTGTGGGTGTTGCATTTCTTTTGCTCTCTCCCCTCCACACAGGCTTTGGTACTTCCCCAATGACGTCGTCTTGCGTTGGCAGTTTTTTTCTGCGCAATTATTAAATGGTTTCTCTTTACTGAAAAATCTCTCATTCAAAATGATTCACTGTACTGTACTTGTTTACTCATTATTATACTTGTAAATGGGTTAAATTTAATTATTCCTCTCCTGGTGCATAAGCGGTGTTGTCAAATTCCAGCAACGTCAGCTCGAATTCCGATTCAGGTCTCCTTGTCTAATCGTTGGAAAGTTCCACTCGGTTATTAATACTCGTGACTCGCTCCCTTCAGAATGTCAAGAGGGATGATATCATCCTCTCGAACACCTGGTTCTCGTTGGTTGCACAACCTTATACTGGCCTCCTAGCTTGATCTTTCTTAAAGTTACATTAGAAACTGTACGTTACTTTGATTTCTTCCTCAAATGCATGGATTCGCACTCCTTGGACCATATAGCATATGGGTTCAGTACGTCCAATACATTGTTGCGTATACAACACAATTGAGCCTAGGTAGACGCATAATAAAGGCTATTAATAAAGATTTTCAATACAGATGTTATAGGTTGGATGTTAATAAATTCCTAGTATGAAGTTTTTGTCCAGCGCATGCATACTAGCCTAGCGTAGTAGGCTATGTAAAGATGAGGAAAGGATCCGCTGTTGCTAGAAGTACCACTCCGGTTCGAATGAAGCTCAAAACAAAATAGCAAATACACACTGTTGGGAGCAGATCCCAGGGGAGTGCGACAGACTTCGGCAGCCGGCACAGTTCATATCCTCGCCGCTAGATGGGGGCTTCATTCATTCCATTCCCTGACCCGGTCGGAGACTGGAAGGAGGCTATGGATTTTCATTTTCATAAGGGAGCAGATGACCTCGTAGTTCCGCCCATTAAAACAACAATAACTAACACTGTATACGCTTATAAATTCCTAACCTACAACTTCCCTAGCCTTATGGAATCAAACACACATTGCTCTTGTTTCAGTCGCGCGGTCCTGGAGATGCAGTGGAGTACAGGACTCCACGAGATGGGCTACCCCAAATGGCAGCTTGTGCTGTGTCTCCTGCTGGTCTACAGCATGCTGTATCTGTCGCTCTTCAAGGGCGTCAAGTCTTCAGGTAAGTTGCTCCTTCGGGATATTTCAGGAAACATCTCACTAAATTCCATCAAAGGTCCTTAAATCATAACTAACTTACAAAACGTTTAGCATAGTAATAATAATAATAATAATAATAATAGAGATGGAGAGGTAGTTGCCGATAGTTTGGACACTCAATGTAAACATGTTTAACTGATAGCCTAACTAATGCATTGAATTTGGAAAACTTACATCTCAATGTGGATGTTGTGTCCTACTCCGTACTCAAAGATTTGCTTTAGCTTGTGTTATGTTGAGAATTAAAATTCGCTCGGCCACCATGCTCTAAGCCAGGGGCGTCCAATCTTTGCACGCTCGGCGTGCTGGCCAAGTTGCGCCGCACGCCGGCAGGCTGGTTCCTGCCTCTCTTGGCTGGGCTGACTGGCGGCGCAAGGACTGCTCTCTGCCGTATCGCACCGGACATACTGTAAACAAACAGAACAAACTATTCGTCCAATACGTTGGTTGTCGTGTTTCGCGCGTTTCTCCGACTAGTGGTACTTGCAGATAACGTGCTGATAATGTACTGTATCATGCAATTTCCGTCACGTTATTGTTTTCTCCTTGTTTCCGTTTTTTTTTATTGTTTTCATATTTACAATATACTGAATACCGTTTGACGTTCGACCGGTCAACCAAAACGCAGCGAAGGCAGTACGGGAGGGAGTGAGACGGGAAAGCAAGCGAGAGAGACAGACATATAGTCTTCCCCCAGCATCGCTTCAAGGCCGTCCGCGCCAGAAGCACGCCGGCGTGCAGTATGGACACCTCTACTCTAAGCTTTGCAGTAACGCCTTCTATGCTAGAACATTCTTAAGTGTTTTCAGTTACATTAATAAAATGCATAGTCGAAAATCGGGTGTGGCACGAGTTAGCAGCTGCCACCTCAATATTTCAACAAAAATTCGTTGTTTAAATGTAAAATATTTTAAATTACCAGTAGGCCTACCTATTCAAACAATCGAGCAATAAATATACTCGTATCACCATCTATTTCACTTTCTTCCTACACGTTGTATTTCTTCTCATACGTTTGCGTTGTCTGATTCGTTAACGAGTTACCTCATCTGTAACGATATTAGGCTCTTAGGCTCAGGTTTTAAAGCAAATATTGTGTATCAGCATTAACTTCGCGGTTGTAAAAGTCTCTCGGAAGGCTTAAAAATGTACCATTTTAATGCTATTTTTTAATGAATTTCTTGGTGAAGTCCCCAGGACCCCTCACTTGACTTGTGGGAGTTTTCCATACCCCCACCCCCACCCCCCAATAATCCCTACCATCCCAATAAAATGCCGAAGAAATGTTAAAAGAAACGACCATCTTCGTAATTAAATCTAGGCTTATCGTGCCATATTCTAAGACACAACTAATCCAGTTCTGTGAACTAGAGCTGGTTCTGCAGTAACACATACACTCCTAAGAATTGCTGCCTTAACAGATCCTGTGGATTGATGACCAAAGTACTTAACTTAAGTTTACTAAGAAGCAGAAAGTGCGATGTTTACGACAGCTCTGACGGTTGGACCTTAACAGAGTTAAATGTTGAAATGACCCTGCACACAAGGTTGCCAACTCTTCGCTACAGTTTTTCACCAGATCTCGATTTGAATATCACCAGAAATCGGGCTAAAAATATATATGAAAACAAAATAAAATTGTCTAATATACCCTAACTGTTTAGGAACAGGTTACTAACACTGTGACGTAATTAAACAAATTGAATTTGAAGACTGCATTTTATTTCATTTCTGTGCACTTGATAAAAATGGGATTGTTGCGTCATAAAACTAGCTTAATGTAACAGGCTGAACAGCGAAATGTCAAATTATTTGTGAAAATTCTCTCGTAACCGGAGCCCACACAACACCATGTGCCGAAATGTTTGGTTTGCAAATGCACTGATGGTATCGCTGCCTACGCTATATACTAACGTAGGCAACGGATTGTATAGTTCACTACGGTGTAGAATTCAGCACGTTCTATATGCCATTTAACGGTTTTAAGAAATCAGACGCCCGCTCATTTTAAACGATCGTTTGATTTTGCAGGTTAACAGCTGTGTAGGTAACAATCCAATTAGTGAAGGGAAGGCATGAGAATCTCCCTATACATGCCAGTCAATTTGAAGAGATTGTGCGAGGACATAACTAGTTTTGGCACCAGATTAGTAAACAAAACTCTAGAATTGCAACATGGAACTAATAACAAAATGTGACACCAGATTGCACGTAGCCTAGTGTAGTAAGAGTGTGGTGGCGTGTGTGTGTCTACAGGCAAAGTGGTGTGGTTCACCGCGACTCTGCCGTACGTGGTGCTCACCATCCTTCTGGCACGAGGACTCATGCTGCCTGGAGCCATCTCCGGCATCTCCTACTACTTGCATCCAGAGTTGTCCCGTCTGGGAGACACTCAGGTGAGTAGACATCTCTCATTAGCACGTCCTAATATAAGGGAACCAACAACTCATCGAACAGTGATTGTGAGCTTCATTGCCTGCTGCAATGGCACGCTCTCTAACTGGCACAAGTATTACAGAACTGCTGTGCAGCACTAAATTGCTTCATCCAATAAAGTTGTAGAACTTGTACATTATTTCAAGGACCTGGTTCGCTCTTTCAGAGTACCCATCACGCAAGTGTCTGAAGGACTTGCTCAGTACGGTACTTCAGACTTTCAAACTTGGCACATTAATTTAATCAATGGGTATTGTAACTATGTTCAGTACTAGAACTCAATTATATGTAGTTTTTGCACAACTTAATTTATGCTGTGCTGCTAGAGGGGATTCTTGTTTCATTTAGGATTTGTGTTACCAGGCGTGTATGCTTTAATTAGGATATTATTAGAAGGTAAGAGGCCGGGACACTCAGTTAACTTTATTTATTTACCCGAGTAAAAGGCTGTCTTGCATATTTGATCAATATTAAACTACATATTTACAAATGCCCCGTGATGCCCAAAATTCAGCTTCCTGAATTGCGTTTACTTTTTCAATGAACACGTCTTCCATGCAGTTGAGTTGCCTCATACTACTTCAGCTGACCAGATGTTGAGGGATCTGCACTTTGCCAAAAGTACAGGTTCAATCCGAATTAATGTTTCTCCCCTATTCTGTCTTTTTCCCCTTCCACTTTGGGGCCCCTGTTCTGTCTGTTGAGAGATATCTGGTGGCGTCTTGGCCTTCCAATATTGTCCGGGCGTTTTCTCAGCATCCATTGTTCAGTTCTACGCGCTTCTGGCAAAGATGTGAATGGCTCTGTTGTGCAAAGAGAACGTTTCCTAACTTTCAGTCTCGAAGTTGGAGGGTTACGTCCAAACAAGGGATGTCAAGGTTTGGTTTCTTGGCGCCCGAATTCTTCTGCAGAAGGTGTCGTTGAGAGGGAAGATCGTTTTGATATACCGAAGAATAGGCAGTCTATCTTGGACATCCTATAATATTCGAGCTGTCCCGTGGTGAGTAGTCTTGAACTGGTGCAGTATACTCTCCAGCAGAAAAAGAAAAACAAGATCGTTTTGATATACAGTAGGCTTGTGTGCGCAGGTCATTATGGTCTGTCGTGAGCTTCCGAATGATGATCATGATCCTGGTTCACACCTTCTGCTTTGTGTCCTGACTGTGAAGTTTAAATGTAACTCAAGTTTTACTCGCAAGATATAGTGTACACGCAGGCATGTCCAACCTTTTTTGGAAAAGGACCACTGTCGTTAAGGTGAATGGTTTGCGGGCCACATGATTCGATTTTTTCTACCATATCAAATAGGATCTAAATTCAAAGATAAACCAATTAATTTAAAAAATAGTTAATATATTAATATGTTATTTTTATTAAAATATTAATCATATATTAGTTAAGTTATTTTTAAAATTAATATAATATAATATAATTGTTATATTAAAATAGAATTAATATTTTACCTGTCAATGCGACACCTGGTACTACTTCTCACGAACAAGGCATCCAATATCTGGTTTGATTGATGGTGTAGCAACTCGAAGTGAACTCTCCAGATGACTGTCGGTGATACGCGTTCTCATTGCGCATTTTACATGTTTCATCCTGAATATCACTAGTTTGCATATGTATGTGCTACCGAAAAGAGATGCAAAACGAAGTGCATCTCTATTAATGCCCAGATATTTTTCTCTGGGAAAGTAGTCACGATAGAATTGTAGTAAGAAGACATTGTTAAACATATTCTTTAGGTCTGATGCACATTGAAAATCAACGCACTCCATTTGCAGATCCTCGGAAACCTTAATGGAGAAAGGGGGAGAAAACATATTGAAACTTATAACATTCGTCTTGAAGTCTTGAAATCTAACGCGGAATTTGGTGCTTAATTCTGATATGGTTTCTGCGTACTTTTCAGAATTTTGATTATCACAGTTTTGTAGGGCTGGGAAGTGCACAAATTTCTTGTCTTTTATTTGTGATTCCCAAAATCGCAATTTTGTTTCAAAGACCTTCACTTGATCAAACATAGAAGTGATCAATAATAGATCAATTGTTGGTCCTTACCTTGGAAACGTGAATTAAGTTCGTTCAGTTGTGTTGTTAGGTAAACTCACACATCCATATGAGTTTTTAAATTCAACAATAAGGTTGCCCTTCTCCTCCATAAATGTTTGTATTTCAGTTTTTTGTTCAAACGCTCGCGTCAAGATTTTGCCACGGCTCAGCCATCTTATTTCAGTATAACAAACAATATCTTCAAATTCTGAATCAAGATTTTGTAAGAAATTTTGAAATTCTCTATGTCGCAAGCCATGTGAACGAATGAAATTCACTACTTTTACAACGACTTTCAAAACACTATCTTAATTTAGGGATTTAGCACAAAAGTTTTCTTGGTGTATTAAGCAGTGATATTGCATTACAGAAATGTTTCCTACTTTAGCTGCCTCTGCTTGCAGTAATTTAACTGACACTTCTCGTTTTCCTGCAAATGCAGGAGCTCCGTCTGTTGTTACACCAGATAGATTTGTATGTTTCAAGCCAAGCCGGTAAGAGGTTTCAGTGACGGCTTTAGTGGTGCCTTTAAGAGGGACAAGAGCAGCTAATTTTTCTGTAATAGTGAAATCTTTATCAACTCCCCTTAAGAAAATTGCTAATTGGGCAGTATCGCTACCATCACTACTCTCATCGAGTGCCAGAGAATAGAACTGAAAATTTGTGGCTCGGTATTTTGAAGTTCTCTCTATATTGGACGCTAATTCGTCAATACGGCGAGCTACAGTCTGTCGCGACAAGCTTAATTTTGCAAACTGCGCTTCTTTCATCAGGACATATAATATCAGCAACACTCACAATGCATTCTTTAACAAACTCGCTATGTGAAAATGGTTAGTTTTTTTTTTTTTTTTTTTTTTTTTTTTTTTTTGCGATAATTTCTGCTACTGCGTGATTCGCTTTTACCAGAGATTCAGTTTGAAGTGACACATTGTTAAAGAATAACTGCTGTCCCGAAAGTTTAATTTTAAGTTCAGATACCTTCTCATTACGAAATTGACCCTGAAATGTATCATAATTATGAAGACGCGTGTTTGGTGTCGTAATGAAGCTTTATGTTATAGGCCTACTCCTTAAACACTGAAACTATTTTACTGCAAATTAACCACATTGTTTTCTTGCTTACTTCAGTAAAATAGTACTGATTTGCCCACTTTCTTTGAAATGATCTACCTTCGTCTGAAACTTTTCTTTTCTTGCCGGTACACTTCGAAGTCATATTATCACTTATAAAAAAATCACAGAATTATATTCTTCAAACCTCTCACTTACACTGACAATAGAATGTGAGCGAACAACTGCAAACAGTAAACTAACATGAAAGTTCTACAATGTACGGACAATAAAACATCTCGCACACACTCGCCTTTGAAAGTAGTAACGTTAACGCGCGGTCAACAATGCACGGAGACTTCAAACCGCGTGGTAGGTAGGATCATAAATAAGAATCTGGGCTGGGTAATTCTTAAAACGGATGTATATCTCCATGTTTTGAGTAAGATGAACTTTCACAAACACATGTGTTGTGAACGGATAACGTCTTGCTCTTTCAAGTTTATCTTATTCCAAATAGAATTACTTATTTCGTAAAGAATATTATAACTTACAAATATCACTGCGGGCTGCAAGCGGCCCCCGGGCCGCGGGTTGGACACACCTGCTGTAGAGTATCACAGTGCTGTAATTTGTGACCTCTCCAGGATATGTTGAGCTTCTTCCTTACATCCCTGATTCTTAGATGGAATGCACAGATCTGCGTCTCCCCAGGGTCGGGCTCAGGTGGTTGAGTAATATTCATCCAGTTCTTTAAGAGCATCAGTGAGTTTGCTCTCAGCCTCCGTATATATTAGCCATGAGCAGAAAGTGCCTTGTCGTCTGCATAATGAATGTTCTGGTGGATATTGTACAGTAGTAGGGCCAATGCGCTTCTCTGCGGAAGACCATTCTTCGGCATTCTCCAGAAACTCACCTTATCCAGAAAGGTAGCAAAGAAACCGTCTGCTCTGTAGTAGAAACTGAAAGTTTCGAAAACGTTATACCTTAGATGTAGCCGCTCTAAACGATATTGTTGTTGTTTGAGTCTTCAATCTTTTGACTGGTTTGATATTGTTGTTGTTTGAGTCTTTAATCTTTTAACTGGTTTGATGCAGCTCTCCATGCCTCCTTGTCCTGATCGTATCGTTTCATCTCTACATAGCTAGCACGCCTTACATCAGAGGCAATCTGATTATCATATTCTAACCTTGGTCTACCCCTAAATATCTTGTCCTCGCCCCTCCCTTCCATAACTAAATTTGCTAATCCTAGGTGTCTTAGTATGTGTCCTGCCAGCCTATCTCTTCTCTTCATTAGCAGTCGCCAAAACATCTCTCCTTTGCCACTCGTCGTAATACCTCTTGAGGGGCAGATGACCTCTTCATTTGCTACTCAAGGGAAGGAAGCTTGTAGTTTAACGTGACCGTTAATCTCGCGATCATGAGCCACGGGACCTCTCTTTTACGTTGAATCCGAACTACAGGGCATGGAATTTCACTTCCAAAATCTCACATGCATTGACCGGGAATCGAGCCCGATCTGCCTTGTTGAGAGGCAAAACGCTTGACCACTGCGCCACCACGCCCCTCATATGTGACTCTATCTACTCGCCTGATCTTCATCTTTCTCCTGTAACACCACATTTCAAATTCTTCTATTCCCCTCTTTTCTGCGGTGCCAACAGTTCACGCATTACTTACAGACGAAGGCTTTCAAAAAAGACTTTCTAATACCTAAATCTATATTTAATGACGACTGATTTCTTTTCTGTAGAAATGCTTTCCTTACCTGAGCCAACCTACTTTTAACATCCTCTTTGCTTCGTCCATCACTGGTTATTTTGCTTCCTAAATAGCAGAAGTCTCCTACTTCTTTTAGCTTTCCATCTCCCAATTTGACGTCCATAGGGGCTTCTGATTTAATTTGTTTTACATTTGTTGATTTTCATCCTGATTCTTTCCTCAAGACGGAGTCTATAGCACTTCCTTTGGTGACTCGGCTAAGATGACGATGTCATCAGCAGAGTTGACATTATTTCTCCTTGAATCTTTACTCCTACTTTTGATTTTTCTCTAGTTTCCTTTATTGCCTGTTCAATTTATAGGTTGAAAAGTATGGGTGATAAGTTGCAGTCCTGCCTTACCTTGCGCCTTTCTGAATACCAGCTTGTCTCTCATGTCCGGCTCTAATAACTGCCGTCTGGTTTCTGTATGCATCACCCTCCTACCATCCTATTTTCAAAATGTCTAACAACTTACTCCAATCAACGTTAACTAAGCCTTTTCTAAGTGCCATGCCATGAACATTCTCTTATTTTTCCTTATTCTACCTTCTAAGATTAACCTAAGATTTATATAGTATAGCTTCCCTTGTCCATACGTTTCTCCTGAAACCAAATTGGTATTGACCCAACTCGGTTTCTATCTTTATCATCTTGGCTTACAGGATTGAGCTGCGTCGTATATCGGTTATTATTTCCCGACGTTTCGGCTGAAATTGCAGCAGCCAAAATCATGGGTAGGCACGGGTTGGTGTCCCTACTCAAACTAACGGTTATTGCCAGTCAGATGTGCTTGCTTGCCCTGCATTGTCGTCATGCTGCTCCCTGATTGGTCCCCGTCCCTGGCAGTCACGCGCTAGGAGAACTTTCCAAATGTTGCTAAATTTCAAACCATCTTCGCGATTGAAATTATTGGGATGCTTCACGACCTCTATTACCTCTCTAATTAACCTGTTTTGATTATCGGGGAATTTTAGCAACAGTTTCGGCCTTATCAAATTCGATGACGTGTCTCGTGACGTCAGCATTTTTAGCTATTGCAGATCTGTAGTTTATCTGTTTTGTGTCTCGAATGTGCTCTGAAATGCTAATGGAAACGCGTCTTTTTGTTTGCCCTATGTAAACCTGTCCACAGGAGCAAGGCACTTTGTAAACTCCTGCGTTCTGGTTTGGCTGCTTTATCTCGGTTGATTTAAGGTTTGCGCACACCGACGCGGGATGCGGGAACGGGAGCGGGAGCGGTAATGTCGCGAACATTTGCGCACTTGGCGGGATATGCATCCACTCAGACAGCTGCGTCACAATCCCGCACAGATGGCGGGATTGCTGCGTTACTGCAGGAGTACGCAGGTACGCAGCTTGCTGCGTTTTCCCGCGTCCCGCATCCATTTAGCAATGGCGACAGAACTGTTAATAGAGTGTGTCAGGAAATATCCTGCCCTATATCAATAACATGATTAATGAAGATTAAGAAATATAAGGAATAAAGATAAGCTCAGGGACGAAATAGGAAAGGAACTGCAAGTACCTGGTTAGCATCAATTTAAATAATATCTCTCTTTGTTTCTGTGTTCATTTGTCACGTAGTGATTAACCTAAAGAAAACCGAACTGAACTACCCTAAAACTAAATATAAACTGCACTATCGCATCGTATCGCAAATAGCTTGGCAAACCTCTCTCACGATAGCTCCAACAGTTGTGAATCCTACACGAAAACTGTGGCCAATTGTCGAGAAAGAATCCCCAGTAGCCAAAAATCTAATAGCAATAGCAAGGCGAGATAGCTTCCCGATAATTGGTATATATTTTCCTTATGTTGCACTTCATCAGACGAATTCATTTCGGAACTGTTTCCCGCGCTGGTCAGAATACAAAGACGATTTCGCAGCGACTGCGGGTATTGTGTCAATCCCGCTCCCGTTCCCGTTCCCGCATCCCGCGCCGGTGTGCGAAGACCTTTACGCACCACTTGCGTTAGCTTGTTATAGGATGCATCACCGTTGTCACATCGTGTTTCTTTAGCAGCCTGGCGATTCGATCTGTCAACCCCTGTAAGTACGGCAGAAAGGCTTTATGGTAGGGCCTCTCTTCGTTCATTTTGCCAGTTCTTCGGCTATGTTCTACCTTCCGTGTGACCCTATTTATCTGTCCTTTGCTGTAGCCCTTAGCTAGGAGCATGTTCCAAACATGTTTCTTCCCTTCATTCACGCTATCCTTATTGCAAATGTGGTTGGCTCTGGTGAGGAGTGTTCTAGCTACCATGTCTTTCTGCGATGTAGGATGACTTGAGTTAGCATGTAGGTACCGATCTGTGTGAGTACCGGTATCTTTCCTATAGACCCTGTGTCCGAGAGTGTTATCTGATCGTTTATAGAGCAGAACGTCTAATAAGAATCAATCCTGTAAGCCAAGATGATAAACTAGACACCGGCTGCGAAAGTCTACGATCTAAATAGGTTTCTATCGTCTTGTAAATTATTCTAGTCAGTATAACCATTATTATAGTCACTCATAGTACGGTAATTAATATATACACTACTTATTACGGAAATTCGATCCAACCTCACCAGGAAGTTAAATTAGCACCCTAACCACCTGTACTATTTCAATTCGTCATATTTTGGTTTACTTATCTCTGAGACCCAGATCGCCTCGTGGTTTAGTGGCTAGCATTTTTGGAAGTCACTGCTGAGGTCTGGGTTAGATTTCTGGCTCTGTCAAGAAGCTCAATTCTGGTATGAGTGCTGGGACGGGGTACACTTAGCGTCGTGATGCTGAACTGTTAGGTTTGCACCTCAGTCATCCTGGAAGTGGCTTCCCACTTCTACATCAGGCAAATGCCAAGATGGTTCCTACGTTAAGACCACGGCTGCCTGCTTCCCAATCCTCACCACGACTACAAACACATACCTTCAACAAACGCCACAATACAACAGATTATCACAAATTTTACACACACAGGTACACCGGGATGAAATGACCCTAAATGAAACAGCAGTTTTCTTCGAACCGTTAAGATTAGAACATACTATGGCCCTACAAACATGGTCAAGCCAACAGTGCAGTGCAGTGCAGTAATGGTAAGGTAACTACTGTTATGTTGTTCCAGGTGTGGGTGGATGCTGCTGTCCAGATCTTCTACTCGGTCGGAGCAGGGTTTGGTGTTCATCTCTCGTACGCCAGCTACAACACATTCCACAACAACTGCCTACGGTGAGTTGTGACTGCCAATATCGGATCTGTAAACGTGTATCTGTAAATAGCTACCGTATTCATAATGACCGCGAACCGTATATTGTATATTTCTCTGCCGATTTGTTTTATCTTAATACTAGCTGCAGTACCCGTGCTTCGCTACGCGTCATAAATAAATTAAAATGTGAAGGTGACAGTTAAAACAGGGGATAGGCGAGATGCTGCGCAGAGGGAGATTAAGGATGGAACATTTTGTCCAACTACACCACTCGGCGTTGACCGTGCTTTATAGCACAAATTTAGGTTTTACTCGCTAACCGTTGGAGATACCTTTCAGATAGAAAATTTAATTTTAAACCTCGTATATGCCATCAAAAGTTTTCTATTTCTTAGCGTTCTCTTTTTATTTGAAATGGAAATATGAAAGTTTGAAACCAAAGGGTGTAGTGACGTCACTAAAATGGTCGCCATCTTTAAATAGTGAAAATTATTGAAATCAAAAGTAACCACCGGTACTTCAATTCATACTCAGAGATCACTAGCAGAGATGGTTTATGGAGGTAATACACGGATGAGAATTCATTACAGGCTGTGGAAAAGCATTGAAAGTGTAGTGGATATGATTCGTAACGAAAGTTCTGAATAATTACGGAATTGATGAAAACACTCAATATTATTTTCTTAAATATCTTAGGAATTTTCTGTGTAACTTTTGGAACTTATTATTAAAGGAATTAAGACATTGCAGAAGCTTCGTGAACGTTTTGGAGAAGGAAGATATCTGATTGGTTGAACATTGGAGATGCCGGAAATCCTTACGAAAATCAAGTACAACCCAAGTCGAACGTTTGATGGCGTGAGTTCGCGTTACAGTGTGTCTTATCACGTGATTGGAAAATTCCAATAAAATCGAGTGAAATTGTAAAAATGATTTCAAATACAGTAATGCCTTGAACGGTGCAAAGTTCACATATGAAGTGCAATTCCTTAGAAGTGATAATTACTGTCATTAAAGAGCTGACAGCATGGTCTGGTAGCATGCATATCAAATTGGTTCAGAAAAGTTATTAAGTCCTGAGAGATAATTTAATACGATTGAAAATATTAGGCAAATATGTGTGTAAAGTGACACATCAATTTTGGAAGCTTACAAAGTTAGATTGTAAAGATAGGAGGGGATATTTAAAAAACTTAAGTTCAGTGAAAAAATAGTCAAGAGGTGTGGTGTAATAAAAAATTCACCATGTACAACAGTGAAAGTAATTCAGGAAAAAAGAACATCAGAGATAATATTTTTGTTATATTCTGCTAAGTGTACAATCAGTGCAGCAAATATTAGAATAAATGTAATTATGGAGGATCAGATCATACTAATCATTTGTACGAGACGACATCATGTGCAACTAAACCAACATCGAGGAGGAAAGGGTGCTACCTTTTTACGATCCTGGTGAAGGTTGGAGAGAGTGGAGTGGAAGGGAGGAAATGCTGGTGGTCAAGGCAGAGAAACGCAAACCTTTTAATTGTAGTAAATGGCGTGGAAATGCAAATTTAAATAAGTTTATTAGCAGGCTGAATTGTGTGTGATAATGCTGTAAGTTACTGCTAAATATTAGAAAGGATTATTATTATTTATTTATTTATTTTACACGTTACAGGCCTATTAGACCACGCGAAGCAATCATGACTTTTTGTTCTTCCTGTCTTTCCAGTACTCTTTCATTCGTGCACTAAAGGCCCTCTTCCTTTCTTCGGTCCACTTTGGTCTTTGGGCTGTAGGTGCAGCTCTCTCTGACAACACTTCCCACTTGTATACTTTGTGTCTAAATACGCTTTTGTCTATGACGTCTTCTGGGTCGACTTGTGCTTTTACTAGATCAATTTTGACTTGCATCATCCAGGGTGTAGTAATCTTGAGCCGCTGTATGTATCTAAGAATTTTGTTGGTGAGTCTAGTTTGTGGGAGTCTGCTGATGTGGCCATAAAATTTTAGTCGCCTCTTTCTGATGTCTGCTGCGAGGTTGGACAATTTCTCTGTGGTGTCTCTGGAGTGAAGCCTGTATCCTTCATCTGTGTGCTTTGGTCCAATTATTTTCCTTATTATTTTTCTTTCCTCTGTGAGGATTTTTTCCAAGTCGCCCTTAGTGTGTAACGTCAACGTCTCACTAGCATAAAGCACCTCAGGTTTAATAACCGTGTTGTAATGACGAAGTTTAGTGAATGTGGACAGACATTTTTTGTTGTAGACACTCTGTGTCTTGTATAAGGCTCTCTTCATTTTCATTAACCTAGTGTTCTGCGCGATTTTCTCTTTTCCCGTCGGTTCAAGCACTTCACCTAGGTATTTAAAGTGGGCGACTCTATTGATCTTGCCATATTTCGTGTTTAAATTCTGTATGTCGAATTTCGTACAGAAAAACTCTGTCTTTTGGAACGAGATCTGTAGTCCTACTTTTTCGGCGCACTCTTGGAGTACTTCTATCTGTCTGATTGATGTGGTTTCGTTATCTGAGAGTAGAGCCAGATCATCCGCGAAGGCTAGACATCCAACCTCCAGTTCGTCCTTTGGTCGTCCTAGTCGCACTGGCCTCCAGTAACCTTGAAGTCTCAGTTCTTTCTCCCATTCCTTGATAACTTTGTTCAGCACTAGGTTGAAGAGAAGCGGAGAGAGCCCGTCACCTTGGCGAACACCTGTATTGATCTGAAATGGTTCTGAGATTTCCCCCATGAATTTCACTTTTGATGTCGTGTCTGTCAGTGTCTGTTTGATCAATCGCAAGGTCTTGCTATCCAAACCTTGCTCGTGCAAGATGTTGAACAATGACTGACGGTCAATGGAGTCATATGCCTTCTTGAAGTCAACGAACGTACATATAACTGGAGTATTCCTGAGGGCTTTGATTTTCAATATACTTTTTAGGTTGAAGATTTGTTCCGCGCAGGAGCGACCAGGACGAAATCCCGCCTGGTACTCGCCAATCTTGTGTTCCAGCTGGTCCCGAGCCCTTTGGAGTAGGCACGCTGAGAGGATCTTGTACGTAACTTGTAATAGTGAAATGCCCCTGTAATTGTTTACGTCAGAGCGGTCGCCTTTTTTGTGTAACGGGTGGATCAATGCACATTTCCACTCATCTGGTAGCTTTTCTGATGTCCAGATGTCAGTGATAATCTGTGTGAGTTCCCTGAGTGAGTGTGGCCCTAGGTTTTTCAGTAGTTCGGCCACTATGCCGTCTTCACCAGATGTCCTGTTGTTCTTAAGTTTGATGATGTGCCTGTGAACTTCCTCTTGTGTCGGAGGTAATGAGTCTGCGTTCTTGACTGTAGGTTCTTCCTCTGAGAATCTCTCTATTTGTTCTGGACAGTTGAGAAGATCAGAGAAGTATTGTGCCATCACCTTGCAATTCTCCTTATTCGTTAGTGCTAATTTTCCATCACCTTTTCTGAAGCAAAGGTTTGGTGGTGTGTACCCTCTGATGTGTCCTGCAAACGTTCTGTAGAAGTCCCTTACGTTGTAGTTACGGAAGTTGTCCTCAATGGAGTCCAACTGTTCCTTCAGGTATCTCCTCTTGGATTGTCTGATAATTTTTGCGGTTGCTTTTCGTGTTTCATGGAAATTCTGTAAATTTTCTGGGGAATTTTTACTGTTGTATTTCTGATATGCCAATTTCCTGGTAATGAGTGCATTCTCACAATCAACATCCCACCAAGGATGGTTGGAATTCTTCTTCAAGGGAATGAGAGCTTGTGCTGTTTCTATGATTTTTCGGTGGAAATTTTGCCAGTCATTGGCATGTTCTTTTTCCCAGGCTTCCTTCACTCCAGAGTCTGCGATCTTTTTTGTGTCAAATTTTGGTAGGGGGGTTTTCTTACAGAAAGTTCTCTTTGGGGTGAACTTGACCTTGACGCGGGTTAGGTAATGGTCAGAGTCAATGTTGGCTCCTCTACGTACCTGTACATCATGAATCTCCTTCTGTACTGGATATGAGATTGCCACATGGTCGATTTGGAACTCACCTAACTGCTGGACTGGAGAACGCCAGGTTTTCTGTTTTCTAGGGTGTTTTCTAAGAGATGTTGACATGAGCTTGAGGTTATTCTGCTGGCAGAGTTCTATGAGTCGTGTGCCATTTTTATTTGTGAATTTATGTGCAGGATAGTTTCCGACTGTTTTCCTGTACATCTTTTCTCTACCGATCTGTGCATTGAAGTCGCCCATGAGGAGTTTGACGTCATTCCTGGGGACTTTGGACATCACTGTGTCAAGGGTCGACCAGAATTTTTCTGCGGACTGTGGATCGCTCTTGTTACTTTGGTTAGTGGGGGCGTGTGCGTTGATCAGTGTGTATTTTTTGTTGGCGCACCGGAAGCGCATGCTCATCAATCTGTTGTTTACTGGAGTAACTTCTTCTAAGGATTCTACTATGGTCTTGTGGACCATGAAGGCCATCCCCAGAAGTGGAGCGCCTTTGGCAACGCGCCTGTCAGTCTTGCTCTTGAACAAGCGATAATTGCCGGAGTCCATGGTGTCTTCATCTGTGATACGTGTCTCCTGCAGCGCGAGGATTAGAAGCTTCTGTCTATCGAGTTCTGTCACTAGATTGTGCAACTTTCCAGGCTGTATGAGAGTGTTGATGTTTAGAGTGCCTACGTATGTTGGTGTCTTATGTGGAAGTTTGCCAGAGAACTCCGATTTTCTCTGTGGCCGTGGTTGCCCGGGTCCCCCAGAGTCCGAACGCCCGGGTGCCGTCAGTTGACGGGTGGATTGGTTACCACCTGGGGTAATACTGTTATTATTTGCACGCGCCATGGTTACTTGTAAGAAAAGGGGTCTAGTGGTTATCCACTAGGTTTCTTAGAACCAGGGATTGTTAGTTCCTGGAGCATGTTTACAGCCGCACCACATGGTGAACAGACGCTGACCATAAGCCGCCCAATCTGGGAACAAACGCTTTTTGATTTAGAGTTCTTTATTGGTGGGGAAACCACCTGGCTCTTCCGCTCCATCCATCGTTGGGAATCTTAGATTCCTCTTCCGCCATCAGGACCGTTGACCAATTTCCACCTAGTAACCCTAGGCAGGGGCCCTTACAGGGTGCTACCATCCGGAGCCAGATGGACCCAGGTTTTTTAACGAGGTGTTACTCCTCCCCCTCCTCCTTCCTCATCACTTACGAGATGAGGCCCCGGGCTTGGGACCGGCAGTGGCGGAGTTGGATTATTATTATTATTATGTTACTAATAGTTATAGATTGAAATTAACAAATTGGTCCTTATTGCCAAAACTTAAATAAATAAGTTATAAGTATATTAATATAACAGTGTGGTCATCATCAGCAATATTAACAAGTTGTGGGAAGAAACTATTCGAAAATAAAGTTGTGAGTAAGCGGCTTCGATGGCGTAGTTGGTAGCATGCTGAGCTTCTATGCCCAAGTTAGCGGGTTCAAACCCGGCCGAAGTCGTCGGATTTTTAGGAGAGTTAAAAATTCCTCAGTATGCCTTCCTTCGGAGAAGAACTAACTACAATTGTGTGAAGCTAAATTTAATTAACGCTCTTTTAAGTTCCAACGTTCGCCGCCAGGTGCCAGTTGTGGTGGCATCTAGTAGCCATGTTCACAGCTAGGTGTCGTTGACGGTAGCATTTGGTAGCAAATGTAGGAACTACTTGAAGTTGATCGTCTGCAGTCCTTACCTGAATTACAGATAACACAAACTAATACAGCCACCACAATTAACACACAGATTCTACACACACCCAGAGTACACGGGGCTACATGACCACGTTGTCGCATCCCCTAATCTGAGGAACCAACCAACCAAAGTTGTGAGTGATTGAAACTACAGTATGTTGTATTTTCGAGGTGCTCTTAAAACAACTTACTGTCGAAATCAGATCTGTTATAGAGTTTTTTAACCAAAAATGTAAATTACTTTGTAAAAAACTTATAAAAGTGCTGTGTTTTTCTCAAGATATAAAAGCCAAATAGAAATTGTAACGTTTACAACTAAAAGGAATATTAATTATACATTAAAAACCAAATATAAATGTTATTCTAATATTGGGTGTGCTTCTTGAGAAGTGCTCTACTGTGCCCGTTTAGACCGGAGTCCGCACGACCACATATGCATTTTACCAAGAATCAGTCAGCACGAGAGTCAAAATATCCCGGGGCGCCAGATGGGTTAAAGCTAATCGCAAAAACGACATCAAATAAAAAAAAGCTTTACTGATTTTTGGCTCAATGCAACAATAATGATAGAAGGAGATTCAACTGGGCATAACACATCATGTAAAATTATCTCATTTTATTCTGAATTTAAAATTGACTGCAAAATAAAATGCTCAAAGCAGCATCATTCATGTGTGGCGACCCACATTACTATTTACACAATGTACAGAAATTTTCCAACACATTGGACAATTATCTTTGGAGACACAAGTCTGATTATCAGTCCTGTAGACTGTGTTCCAAAATTATATCCATTATTTATGATTAAATCCAGTTCAAATTTAATTGTCTTTACTGGAAATACTGTAGTTTACTGGTTGAATTTTTACATAATATTAACACTCGTAGAATAATTGTTCATAGAATTTTTAACTTTCACTTATTTTTCCAGTTTCAAAAAAATATTGTCAAAAAATATTATTATATCTGAATCAACACAAATTATGTACACATATTAATAACAACATCTGAAAAGTATTTGACCTTTGAGCATAGCATCGAAGAACTGTGCGAAGCACAACAAAATTAATTGTTCTTCTGACATTAAACATTTCGAGAAGTGACTCGATTATAAACTTCAAGTTCCTAACAAAATATATGATTTCTGAATCATCAACTTGATCAATAAATTGTTGGACCATTCAATTATTCGATTCTCCACTTGGAATCATTATTAAGAAAAATATTTATATTTGTGGCCATTTTAGTAACTTTCACAACTTGCAATTCTTCGACAGAATGCGGAAATAAGAATTGTAGCTTCATAATAAATTCATTTAGTTCATGGCACTAGGATTGAAAACATCCTTCAAATTATTCGTGGTTATAGAATTATTTTTAATTGGCAGTGGCCCATTCTATTATTTTTATAAGAACACAATATTCCAACAACAACGGCAAAGGTCTTCCTCTGAAGAAGAATAAAATACTATCATGACAAATCCGGGTTCTAGCAAAATCAAAGTCTTAATGGAATCCGTAAACAAGGTTGAAATAAGAACTGATGGTTTTTAAGAAATAACCTTTGGGTCATTCATACGACGCAATGTGTAGTTCCAATACTCCTTCTTTAACACTGAGTCATCGAACCTGCTATTTGATTGATGCTCAAATAAAAACCTCCTCATTCCTGCGACTTAAACATGCGCACCTGGGAATGGCATTTCAACTACTCCACACATATAAATTTTCTTCCCAAAATTTATACAATAAATCAAGCCTCTGCTTGTTATTAACACTGGAAGATTTATAAACTTACAAGTTTATTTTATTCTACCATTCAGTTCAACCCGTGAAGTTACCATACTTATGATACTCTCTATTTCACTTTCGAATGTGTATTTACGTCATGATTTTATATAAATACAAAAATATCCTAATTGATACAAATATCATTTGCTTCCCGTTTCATGCCTCTCAGTGTTATCTGAAAAATATACTTTGCTCATTGCAAATATTAACTGTTCAACCAGAACTGTAATGTTGGTTGAATGCGGGCTTGGGCTAACCACTCTCCTTCGGAAAATCACCTGTTCCAAACTAGAAATGATTAAACTACTTCATAGGCTCTCTCTCAATAAATGTGATTATTAGAAAATATAAGATCCAAGAATTATTTATAAAAGTTATGAAAATCATTATTATTCTTATTAGTGGATTATTATTATTATTAGTTATATTATTGTAAATGTGTTTAATTATTATTTCATTATGTGAGAATCCACATGTTCGATTCTTCGAATATGGATAAAATATCCATTTCTCAACAAAAATAATTATTAACTTTTACAGTTACATCGGCTGATTACCGTGATTATCAAAAAATATGAAACATTCAAATAAATATTCGTTATGCTCGGTCATCGATCCTAAACTGTTCTAAGTGCTGAAAATACTCAGAATAACTCTAATATGTCTTGCGTAAATCATTGCAAGATTTAAATACGAAGAAAAACAAATGTGTTGGTCATCTGCAGAAAATGAGTTTGTTCCAATTAGCTAGGCATAATATAAAGTCAAAATGTGGCTTACATTTCTCGTTGGTCTTGAAGCGTAGTGAACCTGGTCTGTACCAGATTTATCCAGATACATGCCCTATCGGACACGCACGTATAATCCTTGTATCGGCCGCCATTATATACCCACAATCTGTCTAACACGACATAGTGGAAATATTTCTTGAAGTTTGAAGTAACTGCTGATCCATTTTAATATTGACTTCTGTTAAAGCCATAGCCTTTCGCTTAAATGGGGTCAGATCCAAGTGATCTATTCTCAAATATGTCAGTTGTAACATAACTCACGGTAATCTTTTCAGTACAAGAAAACACTGACAGTCTAAATCAATCAACGGCTGTTCTGAAGATCGTTCCCTGGGCATGGCTTATCACCATCTATCATGCGCGAAACAACTTATAGTTTCCCTTCGTCGGCTAATGAACAACACCGTGATAGACTGGCCTTCAATATACTGATAGATCGAAGTGGTTATCAAGTTACAATTATGAAACTGACTAATTGGACTAAAATATCCAAGTATTAAATTATTATTACTGGACTGTGACAAAGTACTTTCTAGACAAAGTCTAGCATATGTCCATATAGAAATAAAATATTTCACCAGTGTCCGTAGAAAAATAACAATCACCTTAGTGATTCTCTCTGCCGAAAACTTACTATGTTCCACATGTATCGCAGCACTTTTGTAACTATCACAATTTAAAGATATCTTCTGCGTAGATCCGGCAACCATGTGCCTTGGCTCAACGTGGCAGCACCTTGTCATGCAAGAGCTTGGTTCGAAGTGAGCTGATGTTGCTTGGGCCGGCCGGCTTTTATTCAAAACGGTCAGGTCCACGCTGCATCACGCTGAAATCTGGAAATCCTCATATCTCTGGTGTCCCTGGTCCGATTCATTTGAGACTAAGCGCATTCTCTTTCATTTGGCCGTGCCAGTAATCTGATCCAAGTCTCAAGTCTCTACTCCATGGCTAACTATTTAATCAGCAAATAGTCTCGACCTCTGCTACTACTCGCTACGTCACTTGACATGCTCTTGGCTGCATAAAATTTCCATTCCCTTCTAGAAGTAATGGAGCGCGATATTCAAATATCTCAACTTTCAAAAGCGGCTGTAGCCTTTCCCTTGATATCTAGTTGTCTGAATCTTGGAATAGCCATTCCTAGAGTTGGGCACATCCACCCCACACCTAGCAAAAAATAAAAATTGAATTTTTTTTATTTTTCCTATCTACACATTAAATCATCTGGTTCTTGAATAATAAATCTTCAAATTCGCTGCATTATAAGTTCCCACGATGTTACCAGTTCGTGTATTGACGATTTCATAGCTTCCATTGTTGTTTACTTCCACAAAAGCATCGTCATTTGGATCCATGTCTCCCTGTAGAAAACGAAAAATGTTTCTAAAACCTCGGTCTCTCCTCTGGGATGAATGCAACAATCTTAACCTTCTCAAGGTATCCTCATCCTCCTGCGTCAGGTTAACTTGAAAAACCTTAGATGTAGACTCCACTGCTCTACTCAATAAATCGGCTCCAACGTTCAACTTTCCAGGAGTGTGTTCAATAACTAGATTGAATTGTTGAATAAAAAGTGACCATCTAGTTATCCTATCACTGGCAAAGTTTGTTCTCAAGATAAACTCCAATGCATGGTGATCAGTCCTCACAATTACTGAATGTCCAATTAACATTTTCTTCCATGACTCCAACGCGAAGATTACAGCAAGTGCTTCTAACTCTGTGGTGTAATAATTCCTTTCTGATGGACGAAGTTTCCTGCTTATGAACGCCAGGTAACGTCTATTGTGATCGTCATCTTCTTGAAGAAGAATAGCTCCAATCCCTACGGTGGATGCATCGGATTCTATGATGAAATTCTTGGTAAAGTCAGGATACTCTAATTTCACGCTGTTTACCAATAACCTCTTGGCATCTTGAAATGATTGTTCACAATCTTCATTCCATTTCCATTTGTTTCCTTTTTTTAATAATTCCTGCAATGGAGCAACCGTCTTGGTGAAGCTTGGACAATGCCCTGCAAAGAATTGGCATGTCCCGAGAAAACTGCGGACATTCTTCACTCTAGTAGGTCTAGGGAAATTTGCAATCACCTGTATCTTTGTCTCATTTGGACGGTATCCTTCACCATCCAAAATGTGGCCCAAAAATTTTATTTCCTTCCGAAAGAACTGACATTTTCGAAGGTTTACTTTAAAGTTCGCTTTTCTCAAATCTGCGAATAACATCTGAAGATGTAATAAATGTTCCTCCTTAGTCTCAGATGCAATTAGGATATCATCTATGTAACGAATTGCTATCTCTTTTACTTCAGGACTCAAGTTTTGTTCCAGTGCTCTGATCAAAACAGATCCAGATGTTTTGACTCCAAATGGTAGACGGCGGAATACATATGTCTGCTGGTCAAACATAAATCCTGTAAACTTTTTGGAATCTTCACTAAGCCTAATGTGGTGGTAGGACGAAGTGAGATCAATGTTAGAGAACCAGACCTTGCCTTGGAATTTCCTTAACAGTTCCCTAATGATTGGTGGTCTGTCATACTCTGGCAGTAATCTTGAATTCAAATTTCTTGCGTCTAAACATAGTCTCAGACTTCCATCTGGCTTAGACACTACTGCTAATGGATTGGCATAAGAGGTAGTGTACTTTTCAATCACATTGTTGCTTTCCATCTCTTTGATAAGCACTTTTACCCTTTCTCGATGCTTTTCCGCTACCGGATACAATTTAGCATGGAAAGGTGCATCATCATTTACACGAATACGATATTCAAAATCTTTAATTTCACCAGGTTTAATATCAAAAATATCGTGATACTCTTCCAAAATTTTTCCTAGTTCTGGGGACTCCTTCTCAGTGTAGACTTCTCTTCCCTCAGCTTCATGAAAGATCAGAGACCATTGAGCATCTCCCTCGATGTCTTCCTCTTCTTTTCCCTCGAAGTTTATCTCTTCGGTATTCTTGAATCTGATCGTCTCTGTCTTCATGTCTATCACTGCTTGATATTTCTGAATGAAATCCGCTCCCAATATCATGTCAAAAGCCATGTCCTTCATTACTACAAACACATGTCGGAAATCATGTCCTCCAATAGTAACACATAAGTATAATTGTGTTTTACACAGAGATATTTTGTTGGGTATTATTCCTTGGATTTTAATTCCTGATACTGGAATCTCCTCTAAATTCTCTTTGAGCTTCCACAGAATATAAAGCTTCTCGCTCACTAGACAAAGCATAGCCCCAGTATCAATTAAAGTATCGACAGGCATACCGAATACTTCGCATATGATTGGCATTTTAATTCTTGTACCCATTTCTTTCCGTTCGTCATTATGTTGAATTAAGTCATCATCCTCTGCTTGCCATTTAATAATCCTGGAAGTGAAAGTGTTTAAAATTCTATCTTCTACTGTGAATTCGAAGTTCTTTTTCTTTTCCATTCCCCCGGGATTGTTGTGTTCCCGATGGACCTGGTTCATTGAGCTTCTGTTCCAAGAACTGCAAGTTTTCTTGGTGTCTTTCTTCCAAGTTTTTCCTCGTCTCCTTATTGAACTCTTCATTGGACTGACGAGTATTCACATTCCCTCTGTTATTGTAGTTATTGTTTCTACCATAGTACCTTCTTTCCTGGTACCTTCCTTGATTATCCCTTGGCCTTCTCCATCGAGTATTATATCGATATCCACCATCCGGTCTCGCATAAGGCTTGTAACTGTATCGGTTATTGTACTGATTCCATCCTCTTTTATCGGGCTCTTCCCTCGGCGTTTTCTCTTCTCGCCCCTCTCGAATCTATCGAGGTGTTTGGGAATAACTGTCGGCCATAACAGCGTACACAGCGTTGTTATTCTTTCCTCCCTTCTGATGGAAGAATTGAGCGTTCGTGTGATCAAGTTTCTGCAATACCTCGTCAAATTGCTCCATATTATAAATGTCAGCAGCGATCAAAGTTCTTTGGACGTCTGCTGGAAACTGACGTATTAATGCGGTAATTAATTCATTATCTGGCATCGGCGGATCTAAATGTTGTAGTTTAGAAAGCTGTCCAGAAAAGTACGTAGAGTATCGAGTAGGTTGTGACGTCGAGAATCTCTTTGAATACAATTCTGCTCTGACTTGCTGTTGTGTTTCCGGGGACCAAAACGTTTTTAATAACCCACGGGAAAACTCCTCAAAATTTGTGAGAGTGGACCTAAAAGCTCTAAACCAAAGAAGTGCAGGACCTTCCAAAAATTTCCCTATCACTCGGATCTGTCTTTCCTTAGGGATTTTGGAATCTTTTAGGTAATCACCTGCTTCTCTCAAGAATTCTACGGGTGTCACAGAATCTCGCCCTGAAAATTTAGAAGGCTTATCCTCTACATTCTTGAATACAGTTATGGGGTTGGATTGAAATACTGTCCTGACCTCCTCCTGTCTTTGACTATCAGTTTCTCTAGCTGCTCCTAGGTTTATCTGTATCTGTTCTTCTCCCCCTATACTTGGCATTTTCAACAGATGGTCAGACTGTTTCTCGTCCTTGATTTGGGTTTTCATAGCCTCAATTTCCTTATGGTTTTCTTCTGCCATTTTTTTAATTGCTTCGGTTTCCTTACAGTTCTCCTTGACATCAGTGGATATCTGGTTCATAACAGCCTCGTGACTTTTCAACGACCCTGTCACATCTGATATGTCCTTCTGAGTTGCTTGGATATCTTTGGAAATTACTTGAATATGGGATGACAAAGATTCCCTAATTTCCTTGACTCCCTCTTGGTTCTCCAGCTTGAGTGTGTCTTTAATTTCATCGATAACTGTGGTTTTAATTTCAGTTTGTAATTCATTAATCACACCTTCTTTTATTTCTCCCATTACGAGTTCTTTGAATTGTTCCGTCAAACGTTGAACAACTAGAATTGCCATCTCATTGCTCTCTTTCTTCACTCTGACTTCTAGGTTGATCATGTCTTCACCAACTTTCCTAAGACCATGTTCTATCCTATCAGCTAAGCTTTGGGATCTTAGATCGGCATCACGAAATTTATCGTCCATTAAACTTGCGTTAGTGGCTAATGAAGTTTCGAGCTCATGTGTTTTTTCGCATAATTTAGTCATTTTACTCTCAAGTGACATTTTCAAGATTTCGGAATTCTCTTTAAATTTATTTTCCATAGAATTAAATTTACTATTTAAATTTTCTTTCAAGTTATCTTTTAACCTGCTTTCTAACAAATCGGAATTTTCCTTGAGTTTATCATCTAAACTTTCTTTCAAGTTATCTTTTAAAGAATCAGAACTTGCTTTAAGTTTATCATTTAAACTTTCTTTAAGTTTATTTTCTAAAGAATCAGAATTTTCTTTAAGTTTACTTTCTAAAGAATCAGAATTTTCTTTAAGTTTATTTTCTAAAGAATCAGAATTTTCTTTAAGTTTATTTTCTAAAGAATCAGAATTTTCTTTAAGTTTCTCATTTAAACTTTCTTTAAGTTTATCAGAATTTTCTTTAAGTTTCTTTTCCAAAGCCTCTGTATTTTCTTTCATAATGGCTGCTACACGCAGTCCAGCTTCTTTGGAACTCTCTTCCAAACTCCTCATCATCCTCATCATCTCTTCCATAATTTTCAATTATTATTCAAAACTTAGGGGTATACATATTGGCACACACAAGCTTATAATTAGAACAAGAAATATGAATAGCTAATTGGAACACTCTAATAAAATGAGATTTGTCCTAATGTCGACGTGATGGAAAAACAAAATTCTCTACTTTTACGAATTACATTTACCACAATATCACAAGAAAAATATGCAAGTTCTCAAATATCCTCCACCTGGATTCTAATAATGCGTATGTCCAGTCATCGAACGTTTACTACTGAATTTACTTGACGCCCCAATGGTTAAGCCATTATCAAAAATAATCAAACCCATTCTAATTATTAACCCAGTTAAATTTTTAATTTTCCCCACTAATTGGGTTTCCTACTAATTTATTCATCCAAACCAGACATCTCTCAACTCCCAAAATATCTATATAAAAATTATCACAATTTAAATCGGCATGCGATTGACCGTGTCTAACTCGAGCCCCACGTTCGAAGCCATTTCTCTCTCTATCTTATCTTATGTGCCCGTTTAGACCGGAGTCCGCACGACCACATATGCATTTTACCAAGAATCAGTCAGCACGAGAGTCAAAATATCCCGGGGCGCCAGATGGGTTAAAGCTAATCGCAAAAACGACATCAAATAAAAAAAAAGCTTTACTGATTTTTGGCTCAATGCAACAATAAGGATAGAAGGAGATTCAACTGGGCATAACACATCATGTAAAATTATCTCATTTTATTCTGAATTTAAAATTGACTGCAAAATAAAATGCTCAAAGCAGCATCATTCATGTGTGGCGACCCACATTACTATTTACACAATGTACAGAAATTTTCCAACACATTGGACAATTATCTTTGGAGACACAAGTCTGATTATCAGTCCTGTAGACTGTGTTCCAAAATTATATCCATTATTTATGATTAAATCCAGTTCAAATTTAATTGTCTTTACTGGAAATACTGTAGTTCACTGGTTGAATTTTTACATAATATTAACACTCGTAGAATAATTGTTCATAGAATTTTTAACTTTCACTTATTTTTCCAGTTTCAAAAAAATATTGTCAAAAAATATTATTATATCTGAATCAACACAAATTATGTACACATATTAATAACAACATCTGAAAAGTATTTGACCTTTGAGCATAGCATCGAAGAACTGTGCGAAGCACAACAAAATTAATTGTTCTTCTGACATTAAACATTTCGAGAAGTGACTCGATTATAAACTTCAAGTTCCTAACAAAATATATGATTTCTGAATCATCAACTTGATCAATAAATTGTTGGACCATTCAATTATTCGATTCTCCACTTGGAATCATTATTAAGAAAAATATTTATATTTGTGGCCATTTTAGTAACTTTCACAACTTGCAATTCTTCGACAGAATGCGGAAATAAGAATTGTAGCTTCATAATAAATTCATTTAGTTCATGGCACTAGGATTGAAAACATCCTTCAAATTATTCGTGGTTATAGAATTATTTTTAATTGGCAGTGGCCCATTCTATTATTTTTATAAGAACACAATATTCCAACAACAACGGCAAAGGTCTTCCTCTGAAGAAGAATAAAATACTATCATGACAAATCCGGGTTCTAGTAAAATCAAAGTCTTAATGGAATCCGTAAACAAGGTTGAAATAAGAACTGATGGTTTTTAAGAAATAACCTTTGGGTCATTCATACGACGCAATGTGTAGTTCCAATACTCCTTCTTTAACACTGAGTCATCGAACCTGCTATTTGATTGATGCTCAAATAAAAACCTCCTCATTCCTGCGACTTAAACATGCGCACCTGGGAATGGCATTTCAACTACTCCACACATATAAATTTTCTTCCCAAAATTTATACAATAAATCAAGCCTCTGCTTGTTATTAACACTGGAAGATTTATAAACTTACAAGTTTATTTTATTCTACCATTCAGTTCAACCCGTGAAGTTACCATACTTATGATACTCTCTATTTCACTTTCGAATGTGTATTTACGTCATGATTTTATATAAATACAAAAATATCTTAATTGATACAAATATCATTTGCTTCCCGTTTCATGCCTCTCAGTGTTATCTGAAAAATATACTTTGCTCATTGCAAATATTAACTGTTCAACCAGAACTGTAATGTTGGTTGAATGCGGGCTTGCGCTAACCACTCTCCTTCGGAAAATCACCTGTTCCAAACTAGAAATGATTAAACTACTTCATAGGCTCTCTCTCAATAAATGTGATTATTAGAAAATATAAGATCCAAGAATTATTTATAAAAGTTATGAAAATCATTATTATTCTTATTAGTGGATTATTATTATTATTAGTTATATTATTGTAAATGTGTTTAATTATTACTTCATTATGTGAGAATCCACATGTTCGATTCTTCGAATATGGATAAAATATCCATTTCTCAACAAAAATAATTATTAACTTTTACAGTTACATCGGCTGATTACCGTGATTATCAAAAAATATGAAACATTCAAATAAATATTCGTTATGCTCGGTCATCGATCCTAAACTGTTCTAAGTGCTGAAAATACTCAGAATAACTCTAATATGTCTTGCGTAAATCATTGCAAGATTTAAATACGAAGAAAAACAAATGTGTTGGTCATCTGCAGAAAATGAGTTTGTTCCAATTAGCTAGGCATAATATAAAGTCAAAATGTGGCTTACATTTCTCGTTGGTCTTGAAGCGTAGTGAACCTGGTCTGTACCAGATTTATCCAGATACATGCCCTATCGGACACGCACGTATAATCCTTGTATCGGCCGCCATTATATACCCACAATCTGTCTAACACGACATAGTGGAAATATTTCTTGAAGTTTGAAGTAACTGCTGATCCATTTTAATATTGACTTCTGTTAAAGCCATAGCCTTTCGCTTAAATGGGGTCAGATCCAAGTGATCTATTCTCAAATATGTCAGTTGTAACATAACTCACGGTAATCTTTTCAGTACAAGAAAACACTGACAGTCTAAATCAATCAACGGCTGTTCTGAAGATCGTTCCCTGGGCATGGCTTATCACCATCTATCATGCGCGAAGCAACTTATAGTTTCCCTTCGTCGGCTAATGAACAACACCGTGATAGACTGGCCTTCAATATACTGATAGATCGGAGTGGTTATCAAGTTACAATTATGAAACTGACTAATTGGACTAAAATATCCAAGTATTAAATTATTATTACTGGACTGTGACAAAGTACTTTCTAGACAAAGTCTAGCATATGTCCATATAGAAATAAAATATTTCACCAGTGTCCGTAGAAAAATAACAATCACCTTAGTGATTCTCTCTACCGAAAACTTACTATGTTCCACATGTATCGCAGCACTTTTGTAACTATCACAATTTAAAGATATCTTCTGCGTAGTTCCGGCAACCATGTGCCTTGGCTCAACGTGGCAGCACCTTGTCATGCAAGAGCTTGGTTCTAAGTGAGCTGATGTTGCTTGGGCCGGCCGGCTTTTATTCAAAACGGTCAGGTCCACGCTGCATCACGCTGAAATCTGGAAATCCTCATATCTGTGGTGTCCCTGGTCCGATTCATTTGAGACTAAGCGCGTTCTCTTTCATTTGGCCATGCCAGTAATCTGATCCAAGTCTCAAGTCTCTACTCCATGGCTAACTATTTAATCAGCAAATAGTCTCGACCTCTGCTACTACTCGCTACGTCACTTGACATGCTCTTGGCTGCATAAAATTTCCATTCCCTTCTAGAAGTAATGGAGCGCGATATTCAAATATCTCAACTTTCAAAAGCGGCTGTAGCCTTTCCCTTGATATCTAGGTGTCTGAATCTTGGAATACCCATTCCTAGAGTTGGGCACACAACAACAGACAAAATGTTGAGTGGTAAATATTCAGAAATATTCTACAAAGAGAATCAAAGTATCTTAAGTTGATTTTATTTTAAAATTAATGTTGTTGGTTTTTTTGTTTGTTTGTTTGTTTTTATGACCATTTCAATACCTACATGCAATGCAGGCGCATATTTACTGCCTCCATAGTGTACCCATGTGAGTAATCTCGTTGGATAATATGCATCTGCCTCCAACTAGCATCAGCTCTCAGGCGTGTACGGTAACCCCAATTTTGCAGTGCATATTTTGGATTTGAGGCTAACAGGTATCAACTCTACAATGATAAGGCACAACTCTATTCTAAAACTTTAATTCATTTATAAATCATGGCTTCAAACACAAAACAATACCCAAAAAGCATAAAATAAAAGCAAACAAAATTTTTACTTCCACAATCCATAAGTAAACAAATATAAAATCACAACAAAGTCATATCTAGCCATAATGCTTTACCCTTCTGTGAACTTCACAAGGATATACTAGTGCGCTGATGCACCTACGACTTCAAAACAAATGTACATTAACATAACAGTCATACAATGTGACTTCTTTAATATTACAACAAGGATTATTCCTTAAATCTCTTTATGTTAAACAATTATGTGTGCCGTGCGTGTTTTAATATTTTTCTTCTCACCAATGAAATGCTTTGCATGCATTTACCTATTTGGACGTTGCACCAAAATCAACGTGCAACTCCATAATTATGTAAGCTACCCCCTACATCCTCCAATTATATGGTTTCACCGCATGCTGTCTGTGATTCCTAGATAAAACGTTACGTTATAGCTTATGTCGGATTGTACGATAGACTACCTCGCGCTCATGGCGATTGGCATCTAGTAACCAACTACATGACTTGGCTCCAGTGACAGTACAAATATATCATGTAACTATTCGTCAGATAGCTAAATTAATGAACCATCAGGATTAACTATAATTATCCATGTGTTCACAAACCACATGGCTATAATACTCAACATAACAATCTTGCATTATATGTCATTTTAACAAGGTCTAGAATCTCTTCCCTTTATAACTGGCCTGAGCGGTCCGGGTGGTTGGCTCCGACCCTCGGCTAAGGAAGTCGCTACACAATAGAAAGTGGAATGGGTCGTTTCACCAATTATCTCGACCTTTCTAAAAGTTTGAAAGCTTCCCTCTCTCTAAGCAGTGGAGATTTACAAGACAAAATACTGTGTCCTGACCGACACACATGTTCCCAAAGGATCTTAATTGACTATTATGCCAACAGGTATTGAATGAGCTTTTTGTAATTATTCCTACGTCGAGGATAATGATTAATTAATGGCCTCACATGGGTCCATTCAACATGAAGGTTCGGGGTTCGTAATGCATGAGCCTGGCGGTTGACCGATGTCTCAAGTATAATATAGGCGCACAAAACCACTGTCGCCATGAGTTTTCGCTGCCCACGAGCGTACATAACTCATCTATAAGTTCTCGGGAAATCATAGAGCTGCGAGGTGTCCCTGTTTCCTCGACCCTTATAAAGATTCCAATCCGGAACACATTTCAATCCTTTCTTCAGAGTTAGGGTCCATCACTACAACTCTGCAATAAATAATATCTCCAACAATGTCCACGACATAGGAGAATTCATACGTAGAATAGACTATCTGGCCCCTAATGCTCCATGCTACGACATTCCGACCTCTAATATTAAGAGAAATCTAACATTTACTCTATAAGCTTCTCAATTAAGCTGCAAATTCAATTCAATAAAAGCTCTTTCATTACTGGTATCATTACCGAATATATGCAATATTCTGATATAAAACTTCTTTCCATAATTACTGAAATGTAATCTCATTGTAACATCTTCCTGCTTAGATTGATAAGTCTTGCACTTAGCGTTAATAATTCTCGCTTACAACAATTTATTTGTTTCCTGATGTGTTCATTCATACTCCTAATAACCATTATTATTATTATCATCATTTCTCACTGACATAAATGACCAAAATCATAATTTACCATTATTATTATAAATCTCATTGACATAAATGACCAAAATCATCATTTATTATTATTCTCACATAAATTACCAAATTTCCGACATAGCTAGACGTTTTAAACTCGAACAATCGCGTTCGTTGCATTTACATAACTGATTGCCATTCTTAATTCATAGTGGGAATAATTACTCCACTTAATGATACAAATCAACATTTCAACTCTATCAAAATCAACTCATTACTGATTAAACAGGGAGGATCAGCCTCCTAACTGACTTTTACTGGCATCTATAAGGAATTCACAATATCTTTACGGAATCACAGACATGCATCGGTCCATACTTCTACATGATCATAACCATAATTTGTGGGGTACTTACATCTCTATAGGCATCTAAGGTGGCTCCGACCAATCATATTCTTCCATGTCGCCCGCCATAATGGGTTTAACGCGACATATTTCTCTTGTTTACACACATTTGATTACACATAATTTCTATCACCAACACGACACGTTGCATACCTTTCAGGAAGTTATCACTCCCCAAACATGTGAAACACTTCATCAAACACTACTTTAAATGATATTTTTACATATACATTACACTGAACACTCGTCACTTTATACACACTTCAATGCTGAAATTCCCTAGCAGAGATCGAAATTGCAGGTGTCGACGGCATCTTACGTTACCAACTCCTGATTGAAAGTCTGGTTATCTGCTCTCGGAACTCTCCAACAGTTTTATGACGATCATTACTCCTACAGTAAGTGTCCTGCGTTACATCAATACGCTGGCTCCCAAACATGAGCGTTAACATCTGGTACTCTCATGGCAATACCAAACACTTAGTAAAGTTTCTTTCGCGCATTCTATCGTAGTTACACATATACGATTAGTTAATACTATACACACTGCGCTTAATAAAGTTCAACACTTTCACAAATAATTATATACAATAGTGCTACCGTTAGTCTATACGGTGCTTCGTAACTGAACACGTCATAGTTCGTGCTGCTGATTATGCCTGTATCACGACTATTATTCATACAAGCGTATTTACTGTTTCTTTTACACATACCCGTCTTTGTTCGGCGTCTTGATGAATAGAATCGTCATGCGTTTTGCCTTGACGAACTTGCTTCAACCTGGCAGTAGCTGACTGAAGTTTCACTCGAAGACTGCACGTAGCTTATTTGAAGACTTCTGTCTGCGGCTTACACGCTGTCTCGTACTGCTGCATATTTGCTGCATACTGATTGCAACTTATTGCCATTGTGCTACAATTGGCAATTGAGTAAGACTGTAACTGGCTGTAACTGCGCTTGGCGGCATGTAGACTGCGTGACAACTGAGTTAGACTGAGCTTGACTGAGTTAGAACAGAGTTTCAAGTGAGGTTCAACTGAGAGCTCCTCCTGGGGTCTACTCCCTTATATCGGATTTCCACAGAAAGTAGAGCAACATCTTCCCGCGTAATCTTCGCTCCTCTCACAGCATGATTCAGGTCTTCAAACCATGATCATTGTGTTCCTCTCTCTTCACAGGTCCCAAAACTATATGTGTGCAAAGGAATCGCTCGTTCAATTAATTAATATTAATTCCTTTCTCCATGGCGTGGGACGCTACCTAGTCGGGAAGTCCCCGTCAACATCTTCACATCCCTCCGCGAACAATGGTCGTTTTACAGTCCTTACGCACATCACTAAATATGCACCAATTTCGCAGGTAAAAGACTCTAAAATTATCTTCTTGCCAAGATATTCACCTGTGTGCAACTCTCATCTCGATTCGTTACTCCAATCACGAGTAATCAATGATTTTTCTGGGCATTTCTCCGCCCCTACTTCAAATCTATTCTCCGTCGGGGAATAACTGTGTCATTATTCAGGCCTCTCCCCTGCTCCAGACGACATAATGGGGTGACAGAGATGGACGTGGCTCCACTGGGACCAACCCACAATTCTGGGCCGATTAGTAAATGTCAGCTCTGCCCTCCTCTGTGCTTCAAACTCCCAATAGCTTACACCAAATCGTCTTATAATGATATAATCTGCTCATTATTTCCTACATTATTTTAATAAATAATGCCATTTCATCAAAAATCACACCAGTGATTAAATATACATTTCTTTCGAGGGGTTTTTACCAAGAAACTCCCTGTACAGATCTCTGGTTCGCTCCCTGGTGGAACCTTTTTACTGAGATCACAGTCTCTGAGAACCATGTTCAATTCCAGTCAGCATAACCCCATCGGGTTCATGTTCCCCTTGCAAAACTTATAAAAGTCCAATGCAAGTGGCTTATATAAGTAACCAGCTGACTGTCGACCACCGTCTGTGTTTACGTCTGGGGTCCTTCACCTTGTCTGGCTGCGAGTGGGTTAGTAGTGTTCCCCCTTCCACACTCGGCCTTGTTTCTGAGCTGTCTATTCTCCCTGCGAAGGGTCGCGTTTACAGCCTCAACCTCTCTGGCTACCCTGACCATTTCTTCATAGAATTCTCGCAAACACTGGCATTCTTTCTGCTCTCCGCTTACACTGGGTAAACTGTCTGCTTCTTGTCCCGTCTCGCCGTTCCAACATTCAGGTCTGCCTGCTTGGCTGCCTCCGCTCTCCACGTTGAGTTGGGTGTGCGTTACTAATTCTTCTTCTGGTTCATCGAATTCTTCTGGCGAGTAATAAATTTTTAAGTTGGCTATGTTCATAACGACCTCGTTTCCATTCTCTAAATGCCTTAACCTGTATGCATTGTTCTGGAGGTCTCTTATCACCTCGAACGGGCCGTGGTAAGAAAAATTAAACTTCTTATACTTCCGAGCCTCTGGATCTGAACTGGCGGGTTTCTTAATTAAAACTTTCTGTCCCACGAGAAGCGGTTTATGATACCTCTTCGCACGATTCCTTCTCTGACGTCTCTCCGCCTGTGCTTTGAGATATTCAAAGGTTCGTTGGATCCTCAATTCTCTACCGGGCTGTGCGTCTACAGGTAATGGAATAACACCATTCCACGGTCTCTCTGGTCTCTGATCCAGATGTAGAGTAACGGGAACCTGACCTGTCGCCTCATGTACAGTATTATTTATACAGTATTCAATTACTTCTAGAAATTCAATCCAACGCCAATTCGCTTCAGAACAGTAGATCTTCATGTATTTCTGGATCTCTCTCATTACTCTTTCAACGGGACTTGCCTCAGGATGGCGAATGGTAGATAAAATCTGCCTAATTCCTAGAGTTTCCAGTTCTCGACGAAATTCTGCACTAGTAAAGCAACTTCCGTGGTCCGAGAGAATGTTATCCGGCTTCCCAAGAATCGGAATAACTCTCTCTTTCAGGCGCTTCAAGACCTGTTTTGAACTTGTCTTTTGAATGGGGCACAACACCACCATTTTCGAAAATACATCCATGGCTACAAAAATGTGTCTATTGCCTCTACGTGCTCTAGGCAATGGTCCAAAGTTGTCGATACTCAATAGCTGCCTTGGCTTCTCTGGCAATAACGGGATAGGTCGTTGCCTCATTAAAAAGGGATTCGGCTTTACCCTTTGGCAAAGATCACATGTTCTAATAGCATTTCTCACCGTTTCTCTCAATTTTGGCCAAGTAAATGCTTCCTTCAACTGAGCACAGATTTTATCTATCCCCGGATGGCCAAATGCTCTGTGGGCTAGCCATACTAATCTCCTCTGCAAAGATGCAGGAATTACAATCCTTTGACGTGTATGATCCACATCGTCCCACTTGTGTAATATCTGATTATACCATATATAATCTGTTGCCAATGCCTCCGCCTCTCTGTATATCGCAGTTCCCCTTGCTAATCGTCCCTCAAAGTAATCGATTATCATCTTCAACCATGGGTCTTCGCGTTGTAGGTTGGTAATGTTCCTTAAGTCATCCAACGTCTTCTGATCTCGATTCTCAATCTGGACCGCTAGTACTTCTTCTTCTCTAGGGTAACGACTTAATATGTCCGGTATTACATTCTCTTTCCCTGGACAGTATTCTATTTCCACATTAAATTGCTGGATATACAGGGACCATCTTGTCAATCTCTGACTAGACAAATCTGTCTTTAACAAAAATGTTAAAGCTTTATGGTCTGTTCTCAGAACTATTCGGAAGCCGTACACGAGTTTGTGCCACGATTGCAACGCGTACAAAATTGCGAGCAATTCTATCTCTGTGATCGTGTAATTTTTCTCATGGGCTCTCAGTCTTCTGCTGATAAAGGCGATAAAAACTTTCTTCTCAGGCTGGTCAACATTTTCCTGGAATAACATCGCTCCAATCCCAATAAGTGATGCATCCGTCTGTATGATGAACTTCTGGGTATAATCTGGGTATCCCAGTTTCACATATTCCAAAAGCATTTGTTTTGACCTCACGAATGCTTCCTGACATTGCTCCGTCCAATTCCATCTGCCGCCTTTCTTCAATAGGTCCTGCAGTGGTGCTACTGTCGCAGTATAGTTTGGGCAGTGGTTCGAAAAGAATCCAATTACTCCCAAATACTGTCGGACGTGCTTAACTTTCGTGGGTCGAGGGAAATTCCGAATTACCTCCAATTTATCTGGGTTAGGCTTCACTCCATTTGCATCAATAACATGCCCTAGGAATTTAACTTCCCTCTGACAGAAGTGCGATTTCTTGATATTGACCTTAAAATTCGCTTCTCGAAGGTCATCTAGCAACTTCTTCAGGTCTCTCATGTGCTCCTCCAGAGATTCTGATGTGAGTAGAATGTCGTCTACATATCTGATGGTACTCTCTTTAACCTCATCTGATAGATTGCGATCTAACGCTCTTATCAGGGCTGAACCAGCTGTTTTCAACCCAAAAGGTAGCCTTAAAAATGTGAATGTATGTTGATCAAACATAAATCCTGTCAACAGACTAGTTTTCTTCTCTAATTCAAGATGGTGGAAACTGGATGTGATATCCAAATTTGAGAATATAGTTTTCCCTTTAAACTTCCTGAGGATCTCTTTAATAGGTGGCACTTGGTCAAATTCCGGAATAACTCTCAAATTTAAGCGTCTCAGGTCCAAGCAGACTCTGACAGATCCGTCTGTCTTTGGTACAATTACCAATGGACTTACATAAGGCGTAGGTGTTTTCTCAATAACACCGGCCTCCAACATCTCCTGAATTGCCTCTTTCACTTTTGCATAATGTTTTTCAGCTATAGGGTAGGGTTTCTGCCTAAATGGTGTCCAATCACTGACTTGAAAAGCATAAGTGAAGTTCTTTATCCGACCAGGTCTCGAATCAAAGACTTCCTTCTGTTCCAGCAATAACTGCTTTAAATTTTCCTTCTCTTTTAGCCCAATTTTCGCTTCTTCTAGCTTTTCCGAAATGTAGTCTTCCAATTTGGGTTCCAGATCTTTTTCCAAGTCTGTGGCTAGTGTTTTGAGCTCCGCTTCTAACTGCTCAATGGCTAACACTTCTTCATCAGCCACATCTCTGTATGTATGCCATACTTGTTCACTGGATCCTGGTTCAATTTCATTGAGTGCGACCTCTAAGCCTTCAGCTTCTTCATTCACATGGAACATAACCCTGTCCTGTGCTAGGTCAATTATCACTCTGTATTCCCTTATAAACTCTGCCCCAATAAGTAGGTTATAAGGTAGTTTGTTTACTAACAGAAAACTCTGTGAGAAAATAGAGCCTCCTATCTGTAAATCTAGGAATACCTGGTATTTACATATCATTGTTCTGTCTGGAATTACCCCTTTAATTTTGACACTGGGGATCGGTATCTTCAAAATGTTCTCTCTCCGGGCTATTTCATTATATAGAGCTTGTGTCATCAGGCTCACTGTTGATCCTGTGTCTAGCAGACTTCTGACTTTTAATCCTGCCACTCTCGCAATTATAATAGGCAATTCTCTCTTGACCATGACCTGTGGTCCTCCTGTATCCTCAATCAATTCTTCTGGTTTGGCTATCCAATTGATGATGTTAATAGACTTCCATCCATCAGTCTCGAGCTCTTCTAATTTTGGCGTTTTTTTTTTTCTTCAGCGCCCGCCCCTTTGGAGTTCCTTCTCTCCTGTTCGCTGCGCTGTAGTTCCAAACTCTTAGCTCCATCTCCATATCTGTCTGGCGATGTCCTGTTCTGCATGACTTCTTGCCAGCGGACTTGTGATTTCTGGGGCTCATCTCCCCTTTCTTCGAGGTATCGCAAAGAAGCATGATATCGCTCTTCTGCCTCGTCATCGAAGTTATTTCTTCTCTCTTGGGGTCTCCAATTTCTATTATTGCCTTCCTGGCCATTATTACCTCCATTGTTATGGTACGGTTTGCCCCTGTTATTGTGTTTATTCCACGAACTTCGACCTCTTCCTGCTTTATTAGCATTTCCTTTGTACCTTGACTGCCATTTTCTGGGTTCCTGTTCCCATTGCCGTCCATAGGAATCTAAAGTTTCTGTGCTCGTGGCCTTGTTGTTCCTTGGAGCTTGCTGTTGGTCAGTCTGTGTGTTGGTCACGTGGACTTGTTCCACGGTTCGACTCTGACGCATAGTATTTGCTGTGGTGAGGTCCAGTTGCCTTAGAACTGTCTCCATTTCCATAGCAGTTTTCGCATTAGCCGAGATTAGTAGCCTTTGGATCTCGTATGGAAGCTGTTTGGCGATAGCAATGCATAGCTCCAGTTCACTAGGTTTTTGATCCAGCTCTTTAAAACGACACATCTGCGATATGAAGAATTCTGCGTACTTCGTCGGGTTGTTCGTGCTGTACTTTTTGGCATACAAATCCAGCCGTAAATTCTGCTGAGTCGCGGCGTCCCAATATCTCTTCAAGAATGCCTCGCGGAATTCCTCAACAGTATCAAAAGTGTAACGGAAGCTGCGAAACCATAATGCGCACTCCCCCTCTGTTAACTTCTCTATAGCACGTAGCCTACGCTCCTGCGGTATTCGTGCATCATTGAGATATTCAGTCACTTCCTTTAACCAATATTTTGGTGTCATACTACAGTGACTACCTGAAAATTTCCTAGGTTTTTCTTCGCTTGCCCTAATGACGTTTATCACCTGGGTGTGCATCGCGTTTTCATGTGGCGTCGATGCCGCAATTGGTACACCTGGCGTCATGTAAGGACTTTCTCCTGCGCCTGCAGCATTCCTGCTTATAGGTTGGGTTTCTAAGTCTGCCCACCTTGTTTTTCTTATATCCTCTATGCTGCCTTCACTTGACTTAGGATATTTCAGAAGTGTCTCCTCCTGTGCTATTATCCTGGTCTCCATTTGGTTATGGCGCATTTCTGCTCTTTCTAGGCGAGTAATGACTTCTTTTTCTATTCTCGTAAGCCTATCTCGGTTTTCCTCGGCTACTTGAAAAATTTTCACCTTGTCTTCTTTCAGACTTTGTTTGATATGGGATATTTCATCCTCTACGTCCTCTTTAATTTGAGCAAGGGTCTTGTCGCTTGCCTCTGTTTTCTGGCCTTCTCTTATTTCGAGTTCTTCTCTCAGACCTTTAATTTCATCTTGAATGTGTCCATTGACTTTAGACAATTCATTCCGGACCTTGGTGATCTCGCCTCTATTTTCCTCTTGTCTTTTATTGACTATGACAATATCACTCTGAACTTGGTCCAGTTCTTTATGAACTTTACCCATCTGACCTTTTACGTTGCCTACCAGCTCCTTACTTTCCTGCGCGATAGCCTTAACTTCGCCTATTTCCTGGCATTGACCTAATATATTCTGGTCCTGTTTCTTGAGATCACCGTTAATTGCTCTAGCGTAGCTTTTCAATTTCTGGTCCCATTTGGAGTCGTTCTCCTCTAATCTCTGGTCTACTGTTTTCGTAAACTCTGCGAACTGTTTCGCTTGGCGTTCGAGATTCGCCTCATTTTGGATCTGAATATCCTTAATATCGTTAGACAACGCCTCTAATTTACTGTTGGTTTGCTCCTGAGCATGCCTACACGCTTGCAAATTACCCTCAAGTTTGGCTTCTATGGCCTCGAAACGTTTAACAGTATTTACCTTCATTTCCGATACAATGCTTACAACAGTATCTGTTACTTCGGTCTTAATGACTTCTTGCATTTGACCTAACTTATTATCTAGTGCAACCTGATTTGCATCTAACCGACTACTCAATTCAGCTTTATTTGCATCTAAACGGTTGTTTAATTCAATCTGGTTATTATCTAACCGAGTGTTTATACTATCCTGGAACGCTTTGGTTTCCAGTTTGTTCTGCACGTGAGCAGCGTCAAAATGCTGTTTCAGTCCTGCAATAACTTGCAAGATCTCCTCCGTACCTGGCATTTTACAATAACACACTTAAATATGCAGGCAGGCTTCCTGGAAAAATATGTGGATACGTTTCGAAGAGAAACATCAAACACTGCACACATATTGTGAAGTCGTACAAAACCTGATAATATTATGGTAGATTGTGGATTGGGTATGTAACGCTAGTACCCTTAGGCCATTCTCTTCTCAATAGAGAGATTCTGCGTTACCTCAAAAGCCTACTGAATTCAACAATCACTCAAACACGGTTTGAGGCAAAACAATTACTATGGTTTTCCCCATGAAATACCATAAAAAATCTATGGGTTTTCCCTAAATCCCATAAGCTCCACGTATTTTGGCGCCATGTAAATTATATAGAGCTTTTACTACCATAGACTCCACAGATGGGCGTCATGATAAATTAATATGTGTCGTGGTACTAGTATTAGTAGGACATCGGCCGTATTTTAATTTACTATAAAAACTGTTCAGGGAGTGGTTTTTACTGCCGAAAGCCCCACTTGGGCCACGCCATGATAAATTAATAGTGATATGCACGATCTATCAAAATTTATATATACGTATCGGAACTTAGCTATGGATTAGGAGCGGTCACACCCTACTTCGTTAATTCTTACTTTAATAGAGTTGTGTGCATTAAATCTGACCGACTTTAGTCGTACCTTTAGCTCAAATCACAGTATAGGACATCAATTCCCATGTACCCATGTGAGTAATCTCGTTGGATAATATGCATCTGCCTCCAACTAGCATCAGCTCTCAGGCGTGTACGGTAACCCCAATTTTGCAGTGCATATTTTGGATTTGAGGCTAACAGGTATCAACTCTACAATGATAAGGCACAACTCTATTCTAAAACTTTAATTCATTTATAAATCATGGCTTCAAACACAAAACAATACCCAAAAAGCATAAAATAAAAGCAAACAAAATTTTTACTTCCACAATCCATAAGTAAACAAATATAAAATCACAACAAAGTCATATCTAGCCATAATGCTTTACCCTTCTGTGAACTTCACAAGGATATACTAGTGCGCTGATGCACCTACGACTTCAAAACAAATGTACATTAACATAACAGTCATACAATGTGACTTCTTTAATATTACAACAAGGATTATTCCTTAAATCTCTTTATGTTAAACAATTATGTGTGCCGTGCGTGTTTTAATATTTTTCTTCTCACCAATGAAATGCTTTGCATGCATTTACCTATTTGGACGTTGCACCAAAATCAACGTGCAACTCCATAATTATGTAAGCTACCCCCTACATCCTCCAATTATATGGTTTCACCGCATGCTGTCTGTGATTCCTAGATAAAACGTTACGTTATAGCTTATGTCGGATTGTACGATAGACTACCTCGCGCTCATGGCGATTGGCATCTAGTAACCAACTACATGACTTGGCTCCAGTGACAGTACAAATATATCATGTAACTATTCGTCAGATAGCTAAATTAATGAACCATCAGGATTAACTATAATTATCCATGTGTTCACAAACCACATGGCTATAATACTCAACATAACAATCTTGCATTATATGTCATTTTAACAAGGTCTAGAATCTCTTCCCTTTATAACTGGCCTGAGCGGTCCGGGTGGTTGGCTCCGACCCTCGGCTAAGGAAGTCGCTACACAATAGAAAGTGGAATGGGTCGTTTCACCAATTATCTCGACCTTTCTAAAAGTTTGAAAGCTTCCCTCTCTCTAAGCAGTGGAGATTTACAAGACAAAATACTGTGTCCTGACCGACACACATGTTCCCAAAGGATCTTAATTGACTATTATGCCAACAGGTATTGAATGAGCTTTTTGTAATTATTCCTACGTCGAGGATAATGATTAATTAATGGCCTCACATGGGTCCATTCAACATGAAGGTTCGGGGTTCGTAATGCATGAGCCTGGCGGTTGACCGATGTCTCAAGTATAATATAGGCGCACAAAACCACTGTCGCCATGAGTTTTCGCTGCCCACGAGCGTACATAACTCATCTATAAGTTCTCGGGAAATCATAGAGCTGCGAGGTGTCCCTGTTTCCTCGACCCTTATAAAGATTCCAATCCGGAACACATTTCAATCCTTTCTTCAGAGTTAGGGTCCATCACTACAACTCTGCAATAAATAATATCTCCAACAATGTCCACGACATAGGAGAATTCATACGTAGAATAGACTATCTGGCCCCTAATGCTCCATGCTACGACATTCCGACCTCTAATATTAAGAGAAATCTAACATTTACTCTATAAGCTTCTCAATTAAGCTGCAAATTCAATTCAATAAAAGCTCTTTCATTACTGGTATCATTACCGAATATATGCAATATTCTGATATAAAACTTCTTTCCATAATTACTGAAATGTAATCTCATTGTAACATCTTCCTGCTTAGATTGATAAGTCTTGCACTTAGCGTTAATAATTCTCGCTTACAACAATTTATTTGTTTCCTGATGTGTTCATTCATACTCCTAATAACCATTATTATTATTATCATCATTTCTCACTGACATAAATGACCAAAATCATAATTTACCATTATTATTATAAATCTCATTGACATAAATGACCAAAATCATCATTTATTATTATTCTCACATAAATTACCAAATTTCCGACATAGCTAGACGTTTTAAACTCGAACAATCGCGTTCGTTGCATTTACATAACTGATTGCCATTCTTAATTCATAGTGGGAATAATTACTCCACTTAATGATACAAATCAACATTTCAACTCTATCAAAATCAACTCATTACTGATTAAACAGGGAGGATCAGCCTCCTAACTGACTTTTACTGGCATCTATAAGGAATTCACAATATCTTTACGGAATCACAGACATGCATCGGTCCATACTTCTACATGATCATAACCATAATTTGTGGGGTACTTACATCTCTATAGGCATCTAAGGTGGCTCCGACCAATCATATTCTTCCATGTCGCCCGCCATAATGGGTTTAACGCGACATATTTCTCTTGTTTACACACATTTGATTACACATAATTTCTATCACCAACACGACACGTTGCATACCTTTCAGGAAGTTATCACTCCCCAAACATGTGAAACACTTCATCAAACACTACTTTAAATGATATTTTTACATATACATTACACTGAACACTCGTCACTTTATACACACTTCAATGCTGAAATTCCCTAGCAGAGATCGAAATTGCAGGTGTCGACGGCATCTTACGTTACCAACTCCTGATTGAAAGTCTGGTTATCTGCTCTCGGAACTCTCCAACAGTTTTATGACGATCATTACTCCTACAGTAAGTGTCCTGCGTTACATCAATACGCTGGCTCCCAAACATGAGCGTTAACATCTGGTACTCTCATGGCAATACCAAACACTTAGTAAAGTTTCTTTCGCGCATTCTATCGTAGTTACACATATACGATTAGTTAATACTATACACACTGCGCTTAATAAAGTTCAACACTTTCACAAATAATTATATACAATAGTGCTACCGTTAGTCTATACGGTGCTTCGTAACTGAACACGTCATAGTTCGTGCTGCTGATTATGCCTGTATCACGACTATTATTCATACAAGCGTATTTACTGTTTCTTTTACACATACCCGTCTTTGTTCGGCGTCTTGATGAATAGAATCGTCATGCGTTTTGCCTTGACGAACTTGCTTCAACCTGGCAGTAGCTGACTGAAGTTTCACTCGAAGACTGCACGTAGCTTATTTGAAGACTTCTGTCTGCGGCTTACACGCTGTCTCGTACTGCTGCATATTTGCTGCATACTGATTGCAACTTATTGCCATTGTGCTACAATTGACAATTGAGTAAGACTGTAACTGGCTGTAACTGCGCTTGGCGGCATGTAGACTGCGTGACAACTGAGTTAGACTGAGCTTGACTGAGTTAGAACAGAGTTTCAAGTGAGGTTCAACTGAGAGCTCCTCCTGGGGTCTACTCCCTTATATCGGATTTCCACAGAAAGTAGAGCAACATCTTCCCGCGTAATCTTCGCTCCTCTCACAGCATGATTCAGGTCTTCAAACCATGATCATTGTGTTCCTCTCTCTTCACAGGTCCCAAAACTATATGTGTGCAAAGGAATCGCTCGTTCAATTAATTAATATTAATTCCTTTCTCCATGGCGTGGGTCGCTACCTAGTCGGGAAGTCCCCGTCAACATCTTCACATCCCTCCGCGAACAATGGTCGTTTTACAGTCCTTACGCACATCACTAAATATGCACCAATTTCGCAGGTAAAAGACTCTAAAATTATCTTCTTGCCAAGATATTCACCTGTGTGCAACTCTCATCTCGATTCGTTACTCCAATCACGAGTAATCAATGATTTTTCTGGGCATTTCTCCGCCCCTACTTCAAATCTATTCTCCGTCGGGGAATAACTGTGTCATTATTCAGGCCTCTCCCCTGCTCCAGACGACATAATGGGGTGACAGAGATGGACGTGGCTCCACTGGGACCAACCCACAATTCTGGGCCGATTAGTAAATGTCAGCTCTGCCCTCCTCTGTGCTTCAAACTCCCAATAGCTTACACCAAATCGTCTTATAATGATATAATCTGCTCATTATTTCCTACATTATTTTAATAAATAATGCCATTTCATCAAAAATCACACCAGTGATTAAATATACATTTCTTTCGAGGGGTTTTTACCAAGAAACTCCCTGTACAGATCTCTGGTTCGCTCCCTGGTGGAACCTTTTTACTGAGATCACAGTCTCTGAGAACCATGTTCAATTCCAGTCAGCATAACCCCATCGGGTTCAATAGCCACATTCTCAATTTGGTCTATCTTCCAAAGTGGGCTTATAGATATAAATTACCATAATCAAAATTGACAATTTGAATTGCAAGAAGACAAACAGATGTTTGCAATTGAGAAACCTCTCTCCATTACAATTTGGTGCAGAATGTTTTAAACAATCGAGACCTTCAAAAGTTTGACGTCAATAGTGAATATTTTGCATGATATTCATTTTAATTTAATTTACCGACAATAACACATTGAAGAACATTTTTAAAGAAGCCGATTTGAACTTCAAAGTTATTATTAGCAATCTTTTTTTTTTCTACATCGTTTAGGCCTATTTCGGACCACGGGGCTCGTATCTACTCTTCGGTAAAGTTGTTGCTTTCTTCGTCTTCCAATAGTCCCTCATTTTCTGGCTATGAGTCAGTCTTCTTTCTTCTGTCCACTTAGCTCCTGTAGTCTTCTTGCTGGCAAGGGACGTTGGGAAAACGCCCTGTCGGATGACCTGACGGAACATCAGACGGTCACGAGTTTGTCCCGGTGGGATGTCTAGTTGTTCCATGTCTGACTTAACTGACGCAATCCATTTGTTCTTAGAAGCCTTGCCTCTTCCTGTTACTGTGAATATCCTTTTGCTGAGTCCTTCAGAATCCATACGTGCCAAGAGTTCATAAAAGGTCAGGCGTCTTTTTCTTATAGACGTGATGATGTCCTCCTAGTGTTCATACAATTCATCATTATGACGGATTCTGTAAATTCCTCCTTTCTCTAATTGGACCTAATATCCTCCTCAGGATCTTCCTCTCTTTTAACTCCAGTTTTCTGAGTGAACCCTTTCTGGTCATTACAAGGCGCTCAGAAGCCTGCAGAACAGTTGGCTTGACTACCGAGTTATAGTGTCTGAGTTTGAGGTTCTTGGAGAGGCACTTAGATGAATAGATACTACGACAGGAATTATAAGCCCTTTCAAACTTGGTACATCTGGCATCCATGGCTAGGTTCTCGCTCTGATTCGCAGAGTACTTAACTGCCGGTACCTTTCGTATGGTAGTGTCTGTGAGAGGAATATTAGAAGGGGTCTCTTTGATATTGGTCATAAATTCAGTCTTCTGGATGTTGATCTTCAAACCAGTCTTAACCGCTACACTATAAAGACTCTGTAGGTTGTAGGTAGCCTCCTCTATATTATTTGCCAGTAGAATGAGGTCATCAGCAAAGGATAAGCAAGGGACGAAGAGGTTGTCTCTCTTGTAACCAAGCTTCAGTCCAGCTCCCGGTGGTAGCTTCGTTCTCCATTCCCTAATAATCTTTTCCAGTACACAGTTGAAGAGAATACAGGAGAGACCATCACCCTGTCTAACTCGCGTTCTGATTGGAAAGCTTTCGGATAATTCACCTCTGAACCTGACCTTATGTCGTGTTTCTCAGAGTGACTTGGACTAATCGTAGGGTCTTCCCATCCACACCAAATTCCCGTAGTATGGAGAAAAGGGTATCTCTGTCCACAGAGTCATAAGCTTTGTGAAAATCTACTAGGACCACCACCCATGGATGCCCACCTCGGTTCGTGTAGGTGAGAACTGTCTTAAGATTGTGTATCTGTTCTGGGAAAGATCTAGTCATGCGGAACCAGCCAGATATTCACCTAATTGTGAGTCTATCTGTGCAGTAACGCGGTCATGCAGCCCGCTACAGAGAGGATCTTGTAGGTAATTTGTTTATTTATTTATTTATTTATCCGAGTCCAAAACACATACAAATATACATATAAATTGCACTAAATTTCATTTCTCCGGTGTTCAACTGATAGAATGGCACAGTCATTAACTTCTATGAAGTCCTGCATAGCACATGGTCTTGGTAACATCCTGCAATTCAGAAGGTGCTCAGGGTCTTGTCTTTCACCACATCTACAAAGTTCTTCAGTACTGTATCCCCACTTCATTAAATTGCTTTTGCACCGATTCACACCAGTTCTCAGTCTGTTTAGCGTCTTCCAAGATTCGTATTGTAGATGGTAGCCTGCTGCCGGCTTCTTCTTCATTTCCCACGATTCTCCCAGTGATTTTGTTTTCCAAAGTTCAATTCGGCGCACTTCAGCTGAGGAAGGAATGGATATTGCTGTTTGGAGGAAGCTCTTTCTTGATTTTAGCCTAGGTGGATGGACATCAAGTCCATACATTGGGTGTCTTGTATCTGTTTCTTGCTTTTTCTTCTCTACTTCTGCCGCTACTTGTCTTCTAACTTTTGGAGGTGCTACTCCCATGAGCGGAAAGATCTTATCGACAGAAGTTGGACGTCGACAGCCTGTCACAATGCGGCCTGTCTCATGGAGGGCAACGTCTACTTGGTTGACATGAGCAGAGTTCCTCCAGACTGAGGCAGTATAATCTGCAGCAGATAAACTCAGAGCAAGGGCAGTTGTACGCAGGACACTAGGCTGCGCTCCCTATCTGGTGTTTGTAAGCTTCCGAACGATGTTGTTCCTGGTGCATATCTTCCGTTTGGTGTCCATGCAATGCTGTTTATAGGTTAGCGCGCGATCCAGCCTTACTCCTAATAATCCAGTCAAATTAGGACTTTTTGCTGCATTAAATCATGTAGTTACAAATTTTTCTGGAATGTGTAGAGGGAGGTCCCCTAAACAACGCCTAATAAAGTCCCGTCGATTTCAGGTGCTGCGGGGGGCAGGGGGGGCTCCAAAGCCCCCCCCCCTTTTCGCTTTTGTCGCATAGCCTTCAAACGGTGCATCTTACAGAAATGTTTATACTTTCCTAACTGAAATGTAATTAAATGCCCTACAAAATGGTATATTCATTTTCACACCTGTGTGTTACCTTCTTCGAGATATGAGCTGGTGAACATGGAAAATTCGCAGAAAAATATGTAGCGCCTCACGTTTCTCGTCAAACTTGCCCTTCCAATCCGTTTGCCTTCCATTTACAGGAAAGTCGTGAGGAAGGAAGTTGTAGAGCACGAAGTTGCCTTCAAGAATATATATACTTATGCTAATTTATCTTTATATCTTTAAACGTTTTAGCGTTTTGACGTATCATGGTCGGTTTCGAGATTTCGCTAGTAAACTGCTCATTATTTTACTTATGTTTTCAACGGCTTTAACTCTCTGTAACTCGTTATGTATTGATTATGTAAACATAAATGGTATTTATTACCCATATAAGTAATGATACACACATCAAAAAAAGTTTTGCATCACCTCGGTTCCCAGATCTCCGGCATATAGACGTTGACTGTGTATATTGTATCCAAGATACAGTCCCTTTGACTGTTCATAGATGTCACTAAAACTGCTCAAAGATGTAAACAACCATGCATGAGCAGGGCCTATTAGACGGAGGGGGTACGACAGCCGATCAGTTCCAGTTATTCCACCAGGACGAAGGTACGCTGCTCATGTTGTCTGTAGTTCTACCATGCCTAGAAGGTCAATACCGCAGTTCGATCGCGTCCGCATTGTTACTTTGTGTCAAGAAGGGCTCTCAACAAGGGAAGTTTCCAGGCGTCTCAGAGTGAACCAAAGCGATGTTGTTCGGACATGGAGGAGGTACAGAGATACAGGAACTGTCGATGACAGGCCTCGCTCAGGCCGCCCAAGGGCTACTACTGTAGTGGATGACCGCTACTTACGGATTGCCGCTCGGAGGAACCCTGACAGCAATGCCACCATGTTGAATAATGCGTTTCGTTCAGCCACAGGACGTCGTGTTTCAACTCAAACTGTGCGCAATAGGCTGCATGATGCGCAACTTCACTCCCGACGTCCATGGCGAGGTCCAGCTTTGCAACCCCGACACCATGCAGCGCGGTACAGATGGGCCCAACAACATGCTGAATGGACCCCACAGAATTGGCATCACGTTCTCTTCACCGATGAGTGTCGCATATGCCTTCAACCAGACAATCGTCGGAGACGTGTTTGGAGGCACCCTGGTCAGGCTGAACGTCTTAGACACACTGTCCAGCGAGTGCAGCAAGGTGGTGGTTCCCTGATGTTTTGGGGTGGCATTATGTGGGGCCGACGTACGCCACTGGTGGTCATGGAAGGCTCCGAAACGGCTTTACGATACCTGAATGACATCCTCCGACCCATAGTGCAACCATATCGGCAGAATATTGGAGAGGCATTTGTCTTCATGGACGACAATTCTCGACCTCATCGTGCACATCTTGTGAATGCGTTCCTTCAAGATAACGACATCGCTCGACTACAGTGGCCAGCATGTTCGCCAGACATGAACCCTATCGAACATGCCTGGGATATGTTGAAAAGGGCTGTTTATGGACGTCTTGACCCACCAACCACTCTGAGAGATTTACGCCGAATTGTCGTTGAGGAGTGGGACAATTTGGACCAACAGTGTCTTGATGAACTTGTGGATAGTATGCCACGGCGAATACAGGCATGCATCAATGCAAGAGGACGTGCTACTGGGTATTAGAGGTAGTGGTGTGTACTGCACTCTGGACCACAAATGCTGAAAGTCTAGCTGTATGATGGTACAACATGCAATGTGTGGGTCTCATGAGCAATAAAACGAGCTGAAATGTTGTTTGTGTTGATCTCTATTCCCTTTGTATTTAACGGTTCCGGAACTCTTGGAACCGAGGGGATGCAAAACTTTTTTTGATGTGTGTATATACCTAGAATGTATAAATATATATGAACGTAGTGGCGTATATATGATTGTTTTGGGGGAGCTCAATATTTGGGAATACAATTTCGTTTTTATGGGAATGAAAACATGATCAAAATCTAATAGTTTGCAGTCCAGCCCATCGGAGTATACCAGTATATATATGTTCTGAAGAGTTCGTTATTGGTTATAAACTGTATATGTTTGAAATGCGTACATTTTTCTGTGAGACTGTACCTAGCCCGTTTAGTACGTGTTAGTGCGTAAAATGGGTCACCTGGTATGTCCCCAATTACCGGGTCCACTGTAAATGTATGTCTGGAACCTATACACCAAGGTACAAGAAGGCCACAGTTTAAAAAAAGTGACCACCTAGGAATGAGGCATAGAGAGGAATAAGTAACAACCCAAACATAATTCTAGTACAATCGTTTTTATTGACTATCAAACATTTCATACTCCTCACCGTCCAACTCTTCTGACTCTAATTGAATGGGAGCACTGTTGGTGCAAGCGCCGTGGCGATTGCCACAGACAGGTGAGCAGTGGATGCCGGCTTTCCGGCATTCACATCTCATACTGCAGCCTGTGGCACAACGGCAAAATATAGAATTGAGCACGCTGTCAGGTGCAATAGCGGCCTTGGTCTTAATAGGAGAGAGATATCCCCATCTCCCCTTGTCCAACCCCAACGTTCAGGTTCGAGTGTTTCATTTCCAAACCACTGCTGAACCTGTAGAAACACTCTTCACGAGTGATATAGAGCAGCACCTTTTGTAGGTGGCAATGAAGACAAGTTTGCTTTCAACTTGGCTGACGATTTGACGAAGCACATGTACCTGTGAATAGAATGTGATACAATAGAATATGTATTTATCAAACAGCAACGAAGTTAGTACATGCAATACAAAATGAAATGTACCTGTGATGATTGAGGTCATGCTCGTGGAGTGGTGCCTGATACATCAGTAGGAACATTTGTTCCCCAGCTTCAGCGATATCTCCTGGCGAGGATGTGGAGTCATAAAAAACTACAGCGATGCTTTTGGTTTTGTTAGGATACCGCTCGAAACATTTGATTATGGCTGCTTTACTTCTGCCAAAAATGGCAGAAGTGGTATCACATCCAGTGAAGCCATGGATAAATAGAATGTACTGGCAGAATGGCAAGGTCTGAAGTTGTTGGGAGGAGTACAGTCTGTCTTCTGTGTTGCCTCGTCCAGGCTTCATGAAAAGGACATTCGTGTCTTGTGGTGTGAGTGCCACGAGTAAGACGAGCAGGTCTACGTCCTCGCCAATTACCACCACAGTCGAATGAGGGGTATTTTGTAATCCATAGCTGACAAAGCTGCAGTCAGCGTCTGCTTTGGCTATAGTGAACCTTTTGCATCCAAGGCCTGAGCTAACATATTAATCAGCTTAATTTTGTTTCTTTCGTTGGAAAGGAAATTTTCCTGCTGAACAGAAGCTACCATGTTCTCATCGAAGTCTATATCCACCGATGTTTTACTTGATGCTCTCCGACGTTGTTCGCCTCTTTTTGTGGAACTCGTGTCTTCGTAACCATCAAACACAACAGCAGAGTTATGGCCGTAATGGTTGATAACGTAGGACACATATTGATCGCAGATGGAGGCGAACTTAGTGTTGTTGTTCCACTTTACTCTATGAAGAAGAAAGCCGCCATCGATTACCGTGAAACAGTTCTTCAGGTTGATTATTTGACTGCATGAAGGAAAGGCATCGTAGAGAGCGGACTTTTTGGTTTTTCTCATCATCCCTTCATCAAAAAGAGTCATGGGATATGGGGCTAACTCACACTTCAACAGCTCCTCTACATCCCCTTCAGTTCTCTTGTTTATAATGAGTTCTCTTGTTTATAATGGTTCTCTGGAAAATCATTAAAGGCTCGACCACCACTACTTCGTTGTCCAGTTTGATAGTGTTGCTCATAGCAGCCAAAGGGACTACTGCGTTCTTCTTACACAGCCTAATTTCTGAAAAGTTCATTCCAACAAAAGTCCCCATTGTACGGATTCCGATTTCCAATGCTTGGTAACAGTTGATGTTGCTGGTTCCTATTAAACCGATTGAAAGGGACATCAAAGAATCACGTACAGCAAAAGGCGGGTGATCAGCCAACCACTGCGCAAGCTTTCTTCTGTCTTGGTCATCTCTGCTTATACGTGATGCTCGCAAGTCGACATGCTGTTCTCCACTTACAGAATGGACGCCGGCAAACTGCTCTAGTGAAGAACATATGGCTGTACCTCTGCGTGCCCCTCCAACCCATTTCGCCAGCACAGTCACTCATGTCTCTCCCACGTGTTAGTCCCCCTTCACTTTTCATGTCACACATCAGTGTCACTTCAATCACCATATCAGACCACACTCCAGCCATTGGTGTACCAGTTCAGTTCACAGTGAAATAGCCACGATCTATAAAATCCTCTTTAACTTGCTATGTAGACCTATAGCCCGGCCGAAATCGTCGGATTTTTTAAGAGCGCTAAAATCCCTCAGTATGCCTTACTTCGGAGGGGGAAGTAAAGCCGGCGGGCCCTTGTCAGAGATTTATGGCGTGTAAAAGAACCTTTCACTAACTAAAATTGTGCGAAGCTAAATTTGTAGGTTAGATTTGATCAACGCTCTATAGTTCCAACGTTCGTCGCCAGGTGCCAGTTGCCGTGGCATCTAGCAGTCAAGTTCACAGTTAGGTGTCGTTGACGGTAGCATTTGGTAGCAAAAGTTCTGACTCAGTGAGGAAAGCAATGGCCAACTACCTCACTTCTCATCTTGCCTAGTACGCCTCAATATAGCGCTGCCTTGAGTTATTGTGGGTATCTACCCACATAACCTAACGGCGGTGCTTTTTGAGGATCCAACCAGCCTTTGGGCTGACAACAACAGACAGTATATTATATTAGTTATATGGGTTAAACACTATTTGTTTGCATAATGAAAATAAATAACGTGATACAGAGTGTTAAAGCCGTTGAAAACGGAAGTAAAATAATGAGCAGTTTACTAGCGAAATCACGAAACCGACCCCGATACGTCAAAACGCTCTAACGTTTAAAGATATAAAGATGAATTAGCATAAGTATATATTATTGAAGGCAACTTCGTGCTCTACAACTCCCTTCCTCACAACTTTCCTGTAAAATGGAAGGCAAACGGATTGGAAGGGCAAGTTTGACGAGAAACGTGAGGCGCTACATATTTTTCTGCAAATTTTCCATGTTCACCAGCTCATATCTCGAAGAAGGTAACACACATGTGTGAAAATGAATATACCATTTTGTAGGGCATTTAATTACCTTTCAGTTAGGAAAGTATAAAAATTTCTGAAAGATGCACCGTTTGAAAGTTATGCGCCTTAAACGAAAAAGGGGGGCCTTCGAGCCCCCCCCCCCCCCCTTGCCCCCCGCAGCACCTGAAATCGACGGGACTTTATTAGGCGTTGTACAGGGAACCTCCCTCTACACGTTCCTAAAAAATTTGGAACTACATGATTTAATGCAGCAAAACCATCATTTTTGGTCTAATTTGACTGGACTATAAGTATTTAGGATAAACACAGTGTTTCGGATTGTGACCTTCCCAGGTGACGTTCAGCTGCCTTCTCGCCTCCCTATTGCACAGGTGAAACGCGCATATTTGGGTTTTCTCTGGGTTGGGTTTCAAGTAGTTATCATTGTAGTAGATGACTAAGTCTTCAAGAGCAGATGTCAGCTTTAACTCTACTTCTTCAAACGTTGATCCTTGAGCAGCAACAGCAGTATCATCTGCGTAGATGAATGCTCTGGTCCTAGTGTTAAGTGGCTGGTCTTTAGTGTAGATATTATATAATAACGGAGCTAGCACGCTTCCCTGTGGGAGGCCATTCTTTTGGTTCTTCCATCGGCTTTTCTTATCCTCCAGGGTGACAAAAAATCGTCGATTCTGCAACAAACACTGAGTCAACTGTGTTAGTCGGAAGTCTCTAGTTGTTGAGTACAGCTTCTTTGTCAATCGCTTGTGGTTTACAGTATCTTTATTAATTATTATTATTATTTTTATTTGAATTTGATTCTCACTGTTTACCATTTGTGATACATATTCGTGATTGGTGCTCCTGATACGAATAAAGAAATAAAGTATCATAAGCAGCTGTGAGGTCCACAAAAGCAACTCCAGTAATCTGTTTCCTTTCATATCCATCCTCAATATACTGGGTTAAGTTCAGTATTTGACCATTACACGATTTCCCTGGTCTAAAACCTGATTGTTCCTTAATGATCTCTCTGTCAACATAATCAGAAATTCGGTTCAAAATCATTCTCTCCAGGTGATTTGTAACATGGAAATACCTCTATAATTGTTGAGGTCTGTATTACTTCCTTTCTTGTGGAAGATGTCCAACCTTCGGGTAGGGCCTCTGTTGCCCATATGTCCTTTATGATTTGATAGATGCTCTGTGAGGACTGGTCATCTGCATGTTTCCACATCTCGGCAACTATGCCGTCTTCACCTGGAGCCTTATTGTTCTTGAGACCATTCGAAATTATGTTCATTTTTTCTTCTCTTGTAGGCGGTTGAGAATCAGGGTTCCTGTGTGGAGGCTCATGGAAAATAAGCTTCTCATTAGGTTTCTCTGCGTTTAGTTGCTTCTGGAAGTAATTTGCAAGAGTTTTAGTGCAGTCTTTATTGTTAAGTTGAAGTTTTCCATCCGGCCCGCGGATATTTTTACCATGATTATAACCATTCTTCAAATAGTATCAAGATAGGCGGCTTTCTGTTTCTTACTCTAACATTTTATATTTGGAAGGTTATTCAACGGATCCATTTTTATAGTGAATATTTTTATTTATTTATTTATTTATTTATTTATTTATTTATTTATTATTTTAGAAGCCATTTTTCAGTGTTGCCTAGTTCTAATAAAGAAAGCTTAAGTGCTTAATTTTTATTTATAGATTTTTAATGTTTTAGATTATATTATGCTCTTAGTTTAATATTATTATAATTTGATTTTAGCTGAACCTAGTACTATATAGGTTATTCAGTTTTAATATAGTATTGACTTAGGTGGTTGGTTCCTCAGTTTAGGGGCTGCGACAACGCGGTCATGTAGCCCCGTGTACTTTGGGTGTGTGTAGAATCTGTCTGATAACCGGTGTTAATTGTGATGGATGTATTAGTGTGTGTTATCTGTGAATCACGTCAGGACTGCAGACGATCAATGTTCAAGTAGTTCCTACTTTTGATTCCAAATGCTACCGTCAATGACATCTTGCTGTGGACATTTTACTAGATGCCACCGCAACCGGTACTTGGCAATGAACGTTGGAACTAATACAGCGTTATCAAATCTAACCTAGAAATTTGGCTTCACACAATTGAAGTTAGTGGAAGGTTCTTTTACATGCCATAAATCTATGACATGGGACCGCCAGCTTTACTTCCCCTCCGAAGGAAGGCATACTGAGGGATTTTAACGCTCTTGAAAAATCCGGCGACTTCGACCGGGTTTGAACAAGCGACATTGAGCATAGAAGAGTAGTCTATCGACTTAGGTGCAATACAACTATTTTACCTATTCATAGGAATTTAAATTTTATTCCATAAGTTACCTAATTTCAAATCTGTATAATATGTGTCAGATCATATTTCTTGATAAAATATTTATTTCCCGTGTCAGCGACAGTCTGGTATGCGCTTGTTCGTCCAGTTGAGATTGAGAGGTGCGCGCTACGTAGCAACGTGGTCACCAGAACGCTGAAAGTAAGTTACCGGTTGCTACAGTTTTCGGCTCAAACTTTTCGAAAGTCAACACAAGCGGCATTTAACAGGGAATACATATCCCCCTAGCTTCACGTTCGACTTCCAAATGTTACAGTACAGGTGAAATTAACAAAATTTGCTTTTTATTTTTTCAGCAAACTTTCTAACAATTATCTCCCATTTTTTTAACACAGGGAAATAAATGGTTCGCTCGTAGAACTGTGCGCGAGAAGCCCTTTCCCCGCCGCGATAATGATGCCTTCAGGCAACTACTTTAATCTCCTTCGACTTTTAAATTTGAAGTCTCCGCTCTCGTTAAACTCAATATTAATTAAAAACTCCTTGGCTTGATAAACATTGATTACTGATCAGGAATAGCTTACCGGGTGTTAATAGCTCCCAAGAACATTACTATGCATGAGGAGGAGCTAAAATCTAGCACATGATTAATATACAGAAACTTGAAAGAAGACCAATGAGGGATTATCATGAGCATTGCGAAATTTCCAGGACTGCTCGTACATGAAGCTATTACCATACATATTAATGACAACTAGTAAAGACATCACAGCAACACAGGTTTTATCAGAACAACTCTACGTACACCCAAGTACACGGGGCTACATGACCAAGATATCGCAAAAACCCTAAAAAAAAGAACTCGGGACGCAATTGAGGAACAATGACAATCGTAAGGCAAAACAAGTAGTTCCGTGAAGAACTATACAGCCTCTTGCCATATATAGCCTCCATCAACATACAAAATTTCAGTTTGATTGCTGTCATAGAAAATGAAAATCCACTCCCTGCTTCCAGTCTCCGACCGGGTCAGGAATGGAATGAATGAAGCCCCCATCTAGCGGCGAGGATATGAAGTGTGCCAGCTGCCGAAGCCTGTCGCACTCCTCTGGGGCAATGATTAAATGAATGACAGATGAAATGAAATGAGAGTGGAGAGTGTTGCTGGAATGAAATTGTGACAGGGAAAACCGGAGTACCCGGAGAAAAACCTGTCTGCCTCCGTCTTGTCCAGCACAGATCTCACATGGAGTGACCGGGATTTGAACTACGGGCCCAGCGGTGAGAGGCCGGCGTGCTGCCGCCTAAGCCACGGAGGCTCTGCTGTCATAGATTAGTAGATATTGAGAACCGTCTAAATATTTCGGATGGTCACCATGTTGGATTTTTATATATTGAACCCTTATTGATCTACGATAAATAAGTATTCATATTTATTATTATTATTACTGCAGCCCAGGCAGTACTTGAGGAAGTGGACATGGATAAAAGGCAGGCTAGCGTTTCGTAATGATTGCAACAGGAGCAGAGCTGGTAGCTATTCTTGGGGGACGGTCAGATTTAGCCGGGTTCAAAGCCAAATTGAGCAACTACTTGCTCCAGAATTGGAAGCATAAAGGATTGATCACGAGTCACTTGCAACGAACCTACGATTGAATCAGCCAATCACGAGAGACCAAGCCATGATCACGCGATGGACAGCGTCAGTAGTAAAAAGCCCGCGGAATTGATTATCTAAAGAACCGCCGATCGGACTGATCTCCGCACGAGTGCATTGAGACGTTTGATTTATTTGAAGAAGATTGACACTAGTCCCATATTTGTGAGATAAAAACTCTGGAAATTTGTATCCAATTCCACCCCACTCCTCCGTCCCCTGTCAGTTTCTAATAAATAGTTTGGCATGACGCTACTCTAAGTCATTCGTTTTGGAGCCTTGAGAGGCTAACTTCACGCCCGTTTGTGCAACGAATTTTTAACGCTCGAAATTATTCAAAGTCATTCGTTTTGGAGACTTGAGAGGCTAACTTCACGCCCGTTTGTATAACGAATTTTAACGCTCTGAATTAGTTGAAGTTATTTTTATTTGTGAGCTCTGAAGAGCTAAAATCACATCAGTCGTATAACGAATTTTAACGCTCTAGTACATTTTATCTGAAGTCAAATTTATTTGGTGAGCTAATATTTCACGCAGTGTGCGTGGTGACTTGTAACATTTTCTTAAAGACGACTATTTCAGCTCTCAGGGGCAAGTCTTGTAACAGCCTAATTAGCGCTCACCAGAGCGAAGGTCAACAGTACAGTACGGAAATACCGAGCAAGATAGCAACTGCCTGTGCAGTCAAGATTTTAAACTTATTATCGAGCCAGTGACGTGGTCTCGACGAGTATATTTTATGTACAAATTTCAGTGTATTTTTCATGTGTTTATTGTGCGTGTGTGCGAGATATCTAGGGCAAGTCTTCGCAATTAATCGCATTAGGACAATTTGTGGGCGAATTGAGTAACCTGCAAGCGATTATAGCTAGGTCAAATAATTAACATTGAACTTTTCTGCCAAGGAGTCGATACCAAAATGCTCAACACGTGGTTTGGAGTTGGGATGATCTTCAACGATTCAACGTAGACGACCACCATGGAGTGTTAATCTGTCCATAGGGAAATGGGCTGAGAAGGATGTCTTAAGTTCTACAAGCTGATCGGTGATGTACAACAATTGAATTTTCAATTATGTAGTTAGATTTGGCCGGGGAACTTTTGTAAATAGTCATGTTTCTTTTCTTGTTGTTTAGAGTTTTTCTTGCACCGACACTAAATGTTTTAAATGTCCGTTGGCGCGTGGCCAAAGTGTTTGTTGTATATTTGGTTTTTTTTTTTGAGTCATATTTAATGTGCGCAGCGTGCGTACGTGATTTTTATCCATGCAAAAATGCGGAACCCGTTGCATTCGATAAGTGGTGCTTTATTAACGTTAATATTTGTGATAGGAATGGGAGGTAATCACTGTAAGATGTTTGCTGAACAGGTTATTATTCATATTAGGGTTGCCAAGCGCACCAACTTAAAATTTAATTTATAGAACACCTTCGTTCTAATTTTGATAGATTTTTTTGAGTCCTTTTCAGGTTAACTAGTCACGGTATAGAACGGTGGCGCCAGGGTGTGGAATATATTCATGTCTTTTTATTTCAGGGTCTGTCAAAACCCATACGTGTGATTCTGTGTGTGTTACTGTGTCAAGTGTGTGTTGATTCTACGTGAGGAGGGGGTAGAGGTCCTACCGCCCTCATATATTTTTTTGTTGTTGTATATTTTTGATGGAAAGACAGGGTGCTCTTGGGAGACCGCTGTTTCTTGTCCATATTTTTCTGACACACACACACGTATTATTGTGCTTTGGGGCACACTTCTTTGAGATTCGACCCCATGTCCTGGGAGGTCGAGGTTATTGACACGTGGGTTGACAGATATGCAGAGTTCCACAAATCGCCCGTCTTGCCCTGTGACTTATTTTGATAGGCAGTCCTGATTGTCCGACTGACCCCTGTAAGCTTTCATGTAGCAAACCTGTTCATTGTGATGGTTATTTTTAAGCCATAATTAATTGGGGAGTTCGCCATGTGTGTAACGGCTTATTGTACGTTGTATGGGTAAAATATTGTTTTAATAACGTAAATGTTGGCTGTGAGCCTATTGTTTTGTTTATGACTCGATTCATGTAATTTAGTGTGACACCTGTGTGGTGTAGTGGTAGAGTTCTTGTAAATTTGACGGCGGTCATATGTGTATTTTTATTTGGTCACGTGTTAATGTACTTGTGTTGATTTGTGTGAGAAGTCCTAAGTTTTTAGGCAGTAAATGTTGCTACGGCAATTTGATTCCAATTTCACACGGAAATTTTTGTGTTGTTTATATTAGGTCTAGGAAGTGTCGGTTTAGTTTTTAAGTATTGTAGTTGTGTTCCCCCGTGTCGGTCTAGCTCTAAGAAATGTGGATTCGTTATCTGAATGATTATTCTGGATGATGACGAATCACGCATTCGTTTGTACACATCGTGAAGCATGTAGAACGACATACGCGCATACATAGTCACTTTTGTTATTTTCTTTAGGGACACTTGGTCCATGTAATTAATCTCTCCAGAGATTGTGGCCTAGTTTTTGGCATTTTTATTAAGTGGGAGTCAGATGGGAGTTTTATTTTGTTAATTGTTGAGTGTAAATATGGTGATTTGTTTATTAAATTCGTTTGTTTTAACCCTGGCTTCACTCTTTCCTGCATGTTATTTTGTTATATGTTACCCTGCAAGTTAATGAAGCGCTTTGACAACAACTTACGATATGAACCGATACACCCCCGAAACTGAGTCTCATATGCTTCTTTGCAAGGGTTCATAAAACAAAAATGGCTGCCCAAGTGGGGATTGTTGTTGTTGTTGCTTCGCTGATCTCATATTTATTTCGTTGAGAAATGATGCCAGGTCAAGCGGACATGTAAATTCAGTAAATTGAGGCGATGTTGTACCGCCATGTGCATTAGTAAAATCACTGAGTTCCTAAATTTAGAGATATTGAACAAAGTTAGAATTTGATATTGTATTTGTTATAAACCTGTTCTGGCGCCCGGCATTAAAATTAGAAAATTTGCATTATTATTGAACTCAGTCAAAGCAGGAAGGTGTTGCCTTATATTTGACATTTAATTGACTTCGGTTAATTGGTGTTTTTTTTCGTAAATTCTGTTGGTTAGGAATTTAAAAGCAGATCACTAGGGGTTATTTTGTTGTTTGGGAATAAGTGTAATTTTATTCAGTAAATTTTGTTACTGAAATTTTCATTAAATTAGAGCCAGTAATATTTAAATGTTATGACATGTATGCGTGTATATGACTGAAATCTTGGTCCATGACCCTGTTTTCTCTGAATGTGTGTGAAATGGCGAGTGATGATGAAATTAAGGGATTGTTGGAACAGATGTCGATCCAAATGTCCGCGAAAACGGAAGAACAATTAGTGCAGATGTCCGTAAAGACGGAAGAGCAGTTAAAGAACATGAAGGAGGAAATAAGCGAAGACAATAATAAACAATTAAAAGAACAATTAGAAGCTCAGCGGGAGCATAATGATAAACAATTAGGGCAGATGTCCGCGAAAACGGAGGAACAATTAGGTGACATTACGGTCCAGTTACAAGCGCAGAAGATAGACTGTGAAAAACAATTACATGACATGAGCGGTAATATTTCGGTCCAATTAGAGGTCCAGAAATTAGACACGGACAAACAATTAAATGAACTAAATCACAAATTATCACAACAGGCGGTAACACAAACCGAACAATTAGGAAAGATCACTAATGGCATTAATCAGAGCGTTAAAAAGGTAGAGAAACTGGCAGGCGAGGTTGCGGAGAACAACGTCAAACAGTTAGGCGAAATTAAGAAGTTGGAGGCGAAGTTTGATAACAAATTAGTACAATTTGACGAGATGGTGGCAGATAAACTCAAGCAGATAGAGGCAGCATGTGTCAATAACACCGCGGGAATGAAGAAAACCCAAGAAAAGTTGCAGCAACAAATTAATTCGGTAGACAGCAACGTGCTAGAATTAATAAAAGAAATTGATAAAGTCGAGGTTAAGGCCGAAACCGAACGGATGCACTTGCGGGAGAACTTAGAGGAGCAATTAGGCAAAACACAACAGCAAATACAAGAAGTAGGAGAACAGCTAGTAAAAACACAAGAGATCATAAGAAAAGAGGTGGGAGAGCAGCCCGTCAAGACTCGGGATAATCTGGAAGGCCAGTTAATAAAAACACAAGAGGTCATAAGAGAAGAAGTCGGGGAACAATTAATAAAAACACAAGAGGTTATAAGAGAGGAGGTTGGAGAACAAGTACGTGAACAGCTAGAGAAAAATCAGGAAAGGAACGAGGAGAAAATTAACAGCTTGAAAAGTAGGATCCGGCGAGATTGGACCAGCAGGCTCACGCAAATAAGGAAGACAGGCTGACAGTTTTAAAGCGAATGCAGGCATTGGAGGAAAATGTAAAATCAAAATTACAGGAACACTCAGATTTAATCATCAAAAACGAGATTAGATCTTTAGAAAATGCGACATTATTTTCGGCTGAAAATATACCGGAAAAAACAGGGCAGTATTGGAAGTCCTGCAGGCTTGAAGTTGGCTGAGGATACCAGCCGGGGTCAAAGTCCCAGACTAACGAGTAACGCATTCCAGCAATACAGGGGAGAGACTTCTACACCACAACCGAACTTGGCACCCGCCCAAGTCATCCAAGTCATTCGGGGTAATGATTTCAAGCCCGATAAATTTAAGGAACATTCAGGAACCACTCCCAAAGCATTTCTACGACAGTTAACTGATTACTTTAATGACCAGCACATCGGCCCTGAGAAACAATTAAGACTAGTGGAGAAATTTTTAGAAGGACCCGGCCTAACCTGGTTTTTAAGCTTTAAGTATACTTTCACAGACATGGCTCAATTCCGCGAAGCATTTTTAAAGACGTTTTGGAGCCCTTCTTTACAGAAAGGGTTAAGGATGGACCTGTACACGCGAAAATATCATAGTACGCATCCAACCCGGTTTTCAGAATTTTTCAGCCAGCAGTTGGTAAAATTCAGAGATTTTGACGACCCGCCTAGCGAGCAAAATATGGTTCTAACCATCGGGAAACAACTCCCAATGCATATTCAACAACTATTAGTCGCAGGAAACATTCAAACCGCAGTCCAAGCCGATGAATTACTCAGACACTTAGACGAGACGAGTATGGTGAGCCCACAGACAGGAAGGAGGAATATGGAATGTGTCAACACGGCAGAGGTAGTTCAGGGACTCCAAAATAATCACAGCCAGGGGAACCAAACTAAGACTCAGTCCACAGGGACACAGTTCACACCGAGAAGGCAAGAGTTTGACGGCCGAAACCAGTTCAACAATAATAATCAAAACTATCAGAATAACCGCGGGAGATACAATCAGAACAACCAAAATCAGAACAATCAATGGACGTACCAGCGGGAGTACACAAATTGGAGGGGAAACCAGAGACAAGGTAGACCTTACCAAAGAAATGGAGATGGTAGATGGAATAACGGCAGGAACTATCGCCAAGAAAATAGGGGAGATTATCGGAACAACTGGGACGAGCGATATATTGAGTCACAGAAATACTTGGATCAATTAAGTGCCGAAGAAACGGAGAAGGAGAAGTGGGGGCGTGCCATGGCAAACAGACAGAGCCCAGACAATCATCAAGGAGAGGGGGCGGAGAGTTTATTGAGGCAACAGGAGCGACAGGATGACAACCGGCGAAACACAACAAATGGGTCCCGGGATTTCAAAAAAAAATCCAAATGAACTGAAAAATGATAGTCTGAAAACGGAGGACGCCAGGGAGCGAGAAGAGATGATAGTGGCCAATATAGAAGAGTGGGTAGCATTCCCGGACGACTGCCTGGAGGAAGTGGTGAAGAACCGTGAAAATGTTATCAGACAACTGCCTATTATTTACGCGCATATTGGAGGCATGAGGGTGAGATGTTTGATTGATACAGGTAGCCAGGTGAGCTTAGTCACTGAAGTTTTGATAAAGGAAATAGGAAGAAAACAAACTGTTCCAATTATGCCGGTACCGCTAATGAAAGTCAGAGGGGTTATTCCTGACAAAACTATAAATTGTAAACAGCAAGCATTTTTAGATCTGGAAATATTGAACCACACTTTCTCGCAAACATTCATTGTCATTCCGAAGATGAATTATAACATAATTTTAGGAGCCAACTTCATCTGTGATTTTCATGCTGTAATTGACTTACATAACAACACTGTAAGTTTCAAACAAGTAGAAGGGTTGAATCATGTGGGTTTAAACATGGAAGAGAGTCCGTTGGAGAGAGAGGCAAATACTTGGGTCGTTGAAGAATGCACTAATGAGGCAGGAGATAAGAACTTAACGGGGGAGCGAGTCAGCCAGACAGCAGTGGTAGAAATTGACAGCCGAGATATTTCGCAGGAACTTTGGGTACATTTGGCGGAAGAAGAAATTAGCGGAACTAAATTTGAAATTCTACTTCAGGAGCGACTTAAGGAGGCCATCGTAGGGGAACCTGATAGAAGAAAACTGGAAGAAATTTTGAGATTACATAAAGGAGCTTTTGATACCATACCTGGAAAAGTTTTAAATTTTCAATATGCCATGCAAGTCACAGACTGGACCCCATTTAAAAGTAAATTGTACCCGATCCCAGAGAAACATTTTTCTCAGGTGAAGGACATTATTACTAACTTATTAGATTCTGGCATGATAATGAAAGCGGCAACCACTTACCCGAACGCAATATTGGCTGTGGCCAAGCCAAATGGATCAATTAGGCTCTGCCTAGACGCGCGAGTTTTGAACAGCAAACTGCTAGTTGAGCATGACCAAGCACCTAGGATCAAAGATGTTTTGAAAGGCTTCCGTGGGAAGAAGATATACTCAAGTGTCGATTTGACGAATAGTTTCCACCATCTTGAACTTGAAGAAAAATCCCAACTGTTGACGGGATTTTTATTCGATAATCAAAGTTATATCTGGTGTCGAATGCCCTTTGGCGTGAAAACTGTGGGATGTGCACTCATCAGAGCACTAGATAGGAATCTGACTGAGGAGGTCAAGAGCTTCACCACGAGATATGTTGACGACATATTAATTGCATCTGAAACAATGGAAGAACACCTGATAAATTTAAATAAACTTCTGGACAACTTGAGAACCATGAACTTCAAAATTAACCTAAAGAAATCACATTTTTGCCAGAGCGAGATTTTATATTTGGGGCATATAATTGATGTTGAGGGCGTGAGGCCTAATCCAGCCAAGATTGATGCTATTAAGAAATTTCCCACACCTACTAAAGTCAAACATGTGAGAGCGTTTTTGGGAGTGACAGGCTTCTTCGAAGAAAATTGCCCTGGTTACACAGAAACAGTAGCACCTATGCAGGAGATGTTGAAGAAGGCAAATCGATGGTCGTGGAACGAGGAGTGCGACAGGTCGTTTAGAGCCACGAAGGATTTATTGGAAAACTGTGTGAAACTTGGATATCCGGATTTTGAGAAGCGATTTATTATTCAAGCAGATGCTTCATTGATTGGAATCGGTGCTATGCTGTACCAAGAGGACGCTGAAGAACCCAAGAAGAAATCGTATTTGGCGTTTACGAGTCGTAAATTAAGGAAACATGAGAGGAACTACACCGTGACGGAACTTGAGCTGCTAGCAATTTTATATTCAACAGTGGCGTAAGATGATCTTTGGTTACTCCATCATTGTTAGAACCGACCACCATGCACTGACATTTTTATTCAAGACAACAATGGCAAGTGAGAGAGTTACGCGCTGGTCCATCTACATACAGCAGTTTGACATTACGATAGAGCATTGCCCTGGAAGGATGAACGTCATACCAGATGCCTTGAGTAGAAATCCTGAGGACGGAAACGAAGTAACAGCGGAAGTTCACAATATTACATTGACACCTAAGGCTCGTGAGTTTTTGGCGAGATTGAAGGATATTCGGAAGGAGCAAGAAGCAGACCCATGGATGATGATGATGATGATGATGATGATGATGATGATGATGATGATGATGATGATGATGATGATAAAGTTCTACAGGAAGGAATTACCACCAAATTCACCTGAGTACCGAGAAGCCCGTGCTAAAGAAGCGAGATTTCACTACTTAAATAACTTGTTACATAAGTACGTGGATGAGCATCATACTAAACTGCGAATCCTAGTTCCAGCATCACTACAGAGGGGATCGACTTGGCATGTCCACGAGAGCCTAGCACATATCGGCACGGATAAGACTGAAGCTACGATAGGGGAGACTTTCACTTGGCCTAAGATGCGATTCACCATTGTGGAAGTAATTAGAACTTGTGACGCATGCCAGCGCACGAAACCGAACAACTTCATTCTGAAACAACCTCCAAGACCACTATTACCTCAAAAACCATGCGAGATGCTCGCTATCGATTGCTTTGGTCCTTTAGTAAAAGGAAAGCGTGGATGCCGACACCTTCTGGTGTGTGGCGATGTATTTTCAAAGATGGTCGTGCTATGTCCAATCCAGAAGACGACATCAAAACAAGTCCTTGGTCGAATTCAGAACAAAGTTATTCCGATGCTTGGGAAGCCGGAATCCATTTTATCAGATCATGGTACCTATTTCACGAGCAATGTTTTAGGCAAGGTTTGGAGAGCCTAGGAATAAAACACGTATTTTCTAGCATTCGTCATCCTTGTGGAAATCCGAGCGAGAGAACAATTCGCTGTGTTGCCAAGTACTACAGATTAATGATTCCTAACGATCATAATAAATGGGTTGACAAATTAGGGGAAATTGAGATGTGCATGAACACCACTAAGCACGAGCCGACGGGTCAAGTTCCACTGATTGTACACCACAACAGGTTTCCAGAAAGAACTTGGGACAAGATTATTCCATGCCCAAGGGATCCACTATTAGCGCATGAGTTGCGAATCCAGCGAACGAGGGAGCACATGAGGAACCAAGCGGACCGAAGGCTGAGACGGTACCGAGGAAAGAAGTTTCTTCGGGAATTACAAGAACAAGAGTTAGTGCTGGTTCGTAGACCACCGATATCCGACCCTAAGTACAAAGTCTTCGCAAAATTCTGTCCAAAATTTATTGGCCCGTTCCGGGTAATTAAGAATCTGGGTAACAATGCCTACAGGCTTAAAGAAGTGAGCACTGGTGCAAAATCTGTTTTTAATAGCGCCAATTTAAAACCTTACTACAGAAAGGAACCATTTGATGACTAGGAAAGATGATGTGTGCAGAATCTGTATTGCAAAAATGTTATTTTGAGAGCCAACACTCAAATATATGTGGAGCGCCCGAGTACGCACTTTGTTTGTAAACAACGAGCAGCTGAGACGACAGGAGTGGCAATCACGCGAGGAGAAGGGGGAGACCTAGTGAGGAAGTATGAATGACATTCCGGAGAGAAAGAGCGCACACTGATTGAGTCAGAGGGGTGTACACTTGAGCAGCTGAGCGAGGTATTAAAGAGATGTGTTGTTACTACGGTGGATTTTGTTTTTGAAATCCAAATCAATCAATTGCTTCGAATTTCAAAGCCTTGCTGAGGATAAATGAACCCTTATTGATCTACGATAAATAAGTATTCATATTTATTATTATTATTATTACTGCAGCCCAGGCAGTACATGAGGAAGTGGACATGGATAAAAGGCAGGCTAGCGTTTCGTAATGATTGCAACAGGAGCAGAGCTGGTAGCTATTCTTGGGGGACGGTCAGATTTAGCCGGGTTCAAAGCCAAATTGAGCAACTACTTGCTCCAGAATTGGAAGCATAAAGGATTGATCACGAGTCACTTGCAACGAACCTACGATTGAATCAGCCAATCACGAGAGACCAAGCCATGATCACGCGATGGACAGCGTCAGCAGTAAAAAGCCCGCGGAATTGATTATCTAAAGAACCGCCGATCGGACTGATCTCCGCACGAGTGCATTGAGACGTTTGATTTATTTGAAGAAGATTGACACTAGTCCCATATTTGTGAGATAAAAACTCTGGAAATTTGTATCCAATTCCACCCCACTCCTCCGTCCCCTGTCAGTTTCTAATAAATAGTTTGGCATGACGCTACTCTAAGTCATTCGTTTTGGAGCCTTGAGAGGCTAACTTCACGCCCGTTTGTGCAACGAATTTTTAACGCTCGAAATTATTCAAAGTCATTCGTTTTGGAGCCTTAAGAGGCTAACTTCACGCCCGTTTGTATAACGAATTTTAACGCTCTGAATTAGTTGAAGTTATTTTTATTTGTGAGCTCTGAGGAGCTAAAATCACATCAGTCGTATAACGAATTTTAACGCTCTAGTACATTTTATCTGAAGTCAAATTTATTTGGTGAGCTAATATTTCACGCAGTGTGCGTGGTGACTTGTAACATTTTCTTAAAGACGACTATTTCAGCTCTCAGGGGCAAGTCTTGTAACAGCCTAATTAGCGCTCACCAGAGCGAAGGTCAACAGTACAGTACGGAAATACCGAGCAAGATAGCGACTGCCTGTGCAGTCAAGATTTTAAACTTATTATCGAGCCAGTGGAAGCCCCCGTGGCTTAGGCGGCAGCATGCCGGCCTCTCACCGCTGGGTCCGTGGTTCAAATCCCGGTCACTCCATGTGAGATCTGTGCTGGACAAAACGGAGGCAGGCAGGTTTTTCTCCGGGTACTCCGGTTTTCCCTGTCAATATTTCATTCCAGCAACACTCTCCACTATCATTTCATTTCATCTGTCATGCATTTAATCATTGCCCCAGAGGAGTGCGTCAGGCCTCGGTAGCCGGCACAGTTCATATCCTCGCCGCTAGATGGGGGCTTCATTCATTCCATTCCTGACCCGGTTGGAGACTGGAAGCAGGCTGTGGATTTTCATTTCATCGAGCCAGTGACGTGGTCTCGACGAGTATATTTTATGTACAAATTTCAGTGTATTTTTCATGTGTTTATTGTGCGTGTGTGTGCGAGACATCTAGGGCAAGTCTTCGCAATTAATCGCATTAGGACAATTTGTGGGCGAATTGAGTAACCTGCAAGCGATTATAGCTAGGTCAAATAATTAACATTGAACTTTTCTGCCAAGGAGTCGATACCAAAATGCTCAACACGTGGTTTGGAGTTGGGATGATCTTCAACGATTCAACGTAGACGACCACCATGGAGTGTTAATCTGTCCATAGGGAAATGGGCTGAGAAGGATGTCTTAAGTTCTACAAGCTGATCGGTGATGTACAACAATTGAATTTTCAATTATGTAGTTAGATTTGGCCGGGGAACTTTTGTAAATAGTCATGTTTCTTTTCTTGTTGTTTAGAGTTTGTCTTGCACCGACACTAAATGTTTTAAATGTCCGTTGGCGCGTGGCCAAAGTGTTTGTTGTATATTTGGGTTTTTTGGAGTCATATTTAATGTGCGCGGCGTGCGTACGTGATTTTTATCCATGCAAAAATGCGGAACCCGTTGCATTCGATAAGTGGTGCTTTTTTAACGTTAATATTTGTGATAGGAATGGGAGGTAATCACTGTAAGATGTTTGCTGAACAGGTTATTATTCATATTAGGGTTGCCAAGCGCACCAACTTAAAATTTAATTTATAGAACACCTTCGTTCTAATTTATAGATTTTTTTTGAGTCCATTTGAGGTTAACTAGTCACGGCATGGAACGGTGGCGCCAGGGTGTGGAATATATTCATGTCTTTTTATTTCAGGGTCTGTCAAAACCCATACGTGTGATTCTGTGTGTGTTACTGTGTCAAGTGTGTGTTGATTCTACGTGAGGAGGGGGTAGAGGTCCTACCGCCCTCATATATTTTGTTGTTGTTGTATATTTTTGATGGAAAGACAGGGTGCTCTTGGGAGACCGCTGTTTCTTGTCCATATTTTTCTGACACACACACACACACGTATTATTGTGCTTTGGGGCACACTTCTTCGAGATTCGACCCCATGTCCTGGGAGGTCGAGGTTATTGACACGTGGGTTGACAGATATGCAGAGTTCCACAAATCGCCCGTCTTGCCCTGTGACTTATTTTGATAGGCAGTCCTGATTGTCCGACTGACCCCTGTAAGCTTTCATGTAGCAAACCTGTTCATTGTGATGGTTATTTTTAAGCCATAATTAATTGGGGAGTTCGTATGTGTGTAACGGCTTATTGTACGTTGTATGGGTAAAATATTGTTTTAATAACGTAAATGTTAGCTGTGAGCCTATTGTTTTGTTTATGACTCGATTCATGTAATTTAGTGTGACACCTGTGTGGTGTAGTGGTAGAGTACTTGTAAATTTGACGGCGGTCATATGTGTATTTTTATTTGGTCACGTGTTAATGTACTTGTGTTGATTTGTGTGAGAAGTCCTAAGTTTTTAGGCAGTAAATGTTGCTACGGCAATTTGATTCCAATTTCACACGGAAATTTTTGTGTTGTTTATATTAGGTCTAGGAAGTGTCGGTTTAGTTTTTAAGTATTGTAGTTGTGTTCCCCCGTGTCGGTCTAGCTCTAAGAAATGTGGATTCGTTATCTGAATGATTATTCTGGATGATGACGAATCACGCATTCGTTTGTACACATCGTGAAGCATGTAGAACGACATACGCGCATACATAGTCACTTTTGTTATTTTCTTTAGGGACACTTGGTCCATGTAATTAATCTCTCCAGAGATTGTGGCCTAGTTTTTGGCATTTTTATTAAGTGGGAGTCAGATGGGAGTTTTATTTTGTTAATTGTTGAGTGTAAATATGGTGATTTGTTTATTAAATTCGTTTGTTTTAACCCTGGCTTCACTCTTTCCTGCATGTTATTTTGTTATATGTTACCCTGCAAGTTAATGAAGCGCTTTGACAACAACTTACAATATGAACCGATACACCCCCGAAATTGAGTCTCAAATGCGTCTTTGCAAGGGTTCAATATGTAGGCCATAGAGTTATGTACTATTAGATGACAATATTTGCGTAGGTTCATTATTCAAACGTTGAATTCAATCGCATAATTAGGACCCAAGAAACAAAACTTAATTTTGAAATTTCGCACAGCCACCATCTTGAGGTTATGTAAATAAAGTAGATGCCAATGCATTACAATGTGTATGAACATTTGCTGTACCAAGTTTCACTGCGCTCGGATGGTTGAATCGCAAGAAAAGTCTATTTCAATGTTTCAACTTCGCTTGTCCGCCATGTTCGTTTTGTACTTAACAGGTTTTTTAAAGTTACATAGGTGAACGTTTAGTAGTGTCCTTTATCACTGTACAATATTTCACGTTGATATCAGTAACAGTTTCGGAGATATAGAATGTCGGTGAAATATTTCGCGCTGCCGCCATGTTGGATTGGTGTGACGTAATAAAAGTTGAAGGGCAAGGTCGGGGTCGGACAATATAGTGCTATGACCTTACCGAGTTCAATTGAAATCGCTCCAGCCGTGTAGATTTTATTAGGGACACACACGTGGACAAAAGGTGATCTCATAAGCTTTTTTTTTTTTTTTTTTTCATAAATGAAAATAGGCTAAAAATAGATAGTTAAAGGAACATCATGTCGTATCAAGATCGCGGTGCCCAAAGGTGTATATTTAACTAAGTGAATGTTTTCCGTTTGCTGAGCCATGTTTTATTATTATTATTATTATTATTATTATTATTATTATTATTATTATTATTATTATTATTATTTATTCAATTCACCGCTACAAACATGGGTTACTCTAAAGCAGGGGTGCCCAAACTTTTTTTTAACTAAGGGCCACATTGTAAATAGTTGGGGGCCTTGCGGACCAATAACACTCTGGGGGGTTTGGAGGGTATGGAATTAAAAATATATATATATATTGAACCCTTGCAAAGAAGCATATGAGACTCAGTTTCGGGGGGTGTATCGGTTCATATCGTAAGTTGTTGTCAAAGCGCTTCATTAAATTGCAGGGTAACATATAACAAAATAACATGCAGGAAAGAGTGAAGCCAGGGTTAAAACAAATGAATTTAATAAACAAATCACCATATTTACACGCATCAATTAACAAAATAAAACTCCCAGCTGACTCACACTTAATAAAAATGCCAAAAACTAGGCCAAAATCTCTGGAGAGATTAATTACATGGACCAAGTGTCCCTAAAGAAAATAACAAAAGTGACTATGTATGCGCGTATGTCGTTCTACATGCTTCACGATGTGTACAAACGAATGCGTGATTCGTCATCATCCATAATAATCATTCAGACAACGAATCCACATTTCTTAGAGCTAGACCGACACGGGGGAACACAACTACAATACTTAAAACTAAACCGACACTTCCTAGACCTAATATAAACAACACAACAATTTCCGTGTGAAATTGGAATCAAATTGCCGTAGCAACAATTACTGCCTAAAAACTTAGGAATTCTCACACAAATCAACACAAGTTCATTAACACCTGACCAATAAAAAATACACATATGACCGCCGTCAAATTTACAAGTACTCTACCACTACACCACACAGGTGTCACACAAAATTACATGAATCGAGTCATAAACAAAACAATAGGCTCACAGCCAACATTTACATTATTAATACAATATTTTACCCAGTCAACGTACAAGAAGCCGTTACACACATGGCGAACTCCCAATTAATTATGGCTTAAAAATAACCATCACAATGAACAGGTTTGCTACATGAAAGCTTACGGGGGCCAGTCGGACAATCAGGACTGCCTATCAAAAATAAGTCACAGGCAAAACGGGCGATTTGTGGAACTCTGCATATCTGTCAACCCACGTGTCAATAACTTCGACCTCCCAGGACATGGGGTAATCTCGAAGAAGTGTGCCCCAAAGCACAATAATACGTGTGTGTGTGTCAGAATAATATGGACAAGAAACAGCGGTCTCCCTAGAGCACCCTGTCTTTCCATCAAAAAAAATACAACAACAAAAAAATATGAGGGCGGTAGGACCTCTACCCCCTCCTCACGTAGAATCAACACACACTTGACACAGTAACACACACAAAATCACACGTATGGGTTTTGACAGACCCTGAAATAAAAAGACATAAATATATTCCACTCGCTGGCGCCACCGTTCTATGTCGTGACTAGTTAACCTGAAAAGGACTCAAAAAAATATTTCAAAATTAGAACGAAGGTGTTCTACACATTACATTTTAAGTTGGTGCGCTTGGCAACCCTAATATGAATAATAACCTGTTCAGCAAATATCTTACAGTAATTACCTCCCATTCCTATCACAAAAATTAACGTTAATAAAGCACCACTTATCGAATGTAACGGGTTTCGCATTTGCATGGATAAAATCACGTACGCACGCCGCGCACATTAAATATGACTCCAAATAAAAACAAATATACAACAAACACTTTGGCCACGCGCCAACGGACATTTAAAACATTTAGTGTCGGTGCAAGAAAAAAAAACTCTAAAACAACAAGAAAAGAAACATGACTATTTACAAAAGTTCCCCGGCCAAATCTAACTACATAATTGAAATAATTCAATTGTTGTACATCACCGATCAGCTTGTAGAACTTATGACATCCTTCTCAGCCCATTTCCCTATGGACAGATTAACACTCCATCGTGGTCGTCTGCGTTGAATCGTTGAAGATCATCCCAACTCCAAACCACGTGATGAGCATCTTGGTATCGACTCCTTGGCAGAAAAGTTCAATGTTAATTATTTGACCTAGCTATAATCGCTTGCAGGTTACTCAATTCGCCCACAAATTGTCCTAATGTGATTAATTGTGAAGACTTGCCCTAGATATCTCGCACACACGCTAAATAAACACACGAAAAATATACTGAAATTGGTACATAAAATATACACGTCGAGACCACGTCACTGGCTCGATAATAAGTTTAAAATCTTGACCGCACAGGCAGTCGCTATCTTGCTCGGTATTTCCGTACTGTACTGTTGACCTTCGCTCAGGTGAGCGCTAATTAGGCTGTTACAAGACTTGCCCCTCCGAGCTGAAATAGTCGTCTTTAAGAAAATGTTACAAGTCACCACGCACACTGCGTGAAATATTAGCTCACAAAATAAATTTGACTTCAGATAAAATGTACTAGAGCGTTAAAATTCGTTATTACGACTGATGTGAATTTAGCTCCTCAGAGCTCACAAATGAAATAACTTCAACTAATTCAGAGCGTTAAAATCGCTATACAAACGGGCGTGAAGTTAGCCTCTCAAGGCTCCAAAACGAATGACTTTGAATAATTTCGAGCGTTAAAAATCGTTGTACAAACGGGCGTGAAGTTAGCCTCTCAAGGCTCCAAAACGAATGACTTTGAATAGCGTCATGCCAAACTATTTATTAGAAACTGACAGGGGACGGAGGAGTGGGGTGGTATTGAATAAAAATTTCCAGAGTTTTTATCTCACAAATATGGGACTAGTGTCAATCTTCTTCAAATAAATCAAACGTCTCAATGCACTCGTGCGTAGATCAGTCCGTTCGGCGGTTCTTTAGATAATCAATTCCGCGGGCTTTTTACTACTGACGCTGTCCATCGCGTGATCATGGCTTGGTCTCTCGTGATTGGCTGATTCAATCGTATGTTCGTTGCAAGTGACTCGTGATCATTCCTTTATGCTTCCAATTCTGGTGCAAGTAGTTGCTCAATTTGGCCTTGAACCCGGCTAAATCTGGCCGTCCCCCAAGAATAGCTACCAGCTCTGCTCCTGTTGCAATCATTACGAAACGCTAGCCTCCCTTTTATCCATGTCCACTTCCTCAAGTACTGCCTGAGCTACAGTAATAATAATAATAAATATGAATACTTATTTTTCGTAGATCAATAAGGGTTCAATATATATAATTGCAATATGGTGAGTTTTGTAACAGTCTGAGCTTAGTTTTCTTAGTATTGTTGCCGTTTTATATATTTATAGTGGATACAATAATAAAACACTAAAAATAAATTTAAATAGTTTTAATAAATCCCTTTAAAATTGATGTACGATGATTTTAATACACTCATACAGCATGCATGACAAAGAGTGAGTATTTATGTTAATTTGACACAATTATTAATAAAATTATGAAATAAAGTTCAGAAAAATTTAGTTTAGTGCGATGAATGGAACTGCCTTGTACCGGTCCTTAAAATTTCTCCCCATTTTGGCTCGAATTTAGTTGTACCAATCATTAATAAGGATGTTAAGTGTTCATCAGTGAGAGAAGTTCAAAATTTTGATATTATGTAGTTCATTTTAGAAAATGCTTGTTCACAAACGAAAGTTGAGCCAAACACTGAAAACATGGTACGAGCAAACGTTTTCAAGTTTTTGAAATCTTCATTGTTCAAGGAGCTGTAGAATGGCACTCCTAAAAATGTTCCTTGTGTATTTCATTTGTTGTTAAGTCAATGATTTCAAGTTGAAGGCTTGTTGGCACAGAATCAATTTCACATTTGAAAGGATAGTGAAATAGGTTGATTTTGTCACATTCTTGGTCAAAATCTTCAAATCTGTCATTAAACTCCTGGCTCAATTGCTTGACGACATTAGCAGCAAAGTTTGGGGCAGATGACCTCGTAGTTCATCCCCTTAAAACAACAATAACTAACTAACTAACTAACTAACTAAAGTCGGAAGGGAAGGGCGCACCAGCTACAGATAAAAAAATCTTTACATGTCTCAAAGTGACCCAAATCGCTCTTGGTAAGTTGCTTCTCAAACAGTGCAAGCTTTTTCCTAAAAGCCTTAACATGATGGTAGGCATAAAAAACAAGTGAATTAACTCCCTGTAGTTTCAAGTTTAAATAGTTTATGTGCATTGTAATGTCAACTAAAAATTCTTAACTTCCACAGCCACAACGGGTCAGAAAGCTCAGGCACTTGACAGCCTTGTTCAAACATAAACATATCTACTGCTGCACGAAGTTCAAAACACCTTTGTAACACTTTACCTCTACTGAGCCATCAGACCTTACAATGATAGGGAAGGTCCGGATAAACACTGTCCATTTCGGCCAAAAATAACTTAAACTGGCGGTGTTGTAGGGAGTGTGAGCGTATGTAATTTACTGTTTTAACAACAACAGTCATAACTTCAGATATTTTCAAACTGTTGCCGCACAAAGCCTGCTGATGTATGATACAATTCAGTATGATTGGTTTTTCTCCACCGGTGTCTTTCACTGCTTTGCATACATTTCCAACAAACCCAGTTTTTTCACCACACATGTTTCGACCTCTGTTTGTAGTCACTCCAACTAAGTTCTTTAAGTCAAGTCCAAGTGCAAAAATAGTTTCGTTAACCTTAAAAAATATTTCTTCGCCAGTTACTGTAGTTTCCATTGAGTGAACTCCAGTCAGTTCTTCGGTAATTTGAAATTCACTATTCACTCCTCTAACAAACAATAGAGCCTGAGCTGAATCAGAGGTATCAGTGAACTCATCCAAAGCAATACAAAAACACTCAAATTTTTCACAAGCTAACATTAATTGACGATTGACGTCTTTGCCAAGATCTTCGGTTCGACGAGTTACGAGACAGACTAATAGAATTTACCAAAGGAAGTTTGTCAGAGCAAAGCTCCTCAACAGCTTTTGAAATGCAATTTTTTACTATTTCCCCATCAGTGAAAGGTTTGCCTGCCTTAGCTAAAATATGAGCAATTTTGTAGCTTGCGCGTACAACAGACTCATTTTCATCACTACGTTTAGTAAATATCTTTCTTTGTAAGGTCAAGGATGCCTTCATAGCGGCTAATGTTTCTATTCTAAGTTTACCTGAGAGCTGAGCATATTTGCTTTGACCATGTTAGGTTTCAAAGTATCTTCGGATATTGTACTCTTTTAGGACCGCTATGGTTTCATTACAAATGAGACACAATGTTTTGTTGCTGTTTTCTACCACGAAGTACTTTTCACCCCACTTTTCTTGAAAAACTCGACACTCACTGTCAATCTTCCTCTTTTTGGAGCAAGACATTGTGTTTTAAAAACAAAGAATACGATTTTAAAAACTGTTTAGTTTTGATTGTCAGTAAAGATGTTTATGAACTATTTTGTAATAATAGAGAAAACAATGAAACATATAAACAGATACAATGAGATAATTAAACAATTCCACTCTGTCTATCTCTGGTCTTCTATGTTCTTTGACGTGCGCATTCTTTCTTCATTGGATGTGCTGCCACAGTACTCCCCTTCCAGTGATAACGTTTCCAAATACTTCTGGTTGTCTGTGACTGTGCCTGCGATGAGTTGTTTCCATTTTCATTAACTAGTAAATAGGACGGCTTAAGCTTATTGGTGTTGGCTTTCTTTTAATTTTGAGGACATAACTTTTTTCTTGTCGTTTAAGTACAAGGCGCTTGCAATGGGGCTCTAATGCCGTCGTGACGTAAAACCATTAATATTATTATTATTTATTTAGTTGTTTCAAAGTTTTGGTGACACCGCGCGGGCGCGGGCGCGGAGCGGTGGGCCGGACAAAATAGTCTCGCGGGCCGTAGTTTGGGCATTCCTGCTCTAAAGCACGGGTTAAACCAAGTGCTTTACAACAATACATAAAAACTATAATACAAACTATAATACATACATAGCATGTATATACAAATATAGAGTTCATTATCACTCATTCACTAGTAAGGAAGGATCGCACAATATTGCATGTGGACAATAGGACCGAATGCTGCATACTCTTGTAGATGGTCGGCGGAAGATCCAATTCCTTCAGACTCTTGTGGAGTGTGTGAGGTATGAGGCCGTTGACTGACAAGATTACAGGCACTATCCGGACGCAGTTCATCTTCCATATCCTCTTGATTTCCTCTGCAAGCTGTCTATACTTGGTGATTTTTCAATTGTGTTTCCGTCCGATATTGGTGTCGTTGGGGACTGCTATGTCTATTAGTGCCATCAACCTTATTTACTACTATGATGTCTGGTCGATTGTGATCTATTGTTTTATCTGTCACAATACCAGTGTCCCAATATATTTTACACAATTCATTTTCGAGGAGGGATGGTGGATGATACTTGTAGTTAGGGATATATTTCTGTGCGAGTGCTTGATGAATGATGCCTGCAACCTGATTGTGCCGTTTTGTATATTCAACTGATGCTAGTATTGGGTAACCTGCAGTGACATGGTCAATGGTCTCGAGATGAATGGCGCATCGCCTGCATTTGTCTGAAAATACTCTGGTAACTTTGATGATGTATTTCTTGTAATTTTTTGTAGCAATGACTTGATCTTGGATGGCAATTGCGAATCCCTCTGTTTCTCTAAACAGTCGACCACTTTGTAACCACATGCACGATGCGTTTTTATCAATACTCTGTTGGGATAGGTTGCTGTAGTATTCTCCATGGAGGGTCTTTTCTCCCCATGCCTTTTCTTTTTCATGTAAGTGTAGTTGCTGGCTGATATGATCATCAGAGGTTGTACGAAGGTTCAATACAGTGTGTTTTTCAGCAAGTACAATGGCTTTATGGAGAATGCTGTTTTCCTTTCTTTGAAACAAATATCTTCTAAGGGTTTTAATTTGGTTTCGGAGCAAAATTTGTAAATCCAGTACTCCTCGACCTCCCATCTTTCGTGGAAAAGTGACCCTTTCTTTGCAGGCGTTTGGATGATGTAAACGGTAAGTAGTGAGAAGGGTCCTTGTTTTTCTCTGCAGGCTTTCCATTTCTGTTGCCGACCATTTCAGAATCCTAAATGAATATACTAGGGTTGGTATAGCGTATGTGTCGATAGCTTTAATTTTGTTCTTTGCACATAGATTGGTTCGCAGCCCTTGATGTAGCCTTGTGGTATATTTTCCAATGAGTTCATCTTTGATACTTTTATGATCCAAAGTTTTATTTTGAGCAAATCCCAGATATTTGTAGGTTTCTATTTCAGTCATTCCTTAGAGATCCTTTGCGTAGCTCATGTGGTTCAGAAGTTGCATATTTGTTGTTGTTGTTGTTGTTGTTGTTTGAGTCTTCAGTCTTTTGACTGGTTTGATGCAGCTCTCCATGCCTCCCTGTCCTGAGCTAATCGTTTCATCTCTACATAGCGACCACACCCTACAACCAGGGCAATTCTATTCTAACCTTGGTCTACCCCTACAATTCTTGTCCTCGACCCTTCCTTCCATAACTAAGCTTGCTATTACTGGGTGTCTTAGTATGTGTCCTACTAACCTATCTCTTCTCTTCATTAGCAGTCGCCAGAAACATCTCTCCTCTCCCACTCGTTTTAATACCTCTTCGTTTGTAACCCTATCTACCCATCTGATTTTCATCATTCTCCTGTAACACCACAATTCAAATGCTTCAATTCTCCTCTTTTCTTCTGCACCAATAGTCCAAGTTTCACTTCCATAGAGCGCCACGCTCCAGACGAAGGCTTTCAAAAATGACTTCCTAATACCTAAATCTATATTCGATGTCAACAGATTCCTTTTTTGTAGAAATGCTTTCCTTGCCTGAGCCAACCTACTTTTTATATCCTCTTTGCTTCGTCCATCACTGGTTATTCTGCTTCCTAAGTAACAGAAGTCTCCTACTTCCTTCAGCTTTTCACCTGCCAATTTGATCTCCATAGAGGTTTCTGATTTATTTCGGCTGCATTCCAGTATTTTTGTTTTACATTTATTAATTTTCATCATGAATTCTTTCCGTAATACGGAGTCCATACCATTCAAAACCTCATTCAAATCCTCAGGCTTGTAGGCCAAGATGACGATGTCATCAGCAAATCTCAGAGTTGAAATTATTTCTCCTTGAATCTTCACTCCCACTTGAAATGTTTCTCCAATTTCCTTCATTGCTTGTTCAATGTAAAGATTGAAAAGTATGTGTGCTAAGTTGCAGCCTTGCCTTACACCTTTTTGAATACCAGCTTCTCTCTCATGTCCTTCAGATCGAATGACTGCTGTCTGGTTTCTGTATAGATTGTAGATCACCCTCCTATCCCTGTACATTATTCCAATAGATTTCAAAATGTCAAACAATTTAGTTGCATATTTACCTCTTTCAATTGTCAAACGCTTGCATTTCTTCACTTCCAACGTCATTCGGACATCGGATGAATATGAATATAATATACTTAGCATGGCATTCATTTGAGTCTCATTGTGTGCATATACTTTGATGATGATGATGATAATTGTTGTTTTAAGGGGCCTAACATCGAGGTTATCGGCCCCGCATATACTTTGAGGTCATCCATATAAAGGAGATGGGATATTCTGTATTTCCTGTTGTAGTATTTGATGTCAAATCCGAAACCGGTGGATTTTAGAATGTTAGAGAAAGGATTGATGGCTAAGCAAAACCATAATGGGCTTAGCGAGTCTCCTTGGTAGATACCACGCTCAATTTTTATTGTGTCAGATATGACGCATTCATTGTCTGTCTTAGTATAAAGTACTGTTTTCCAATTATCCATCGTGACCTCCAGGAAGTGAATTATAGCAGGGTTATTCTTATACAGATGGAGGATTTCTTTCAGCCATGAATGCGGGACTGAATCAAATGCTTTCTGGTAATCTATGCCGTATATAGATTCCTTTGATTATGTATCGCCTGTTGTGTTATCACAGAATCAATAACTATCTGTTCTTTGCATCCTTGCGACAGGTTCTTGCGTCCTTTCTGTTCCTCAGCCAAAATGTTATGTTTGTCGAGATACTTGTATATTTCGTCCGCAATTATGGACGTAAATAGTTTGTAAAGTGTTTGGAGACAGGTGATACGTCTGTAGTTTGATGGGTCTTAAATATTTCCACTTTCTTTTGAGATAAGATATGTAATTCCAGCAGTAAGGAAATCAGGAGATTCCTCAGGATGATGGATGAGGTACGGTACGTAAATTGCTGGGCTATCTTCTGGTGCACGCACGTGAAATGTTTGTACCAATAATTGTGAATTTTATCTGTGCCCGGCGCTTTCCAATTCTGACTTCTCCTTATAGCATCATATACATGCCGTTCTTCAATGGTATCAAAATCCATTTCTTCATATACATTATTGCTATTTCGTTCTTCGTTGATCCAATTTGCATTTTCATTGTGCGGTGACTTTGCAGTCCATACACTTCTCCAAAAAGCTTCCGTTTCTTGCGTGCTGGGAGATTCTGCTTTTGTCATGGATTGTTTGTTTCGTTTGATCATTCTGTAGAACTGACCTTCATTGTTGGAGAAAAGTTTGTTTTGTGTTTTCCTCGCTCGTGATTCCTTGTACCTCCTGAGTCTCGCTGCTTTTGCGCATAATTTTAGCTTTTGGTTGTCAATGTATTCCTTGATTTTTTCTGTGTGATCATATTCCTTTATATGGCTGTTGATTTTTCTGAATATATTCCTCAGATTTAGATTGGTTTTGGATTTAGTTTTGTTGTTTAAATATGTTGTTAGTTGGCCTCTGGTTTTCCTCAGTTTCTTGATGTCATTCTCTAATCGACGCTGCCAGGGTGGAATATATTCTGCATCTGCACCTTTTCCACGAGAGCTTCCAGACAAAGGTATTAGTTTCTGGCTGTACAGTCTTATCACAGTTACTGCTGCGCAATATACAAGAGAGTTTGTTTCTTCTAGATTATCGGACGTTTCCACGTTTTAGGATGTTATTTGTCATAATGACAACAGATTTACTCTTTGCTGTTTCTAGGAGTTTGGGCAGCTTTGGTCGATAGTCTACTTTAAGACCCATAAATTCTGTCATTGCTTCTTTAAACACATGTTCAATACAACTTGTTTAATCAGAACTCGAGATATTAGTAGGGATAGTTGGTTCAATAATTCCCTCTTCCCCTGTGTCATTTCGGCAGGTTACATCCTGTTGAAATTTAATTATGTTTACAACTGACTATAACCTCTACTGTAAATCTAAGTTGGCAACATGTGATCAAAAATGTATTTTACTTTTATAAGTTGGCAATTGTTTTAAACCAGAAGAAGATGTACAGCTAATGGCGGAATGTATGTGTAAGATATTGTCTGTGAAATCTGAAGCCATCAGCCATCAAAATTGTATCTATATTGAATGTAGGGAAGTTTTTGATAACTCATAAACATGTGTTAAGCTGTAGAGTCAAAAGGTATGATATTGTTGACTTATCTAATATGTATTTTTCAACTTGTATTTGAATGAGGTTATATGTTGTATGGAAGCACACCTTAAGTTTACAAAATGTTCATAATAATAGAAGAAGTTTGTAACTGAGAGTGTAAACCATTATTGTATTATTTCTTTGTTTGCCAGGCGCCTTTTGATGATACTTGCTGTTTAATTTTTGATAAATAAAAGGACGTAATACATATTGACAATGACTTGATCATTCATCCCTGCTCGGAGCATAAGAATTACAACACTTCCTGAACAGCTTGAATCAATAATGTGGGTTTGCTTTCATTGTTGGATTCTGAAGCTAGAATTTTTGCTGCTTCCTCTTTAAGACTTTGAATCATTATTGCAGGAAGTCTATTGTTCCTCAGTATTACACGTCTTTGGTCTGCAATTCTTTGTTCTGTAATGAAAGAGTACTCGGAAAATTCTTCACAAACAACTTGTGCATATCTTTTCTATATGTTGTGAGGTCTCTCTCTAAGCTTGTAACAATAAAGTAGGAGAGCATTATGAATTTGTTCATCTCATCAGTCCATTTTAAGCTCTGCCTCAGTTTGCCTGCCTTAGTGGTCAGTTGAATGTTTGAAACACTTTCGACAGGGGGAGATGACGGCTGTTGGGTTCTCCTATCTGCGTTGTCGGCTGTAGAATTTTCGGGTGACCCGACATGTGGCCGCCTGTTGAGCATCATGTCACTGGTTATTATTATTATTATTATTATTATTATTATTATTATTATTATTATTCGTTAAGTACGCCTCGTATTTTCAAAGAATTGTTCTGTGTGAAGTCCTTATAGCCTATTTACTGTTACTGTGTACCATCTTGTTTCAGGGACTGTCTGGTGACGACAGCAGTCAACTGTTTCACCAGCTTCTTCTCCGGGTTTGTCATCTTCACATACCTCGGCTTCATGTCCCACAAACAAGGCATCGACATCAGCCTGGTAGCGACTGAAGGTAGGCTTTAACAAAGTTTGACTGAGTATCGGAAACACATCTACCGAGCATCTCTCCACAACGAGATACCGTATCAGGTTCCTCCCAAGAAACACGTGCACAATATTGTCAAGTAACGCCAACTTATTTGTGTTTATTTACTTTTTATGTCTGTCTGTATGTCTGTCTGTGAAGATCATAAGATCCAAAACTAATATGTTTGCATTACTACTCGGTGAACAGGTAATTCCAGACGCCATGGTGAGTGATAGGCTATATAAACTGTGACGATAGAGTTGGTAGATTTTAGCGTTTAAAATCCAAAGTTTCGCAATTGGAATTTCCCATTTATCGTTTTGTAGCAAATTTGTAAGAAATGAGCAATATGGGATTAGCAGTGACTGTCGATGGTTTGCGAATGATTGTGCAATACATGGCTCACAAGTCATAGCAGTACTCAAGATGACCTAAACCTGGTTTATAAGTGGGCGATAGAAAATAAAATGGAAATATATACCGTACAACAAACAACAAAAAGGGTCTATCCTTTGGGGCTAAATTCTGACACTTAGATAGCCTATTGTTGTAAGGCCTGAATGCAGCATAAACGCTTCACATGATTGGGAAGGGTGGCCTCGAACACATCCGGAAGAGAGAAAAGAAAATGCTCCGAAAAATCCTAGGCCCAAATATCAAGGATGGAGAGAGGAGACTCAAACCTAACAAAGAACTATACCTGAAGACAGAAGGACTCGTAGCCCTAATGAGAAAAAGGAGAACACAGTTTTTTGGACACTTGGTGAGGATGAACAGTACCAGATTGACGAAGAGGATTTTTGCATTCTTCAGGAAGAGGAAGACGGAGCCGAAATGGTATCGGGAAGTGAGATTGGACTTGGATCGGATGAAGAAGGAGACATAATGAACAGAGAGCGATTTAGACGACTAGTTAATGGGTTTACAGGTTACCAGGGGACAGAGGAGTTGTCAGTGAGGAAAGGAAGATCTTACACGGAGGAACTGAGGAAGGAAGTGGGAGGGAGAATGAAGAGATATTGGCAGAGAGTGAAGACAACAAATAATGTAAAAGCTGTCAAACGTGGCCCACAGTTGGCCGTAACGAATAAATATACGATATATAAATACAAGAAAATGTAGTCTCATAAAAATAGGGAAAGGGCGAAGGCAAGATTTTCAATATAACTTAACATTGACTCGAAAATACCTGAAGATTCATGCAAATATTTGGGCATTCACGTGAAGAATGATATGAAATGGAGTAGTCATGTAGGATGTGTAGTTTCTAAAGCTTACAAATCTCTGCACTTTGTAATGAGGGTATTAAAAGGAAGTAGTGCCTCTGCTAAAGAATCAGGATATTTTGTAAGACCTATTCTGGAATACGGCTCGGTAGTTTTGGACTCATATCAAATAGGGTTCATCAATGATTTGGAAATGGTACAAAGAAAGGCCGCTAGATTTGTGCTCAGTGACTTTAATCCCAGGAGCAGTGTGAGCCGTATGTTAAAGAAACTTGGATGTGAACCACTTGAGGCTAGGAGGATGAAATCTAGACTCTGCTCTATGTACAACCAGCATGGGTTGATCATCCTTTCAAAGTTAAGGGTCGACCACAGCGTACAAATTATGGTAAATTTTCTTTCGTAAATTGTGCCATTGGTAACTGGAACGTTATCGCAGTCTCTAGCCTTTCCTCAAACATATGCAGTGGGTGTGTTTAGGGAAAGCCTGACGATTTGTGTAAATACTCCAGTTTAACTGTTATTGAATTGTAATGTATACCGTAATTGTTTCCCGTGGCTCATGATCGCGAGATTGACTGTCACGTTAAACCGCAAGCTTCGAGCTTCTTCCTAATTGTTTATTTGGTATGTATACCCAATTTGCCACCGGTGGACACACCCCAATTGCAAATAAATAAATAAATTCTACAGACTCACAATTTTTTAAGGGAAATGGCACACATTAATTGAGAAAATTGCGATCGAACCGAATGACGAGTTGCTGGTCTGATCACAAGAACCAAGCAGAACAACCTTCAAAGAGAAATGCATTTAACGACTCAAGTTGTCCAATGTGACCAATAAAGTAAATGTATGTAGCCATAAGGACTGAATAATATTATAGCTCGTCATATTATAAGGTAGACAGAAGGGTAATCAGCACAAAACACCAGATGGTTGGACACTGGAGATTGCTGTCTAATGCAGTTGTCTACCGGGAAAGTGATTCGATGATAGACACGATGATAAAAAGGAGAATAACCTTTTCCTTTCATTTATCGAGATTACATGACAATAACCGGGTGAGTTAGCCGTGGTCGTTATGGCGTGGCTGTAGGCAGCCGCTCACATCTGGGAAGCCGGGAGGTTCGAATCCCCCCGCCGGCAACCTTGAAGATGGTCTTCTGTGGTTTCCCATCTTCCTTCCAGGAAAATGCCAGGATTGGTCCCTAACTACCTTCCAATTCCTCGTTCATACATTCACACTTTTATCCCCAGACAACACTCCACACGCGACGACACTTTTGGTCACCCCACGGGTGTCCACATAGAAGCAGCTACTAACTCGGGCGAGCCGAACATGTCCCTGGACACTCCCGGCACTAAAAGCCATACGCTAAACAAACAAACAAACAAACAAACAAACCATGACAATAGAATATTACAACAACTATTTAACTACTTTTGGAAAAGTAAAAGAAAAAGTAATTGATTCAAAGAATTTCAAAATGATTTAGTTGAGTTGAATATTACAATGCAAAAAATTGAAAATAGAGAAGGAAAAAAATTACAGTCAGTCTAAGAGACTAGACGTTATATCATTTCAAATGACGCATGCTACACATGTTAGACAGGCTCAGGAGGGCTCTTTCAACAGACTCCATTGCCCATTAACTTAGGCTTCCCGCGTGGGCACCTCTTTAAGGGTCACCCTATATTTGAGTATGACATCTTTTACAACTCTTTAAGGGTCACCCATTATTTGAATCTGATATCGTGCAAACCTCTTTAAGGGTCACCCTGTATTTGAATTGAATCTAACATACTGTACACCTCATTAAGTGGTCACCCTGTATTTTGCTCTGACATCCTGCACACCACTTTAGGAGGCACCCTGTATTCTTATCTGGCATCTTTTATATCTCTTTAGAAGTCTCCCTGTATTCTTGTCTGACATCTTGTGCACCACTTTAGGAGTCACCCTGTATTCTTCTCTGCCATCATGTACACCTCTTTAGGAGTCACCCTGTATTCTTGTCTGACATCTTGTGCACCACTTTAGGAGTCACCCTGTATTCTTCTCTGCCATCTTGTACTCCTCTTTAAGAGTCACCTTGTATTCTTATCTGGAGTCTTGTATATCTGTTTAGGAGTCACCCTGTATTCTTCTCTGCCATCTTGTACTCCTCTTTAAGAGTCACCTTGTATTCTTATCTGGCGTCTTGTATATCTGTTTAGGAGTCACCCTGTATTCTTCTCTGACATCTTGAACACCTCTTTAGGAGTCACCCTGTATTCTTATCTGGCGTCTTGTACACCTCTTTAGGAGTCACCCTGTATTCTTGTCCGACATCTTGTGCACCTCTTTAAGAGTCACCCTGTATTCTTCTCTGCCGTCTTCTACACCTATTTAGGAGTCTCCCTGTATTCTTACCTGGCATCTTCTACACCTCTTTAGGAGTCTCCCTGCATTCTTTTCGCTTCGCTCGAAGACCCAGGTCGTTCGACGCCCCAGGACTCTTTCAACAGACTCCATTAACCATTAACTTAGGCTTCCCGCGCGGCTGCATGACGTCACCGTCTCCGTAACGCAACCATCTCCGTAACGCATAACGTTAGACTCAAGCATAACGATGAAGTCGACAAGATCATTTGAAATTATAAAATGGATTCTGAAGAACAAACTTATAAGACTTCCACTAAACAAGCAACGATAACCATAGCCATATTGGATGTCATATCTGATGGGGAACGGGCAGCCAGATTTTGGGTGATGACAGCTAAATTCCCTGTCAATTCTTAGATTACCGTACTTAATGTATTTGGTTTGATTTAAGTGCTGCAATGTGGTCGTAAACTATGTAAATAAAACTAGGACAGAAGAAGCTAAATTATGCAGGTTAAGATTGTATACACCAGGGGTGCCCAACCTTTTTTAACTAAGGACCACATTGTTAATAGTTGGGGGACCTCGCGGGCCAATCACCTCCGGGGTGTTTGAGGGGCACGGAATTGTTTTTAAAAATATAGGTGCAATAAGGTGAGTTTTGTGGCTGTCTGAGCTTAGTGTTCTTAGTATTCTTGCCATTTTCTATATTTATGTTCGACCCTGACTATTATGTCAGAAAACTGTACTATAATGAGGCTCATTATAACACTATTTTTCATTATGAAACGGTTTCTCCCACCAATCTGAGCTCAAGAAACAGTTGTTTGACCAATTAAATAAGTTCCTCGGCCTTCTAATTTATATTTCACTGCCTGGCCTAGTGTCATAGTAGGGTAATCGAGGAGGCCATGGTCAAATACGAGGCACGTCCAGAAAGTAAGTTCCGTTTGGTAATAAAATTAAATTGTGTACAGATACAGAAAAATTATTTATTGCACAACATTCTACACCTCTTAAACTACTTTTCCAGATAACTGCCGAACTTTTGCAGGCATTTGTCATAGCGTGGCACAAGTTTTTGGATACCTTCTTCATAGAAGTTTGCCGCCTGTGTCTTCAACCAGTTGGAAACATCTTCTTTCAGCTCGTCGTCATTGTTGAAGTGTTAACCACCAAGGAAAGACTTAAGATGTGTGAACAGATGAAAGTCGCTAGGAGCGAGGTTAGGGCTGTACGGAGGGTGGTCAAACACGTCCCAGCCAAATCCCTGTATGAGGTTTTCGTCACATTTGCAGTGTGTGGTCGTGCGTTGTCGTGAAGAAAAACAACACCTTTTGACAGCAACCCTCGGCGCTTATTCTGTATTGCGCGGCGCAATTTCCTAAGTGTCTCGCAGTAAGCATCTGCGTTGATTGTTTGACCACGCGGTAAGAAATCAATGAGTAAGATGCCTTTCCAGTCCCAGAACACTGTGCACATCATTTTCCGAGGTGTCAAGATTTGTTTCGGCTTAACCTTTGCTGGGGATGAAGTGTGCCTCCATTCCATTGATTGCCGCTTACTTTCAGGGGTGTCGTAAGAAACCCAAGTTTCATCTCCTGTGACTATCTGTGTCAGAAATTCTTCGCCGCCTTCATTGTAACGGGTCAAAAACTGAAGTGCACTACCCATCCGTTTTGTTTTGTGTTGCTCCGTAAGAATCTTTGGTACCCAACGTCGGCAAAGTTTACGAAAGTTCAGTTTTTCGGTAACAATTTCATGAATTAGTGATCATGAGATTTGGGGAAATTCCATAGCGAGAGCAGTAATTGTAAACCTGCGGTTTTCCCGGATCTTGTCATCAATCGCGTGAACCAGTTCTTCTGTAACCAAAGATGGACGCCCACTTCGTTCTTCATTGTGCACTTCACTACGTCCTTCATTGAACTGTCGGACCCATCTTCTCACCATTGAATCACTCATATCATCGCATTTTGTCCATACACTTCGCAAATTTGCCGATAAATTTCAATTGGTTTCACTTTCCTAGCATTCAAATAACGAATCACAGATCTGATTTCACAAGCGGCGGGATTTTCAATCAACACCGACATTGTACGAGTAAACATGCACAACAACGCGTACGTGGCTGACAGCGCTCTCCAAATGGCGCACGTTTCTTCTCCTTGATACAGAGCGTCTACCGCGCATAGGCGGAACTGCGCTGCAGCGGAACGTACAACTAGTTGAAGACACAGGCGGCACACGTCTATGAAGAAGGTATGCAAAACCTCGTGCCACGCTACGACAAATGCCTGCAACAATTCGGCAGTTATGTGGAAAAGTAGTTTAAGGGTTGTAGAATTTTGTGCAATAAATATTTTTTCTGTATCTGTACACAATTTAATGTTATTACCAAACGGAACTTACTTTCTGGACGTACTTCGTACAAGGTATTCTCTGCGTCTCATGCGCTCTGTTCAGTACATAAAACTGGCGAAATCTCGACAGATAGTTATGAATATTCATGTTCGAACATAAAATAGTTATAATAACTTAATTATCGTCGAACATAAACAGTCGTATGCAACTCGCCTATAATGGTAATTAAGACACTCGTATGGAAATTATAAAACTCGCGTACGCTCGTTGTATAAACATACTCGTGTCTTAATTATTGCCATTATAGGCTCGTTGCATAATGTACTATTTGTTATTTGTAGTGAATAAAAAAATAAATGTAAATATTTTTAATAAATCTTTTTAAAATAGAAGTGCCGTGCGCTGATATTCAATACACATTGTCTGGCTGCGTGGCTCAGGGGTAATGTTCTCGCTTGCTGAGCCCAAGGTTGCAGGTTCGAAACCTGGTGCAGTCAGCTGGCATTTGAGGATGCGCAAATGCGAGGGAGCCGTGTCAGTACATTTACTGGCACGTTAAAGATCCCCTTCGGGGCAAAATTCCGGCACCCCGGCGTCTCTAAAAGCCAGAGTAGTTAAAAGGGACGTAAAACCAATAACATTATTATTATTATTATTATCAATACACATACAGAATGAATGACAAATAGTGAGTATTTATGTTTATTTGACACAATTATTAATCAAATTATGAAATAATGTTCATGATATTATAGTTTAGTGTGACGACTCGAACTTGTTTCTAAGTTTTGGCGACACGGCGCGGGCCGGACAGAATAGTCTCGCGGGCCATATTTGGCCCGAGGGCCGTAGGTTGGGCAGTCCTGGTATAGCCTACACAATTGTTTTAGTTGAAATGTGTTTCTTTATTTCGTAGAAAACAATTAATTTCATATTATGTGCCAATTTCGCGTTTGATTGCTAATTAATGGAGTGGTGGAGCATGTGACTCTTAACGATTGGGGGCCTCATTTTCCTGAAAGAGCATTTCTACTGAAATCGTCGTACCACATCTCAATCAAGTCGGACACGTAACATTTCCCTTTTAGCCACACTGCAGAGAGTGAAATGTGAGCGTGTGGTGTTATCGACCATAAACTGGTAATCACAATTGAATGTCAGGAAGGGTCGACGCAGAGAAAGCAATCACCAAATGCTTATCAGTATAAGGGTTGTGGGCCATTTTAAGTTCCTAGGTCATTTTTAATCCAATAATTTTTGTATTTTTTGTATTTGTCTATCAAAGGACCCATCTAAATTATTAGCAGGGCCGTAAACATTTAAAACGGACCCCTTGTCTGCGGGTTTTCCAACCACATCTTGGTGAGAAGATAAACGAGCTTAATTCTCAAAGATATGCAGAATAGGCCAGATCATTGCGACGGCTCATTCAAATCTAGAGGCGTAGAATGCTCAGTGCACACAGCTGTTTGATCATCCTCCGTACAGTCCTGATCTTGCTCCCAGCTTGGGTGAGTGGTTATCGTGTCGGACTACAAACCCCAAGCTTGCAGGTTCGCTCCTGGCCGGCCGTGCTAAGTGATTTTTGAAAGGCGACAAAAATCACAACACGCATGTCACACGTTGTTGGCATGTTAAAGAACCCATTTGAATTCAGTAGGCAGTGTTCATAATGGCGAAATATATTATTCTCGGGATTTTACGCCAACACAAAGTTCCTCCATTCTCTACTAGAAAGCGCTATAGTGTCAAGGAGCTTAGATATCAAACGTCCTTGACTTTCATAGCGCTTCAAGGTCGACATGCTGCCTTCTGGGCGTCAAATAACAAAGCTTGACCCAACACCGAGGCCATACGATATTATTACTATTTTATTATTATTATTATTATTATTATTGTTATTATTATCCCAGCTTTTTCTTGCACCTCAAGAAATTCCTGTCCCCCGGTCAGCATTTTCACAGTGACGAGAAGCTGGTTCCATTCCCAGGCGGCAGGTGTCTCAAACATTCCTGCTTTATGTAATTTATGTTGACCGACTGGTGTTTCCCGCAGCACCCCCTACCTACTGGCCGGCTTGTACCGCGCTGACACTCGAATCACCTTGTTGTGGCTTCCAAGCCAAATGGGAATTGCGGGAAATGAGTTAGCGGATCAAGCTTCAAAAGAGGCGGTGTCACTACCACCTCGACCAATGGAGGTACCCGCTAGAGATATTCGCCGACAAGTACTGCCATTTTGGGAGAGTCAGTGGCTAGCTGACTCAATGCCCAGTAAACTGAGAGCGATCAAGGGAACTACTCGCGTGTAGCGGAGCTCTTTCCGGTCACGGAGGGAGTCCGTCATTTTGTGTAGGCTAAGGATAGGTTATACAAGATCCACCCACTCGTACCTAATGAGAAGGGAAGACCCCCCAATTTGTACCTGTGGAGCCGTTTTCACCGTGGCCAACATTTTCACCGAGTGTGTGGATCTTGCTGACTCACGATGAAACCTTGGTTTGCAAATGACACTCAAACTTATATTAGCCGATGACGTGGTGGCTGCTGATCTCGTCATCCGCTTTATAAGTGAGAGTGGGTTAGGGCCAGCAATCTAAATTTTCCAGTGAACATTGACTCAACGACTTGTTCGTTTTTTAATGATTTTTTTTCCGTGATTTTTGTTTATTTATATATATATATATTATTAATTTTAGGTCTTTTCAAATTTAGGTGTCCACCTCTAAATTTTAAATTCAATTCCAAATTTGTGTTCTTTAATCTGTGTTAAGAGGGGCAGATGACCTCGTAGTTTCGCCCCTTAAAACAACAATAACTAACTAACGACTGGAAAGTGTTCTTTAATAGAATTAGGCAACACTGAAAAATTGCTTCTAACACTTTAATTATGTAGGCCTATGTTTTCATTTTGTGATGGTCCTCGTATCTGCTTCCACAAGGTAGACTAACTTGTTATAAGAATGATGTTGTTTTAAGAAACCTGTTGGAGTTATTGTTCCCTTTGGGCTCGCAATACGCACGTACACATTATTTGTTGAAAGTTCATACTTCAAGCGTCTCGCAGCGTAGCGTTCACCACGGCTGCGAGGGCAACTTAGCAAGTCCGGAGGTTTGGCAGCAGCTATCCTGCGTGTGTGTTCTCCACATTCCCTCCAGGCAAATGCCTGGATACTAAGTCCTCCCTCATCCCTGTCCCTACACACTACTACAGTCATCAGACACACACCCAACTGCACCGGGCTGATGATCAAGCTCCTAACAACAGCACCACCAAACTTCTTCACCCACCAACCTCAGTAGGAGGTTTCGATACCTCCTCATTAATATGCGGGGAAGAGGAGAAACTCATTGATAAACTTTGTGACCAACTTCTGGTGTTGGACCGCCATTCTTGCCCCCGGAGGTCCGAGTTCGAATCCCGACTCTGCCAAGAAATTTAATTCTGGTCTGCGGTTTGGAATGGGGTACACTCAGCCTCGTGAGGCAAAACTAAGTAGAGGCGGGTTCGATTCCCACCTCATCCATCCTAAAAGTGGGTTTCCCCCATTTCCACTCCAAGAAAATGCTGGGATGGTTCCTAACCCAATGCCACGACCGCCTCCGACCCAATATTACCCTCAATTACAAATACCACATTAACGCAGGTAGTCTAACAAATTCTACAAACACTCAAGAACTTGAGGATGAAATGAACTCGATATCTAAGTCCCGAAATGAAAACAACATTTCATATTCTATTACAGCCTCGTGTAATGTCGATTGTTCGCTTTAATGAATGGCACTGACCCTCATATAATTTACCCTTTGTCATATAAACCGCAATTAAAACAATAATAGTCAATATCAGTGAGCATCAACTAATTTCTGTGCTCGCAAATGAACGCATTGTGAAAAGTAATTTGCCGCTGAACAATAATGGATCATTCCACGTGCAGGAGAACGCTGGCGAAAGAAACGTTAGTCCAGGATCCAGGAGCTTCTACAGGCTCCACGCTACGACCTGTCATACTTAGAATATCTTAAGTATTACCACGGTCGAGGTGGAGCGATTTGCGTACTGCATGTATATTCTGAAAATTAATATGAATTAATGAGCCATTTCCAGACATCCTATAAGTTAAACATGAAACTTGGTATCAGTGAAGCTGATATTCACAAGAACTCTAGAAAAGTCTAAAATATTCTACATTTTTCGAAGAGGGTCAAATGGAGGGGTTTCAATTTGAGGCTTAGGAGAAGAACGGTGAAGTACGCAAACGCAAGCATTTCTTCAACCATAGATTAACTTTTTTCCAGAGCGATGGCCTATAGTTTTCGTGGGCTCAAATATTTCCTGGATGTCCAAACTAACTTTTGACAGCAAAACCCGAGGAAGTGTTGAGGAGAATTTCCGAGATATTAAAGCGGCAATATCGCGGTGAAACGATACATAATGACAAAAATGAAAATACACATGAATTAATGAAAGACTCCCAGGTATGCTAGAAAGTCAAAACTAGGTACTGTACCAGCAGAGCTGATGTCCCCAATCTCCCTAGAAAATCTAAACATTAGAAAGTTTTGTGAGGGTGCTGAGCTGGTGAGCTTTGAAATAGGGGTTCAGAATCGGTTCGGCCTATGTACGCAAGCATATATAGGTTAGCGATGCCAGCCTAATTCCCAACCATGAACAAAATGCACAATGTTAATATAGGAATTGCCTAATCCTGACGCGAATTCTTGCAGACAATTAGTTGAATAAAATGAAATTATATAAGAAAATGTGACGACAAAAGATGTGATAATACAAGGCATAACTATCCACCCTTGAATGTTATTTGCAAATGCAGGTTGGGGAATTGAGGGTTCGGTCGCACTTGTGACTTGGTACAGTCACAGCATGTCCCGGAGTGTCGGACCTTGGTTGATAGATGTGGGATGAAAAGCTTCAATAACTTGCCTTGCCCAAAAAACAGCTAAACTTCTTCGCGGTTCATTTCTTTTAGTGCATTTCTGATCGCCTCTACATGCAAATTTGATTTATGCACACTTTTAGTATCTAATGTGTGTCGTAGGGCTTCGAGAACAGGTACAGCGAACACACACTTTAGCCCATGTGCTCTCAGATGCTCCAATGTTGCACCAAAAGCTTTCAGGAGATTGTCAAAACCATTCACAAATAATGATGTCATCAACAAGATTTTCCAAGACTGTATCCGGGGTCATTCTCTGACTCATGAACGGCACATGTTTTGCGAATGAGTCCATGTGTCGGTGTGTTGAGAGTCAAGGCGTGGCTAAACTCGTCGTCTACTTCAAGGTGAGTGTAAGCGTCCGTAATATCCGGATGAGAAAATAGACTGGTCCATTCATCTCGCCGAATAAATATTCTGGCTTTGGAATTGGGTGTTCATCAATAATGATACGTGGATTAAGCGTTGACTTATAATTCCCAGTGATCCGACTCTTTCCTTTATTATTTGCTACAACTTGTGTTGTCGATGCCCATCCTGAATATTCAGCCCTCTTATAAAATCCAGGTGTGATTTTGGCATATGCGAAGGGCTTGTGGCACAGCACGTGCTCGGGAGAAGATGGGTGTGGCTCCTGGTTTCAAATGTGGTCCTTACAACTTCTCCGGGGTGTTGTCGAAAACATCACTGTATTGAGTCAGTAGGTGATCAAGTTGGTTGTCCATATCTGGAAGACATCTTTCATTTTCTTCTTCAAGTACCGTGTTCGGTCCCCCGAACGTTGGTGATCATCATGGAAAAGGCGCCTCTGTCCACCGCAGGCCGGAACAATTCTTCAACAGATCGAATCCGTGACCACTCTTGATATTCTGAAGCCAGAACATCTGTCTTCTGCCACGTCCTCGTCTGCCATCTATTTTGCCTTGTAGTATTAGTAGTACTGGCCTCTAAGTACATGACCCAAATAGGCAGTTTTTCGATACTTAATGGTAGACAAAAGACGAAGATCACATTTTGCTCTTCTGAGGACATCGCTGTTAGTAACTCTACCAGTCCAAGTTATTTAAGCATTGGTCTATGAGTCCACATTTCGATGGCCTCTAATCGTTTCATGGTGTTGACCTTCAAAGTCCAACCCTCCATACTATACAAGAGTGTCGACCCGACATAGGTTCGAGCCAATCTTTGTCGGAGCTTCAGATTTAATTTTACAAAATCTATTTCCCTAAGAAATTCTGCGATCCATTCATGGCAGAATAGTGACCCATAGTCACCATTGACCACGTAGGCTACAGGTTAAGTCTCCGGGATGTAACTCCGACTGTGACATTGACTGATACACGACCGATACATTGAACGTGGTGACCAGTTTCCAATCAGATTTTTGTATAAAAAATTTGGAATAATTTCATTCAACTTGGTTTTACTGATCAGTGCAACTGCTGCCCCATTTCAATCAAGGACCCCTCTATTTACACTTGGAGCATGTGCGAGACTTGCTCAGACTTTCCACGATATCAATATGCTCAGTTGGTAATTCGTTGCTAGAAACTTGGTTTCTATGTTGCATGTTTGTATCTTTCTACAAATATTAGCGATATGCCCTTTTTACACAATTGTTACACGGTGTCATGAAACTCGCAGTGATTGCGGCTATGAGATCCTTCGCGTCCTTGACAACCTTGGTGGTGATCTTGTTGATCTTGTGCAGTGTTCACTTCGGGTTTCCGTTGTGGTCCTCGGTTGCGTGAAAAAGACCTACCTCGTTTCTTTCCCTTGATGTTTCTCTCAAATTAAGGCTCAGTGTACCCTAACGTATTTGTTCGCTCGGATTGCATCTGAATGTCTGCCGTCTTAATCTCGGACGCAGTGTAGCATGTTGCCTCAAGCGCATGCACGATTTTGTAGGCATCTTTAAATGTACGTGTTTTGTTGTTGTTTTGTTTTATTTTTAGATGATTTTCATCGCACATCTCGTTATTGCAACCCAAATACCAACTGTTCAATTAACATGCGATCAAGATAGATTTCGTAATGGCAATGCGCGGCAGCTTGTTTTAACCTTAGAGCAAAATTTCCAATGGTCTCGCCCGTGTGTTGTGTGATCCGACAAAACTCAATACTCCCGGCATATTTGTTCGCGTAGAATCATAGTGTTCGGGGAAGATTACCACATTGTTCCGCCCCTTTAAACTACAATAACAGAATCATAGTGTCCAATTTGCGTTGAGCGTTAGCTCTTCCGGATCACGAGGCCTCACTACGTACCGTACTTCAGGGAATCGTTTGATTCTGAATCCATATAAACGCGAGCATAATTGGCTCGTTGGTCTCCAGATACCTTGCCGAGTTGCAGCTAGAAGATCAAAAGCCTTAGTGTAATCTATAAATATTGTATAATAGTTTCCTCTCGGAAATCGCAATGTCTGTTCTATTTCACTCACAAGGTTGCTAACTGCTTTATGGTGCCTCGTTGTTTCCTGAATACGTATTGCTGATCAGAAAGAAGGTGATCTGTTCCCTTAACTAGATGGTCCGTAATCATCATCATCATCATCATCTTCAAAGTCCCACTCCAGTCACCCGGGTGTGGTTTACAAGCCTTTCGGCCCTTCCCTTTTTCCTGTTCCATCACTTCTGCCACATCCAATCCAGCTTCTCCAATGTCCGTCAAAATTTAGTCCAACCACCTTCTTCTCGGTCTTCCAACTAGTCTCTTTCCCTTGACTTCTCTTTCTAATTCCCTTCTTGCTACTCTTTCTTTACCCATTCTTTTTATATGTCCGAACCAACGTAACGTTGCTTTCTGTATCTTCTGATTTAACGGTTCCATATTTAACTCTTCTCTGATTTTAGTATTTTGAATTCTATCCCTTCTTGTCTTTTTATCTGAAGTTCTTAAAAATATCATTTCTACTGCTTGTATCTTACTATTTTGCCTTTTATTCGTTACCAGTGTTTCCAGTCCATGCTACAATTGGTATGAAATACTGTTTATATAATATTAATTTCGTTCTCTTGGGTACTTTGTCATCCCATAACAGTTCTCTGACTTGATGATAAAATGTGGTACCTCTACTTAGTCTGTTATTAATTTCAATGTTGATGTCATTACTTCCATTTATAGTGCTACATAGATATGTAAACTGTTCTACATTCTCTAACCGTATCCCATCTATGTTCACTTGACTTTTCTTTTTCTCTTTTCCACAGTACATGACTACAGTTTTCTTTTTACTAATTACCATTCCAAACTCCTTCAAATTTTCATTCCAAATGTCCAGTCTCTTTTGTACTTCTTTTTCTCCCTTTCCCCAAATCACCACATCATCTGCAAATACCAAAGCATTCACTTCATCATTACTGATACTCTGTCTTACACGTTTTATATTTTAATCCATCAGTATAACAAATGCACTTCCTTGCTTGAGGCCTTTTTTTTATAGAATGTTTCAGAGTCACCACTTCCGACTTGTACACTGCTTTACTCTCAAGATTGTGCCGTCCGGCCTTGTACGCAGATGTTGTCGCAGTGGAAGTGTGTACCTATTTGTCTTGCGCTGGGCCCATGATACAATGACCAGGTGGTGAAAGGATAACAGAAACAGAGGCAGTGGACTGAACGTACATCCACATTGCCGTGAATGCAAGTTCAATTCTAATCCTGTAACTACGAAGAACCATGGGCCTAGCCTAGCCTAGCTTAAAGAAATAAAGACTAAATAACGTACTAAATAAGGTACACAAAGACGCCGCATAAGTAAAGAAACGGTAATGAATTCTCCAAAGGAAATAGGCTTAAGGAATGACGAGGAAGCATTATATGCTAAGGTGAGGTTATGTGGTAGTCAATCATAAGACATAAGGTAAACTGACGATGTAAAGGACCGTGACAATAAGGTTATGGGAGGTAGGAAATAAAGGCAAAAGAGAGGGATATAAATGGGAAGGAATACTCGTAAAGAGTAAAATTACATTGTGAAATACGGAAGATAAAAGGGCTAGACAAGGTGTCAGGAAAAGTGAGTCTACCGCCAAAGAACGAACGGTAACTCTAATAGCCCAGAAGAAATTGAGTAGGTGAGGGAATACAAGACAGGACAGAGTTTAATAAAAGCGCGCGTAGATATGACGTAGATAAATAAACCATAAAATGAGGGGCAAGAAACCGAAATAGAATAAACACGAGAGACGTTACATTACACAAAATAAAAGATATCCATCAAAATAAGTTACGTCAGAAAGGAATTAAGCCATACTCATAGACTTTTGTAGGAAGACGCAATCTTAAGATAAGGGAGGCAAATAAAAGATAAGAGGTATGGCATAGGTCTTACTGGTGAACACCTATACAGTAAACTGAACCAAATACCCACACAAAATGATACGACGATAGGGGGACAAAGATAACGGAAACGATACAGACACACAATGGACATACTAGAATAGGCAATACGCCCTAGTATTCCATACGATAAGCAAAGACAGAAAGACGTGACCTACCTTGATGGATCTGCTTAATCCGGCATCGCGGAATTACACAAAATAAACTAAATTCACGCACCTACGCGCACCTTTATAATAAACACACGAAAGGGGAGTAAAAACCGAAAGAAAGAAAGAAAGAAAGAAAGAAAGGCATCTCAAAAACGAGAGCGGGAGCACAAAATATAAAGTCCTACATGGGAGATAAAAACCGAATACTGCCTCAAGAGTAACAAGGGGTTGTCAATGGTGACGGAAAAGAGAAGATAAAAGGGAAGAGGTGTCACTAATCACGATTCGGCATAGTAAGAAATTACTATAACGAACCTTGATCAGCAATTATAGAAATACCCACTGATCTGCCTGGTTACCCTGGCCAGTAATAACCAAGAAGAAAAAGAGAACAATTCCGATAATTGACACGGCGAAGGAAAGAAAAAAAGGGGTGTCTACAGGTGGAAGAAAACAGCTCAGATTCCCTCACAATCCATCAAAATTTTTGTTGCGTCCAACTAACTAGACGAACAAAGATCTTATCTAAACAAACACAAGGAAGGGAGAAGGGAGGATACCGGATACGTCACGACAATGTGACGGGAAGGAACCAGAAGAGGGAGGAAGATGGGAGGACTCAAAAGAAGTGTACTTCATTGAAGATAAATATAAAAATCAAAGGACGAAAATTTCACAATAAGAACATAAGTTAAACCACACAAATGATATAATAAAATAAAACCTAGCTTCCTCGCCAAAATATATACCAAAGTTACAAAGTCACAATATATAATAATCATAGATATATCAAAGTAGTCTTCCTTAGTCTCCCAAGGTAGGATGGCAGAGAGCCGAAATCTATAATTGATTAAAAGGAAAAGATGAATTGAGAACGATATTAATTATGCTAATAATGGGATGAAATTGAGTGGTGACCACCACGTTGCTCCGACAAAGATTAATTAGGAATGGGGAAAAGTGACTACACGTCAACCTGAAAAAGAAGTAGTTAATATAACTGACAACAATGCCATCTTGCGCCCATCGCACGTGAACTTGAAGAAATACAGCTTGAAAACATGTCACAAGAAAAAAAATAAACATTCAAGAGAAAAAGAAGTAAGGTGACAAAGATAAATGGACTTAACTTGCAAAACGCTTCAGCTGCGTAATATGAGCAGTAGATACTTGCTGTAGGCTGTCATCACTCACAAGTTCCGCAGTGACAGGTGTGAGGAAACGAGTGATAATGCGCGGAGTAGACCATCGCAAGCACAGTTTACTCGAGATCTGCGCTGCCGCATTGCTCACAGGGTGAAGCTTCATCAGTACTTTGTCGTTTACCTGAAAAGTAATGGCATGTATTCCAACGTTGAACCTCTCAGTTACTTTAGTCCGAGCCTTTTTTAAGTGCTTAACAGCAATCTCCCATTTTTGGGACACGGAAGAATGTCTCGAAGGTTCAGATAAGTACTCTATGTTCCGCTTGAGCAGTAGGGGATCCACACGTGTCCTACCGAGAAATAATTCAGCAGGAGTATGTATGTATGTATGTATGTATTCTTTATTGTCAGACAGATAGACTCCACTAGTGACAATATAATAATGAACAATAAAATTTACAATTATAAACAAAACAAAAACAGCAAACACGTACAAAAAATAGAAATACACTAATCTATTATAAATCAGCAACCACAACCATACAGACACGCACTCAAACATCCTATTTCAAGCATTCATTCATGCAATCCCTTTGTACAAGAAACATTACAATAATTATTACAGAAAAAAACTATCTACAGTAAACGGAAAAAGGCAAAAACATAAAATAAAAGATAAGAAGAAAAAGTTCAGAAACTCGGGAAAGTAATACAAGAGTGACATTCAAGGATCTAGATAACAGCAAACAAAAAATACATTAAAAGTCAGCAATTCTTCACCGGCCGTGAAAACCAATATACCAAAAAATACATTACTTCAGTCGCTCGTACATTCAATCAAAAAATCAATCAACCATTCATTCAACCACATGTTCAATCAATCAACGCAAATAGAAATTAACACAATTTGCATACACTATTTTACAGGCCACTTGAGATATTTCTCATAACAGTTGATAGAGAGTCGAAGTGAATATCAGTAGCACTTTTACTCTCCATCAAGCTGTATGTTGACTGCAACCGGATCAGACATGGATTTTTGTGCACATTAATTCTCGATCTGACCCCATCGAAAGTGTGCTTCCGTCTGGTGGTTCTCTGAGGGACGTGAACCCCCAAGTCAGCTAGCAACTGATTAGAGTCAATTCCGCCATTTGCCAGCTTCCTAAGGAATCTCACATCACCCACTGTGCGCCGACTGCTAAGTGGAGGAAGACCGTACACGTTACAATAACTCTCATACTCAGCTCTATGGTACGGTCGTCCACCCCTGTAACAGAGCCATTTAATAAATCTCTTTTGCACATGGCATCAATTTTATTACTGTGAAAGGGATTCCAGATCACACTATAGTATTCTAATTTAGGCCGAATGAGTAACTTAAATAATTTGGATAGAGTTATGTCCGAAAAATAATTTAAACAATTTCTTTTTAAAAATCCCAGGATCCGGAAACTTTCACGACATATTTTTGAAATATGTTCATCAAACAAGAAATTGTTAGTGATTGTCACCCCTAGATCCTTAATGGTTGACACTCTACCTAGCGTTTCATTTTAATACAATAATTAAACCTGGGTAGGAGGTTACGTTTCAATGAAACTGACAAAACTTTACACTTTTCAGTATTCAGTTTCACACCATTCACTGAGTTGGTGTAGGTCTTGTTGCAACAACTCACAGTCATTTATAGCACTGATGGGCATATACCGTTTAAGATCGTCAGCGTACATCAGGCACCTAGAATTATGTATTATACGAGGGATATCATTTACAAAAAGTATAAAGAGCAGAGGGCCCAATACAGAACCCTGAGAGACACCGGAAGTAACGTTAACAGATTTAGACTTATTATTATTAATTATAACTGATTGGGTTCTATTTGAAAGGTAGCTTTTGAAGAAACGTAAAAGATTACCAGTTATACCAAAGTTTGAAAGTTTATGAAGCAGTAGGTTGTGATGTACGCTGTCGAAAGCCCTAGAGAAATCAGTATAGATAACATCAGCACTACCACGGTTATTCATAAAGGTGGTTACATCATGAGTGAAGACTGCTAGGTTGGTAGCAGTGGATCGCCTAGGAAGGAAGCCGTGCTGAAGTTCAGTGATGAATGGTGACACGTGAGCGTACACTTCGTCCCGAACAATTGATTCAAAGACTCGCGCGAAAATAGACATTAGTGATACTGGTCTGTAATTTACTACCTTCTGCCTGGAGCCTTTCTTTAACACTGGGGTGATATGAACTGATTTCCAGTAATCCGGAAACACTCCTTCACTGATGGCTTGGTTGAATAGAATGTAAAGAGGACGAGATAGCTGGTGGCATAAAGATTTAATTATTTCTATAGGAATGGCATCAGGACCGGAAGACTTACCAGAGGAGAGATTATGTAATTTATTCTTGATGCAGTCTTCGGAAATATGGAATTAAGAAATGCTGTCGTTACTGGAGGGTGGCAGATCAGGTAATGGTGGCGGTATAGAATTTACACGAAGGAATAAGGTTTCGAAATAATCAGAAAACAGCTCACAGGCAGAGTTTGCATCAGTACTGGTACGTCCGTCGCACTCGAGCGAGACTTGTAATCTGGTGTTCCTAGATCTCTGCTTAATGAAGGACCATAGTCTGTTCGGATTAGTTTTAACACTGGAGTCTATGTCTTCCACGTAGGTGTCATACTGTCGGCGCTGAATGTCTTTGAATTCTAGCCTCATGACCACAAATTCAATTCTATGGCATTCCAAAGAAGAGCGTTTCCATTGACGATGAGCCCTATTTTTCGAGTGTAGCGCGCTGATTACATCTGCATCAAACCAAGGTGGATAACGGTAGGGATTAACCTTCACACGAGGATCTGCTTCTCGAACTGCGGACATCAAGAGATCATAAAATATCTCACAATTCTCATTAATGTCGTTCCTGATATCAAGGAGGGACCATGGGCAACAATCCAGCAGAAGGTTCAGGTGGTTCATGTCTGCTTTCTTCCAGTTAAAAATTTCCCTGCGAGGTGGTTTTTGAAATAAACTAGTGTCGTGAAAATCAATGTTCCATATTAGAGCACTATGGTCGGATGGAATCCCCCCGGTTTTTCTAACTCTACCGGCTGAGAGATTTTAGGAATATTAGTAAACAGTAGATCGAGGTAGTTTTGTCCGCGGGTGAGATGTGTATTCAATTGATGCAAAGAGAATTCCTCAATTATCTCGCAGAAGATAGAGTTCACTGCACTTTCAGTTAGTTTTAAAGGTATGAGAGAAGGCCCTTCCTGCTGTCCCCATGAGATGTCCGGCACGTTGAAATCCCCACACAATATAACTGTATCCTTGTCCTTCAACTGGGCGTGCACCCTGCTGAGTGAGGTATGTAGCTGCTCCAGGCGGTTTAACGAGGCAGGCGGGGGTAGGTACACACAGCCCACGAACACACTAGACCTTCCTTGGATTTCCAACCAAATAATCTCGCATTCACTTTCTAAGTCAGCTCTTCTCCTGACACGCAACCGAGACTGCTTAGCAATGACAACACCACCGCCACGCCCAGGCCTGTCTCTTCTAAATATGTCATGAGTCCTAGAAAAGGCGAGTTCTGAGTCAAGAAAACTGTCAAAAGGCCAAGACCCATTTAAGGCTATTATTGACATATTATTAAAATCACTGCTGCTCAAGTCTACTAGTTTGAGTTGAAGAGTGGAACGAAGTTTTGAATCCCAGACAGAAATACTGAAGGTTTACGTCCCAGGAAACGTGATCCGCGTTGTGAAAAGCCGAAATACAAACCTTGAAATTTCTATGGAAACGTTCGACTTGGTGCCCTTGGGGACGATAGGGAGACAGGAACACATGATTTAAAAAAACCAATTGAAAACCATAGTCTCAAAAGTCTTAGATCTGAACACAGTAGAATTATCGGATACAAGATACTTGGGTGGCCCAAATACACCAAATATATTGAACCCTTGCGAAGAAGCATATGATACTCGATTTCGGGGAGTGTAACGGTCCATTTCGTAAAGTTGTTGTATTGAGCGCTTCTTAAAATGCAGGGTAACATATAACAAAATATCATGCGGGAAAAAGTGAATACCAGGATTAAAACGTAAGAATTTAATTAACAGATCAACAAAATTTACAATATGTACAACAAAACAAAAAGGCATCCCAAATGACACCCACTTATTAATAATAAAAAGTGCCAAACCAGGCCTGATCTCAGGAGAGATCGTTAACTTCTGGACCAAATGTCCCAAATTACTGCAATGACATGTGCGTGTGTGGCTTCTCTGCATGCAGCACGATGTGTACCATTTATGCGAGATTCGTTACCATCCAGTAAACCTTCAGAGGACGAATCTGCGTTGTCATAGAGCTAGACAGACACTAGGAACATAATCTAAACACTACTTAACTATCCGACACTTCCTACACTGAATAAGGCAAATAATTTCCGCATGAAATTGGAATAAAATAATTGCCGTAGCAATCAACAACACCGCCTAGAAATTAGGACTTCTAATATCAACACGTGACCAACAACAGGAAAATACACATATGGCCACTTGCCATTTTACATGAAATGCAAGTACACCCAACGGTGTCACGACAAACAAAAATAACATAGCAAATGAAATGAGTCACAGAAATCACTGGGCTCAAAGCCAACATTTACGTCATAACAACAAACATTTCTTTTCATACGATATGCGGCATTCGTGACGGACATGGCGAACTCCCAAATTATTATGATCCAACGATCATTAAAGGAACAGGTTTGCTACAGATAGCTTAAGGGGTCAGTCGGTCGTAGCTGGACTGCCTACATGATGAATCACCAGACCTAGACGGGCGCAAAGTGGAATCTGCAACATCTGTCAACCCACGTGTCAAATACCTCGGCCTGCCGTAGCAATGACTCGGGTCTCGAAGAAGCGTGCTCCAAAAGCACATAATATACGTGTGTGTGTCAAAAATTATATCTTAGCATTTCCCACGGAAATCCAAGAATCAGCACAGGACCAGGTAAGGTAGCCTCCATGAGCGCTCCCCCTGTCCATCAAAAATACAACCAAAATTGAGGGCAGTAGACACATTCTACCCCTCATCACGAAGAACCAATACACACACATTGACACGATACACACACCAGAATCACACGTATGGGTTTGACAGAAACCTGAAATAAAAGACATAAATATTTCCACCGACTTGCGCTCCCAATCTAGTCCGTGACTGACGCTCCTGAAAAAGGGATATGAAAACTCAAAATATAGAACTAAGGTGTTCTACAGTGACATCCTAACGTGTTGCGTTCGGCAACCGTAGTATGAATAAAAACCTGTTCGTAAAACATCTAATCAAATTTACCCCCTTCTCCTAATTTAAATGAATTTGAATTAAAGCACCATTAATCATCCAAGAAGAACCTCGCATTCGCATGAATGAAATAATCCAATGCACGCGCCGTGCATATTAATAATGACTCATAAGAAAAAATACACAATCAAACAAAATTTTGGCCACGTGCCAACGTACATTTATATAAAATAGTGCCGGTACACGAAATCTAAATACACAAGAAAACTACTATGAACAAAAAATTATTTACAACGTTCCCGCGTCTAATCTAGCTACATATTGAATAAATCAATGGTTTGTACATCACCGAACAGCTTGCAGAATATCAAATTCCATCCCAGAGCATTTCCCACAGGAAAATTAATCCATCATCGTCGACATTCTGGTTGAGGCGTTGCACATCATCCCACCAATCGACCTTGTAGTAGACATCTTGGTATGGCTCCTTAAAAAGAAATGTTCAAATTAATATTCTATCCTGCTAGAATCGCTATGAGCTACTGGCTTTCACTCAAGAGTCCTGGGCGATTACTCCACGAAGAACTGGCCCTATCTAAGCATCCGCTTGTTTCACACGCACATATAAATCACAAATTTTACACAAAATATTGTTACAGTTTAGACTGCCCCGCAGCTGGCATTTAAAGGTCTCTCAAATTATTTATGCCGAGTAGCGCTTATCTCAACTCGAGATCTCGACTCCACTTGGCAAGAACTCTGCTCCTCGAGCAATATTAAAATGTTTGTTCAAACAGACGTGAACTGTGCCTCTCGGCGCCTGATCAAATTGTGTCCTCAGCTACTCTCCAACGATCAATTTATTGTAAACTGGCAGAATGGAATAGGGTAGGGGCAATTTAGAAAAATAATCTGTAGTTTGTATTGCACAGACTTGGGACTAGTATCAAACTTCTTCTTTTTATCTGAACGTCTCAGTGCACTCATGCGGAATTGTATCGGATCAGCGGTTCTTCTGACACGTGTCTTCCAGCACTTTTTTATGGCACGCTCATTTCCACGTGGGTCCGGCGTCCTCTCTTCTGATTCGATGATTCAATCGGGTATCGGTTGGAAATTCACCTCTGGCACGCCCATAATGACGCCAAATTGTATGCGCGTTCATCCTGACTTTGTCCTTGAACTCGGCTTACCAGGTTGTCCACAGGAATAGCTACCAACGCCACGTCTATCGCAAACAATTGCAACACTCAGCTCGCCTTCCATATCTCACTCCAACATGTACTGCCTGGATATGAATAATAATAATAAATCATGAAAACTTATTGATCGGCAAATCAATAAGGGTTCAATATATTTACTCAGGAAGTTTACGGTAGTTCTTGACGTAATTTCTCTCACTGGAAAAAGCCAAACGAATTTAGAGAAACCGTCGATAACAGTGAGAATGGCCTGATTACCCTGTTTTGATCGGACGAGTGGACCAAAATAGTCTATGAACAAACGTTCTCCTGGTCGAGTCACAATATCTGCTTGATGCAGACCGACCTTGGTGTTTTGCGCAGGTTTGGAACGTTGAGAGGTTAAACATTTCCGGACAAAACTAAAGGAATCAGACTTAATCGAAGACCAATAAAACTCGCTCGAGATCTTTCTGAAGGTAATGTGCATACCGATGTGTGCACCAAAGGCGGAGGAATGGTAATATGTTAAAAGCATGTCGCGAACAGCTTCAGGAGCAAAAATCCTAAAGTTCGAAGATTTAGGTAACGTGTACCCGATAACGTCATTTCGAATACAAAACTCGGAACAGGAAGGATCTTTGTTCGACATTTTGTCACGCAATTCCATACAATGTGGATCCTCAGCTTGGAAGGTTCTGATATCCACAAAAGACCAAGGACAATGTTGCAGTAGGAATACAGGTTCGGGAGGTTCTGAAGGAGGGGAAGGAGAAAGAACGGGAATGGTGACGTTTTCCTCAAACATACGTGAGAGACAGTCGGCAACAGAATTCTCACTGCCTTTCACATGTATAATATTGAAATTGAAGGAAGATAGTCGTAGAATCCATCGGTTAATACGAACTAATTTCTTGACATGGGACAGACTCCACTGTAAAGCTTCGTTATCTGTATACTCAGTGAAATGTCTATGCTCCAGAAAACTCCTAAAGCGTTCACACCCGAACACTACCGCTAAACTTTCTTTCTCAAAAGTGGAGTAACGTCTTTCATGTATATTCAGCATTCTACTAGCGAAAGCAATGGGTGCGAATCTCCCATCCACTTGTTGACTCAACACGCTCGAGACTGCTAGATCACTAGTATCACAATGCAGAAAGAATTCCGAATTAAAATTAGGGGATTGCAATACGGGAGCACTAGACAAACATTCCTTTAGCCTTACAAACGCACGTCCCCAAATGAAAGTGATGTTCTTCGTCAAGGCATTTAAAGGGGCGGCAACATCAGAGAAATGTTTTATGAACCTGGAATAAAAGGTGAACATTCCCAACACCCGACGTAAGGATTTCAAAGAAGTAGGACGAGGAAGTTCTTGTAGACATTTCACACGTACAGGGATAACCGAGATACCTTCACCGGACAGCACGTGACCTAGAAACTTTATCTGGGAAGACCCTAACGAACTTTTCCCAGGATTAACGGTTAAACATGCTCGTCTTAGACGCCCAAAAACTTCACGAAGATGACCAACGTGTTCTTCAAAAGTGCTACTATAGACTACGAGATCGTCAAGGTAATTGAAAATGTACTGAAACTTCAAATCTCCCAATAAGTTTTCCAATACGTGGCTAAGTACTTGGGCTGCGATAGCAATTCACATTGGTAACTTCAAATATTCAAACAACCCAAAGGGAGCAGAAAATGCAGTAACTTTGCGGCTCTGTTCATCGAAAGGAATTTGATAATACGCGAAATGTAAGTCAAGTATAGAATAGAATTTCGCGTTGTGAAAGTGTTGAAACGCCGATTCCAGGGTAGGAAGTGGGAAATTATCGAATACCACCTTCTTATTTAATAGTTGATAGTCCACCACAAGACGAAACTCGTTTTCTTTCTTAGGAACTAAGAAGGCAGGCGAGCCATAAGCTGACTTGGAAGGCCTTATCACATTTCGTTCTAACAGATCACTTACATGTCTCTTCATGGCTAAAAGTTTGGGAGGGGAGCAAGGAAACGGAGCAGATCTCACAGGAATAGAATCGGTCAAATCGATATGACATTCACCCAACAGCACTTCCCAGTTGATCAGTGATCACGTCAGAAAATTCACTCACCAAATCATATAAAATTTGCCGCTGATCAGATAATAAGGAAAGGGGTAATGGTATCACAAAGTCAGGTAGGATATTAAACACTCCTGGCATAAAATTCTCAAAAGGAAACCTCTGGTTAGATGAAAAAAGAAAGCTGTAGGTGCCATCACTGAAGTCTAACCTCAATCCAGTTTTTTTTCATAAAGTCGGCACCCAGCAAGACAGGTGCGGCTAAATTATCCATGACTTTTTTTTAGCGTATGGCTTTTAGTGCCGGGAGTGTCCGAGGACATGTTCGGCTCGCCAGTTTTGTAGCTGCTTCGAGACGGACACCCAATGGGTGAGCTACAAGTACCGTTGGGGAGGAATGTCGGATGGGAGGGTCGAGGAGTTGGAAGGTAGTGGCTGTGGCCTATAGTTAGGGACCAACCCCGGCATTTGCCTGGAAGGAAGATGGGAAACCACAGAAGACCATCTTCAAGGTTGCCGGCGGGGGGATTCGAACCTCCGCGCCTCCCGGATGTGAGCGACTGCCAACAGTCATGCCGCAACGACCTCGGCTAACTCACCCGGTATCCATGACCTGAAACTCATGATCCCAAGAAAAATCGTGAATTTTAACAAGGCACGAAATTGATTCGTAGACATGAATGGGATTGTTAGAGGCTGAGACGAAGTTGTTTCGGGACTGGTGCAGACGTTTACATGCGTCAGCGATCTCCTCAACCACAGACCTACGTATAAAACTTTGACACGCACCACTATCTAAAAGGGCAGAAGAATGTAGCCTAGAAATTTAAAAAAGGTGAACCCACGGTTGAATTATTTTGGAAAAAAGGTACATCGGATATCAAGGAATCATAGTCCTTGCCAAAATAAATCTTCTTAGCCTCACGATTGGATTCATTATCGCAAGGCTTCGCTAGTTTTCCAAGTGGTTAGTAGCATTGCAGCGAGGTCAGATTGGTTTGATTACTCCTTGCAGACCACAGCCAAAACAAAACTTCCCTTTTAGCGGTTCTGAACATTCACGGTAGACATGGGACCCTTTTAAGCAGTTTCAGCATTGAACCGGGGACCTGGAAGCATTCACATGAGGAGGGGCATTCGCATCAAGGTTGTTTGAACGGGACGTACTATGTTGGACTTGATTCACGGCATTAACGCGAACATTAGTTCTATGAGAATTTAAACCACGGGATGTATTAAAAGAGGGAGCATTATTGCCTCGATAGTTACATTGTAGAGTTGTCCAACGAGCGGGAGTAGTATTGCTACGTTGCCCACATGCAAGTATATAGATCTTATCACTTCTCTCATCCATGCTAAACGCTAATTCCGAAAACATAGATTGCGAAGGCAGTGGAGGTGGGATATATCGATTACACAATCGGGCAGTTGCTTCAAATTCACGCCCTTGGATGAGAATGTCTTCAATATCTAATACCGAAGAAGGGCGAATAAACTGTTTATATGACGGATGTAAATTACCATAAACAGTATTAATAGTTTCACGAGAAGGCAGTGAAATAGGAAGGCGGGATATTAGGGTACGAAGCGCTGTGACATAATCATCAATGTTTTCGCCGAGTGTCTGGGTGCGTGAGAAAATGTCGTTCTTTAAGGCATGTTCAAAGTCGGATGGCGTGAACCTCTCCTTCAAAGCATTTACAAAACCAGCCCATGAACTAAAGGGGAACTGAACAAGTCGGTATCATTTCAGAGCGTTTCCACATAATAGCATGGGTAGACATTGTATAATACTGTCAGGGACCAAACTATAACATGCACATAGCTCCTCGATGCGCGTGGTAACTTCGAACATTGAAGAAACCCCTTCTTCCCCTGAATATCTAATGTTCCATTTATTTACGATATTAGCCACATTTCCACCTTGAAAGTTTGAATTACGTACTTCAGGAATAGCGAATGCAGAAAATAGAGGGTCGAATTCCAACCAATCAAATTTCGTCGAAGCATTGATGTTGGATAAATGTTTCACTTCACTGTTGATAGGTGAATCGACATCACATTTGATGTTATTCATATTTGTCATCACACTCTCAGAAAAGGTACGAAAATACATTTAATACAGACCTTACCTTTACTTTGAAGTCAAAGCTGCTTACCACGGCATAAAATTATCACCAGGATCACAATCTCCAAGAACATTTCTTGATCCACACACAACAGTTTGTTTGTTTGTTTGTTTGTTTTTACAAATAAGCTGCTGCCATCTTGCATTCTCGACACATGAAAACAACAAACAAACGATATAGTTGGTTATTGCCAGCTTACACATACAGTTGGACGTATTCATAGGGCTGAGCGGTTCTCCTATGTCATTTTGAGAAATGAAACTAGGTGTAGTTACATGATTCGACAACCACGCTCTGCTACCATTTGTGCCGTCAGGCCTTGTACGCAGATGTTGTCGCAGTGGAAGTGTGTACCTATTTGTCTTGCGCTAGGCCCATGATACAACGACTAGGTGGTGAAAGGATAACAGAAACAGAGGCAGTGGACTGAACGTACATCCACATTGCCGTGAATGCAAGTTCAATTCTAATCCTGTAACTACGAAGAACCATGGGCCTAGCCTAGCCTAGCTTAAAGAAATAAAGACTAAATAACGTACTAAATAAGGTACACAAAGACGCCGCATAAGTAAAGGAACGGTAATGTATTCTCCAAAGGAAATAGGCTTAAGGAATGACGAGGAAGCATTACATGCTAAGGGAGGTTATGTGGTAGTCAAACATAAGACATAAGGTAAACTGACGATATAAAGGACCGTGACAATAAGGTTATGGGGGGTAGGAGATAAAGGCAAAAGGGAGGGATACAAATGGGAAGGAATACTCGTAAAGAGTAAAATTACATTGTGAAATACGAAGGATAAAAGGACTAGACAAGGTATCAGGAAAAGTGAGTCTACGGCCAAAGAACGAACGGTAACTCTAATAGCCCAGAAGAAATGGAGTAGGTGAGGGAATACAAGACAGGACAGAATTTAATAAAAGCGCGCGTAGATATGACGTAGATAAATAAACCATAAAATGAGGGGCAAGAAACCGAAATAGAATAAACACGAGAGACGTTACGTTACACAAAATAAAATATATCCATCAAAATAAGTTATTTCAGAAAGGGATTAAGCCATACTCATAGACTTTCGTAGGAAGACGCAATCTTAAGATAAGGGAGGCAAATAAAAGATAAGAGGTATGGCATAGGTCTTACTGGTGAACCCGCTATACAGTAAACCAAACCAAATACGCACACAAAAAGATACGACGATAGGGGTACAAAGATAACGGGATCGATACAGACACACAATGGACATACTAGAATAGGCGATACGCCCTAGTATTCCATACGATAAGCAATGACAGAAAGACGTGTCCTACCTTGATGGATCTGCTTAATCCGGCATCGCGGAATTACACAAAATAAACTAAATGCACGCACCTACGCGCACCTTTATAATAAACACACGAAAAGGGAGTAAAACCCGAAAGAAATAAAGCAAGGCATCTCAAAAACGAGAGCGGGAGCACAAAATATAAAGTCCTACATGGGAGATAAAAAACAGAAGACTGCCTCAAGAGAAACAAAGGGTTGTCACTGGTGACGGAAAAGAGAAGATAAAAGGGAAGAGGTGTCACTAATCACGATTCGGCATAGTAAGACATTACTATAACGAATCTTGACCAGCAATTATAGAAATGCCCACTGATCTGCCTGGTTACCCTGGCCAGTAATAACCAAGAAGAAAAAGAGAACAATTCCGATAATTGACACGCCGAAGGAAAGAAAAGAGGGGTGTCTACAGGTGGAAGAAAACAGCTCATGATACAACATTTTTATCTTATTATTCAATGATTTCGATACATTCCTTTCCAGTAGGCACTCCCATACATGTTTTCTCTTAACTGTATCAAAGGTCTTTTCCAAATCTAAAAATACGAAAATGATTTCCTTGTTTCTTTCCAGATGTTTTTCTAATATCATACGTACTGTAAATATCAAATCTATTGTTGATCAATTCGGTCTAAAACCATATTGTTCTTCCTCTAACTGTGTTTCTATTATTTCCCTCAGTCCTTTGTCTATGACTTTCTCCAATATGTTCAGCCCATGTGATAATAAAGTTATACCTCTATAATTTTCACATTTCTTCCTATTCCTTTTTTTTGAACAATGGTATAATGTTTCCATGTTTACAATCTTCAGGTATTATTTCATCCTTCCATATGGCATTGAGGACTCTGCATAGCCTCTGTAAGCCGATGCTTCCTGCTGCCTTAATCATATCAGCATTGAATTCATCTTTTCCACTTGCTTTACCTTTGGTCATTGTTTTCACTGCCCTTTCAAGCTCCAACCATGTTATCGGGTTCTCTTCTTTTTCTCCAACTATTATTTCCAATTTCTTATCTCCTTCTTCCTCAGTACTGTCATCCTCATTTATAAAGTTTTTTAAAATATTTTGCTATCCCCTTCTGAAGACCCCTTTCATCATGGACTATGGATCCATCTTCTCTCTATAATGCCTTGATTTTTTCTTGATTCGCTCTTTTCGATGTTATTACTCTGCATAATATGTTTTTATTTCCTCGACTATCTTGTTCAATTTTGTTGGTAAGTACTCCCCAACATTTCTCCTTTTCTTCTTTAATACTCCTCTTTACTTGCAATTTCAATATCTTGTATTCCACATGTAATCTTTCTATCGTAATCTCATCTCTCTGGTATGTTTTTTGCTTTTCCTTATCCATTTCCTTTCCTTTATTTCTTCTTTTATTTTCTCTGTCCACCACCGTGTCTCCTTTCCCTTGACCCTTGCTTTTGTTTTCCCACATATCTCAATTGCTGCTTCCACAAATGTCTGCCTTAAATTTTTCCACTCGTCTTCTCCACTTCGAATTTCTGTGTTAGGCAACTTCCTTTTTATCCTATCTTGGAATGCTATTCTTTTATCCTCCTCCTCCAATTCCCAAATCTTGATCTTTGGTTTCTTCTTCAATACAATTTTAGGAAGTTTTACTTGTTTTAATTCTGCAATTAACAGTCTGTGGTCATCTTCCATACTTTCTCTGGGGATTATCTTGGTATTGATGATGTATCTTCCCCATTCTCGGTCTGTTATTATGAAATCAATGAGTGTTCCATACTGTCCATCCCAACTATATCGGCTGATCTTATGACTATTCCTCTTCAGGAACCATGTGTTTTTAATTATCAGGTTGTTTCTGATACAGAAGTCCAACAGTTTCACTCCATCTTCATTTCTATCTTCATACCCATGCGGGCCCAAAACATTCTCTATCCTATTCTATTAGTTCCCACATGAGCATTCAGATCACCCATTATCATGATCCCATCACCAACCATATGTGTTCCCAATTCATTGAGAAAATCTTCTTTTTCTTCTACGCTACATCCTGTAATAACTCTTGTAAATATTTTGAAATCATTGTTTTCAAGTGCAATACCTCCGTAGGAGTGTGAGTTGGATGCGTCCCCTTTCCCTTTATACAAATCTTTTATGACACCAATGTTATAATAATACTTTTATTGCAGCTAAAAAGCCAAATAATACATTTGTATACACTATGTTTGCGAACCTGCGCCGTGGGTAGCATAGTATTTTATTTACTTAATTCTTTTGCTGCATTTTTCTATATGGTAGCATTCACATGTGTGTGCGCATAGTTGACATACACATGTGCCATCCAGATCATGGTATGCTTTATTTGTACAAATCAAATGGTGACAACCATGAACTCCCAGGCATGTGAACATGTGCCTCATCTCAAAGCTAGCTGATGTCCACGCCCGGTCAACCATGGCCCCCGTTCCATAAAATTCAAGTGGGATTTCTTCTCCTTTCCTTCTGAGTGTCGTTAATAGGATTTCCGAACCTCTCGTGCTAGGTAAAATTAGAAGCGTTCTAAAGTATTCAATTAGGAATGTTTCTCGCGCGAGGTGGTAGACTAGCCGTGATTTGGTCGTCTTGGAAACTCCAATCGCTTTTTTATGTGTAATGCTTTAACACTTTCAAGTGATGATAGATTCTTTTCAGTGAGGAAAGGCCATATGATTTGCCTTAATACACATTTCGTGAGACGAGCGGTATTCTGTAATTGAGAAAGGCGGGTCACGTTGTTGCATCGAGCCTGTGCCGGCCGCAGCGTTGTCCACGGACGTTTATATTGGGTTTGCAACCAGGCTAGATAATGCTTGCAACAATTCCAGTGACACTGACATCGTGGATGAGCAAGTTACGAGACGGTCACAACACGATTCTTTGTTCCACCGCTCTGACCCAAGGTCTTTTGTCGTTGAGGTTACGTCGCGCACGTTTCACTTGTCGTACTTCACTTTTGTCAGAATCCCACTTCTGACACCACTGTTATGTTGTAAAGCAGGAATGACATATAAACATGTACCGGTAATTTATTCTGACAAAATAATACAACATACAACGTGATCGAACAGATCTAACTGCTTCAGAGCGCGGGATCTCAACAATTAGGTTGTATATAGTGCCAAATGTGAAATAAAAATATATCTAAAGTTAAAGGCTAGTACACAACAGTAACAAATGATACTTCTGCATTTGCACACATTACCGTATGGAGTTCACTCAAGTTGCTGAACAGGTACTTTTCTATTTATAAGCATTTATTTTAATTTATATTTATCCTGTTTAGTTATTGCTGACAAAATGTATTGGATAATGTTTCCCTTACCACTGTCTGGCTAGCTTATGGACCTTTGATATCCACGCTATCTCCCTTTGATGTTGGCAAATAAACACTGAATGTTTGCCTTACCACTGTCTGGCTATCTTATAGACCTTTGATATCCACGCTATCACCCTTTGATGTTGGCAAATAAACATTGTTTCCCTTACCACTGTCTGGCTAGCTTATGGACCTTTGATATCCACGCTATCTCCCTTCGATGTTGGCAAATAAACATGTTTTCCCTTACCACTGTCTGTCTAGCTTATAGACCTTTGATATCCACGCTATCTCCCTTTGATGTTGGCAAATAAACATTGATGTTTCCCTGAGCACTGATTGGCTGGCTTGTGGACCTTTGATATCCATGCTATCTCCCTTTGATGTTGGCAAATAAACATTGATGATTCCCTTAGCACTGACTGGCTGGCTTGTGGACATTTGATATCACGCTATCTCCCTTTGATGTTGGCAAATAAACATTGTTTCCCTTAGCACTGACTGGCTGGCTTGTGGACCTTTGATATCGCGCTGTCTCCCTTTGATGTTGGCAAATAAACATTGTTTGCCTTAGCAGTGACTGACTGGCTTGTGGACATTTGATATCCACGCTATCTCCCTTTGATGTTGGCAAATAAACATTGATGTTTCTCTTAGCACTGTCTAGCTGGCTTGTGGACATTTGATATCCACGCTATCTCCCTTTAATGTTGACAAATAAACATGGAATATTTCCCTTACCACGCTCTGACTGGCCTGTGGGCCTTTGATATCCACGCTATCTCCCTTTGATGTTGGCAAATGAATATTGAATGTTTTCCTTACCACTGTCTGGCTAGCTTATGGACCTTTGATATTCATGATATCTCCCTTTGATGTTGGCAAATAAACATTGAATATTTCCCTTAGCACTGACTGGTTGGCTTGTGGGCCTTTGATATCCACCCTATCTCCCTTTGATATTGGCAAATAAACATTGAATGTTTCCCTTACCACTGGCTGGCTGGCTTTTGTACCTTTGATATCCATACTATTTACCTTTGATGTTGGCAAATAAACATTGAACTTGTTCCTAAACAATTCGGCAAATGCCAGTTGGATCGCTTTTAAGGGAGCCCTTCATAATGTTGAACAATTGTGAGAATCCAATGTTTTATGTGCTCAGGTCCTGGTCTGGTGTTCCAAGTGTACCCAGAAGCTGTTGCAACATTACCTGGCTCACACTTCTGGTCCATGCTCTTCTTCTTCATGCTCATCATGCTGGGACTGGACAGTGCGGTGAGACTTTAGTAGCTTCAATGGTCATAGATGTAAAGTCACGTTTTGTCAGCTATGTATGTGCCCTTTGTTTTACCTTCATTGGTGGTTCACAGTCTTGTCATGTGAGTCCCCTTTTAGGACACTATGTCTTAACTTTATCTTCAACTAGTAGAGGTACCTGGCCTATCCCTGATGGAAATGCCTATCATATCTAAGCAAAGCCCAAACAGGGATGAATACAAGAGGTTATTTTTAACTTTGACCCCTGCTTCACTCACCACTCAATCTCGCTGACTTGGCACGTCGTGTCCTTGGAGCCCACACATTTCTCACAAACCCACTGTTTCAGGAGGCTACAATGATGCGGAAAACAAAATGAAATACAATAGAATACTATCCACACAATAATGAAAGCCGCAGTTGTTAAAAGGGACGTGAAACCAATAACGTTATTATTACACAATAATGAGACTGTAAAATAAAATTGCTCACCTACCGGTATTACATGAAAAATGTAATGTCTTAAATTCACAATTCCTAAAATAAAGCAAGAATAATATTTTGGATCTCCCATGCCTAAATCCCTCTCTCACCACATAATTTGGAGTTTTTACTTTTGCTTATTAAATAGATCATCATTCGTCTGTCAATTCTGTTTAGTGTTCCAAAAATGTTAGAAAATATCTTTGGACATGTTTCAAACTCACTTTCAGGATTAGGGAACAACACCAATTACAATTTGGGAACGGTCGTGTTGATCGACTGAAAACCATTTTAATTTCATAGCTTTTTTTAGATCTACGAGTATTAACTGATATAGCCTAAGCAAGGCTGTCCGTTCAACCATTTTCCCTATGGCCAAGAGTTTATAGGAACAAGAGTAATTCATTGGGGGATATACCCAAGTTTGTATTCAAACAATTTAAAGAACGTGAGCCAAACCTGACAAAACAGTGTGTTACCAAAACTGAACAGATTACAGATTACGTGCTGCATACAATAGCGGGGCGGGGCTTGACTGTTTCAGATGGGAGGAATGGAATGTGTCATCACCGGTCTAATGGATGAGTTCCATTCTTTCTTCGGCGGACGCCGGTATGCTCGTGAGATCTTCACGTTCGGTGCAGCGGCCGTCTCGTTCTCCATTGCTCTCGTCAACGTCACTCCAGTTAGTAATACACTATTGTACAGGTAGATGTTGTTATGTTGTGCTCCTTTACAGTGTCCATCTCTAGATGTAAAAATGAATGTTAGGTGATAGTTTGTATGTCTCCCGTGCGTTCAAATACCATTCATCGGATTGCGATGAAACGTGGGTGAGTTGTTGTGTACACTCCAGGGAAGGTTTCTGAATTAGTAAATCCGTTTTACAATAGTTTAGAGGCAGTGAACGGAAAAAAAATTGTAACCAAAAGCACTTCACGACCCGTTTGGGAAGCCTCTCAAGCCGAAGGCCTTTAGAGCTACTCCTAATATATGATTTTAACAGCATTTGTTTAAGGGGGTGTTGGGTGGTTACTTGTGAAATATTAGCTGGTCAGAGTGTCACCTGGTGCACAAGGCACAGAAAGAGCCTAAGGGGCAATGTTGTAGAAGAGGAAAAGAAAGTAAAGGAGAATTAGACAATGTCCCTTGCTTTATAATGTGCGGGAGCAGAAAGTCCCTTGCCTACAATCAAGAGGAGTGTTCTTGTTCGCAGCTGCCACTTAGGGTACACAAAAAGTCAAACAAACAAGCGAAATATGAGCAGCATTGATTGAAGCAATTTGTAATTCTCAAAGCAAGCCCATTGAATCTTAGCCTCCAATAATAATATTATTGGAGGCTAAGATTGAACTAACTTGTGGACAATTGTATGTACATTTGATAACTGCCAAAGCCCTATGGAAGAAGTAATCTGAATTCAAAGAGGTCCATACTGTCTCTGAAGATGATTGTGCTTGACCAAGACACCAGAAGGGTTCATGTCTCATGATAGAACTAAGGGGAACCATACCTTATCATTTTGCCCAGTTGTGCCACTCTAAACACAAAAATACGTGTGAAGGTTATAATCCCGAAGAATTGTTCCAATGAAATATGTTTAGAATGTGTGTTGGACAGTAGACACCTGTCCTTATGCTGAACAAGTTTGCCACGAAGAAAGACAGTCGCTGTTGATGAAACCACTCTCCTTGCTTGGTCCATTCAAGAAGTTCCACTGATGCGGTGCCTGAATAGTATCTGTAGACTCCCTTGAGCATTCTTCAGAACGGAGTTTCGTATTATTAGCCCTATCGTTTGCTTCTAGACACGGCATTAGGATAATTCTTCTGTCCATCAGGTTTATTTAGGCTACATTACAGTATTTGGAATAGTTTGGATGAAGTTCTGCATGTGCCTAGAACCGTTCAGAGTCCTCTGTTGATCAGGGACGCCCCAGTACAGTACTTAAGGGAGGAGTTTTTCAAATAAATCATATATATTATTTCAGTAGTATATATCCCTCCTGCGGCACTCACAAGCGACCGATCGTGACAAATGAGCATTCAAATGAAAGAGAATAGACATTAGCAGTGACGAATTGCACTCTAATTTCATAAATATCAATAATTTCTTTAAAAAATTACTTTAAAAATGTACGAAGTGTGCAATTTGCAAATACTGTAGGTGCTGGAAAATACGCTCCATAATTGCTGTCCACTTCACATTTTGGCCGCTGCGACGCCTGTTTCATGTCATTTTAACATTCTGAGGTCTTTCCTTTATCATTTTGCAAGGATTTCAGAATAAGTAAATCAAAGGAATGAGTGCTCAAATTGTATAATTTCCTTAAGTCTCTCATTATAATAATTGTATTAATGCAGCCAATAGCCATGTACTTTTCTTTTCAGGACGGATCAGGGAAGGGATATTGGAAGGAAATCAGCCGTGGACCTATTGAAAGGAACCGTCCCGGCATTTGCCTGGTGGTGAAAATGGGAAACCACGAAAACCATTTTCAGGACGGCCGAGGTGGGATTCGAACCCACGCTCTCCCGATGCCAGCGAGGCACGAGAAAACGCATTAGCGCTCTATTGGGGAAAGTGTGGTTTATGAACATGCGAGATTTCTTGCACGCGTCCGCTAGTTAGATATAAAATTATAGTTAATTCATTGTTAACCAGAATGTTCATGTACCATGTAACCAACAATAAGAGGGAGTGTTTCCAATTCTGTCCAATTTTAACCCACCCAAGCGTTTGTTTCTGTAGAACAGTGATTACACTGCTTGAAGTCATTTTTCAGTGTTGTCTCAGTAATCTACAGTATTAATAGGATTGCTTTTTAGTCGGTCAATGGGCGGCGATTTACAATTCATTTCCTAGTGCCTGAAATAAATACGGTACAAGAAATTGTATAGGCTACAGTTAATAAAACACTTGTCACATACTCCACAGTAGTTTCGTTCGTAAAGCGAGCATCATCATCATCAGATCATGTTTGGTTGGTTCCTCAGTTTAAGGGCTGCGACAACGTGGTCATGTAGCCTCGTGTACTTTGGGTGTGTGTAGATTCTGTCTGATAACCGGTGTTAATTGTGATGGCTGTATTAGTGTGTGTTATCTGTTTTAATTCAAATAAGGACTGCAGATTTTTGAATTTTTCAAATAGTTCCTACTTTTGACACCAAACGCCACCGTCAACAACTACTAGTTCAGAACTTAGATACCAGTTGACACCGCAGTCGTCTCTTGGCAACGAACGTAGGAACCTAACAGCGTTGTTTATATTTTTAACCTATACAATTTAGCTTTACACAGGTGTAATTAGTGGAAGGTTCTTTAACATGCCATAAATCTATGACATGGGACCATCGGCATTACTTCCCCTCCGAAGGAAGGCATACTGAGGGATTTTTAACGCTTTTAAAAAATCCGACGACTTCGGCCGGGTTTGAACCCGCGATCAATGCCCTTTGGTAATTGGTTATTTAGGTTGATCACTTGGACAAACACTAAAATATAAGAGTTGTGTGGACTTAGCTGTTTCCTGTACAAACGTCCCCGCCCACTCGTGTTGATCGACTGAAAGAAATTCTGCTAATAGATTACACTGATCTCTCACACCAGGAAGAAGGGTCTCAGTAACTTAGAGAAAGTAGGCCTATACAGCACTCATCAGCAGTGACAGTGCACTCTGAGCGGGGAGGGTGGAGAGTTGCATCAGATTAGATTAGATTAGATTTGTATTTATCCATTTGATCAATTACATGTATACAATACATTTTTATATAGGACGCGTCAGTAATTACATCTATAAAATAAAAGAACTTACAGGTACTGCATATGTCTACTAACAAGGGGAGGATACGATGCATGAGTCACGGATTCGAACCATCTTTAGTACACTTGCAGGGCATGACCAGGCGTATACCACGTGCAAGTAGTAAGTTGCACTTCTCAGCCGATTCCGAGAAATTAATTATTAATTATTAGTAATTCCTGTACGGCGTTCATGTGCGTTGTACGTTAACATGAAGCCAAGGAGTGCAAGGTGCATCGGTAAGAGCCTCTTCTTTTTTTTTACATAGGCAATTCGTACAACTGTAGGTGTCGTGGATAATGTTCATTTTGCGGTCAATTGTAATAACGTGTTATGTGAGCGGGAAAAGGGAGTCGGAATAAATCGTACAGGAGATTGATGAAAGAATACCTTTATTCACAGTATTTGCTGTTAGTACAACTGCCCACAGTAGTGGAGTAAGGCGGTTTCTAACGCACTCATTTTATTTGTACCCGACTGTACAAGTTAAAATAATTAATATCTCTCGAACGCATGGTCCGATTTTGACAAATGAGGTGTCGTTGGACTCGGGCTGACGTCCTCTTTCCTATGGACCATGTATTATATTTTTCAATTTTTTTTTAAATTTTTCGTTTTTGAAAATAGGCTATAGTTTGAAAACCAAACAGGATAGTACGTTGTGCCATGGCTTAAACAAATGGTATTTATGACCTTTATTTTTTGTAATAAATTTTTTTTATTTTTTATATTTTTTTGAAAACACTCGAATTTTGAAAATCCTATATTTTGGAAACTAGGAACTCTACAAAAAACATTGTTTAACGTAAATCAATGGTCCCTACCCCCTCTACCCCCAAAATAAATTTCAAGTCTCTAGAGAAAAAAATTGTGTGTAGTAGTGTGGTAGTGGGAAAGCTGCTTCCAAAAGCAAGTGGTGAGCCCCTGCGACCTTGGAATGGAACGAGTCATGCTAGGAAGGCGTGCTTGGATTCGTTTTTTTCGTCTCGTCGTGCTCTTTACGGGAATGTCGGTGTCGAAAAGATGAAAATTTGGAAACATGTTTTTTTGGGGGGAAAACGTGATTTTGAACTTTTTGCTATATCTCACGAACCAATAACGCTAGAGGCGTGTTCGACAGGTCCAAGGACTCGGGGTGACGTCCTCTCTGCTATGGACCACTCGTTATAATTTTTAATAAAATTGGAAACTCGATTTTGGGGTAAACACGTGTTTTTTGTGATTTTGTCGATATCTCACGAAGCAATAACGCTAGAGGCATGTACGACGGGTCCAAGGATTCGGGCAGACGTCCTCTTTGCTATGAACTACTCGTTGTAATTTTAAAAAATTTTGGAAACGCGATTTTGGGGTAAACACGTGTTTTTTGTGATTTTTGCCGATATTTCACGAACCCATAACCGTAGAGACGTGTACGAGGTGTCCTAGGACTCGGGCTAACGCCCCCTTTCAAATGTGGTAGATATTTTTTTTCCAAAAAGATAATTCACAAAGGGCCTAACGCCATACATGTTGAAAAAACGTTTTCTTTTTCTTTACCTGTTTATAATTTTCATGGAGCGTAGTGGTTGAGAGAGACGATACGGCTGGATGTGTGTGTTTCAACGAACTTGTCGCTGACCAAGGTGGCTGTGTTCAATAGATCAATTGATATTTCGACGAGTCGGTGTATGACAGAGCGAGGGTGCGTTTTCTGATATTTTACCTTTAACGTGTAAACGGTGATGAGAACTTGGTTCTATGTTGATCGAAGCGAGTACAGAAAACAAACTTACAGGAGGTGAAGGTCATTTGAGCTTATTGGAAGGCTCCGATCTGACTTGACAACAGGTGACGCTTGAAGGTGAAATAATCTGACCATTGTGCTGGCAGGGAAGTGCGAAAGGCGTGCACACACATGTGTGAAACCACAGGCACGCTAAACCAGTCACATCCTGTTTTGCTTCGTACGTGACAAAATGCAAGTTCATGTGAAATTTGATCCGGCACAGGTGTTCGCCTGGGACGTTATCTGTCCACGTGCGCGATAACTGTTAACAAGTCACATTCTGTTTTGCTTCGTACGTGACAAAATGCAAGTTCAGGTGAAATTTGATCCGGCACAGGTGTTCGCTTGGGTGTTATCTGTCCACGTGCACGATAAGAGAATGTTCAAAGCGTGGGAATCGCTGAATCAGTAAAAAGTATGATGCAACTTGTCGGAATGATGTCACAACCAATAGATAGGCAAGAGCTGCAAACAGCAGTGGTGGGAGGTGAAGGGAGGGAGAGGGGAGGGGTAATGTATGAGAGAACACAGGAGGAAAGGGAAAGACAAACATGTATGAACATGCATGAAGCGCGGAGCGCTGTACACATAGAGCTATAGGTGGTGTACAACATGGGTGAATAAATAAAAAGTACACAGGTTCACACAACATGTAATTTATTGATCCAGGAATTAAACGTAGAGTTAAACCCTAACCATTTGACGTAGAGTTTATTTCCTTTTTGTTTCAACACTTTTTCCACAAGATAATGCTGAGGAAATGCTGTTTTCTGAAGTTCATGGAGATAAAATCTACCTTTTATGGGTTGATGGTTGAGGTCCTCGAGTAAATAGGTGACTGGAGTGTCCAAGTTGACTCGACGAATTCGAAATAGTTCAGTCCCCCACTGAGGCGTGTAACCCTTATTGAAGGCAGACTTAAATTTGCTCACACGAACAAAATCCCCAATGTTCAGTCGGTGACGTTTAGGATCAGCTGTTTTTATGGGGTTAAACAGTTTATCCAATCGCTGAATATTTTTAGTTACGAGACGTGGCTTGGTCCCAATCGTTCTATGTTTGGTGTCATTGTAACGTGTCACTAGCTCAGGTAACATGTCCAACCAGCGATAACTGCCCTGAGCGGTAAACGCTTTCCACATATGGGTTTTCAATGTTCGGTTGAACCGCTCGACCACACTGGCTTTGAGATTGCTGTACGTGGTGTAATGGTGAATATCCTTAGATTTGAGAAAACTGGAGAAGTCCTTGTTGAAAAATTCTTTCCCCTGGTCGGTTTGTAGCAGCTGAGGTTGACGTTGGGAGTGTTGAATAATATGTTGAAAGGCCTTGGTAACTAGTGGGCCAGACTTTCGACGCACAGGTTCAACAAAGGCCATTTTGGAATAGACATCAATGACGGTCAACATATAGCGTACACCGTCGTTAACGCCAGCATAGGGTATCATTTCAACCAAGTCAGCCTGCCAAAGTTCATCCACACCTCGTGAAATCACCTTGAGTCGCGGATAGTGACGCCTAGCTGGGCGATGCAACTCGTGAGCAATACCCATTTTAATGGGTGAGGGCTTAAACAATAATTTTGGCATTTCGAAGTTCTTGTTCAATTTCTTGAATTTCCCAATCGTGACCGGTATGGCCAGCTTGACGTGAGGCATGCAACAACTGTAGCCGCTGGACGAGCTTATTGGGATTGTGCCAGTAGGTAACATCCACAAGGGGTTTTAATGGTTTAAATGTCACTCCCGAAGCGGATGCTTTACGACGAGTACTTTGACTGGTGGGAAACATTTTTGCAATGATGGTTTTATATTTTTGAGATATATTGGCATTCACTTGTTGCGTGGGATCATACTGTCTTTTGTGGGCATGGGTATCCAATAAAATGGATTTATATTTGTCAAGATCCTCTGACGTATAATCATGGGAAGAGGGGGTCCGAGAAAAGAGCAGCTTTAACAGTCCTGGCGTTAATTTATAGTTGATGTTTTTAATGACAGCTTTAGTACGAGCAAATTTAATGGATGAATCGCCAATTTTAAAACTATCATTCTCATAGCGAACACCATACGTGGTATCTGTGTTTCCAATAAATAGATCGGTGAAATAGGGTTCCAATGTTGATCCATAATATTTTATTAAAATGGTTTTCAGTTGAGCTTTATGTTGAGGGGTGGCCAAGAGTTGTGAAAACGGAGACGCTCTGGAAGGGCAAGGTGTTTCGACCATGGCCAAGGATTTCTTTTTTCTCAAAAACTCTGCAAGGGGTGCGGCCTTTTTTTGAGGCGTAAACACGTGTTCCTCCTCATCCTCAACTTCACTAACACTAGTCAAATCTTCCTCTTCCTCTTCCTCAGGGTCCTCGTGCAGCGTCTGCGTGGCTTGTGAAACGGTGGGTAGCGTTTCAGATGGCTTGAAAGAGGGTTTCAACATGGCTTTTAGTGGAGGTGCTAAATGTTGCTGAATAAACAAAGCATGATTGGCACGTGATTGTTTCAATTGACGAAACTTTTGGCGAATAGTATTTTTTGCTCTAATAATATGCTTTTTCAATTGACTCTCTGCTAACGCCATGGTGTCTTGACAAATGACTTGATGGGGAATGAGACAGGTCCTTAAATAGCAATAAAATGATCAAACCCTAAGCGATACCGTCCTTGGTTGAGTTCACTTTGTTTGTCAATTACTAAACAGGCATGACGTTGAGTGTTCCAGCACTTAGCACACAATTCAGTAAACATTTGAAAGGTCATATCCGGATTCACATGTTCATTATAAATGTGACGACTGTTCCTCTCGTCCTGGCGAAATAAAACAATGACATTGGCATTGTCACGAATCAACTGTTTGGACATTTTAGAATACGTTTGTCCAAGATAGAAGCAATCGATATGTTTGTGTCGACCCATGCTGAAATAGCTTTGAATGATGCCTTGACGTTCAGTGGATACATCATCGAAAATCATGAGTGAATCGGGCTTTACCTCATCAGGTGAAATCACATTTTCTTGCATGGAAAATGTAAAATAACCCATATTCTCTTTTTGTAATCCGGACATGACTTGATCCAGAAACACGTAGAGGGGTTGGTAGAGAGATTTTGCAAAAATATAAATATTTTGAAAACGCAGACCATTGGGCGCTGTGATGAGCGTTAGCAAAAGATTAGTCTTTCCACAGCCGGAAGGCCCCACAATGATGCAGCGAATGGAAGATGGAAACAGTGAACCATGGCGTTGTTCACGTGATGTGGGACAGAGATGGGAAACCATGTCCCCCACGGGGAATGACTCTTGCTGCTTAATAATCTTCATGTCAACTAAGGCTTAGACAGACTAGCAGGCTGTCTATATACAGGACACCGAACCTTGTCATAGAAACAGTAGACTGGTACTACAGGTTGACGATGGATGTCTTTGGACGTGCGTTGATGGCCAAAGCTAGGTCTGTCCCCATACATGATCTTAAACAAGAAACAGATCCTGCTAATAAACACTATGTGGATAGGTCACTAGTGCCACGCACAAAACAGGGAGATTATGACTTTAAGGGAAAGCGGTTAACCCATGTAAAACATCCTCAAGTGTCTACAGACGTTACTACGAAAAAGTATGTGGATAACAAAGTGTATGAGTTTTATGACAAAGTGCCCCAGCTTACGGTGAATGGCTATAGCGCTAATCACCATCGGATTATTCACGTGGAAGACCCGCAAGACGAAGACGATGTTTGTACCAAGCGTTACATGACCCATGAAATGAAAAGGCTTTATAAATTAATACCATCTGTATTTTTAGTGTATCTGACAAATGAAAAACCTTTGAATGACAGAAACCATGTATCGTTAGTCCATGATCAGCACTTGACCGATGTGCTTGCTTCGGGTTTAAGCCACTATCGATTACACTATGATGGAACCATTCACATCAAATATGCCATACCTGATGAGAACCATTTACAAATAAAGATAAATGGTCATAGGATGTTGGTCCATAAGCATGAAATGGTCAATGCTGGTGACGAATTATCCTTTCACCTCATGTTGACATGGGATGAAAAGCAAGCGGGAAAAACCATAAACGATTTCCCACTTTATGTGGAATTGGAATATACAGCCATGAAATAACCATCTGACGTTAGTTGTGATTTAAACTTTCTTGTGAAAGGTTGTTGATCATTATCATCATGGTGAAACAAAGGTATGCGGTGAGAAAGACTAAAAAAAGGACTTTGTCCTTGGCAAAGCCTGGGCTTACAACATTCGTGGACAAGCCCTTGCGAAAGAAAAAAAGAAAAAATAATGTATTGACCATAAGGAAAGCCCTTCGAGCAGCACAGAGACATGTTATTCCAAAACGTCGGCGACAGGTTTCAAACCAAGGGCGAGTGATTCCCGTCCCCAAACGAGCGGGATTTTTACCTGCATTATTTGCTGGTTTGGCTGCTCTGGGTTCACTTTTGGGCGGTGCCAGTGCAGTGGCGAAAACCATTAAAGCCGCGCAGCAGGGCAAGCAACAACTCAAAGAAAGTCAGCGACACAATGAAACAATGGAAGCGATTGCCATGGGGGCTAGAAATGCCAATTTAAAGCCAGCCTTTTATCAACAAGGATTTGGGATTTCACCATTTCGAAATATTAAAAAAAAAATTAACCTCTGCCATAGCGAGACATGCCCTGACGCATCAACAAGTGGAAAGCTATGCTAAACAACTAAAGCTTTCTCATTTTCGAGGTGTGTTTATGCGAAACCAATTACCCCCACGACCCTGGAAACAGGAATGTGCTGTTGTCAATTTGGATGATCACCGAGGACCAGGGACGCATTATGTAGCTTATGTCAAAGAGGGATCCACGGTATGGTACTTTGACAGTTTTGGGAATTTGCCCCCGCCCATGGAACTAGTGACCTATTTTGGAAACAGGATCAAGATATATTATAATGTGAAACGTGAGCAAACGTTTAACAGCCAACAGTGTGGACGTTTGTGTTTAATTTTTTTATATAAGACGCAGCATAAGCAAAAACGCCACCAGTATGTCGGCAGAAAGTAAAACGTTTACACTGCATGGACGTGGACCTGAAGTCAGCCTAGACTTCTACCCGCCTATCGAATTAAGTGAAAAACCCTATGGTTTAGGACTTGTTTCTCTTGAAACGTACAATCGAATATACAACATACGTGAAAATGTGAACAACAAGTTTTACTATGATGATTCTGTGCTCACCCTGAACTCTGGTGGATACACGATCGATGATATTTATGAACACATTTATGTGGTGTTGTTCAATCAATATGGTTTAAAGTCATTTCTCGACGGAACGCACAAGTTTGAACTTGTAGGCAATACCAACACTCATCGCTGCAGTATTTTCTCTACCTTCAACATTGACTTTAAAACACACCCCGATTCCATTGGCCCATTACTAGGATTTAAACCACGTGTGTTGGAGCCCAACAAAAAACATGAATCAGACCATGAAGTGAAATTCATTGAGGACCATCATGTGTCGGTGACGTGTAATATTATTAGCCAAGTGTACACCAATCAGGAACCATCGCATTCACTTTATGACTTTATTGTGACATCGCCCAATGGCTATATTATTCGTGAAAACCCTCCAGTGGTGCTTTTTCATGCTGTGGCTGTCGATAGTATTAGTAATATAACATTAAGACTGATCAATAGAGATCAACAACTCATTGATCTAGATTCTACCACACCAGTGACTTACAAGTTGGTGCTAAAGCCACTATGAAGTTTGTGTATAAAGCAACAACACCGTCTAGGAATGGTGTTAGTTGTTTGCCACGTGAATACACGTTAACATCTCAGAACAAGCAGATTTTACAGCATTTGGGTTACCACGTCAACCCTCATGATGAATTCTATCCTAGAGATAGCGAACCGCATCGAGGAGCAACCAGGAGTGGTAAGAATTGATCTCCATTCCTATCAAGCTCAAACACCTGGACTCAATAACAATGATGAAATTCAATTTGTTATCAACAACCAAGATATTTACACCCTACCTCATGAAAGTGTCATTCAGATTGAAGGTCGGCTCACGAAAGCCGATGGCTCTACACCTACCACATCCAAGTTGGCCAACCATGGTTTAGCCTTTCTGTTTTCTGAAGTGCGGTATGTCATTAACGATATCGTGGTGGATAGCACTCGAAATGTGGGTATTTCCAGTGTCATGAAACTATACCCCTCTTATAGTGAGGAAGAAGGTAAAACACTTTGCATGGCAGGTTGGTGCCCTGACTCAACCAATGACTGGATGGTACACAGCGATGGGACCTTTACTGGATATTTACCTCTTAAACTGATTTTAGGCTTTGCCGAAGATCACCAACGCATTGTGGTCAACGCAAGGCAAGTGCTTTATCTGGTGAGAGACAGGAGTGATAATAATGCACTCAAGGGGGCCGACAATGCCCCCATCGATTCAAAAATTCAACTACAACGCTTGCTATGGAAAGTGCCTCATGTGACCCTTAACGATAGCAAAAAACTGGACATACTCAAAATGGTAAAGAGAGATATGCCTCTACCCATGGAATTTAGAAGCTGGGCACTCCATGAGTATCCGCTATTGCCCACTACCAACACACACAGTTGGTCTGTAAAAACAGCTCGCTATACAGAGAGACCTCTCTACCTGATCGTGGGTTTTCAAACGAATCGCAAGTATCAACAAACCAAAGATGCCTCGCAATTTGATCACCTGCAATTGAGAAATGCACGTCTTTTCCTCAACGGAGCTGTGTTTCCCTATGAAGGACTGGATTTGGATTTTTCAAAAAATAAGTTTGGGCCCCTGTACGACTTGTTTTCTAAATTTCGATGGTCGTATTATCAAAAAGAGAACGGCCCCATGCTACTACCCCAGGCGTTTAAGGCAAGAGCACCACTGATTGTCTTTGACTGTTCTTACCTGGAAGAGTCTGTCAAGCCATCCAATATCGACATTCGACTAGATTTTGAAACGCATGACAATGTACCAGCCAATACGACGGCCTACTGTTTGATTATTCATCACAAACAAGTCAACTATTATCCACTGTCCAACCAAGTGACGAGTGTATAAATAACAGCTCAACCCACGTCAAGCCGCTCAGTCATGTCTTGCTTTAAAGCCTCAAGAGACGTTACATCCATGAATTTAAACTCTGAGGAACAACGTTTCAAGACTTTTGCCACATGGCCAGTGCCTTTCATAAACCCTCAAGCCTTGGCGGCCGCTGGATTCTACTATTTAAAAACAAGAGATGAAGTGAAATGTGCCTTTTGTCCCATCATCATAGACCAATGGCAGGAGGGCGATGAACCCATGCAGGAACATCAACGCTGGTCACCCACCTGCCCCTTCCTGTGCAGAATGAAAGTTGGAAATATACCCTGTCATTCAAGCTATCCATCACTTGTGTCTCTGGGTGATGAAAAAAAAACAAGTTACGATACGTGTGGGCCGTATGGTATCCATGGTGCTTCGGTGAGCAGCTCACCATCAAAAACGCCTAGTTTAGAGACATTGGGACATCATCGGTGTTATGGACGTTACAAACACAAGAGACTATATTGTTGTATCAGTTGCTATCGTCCATATCCTAAAATGAGAAAAGCCTGTAAGACGTGTTATGATAATAAAATGATGTAATTCTTAAATTCTTATTTTTTTTGCTTTTGCCTCTGTCCTACCCTAACCTTATTTTTTGGAACTAGCATGGCAGGTAAGTCCATGCCATGATCACACCTGATCGTCCGTCAGTCGTCAGTTGAACTTGGTCCAGACAAGCGTCAACATGTTGCGCACACTCATTGTGGATTGCCAAGGGTTTAAAATTGGTGACAACAAATTTATATTTAAACAAGTGGCCGTGATCGATTGTACCACGTTTTGGATATCACAAGCTACGCATTTGCTATTTAAACCACCCCATGCTTTTGATTTGTTGTGTGAAAAAGACCGTAAACAAACCCAGTGGATTGAAAATCATAGGCAACTAGACTGGAATCAGGGAACCATTTCCTATAAATATTTGGACGTGGTCATGAAAGCACACTTGTCCTCGGCCAATGTGGTATTTGTGAAAGGTAGTGAAAAACGTCAATGGTTGCAACCATTTTTGGCGTCTTACTGCCAATGTATCGACCTCATGGAGTTGGGCTGCCCCTCCCTGCAAACGCTCATGGATACTTGTTCCTGTGGCAACATTACCCATACAGCCCTATCACATGCGTGGCATCTCTTTCATTGGTTAACCACCCATGCCTGCTGGGAGTTGTTGAACAAAATTATAACTCATGATTTACCTGTGAATGACGCCAGTGAGATTTCTACAAGCGACGTGTAAACATCTACAGCACGTGACACCATGGAGAAAGGCAATGCTACGGACAAAGCCATCGGCAAGTTCTTTGTGTGCAAAAAGAAACTAGACAGTTTTACCAAAGAGGAACTCTTGGCGCTGCCCAAGTCGTTCATTTATTATGTGGCTGCCAACGCGGTCAAAGAAATCTGGCAACATGTACCAAAATCATGGACTCAAGACCCTGTGTTGAGTGAATTGCAACCCTGTACGGATTACGATCACCATAAGCAAGTGGCCATGGCAAAAATACCGTCTATGCGTCAGTGTGCGACTTGCCAGCTAGTGAAACTGTATCACGGTCATAAAAGTCCATGTAAAGACTTTGTTGAATCATTCCACGGGTGTCATGGCGAGAAAAAGCAACAACAACAACAACAAACACAAACATCGTCCACAGAGGAGGAGGAAGACCAAACCTTTTTACCATCGATGGAAAAGGATATGCCAGACCTGTACTGGCAATGGCGTCATTGACAAAGTGATTCAATACTTACCTTTCGAAATCCATCTTCCAGGTTATCGTTTTTGCGGCCCTGGAACTCGTCTCGGAAAACGTTTACAACGTGGTGATGTACCCATTAATCTTTTGGATCAAGCATGCAAGGAACATGACCTTTCTTATCGCCATAGTCATTCTGGTTTAAGACATGTGGCAGATAAATTGTTATTGAAGAAAGCTAAACAACGTTTCACATCCAGTGATGCCTCAGTAGGTGAAAGGATGGCAGCCCTAATTGTCATGAGTGCTATGAAAGGAAAGTTGATGATGCATGGACATAAACATTGAGGAGTGAGGAATTGGGATTTGTTTGTATTCTATTTTTCTTTTGTCAATTCACTATGACTATGAAATAAAAACAAAAGTTTTCCAGAGCACGATGTTTTGTTATTTTTAATTTTAAGAAATCGTGATGTTGATGGCTGATTTTTTCATTTTACACATTTCACACATGATGAATTCCACACACTGTCATTTATCATTTTGCAATTTACAGTTTTTGAAAACGTTCGTTTCAAGTTTAACGTTTTTGATGATATGGATTTTTCCATTTTGCTGATGACACTTTTTAAACAATGTCTGTTTGAAGTTTTTAAATTTTCAAATTTCACACATGGCCATTTCCAGTTTTTAAAAATGTCCGTTTTAAGTTTTGCGTTTTTGGTGATATGGAAACATGGATTTTCCATTTTGCTGTTTTCACATTTTTTCCATTTGGTGTATGTCGAAAGTTGAGATTTGACAATGATGTTGATGCGAGTGCTTGACCTTGATAATACTGCAATGTGTTGATGTGTGTTTGGAGAAACGTCGAGGTCTACGACTACTGCAGGTAAGACTGTTTTTGCAAAAATAATGTCTATTGTCTGCCACATTTCAATGAAAAACGAAACTATTTAAAACAAAATGAGTATATAAGTGACCATTTACCCCCTCCCCACCCACCCACCCTACCTCATTGTGTTTGCTCTGGTCAATCATATACATCAGCTTTCTCTTTCCACTCATACATTCACACCTGTCTTTGGGAACAAACACAACCACTTTATTTATTCCCAAAAGCACATTCTCGACATGCACACTCATCCCAAAAGAACTTTTTAGTTTACCATTTTACTATTTCAAAAAATAATTAAATACTAGTTATTAAAGTTACTAAAAATCTTACTTATTTCATATTTACAAAAAAAAACTCAACTTTGTACAGCGTTACAAGATTCACACTATTTACCAATCAAAAATTTTTTAAAAAATAAGGTTGCACACAACTTTTTTAAAGAGCAAAAGGTCCAAGTGGGTTGTCACTATTTTACAAAATCTACTATTTACAATTGCAGAAACCAATATTTACAAAATACTAAATCTACAAGTTACATAAAGCTATGTCCCATAAACGATTAAACAGTGAAATCACACCTCCTCCTCGTTGCGATCATAACCCCAGGGCAGGCTAGTGAGCAGGTCATCAGCCCACACACGCTTGTTATCCATGGAGGCGAGGGTGCGTTTTCTCTGTTCCACAAGATACAAATGATGGTTGCTGGATTGTATCCTGCACTGTGTATGAGACATAGCTTTGCCAGTGCGTAAAACCGCTAAGTAATCGTCTACACGTAGCGATTTTACCACTGCCCTACCTACACCTTTTGCTCTCTTGGCTTCCTTACAGTCGAGTGTGCGGTAAGCATACATTTTTGAAGCCAAACCTACGAATTCCGTCATAATGGAATCACCGCATTCATCTTTTAAAACGCCCATTTCCTTCTTGTTCTTTATGGGCAGCTGAAACACGTTGTCAGCACTATAGCAAGAGGTGTCGAACCAGTCACTATGTTGCCTCATGACGTCATAGGGGTTGCAGTGGCGAATGTGGTAAATGAATGAGTCCGTGTCCATATACAAAAGAGAGACGTCCTCAAAATGGCGTTTCGCAAACTCATAGTGGAATCGATACATGACCGATTTAGAAAAGTCTAAAATGACTTGACCCAAGTAAATGGGCTTATCCATGGTCACGCTGGTCTTACTCATTTCAATAGTAGCCAAATCCTCATCGATAATTTTGATCGATTTGAAATTTGGCTTGGCAATGTACCGCCGGGCACCCCACCGCCCCTCCCAGACATTCACCAATTTAATGTCACGGTATTTGCGGACATTCTCCATAGACTTGCCATAGATGCAGTTGTTCATTAATTTAAAAAAATTAATTTCAAACTGCTGTGTTGCCATTTGTCGGTGCTCTGTGTTGAGTCGCATGTATGGCTCAAGCCATGCTTTTTGAGCAAAAGAAATACCCCTGTGGACTTTCTTCAACACCAAGCCTTGGGCGAGGCATTGCACCAACATTTGGATATGTAGCACATACCGATTTTTGTTGTAAAGTGTGCCCATGAGTTTTTCAGTTTTCACTTTACTGTCAGGGGGAACCATTTGCTCAAGACAGAATGGGAAATCGGCATGTTCATCATACAAGGATGAGGGATATTCAATATCCACTTCTAGCACATATCCACGGCCTGTTTCTTGGCTAGCCATGTTCACATGAAATTCTGACACTTGTTTCTCTGTCAGCCAAGCAAACTTCCCATAGGGCAAAGGCTGACTCATGGCGTAACCGTACAAATTATTCACGTCATAGTACATTAAGTACGATTCTGGTTTGTCTGGTGAGTAATCAGGCATGTAGACATTGTTCGCTTCAGCATGGCGTTGGTTAAGCGACACAAAGCCGCCACGAATGCCCTTTTCAAAAAATAGAACCATGTCTACATCAGTGAGTAAATCCAATTCCACTTGAGTGTATTTCAAAGCGGCATCGAACGAGAGTCCAGGACTCGTGTAATAGTGAGCCGGGTCAAGACCGTAAATGTGTTGACACAACTCACGGAATTTTTCAAACACATCAGTGAGCAGCAATACATCCAGTTTTAGGTAATGCAAAGCATATTCACTTAGCGTGTTCATGCCAAACACTCGCCAAACTTGACATGCATGTGCATAGTCTTCATCGGAAACGGTACTGCGTGTTAGTTTCGAGTAAAATTTCTCTTGTGGAGGGAGTTTTCTTTGCTTTAACACGTCCCAGCTGTTGCAGAAATCATACGGGAATATACCTTTCCGAATGCACAACTGAAATTGCTCAGGATCATTAAAATGCATTCTAGTATTTTTTAATTCCTCCTCATTCAAGCCATTCACAAGGCTGTCTAGCGAGGATGCCATAAACTTAAAGGAATCCAAAAATCGAATGCTAAAGTCGCCCAACCACCATGTCAGGGCTGTAAAACGCTCATGGTTTTGGGGAATAATGGTAAACGAGCCCTTGTTAACATGGCCCAATTCACGAATCAAAAACTGAATGTCATAATTTGCCAGATTGTGGAAAAAGACACTGATGAAGCGAGGAGCTGGAAAGTTCAAGTTGCATTTACTATGCGCAGCTCCACGAAACTCCCCCGTAAAGTGCGAGTGATCACGAACGGTGTCTTCAGCACTGATCAGTGGCTTTTCGCAAATATGGCATGTCATGGCATGCTCATACTGCTGCTGCTGTTCTGGAGATAGACTCATGGGTACTGGGTGGTTTAGTAATTCCTGTACATCATGAGCCAACTTGACAAGTTCATCCAAGAACCATTTGGCACAATCTGGCCCCTCACGGTATTTGTAAACGGATTGTGTGGGGTCATGGGCACACACCACATTAAATCCTATGGCAAAGGGTTCATGTTTTTGAATGGGTGTGGTTGAGCTCATGGAGGGATCTGGTTCACATCCCGCCATGGGTGTAGTGAGAGCTTCGAAATCTGCATATACCACATAGGGAACAGTGTCACGCTTATGAATGTCCTTAAACTTTAACACAGCCTTGTCCCTTTGTGGCAATATCAATCTCACCGCTTCCTGAGTAACACAATCTACCCTATGACGTTCCAAAAGCGTAGGGGTTTTAAAATATTGCAAGCAACGGTCACAAATATGTTTTGGACGCTTGTCCTTTGACATTTGACTGCTTAGCAATCTACTCAGGCTTTTAATGAGGCAATAGTGATTCACTTCTCCTACAGATAAATATAAAAGATGAATGTGGTGTCGTTTCGGTTCTTTTGTGGCATAAAGAGGACCCACAATCTCATCACCGTCAAGGCCATACACCATGAACGAAAAGTCCTGGTTGTCTCGTTCAAACCTATGGATCTCGGTTAAGTCCATAGGGAACGACACTCGAGTTAAATTTAAAGTATGTTTCAATTCGACAAACTTGGCCTTGTACATTCCTGGTCGACAACTGTCACGTTGTGCTGGCTGCAAATACGCAGCTACAGCCCACAGAAAGCAATCATCATCAAAATTTTCAATATTCACCACAGCCTTTTTCGAAGCTATGGCTGGTGGTGTTTCAATATAGCTAGACCCAGCATTCAACGGGTTGAATTGGCAAATGTTGATTTGTAGATGATGAATTTTGTCTAAGGCAAGGCCACTCGGTCCTTGTTGCAGTTTATCAAATTTTGATAGCAAGGCATTCACCACGTGGGTTTCATACCACTGTTCCAAATTATGGGCTATGAACAGCTCTTGCATTTTACTGCAAATATAAAATGTCTCTTTATGCTCTACGTCCTTCTTTTTATATATGAAATCGCACACCAGTTCTGTATTCACCTTTAAAGCCGTATGCAACCTTTGCGCTGTACAAATTTCAATTTTAAAAATTTCAAAACAAGATTGTAAAAATTCTTTGGGAATCAAACTTTTTCTAACATTGACCACACGACCAGAGCACACACGTGATTTGAAACAACTGTTTAGGGGTTCCCAAATTAACGTATCGGTAGCAGTGGCAAAAGACATTATTTTGAAAGAACACTCTCACCTGAGTTTTCAGCTGTAGACTGCTTGACAAGGATTCCACTCTAAAGCCACTTGGTTTTCAACTGTATTTGCTATAGCAGTGAACCCTTTTTTTTTCTCCAAATATCTAAAAAGAAATAAAATAAACCACCATAAGTATATCCATTCCATATAGTTTATGCATTTCATAAACAAAAACAAAATCAAACAGGTTATATTATATAATAAAACAAATCTCACCTTGACGTATAATGCTTTGCTATATTCCCGTCTCACGGACTAGTGTGGAAATGGTTTCCTTTTCTAGCTGTCTGTCTTTCTCTCTTTCTTTAATATCGTTCACACACAGACACGACAGGTAGGCTATACCGGTTATCTGCAAACAAATAAATAAATAAAATCATTAATTACCTAATCAATAAATAATTGCATGTATTTATATATAAATCAATAAATGTATAAATGAATAAATATATACCTACCTCACAACAAGAATAAGTATTTTCCACCAACACCAAAACTGTTAAACAAGGCCAAGTGTTTCACACAACGCTGTAGCGTGTTCAAAAGTAGTCACATAAGTGCGAGTGGAAATGTCAGCGACGTGTCTTTATATATCACATTGCATGTATAATCTTTTTTTTTTCCACGCTTTGAACATTCTCTTATCGTGCACGTGGACAGATAACACCCAAGCGAACACCTGTGCCGGATCAAATTTCACCTGAACTTGCATTTTGTCACGTACGAAGCAAAACAGAATGTGACTTGTTAACAGTTATCGCGCACGTGGACAGATAACGTCCCAGGCGAACACCTGTGCCGGATCAAATTTCACATGAACTTGCATTTTGTCACGTACGAAGCAAAACAGGATGTGACTGGTTTAGCGTGCCTGTGGTTTCACACATGTGTGTGCACGCCTTTCGCACTTCCCTGCCAGCACAATGGTCAGATTATTTCACCTTCAAGCGTCACCTGTTGTCAAGTCAGATCGGAGCCTTCCAATAAGCTCAAATGACCTTCACCTCCTGTAAGTTTGTTTTCTGTACTCGCTTCGATCAACATAGAACCAAGTTCTCATCACCGTTTACACGTTAAAGGTAAAATATCAGAAAACGCACCCTCGCTCTGTCATACACCGACTCGTCGAAATATCAATTGATCTATTGAACACAGCCACCTTGGTCAGCGACAAGTTCGTTGAAACACACACATCCAGCCGTATCGTCTCTCTCAACCACCACGCTCCATGAAAATTATAAACAGGTAAAGAAAAAGAAAACGTTTTTTCAACATGTATGGCGTTAGGCCCTTTGTGAATTATCTTTTTGGAAAAAAAATATCTACCACATTTGAAAGGGGGCGTTAGCCCGAGTCCTAGGACACCTCGTACACGTCTCTACGGTTATGGGTTCGTGAAATATCGGCAAAAATCACAAAAAACACGTGTTTACCCCAAAATCGCGTTTCCAAAATTTTTTAAAATTACAACGAGTAGTTCATAGCAAAGAGGACGTCTGCCCGAATCCTTGGACCCGTCGTACATGCCTCTAGCGTTATTGCTTCGTGAGATATCGACAAAATCACAAAAAACACGTGTGTACCCCAAAATCGAGTTTCCAATTTTATTAAAAATTATAACGAGTGGTCCATAGCAGAGAGGACGTCACCCCGAGTCCTTGGACCTGTCGAACACGCCTCTAGCGTTATTGGTTCGTGAGATATAGCAAAAAGTTCAAAATCACGTTTTTCCCCCAAAAAAACATGTTTCCAAATTTTCATCTTTTCGACACCGACATTCCCGTAAAGAGCACGACGAGACGAAAAAAACGAATCCAAGCACGCCTTCCTAGCATGACTCGTTCCATTCCAAGGTCGCAGGGGCTCACCACTTGCTTTTGGAAGCAGCTTTCCCACTACCACACTACTACACACAATTTTTTTCTCAAGAGACTTGAAATTTATTTTGGGGGTAGAGGGGGTAGGGACCATTGATTTACGTTAAACAATGTTTTTTGTAGAGTTCCTAGTTTCCAAAATATAGGATTTTCAAAATTCGAGTGTTTTCCAAAAAATATAAAAAATAAACAAATTTTATTACAAAAAATAAAGGTCATAAAGACCATTTGTTTAAGCCATGGCACAACGTACTATCCTGTTTGGTTTTCAAACTATAGCCTATTTTCAAAAACGAAAAATTTTAAAAAAAATTGAAAAATATAATACATGGTCCATAGGAAAGAGGACGTCAGCCCGAGTCCAACGACACCTCATTTGTCAAAATCGGACCATGCGTTCGAGAGATATTAATTATTTTAACTTGTACAGTCGGGTACAAATAAAATGAGTGCGTTAGAAACCGCCTTACTCCACTACTGCCCACCGTTATCGTTAATTTGTGTGCAGGTGACTTCGCCAGGTCCGAATACTTTCCAACCAATACCCATAGCATGAGACACTACTTGCGGGGTACGGGGTGGTCCGATGGTTCACTGACGTGCAATGAACGGAACAGACTGGGCCTTCAGTGTATAAACGTATAGCCTACATATAACAGAGTACACCTGACCATGTATAATACCAATGTATTTGCAATGCCCAGACTGTACATTATGTAATGCCACAAACATTCACCCCCATACGATAATTTCAGAATCCCTTTTCCCGCTCACAAAACACGTTATTACAATTGACTGCAAAATGAACGTTATTCACGACACCTACTGTTGTACGAATTGCCTATGTTTACAACAAACAAACAAACAAACAAACAAAAAAGCTCACCGGTGGGATTTGATCCAGGGATACCACGCTTACGAAGCAGGGCTCTTACCGATGCACCACGCACTCCTTGGCTTCATGTTAACGTACAGCGCACATGAACGCCGTACAGCAATTACGAATAATTTATAATTAATTTCTCGGAATCGGCTGAGAAGCGCACCTTACTACTTGCACCTGGTATGCGCCTAGTCATGCCCTGCAAGTGTACTAAAGATGGTTCGAATCGGTGACCCATGCATCGTATCCTCCCCTTGTTAGTATAAAACAAAGTCCCCGATTCTTGGATGTTACAGGTAAACTCGAGAACCACTGGATGGATTTTGATGCGGTTTTCACCATTCTGTAAAGGATATCTCGAGAATGATTTCTGTAGAAAATAATTTATACTTGATCGAAGGAAGCCGAGCAGTAACGATTTCAGTGGAAAAGTCGAAAAAAAACTGGCGTCCGAGCGCTTTGTAAACTTACGCTGTGCAAACCGTTAAAAATATCTAAATAATACGAGTGTAAGAATTGTTCAGCATGAAAAGTTCTACAAAAAAGTCCGCGAGAGCATATGTATCCTAAGTTTAGAGGCTGCGAGAGCATATGTCTATCTTCAAAACATCGCCCACTATAAGTGTTCTTACGTTTTAATTTCTTCCAAACATGTCCATTCAACTACTGAGGCGACAGTTTACGAACTAGCTAAGGGCGAATCTATCATCCCTGTTACAGCCTTGCTAGCGGGCGAACCTACTGCCCCAGATACAACCAGCAGCAAACCGTGGAGTCGTGTTGAGTTAAAACTTCTGAGAAGGGTGGTTGTGTTTGGAGTTTCCCTGGAAGTGTAACTCGTTTTTTTTTTTCATTTCGCTTGTGAAACACAGTCAAGTTAAGAATGGACGGAACGGCAATTTGAGTTCCATTCACCTCGTTATTCCCTGGAAGTGCAACTCTCATTTCGCCTGTGAACTTTTCGTTCCGCAAAATTCACAGTCAATTTAAGATTGGACGGAAGGGGGATTATATTATATTAAATTATACTGATCGGCGTATAATCTCTACTTAGTATAAAACAAAGTCCCCGATTCTTGGATGTCACGGGTAATCTCGAGAACCACTGAATGGATTTTGATGCGATAGTCACCATTCTGTAAAGGATATCTCAAGGAAGGTGTCTGTAGAAAATTATTTATTTATGACCAAAGAAAGTCAAGCACTAACGATTTCAGTGAAAAGGTCACAAAAAAAACTGGCGTCCGTGCGCTTTTTAAGCTTACGCTGGGCAAACCGTTAAAAATATCTATATACTATGTGTGTAAGAATTGTTCAGCATTAAAAGTTCTACAAAAAAGCCCGTGAGAGCATATCTCTATCTTCAATACATCGCCTACTATAAGTGTTTTTACGTTTTCATTTCTTCCAACAATCTCCATTCAGTTACTGAGGCGACAGTTTACGAGCTAGCTAGGGGCGAGTCTATCACCCCAGTTACAGCTTAGCTAGCGGACGAGCTTATTGACCCAGATACAGCCAGCAGCAAACTCTCGAGTCGTGTTGAGTTTAAAACTTTAGGGAAGAGTGGTTGTGGTTGGAGCTTCCATGGAAGTGCAACTCGGCTTTTCTTCATTTCGCCTGTGAACTTTTCGTTCCGCAAAATTCACAGTCAAGTTAAGATTGGACGGAAGGGGGATTTGTGTTTCATGCACCTCGCCATTCTTAAATTACATCTGACAAGAATTTGTTGCACATGCATCTCCATGATAATATAATTAATAGTCCAGTCAGTGATTTTAACCCATCATGCCGGGACGTAAAACGGATATTGGTCGTTGTTCATTGACATTGGAAAAAAGCGCTTATCACGTAATGCATTCATAACTGTTCCCGGGTGAAGCCGGGTCGGGTTGCTAGTTACTAATACAATAACTATTTATAACTTATTATAATAACAGATCTTAAGAGATACAATCTTATTGGACAACTATTTACACATTACTCTAGTATCACAATATGAAAACTTAATTCTATAAATACAACAACTTACAGCTATATTAGGTATTACAATTAAAATAGAAAAGTAAAACATAATTATAGATTTCATCGTTTCTATAAGATATTCAACTACAGAGTAAAAACAATAGCACTGCAGATAAGCTTTCAACATTCTTTCAAAGGTTTTTATTTTTGTGGAAAATTTTATATATTGGTGTAGTTTATTGTATAAATTAACTCCTGTGTGAAAAGTTCCTTTTTGGTGTGTGTGTGTGTGTGTGTTTTGCTCTCTCTATTCTTTTATCCAAATAACAATATATCAGAAAGTATGCAAGCCGACAGCTTTAAACTATGCACACGTATAGTACCTGACATTTTAGATTAATTTTGGAGTTCCTTCTATACTTCAGTTCTACCAACATGATTCAAAGCCAGCTGATAGGACCAATTTTTAAATACATGTAACTTCTATACTATCAGTTGGATTTCAACCAAATTTCGTATGTGCTATGTGTAACATAACATATATGACTATAAGTATTCTTAAGAGAAATCAGGGCTGCCAACTGTTAATAAATGCTGTCTATAGTTTTTTAACCTAATATCAATATATCAGGAAGTATACAAGCAAACAGTCCTATACTTTGCACTCGTATAGCACCTGACATTCTAGATTAATTTGGAATAATTAATATAAGTCAGTGCTGCCAACATGATTCTATGCCTGCTGATATGTCCAATTTTAAAATACATGTAACTTCTATACTAACAAATGGATTTCGTCCAAAATTGGCACAACAAGATATCATAATATTTCAGATTAGGCTATTTCTGACCAGCACACGCATGACATTGTTGCCAACATGCTTTTACGCATGCTGATAGATCCAATGTCTAACTGCATGTAACGTCCATTGGACATCAACCAATTTATTTATTCTGTACCTTAAGAGATGGATCTAAGAATATATTCAGTCACCAGGGCTGCCAACTGTAATGCTCTATTAGGCTACATTATACCAGGTATATTTCGAGCTAATTAGACATTTCGATATAACCAACTTAATGTCGTCATTATTCTAGATAGGTTCATATACTCTAGATTAATCATTGGCATGAAACTTAATTTTAAGAAAAGTAGGCTCTTTAGTTTGTCACGGAACTTCTTGTTTATCATTTCAAATGATCTTGTCGACTTCGTCGTTATGCTTGGGTCCAACGTTATGCGTTATGGAGACGGAGACGGAAGTGACGTCATGCAGCCGCGCGGGAAGCTAGTGCGTGACGTCATGCAGCCACGCGGGAAGCAGAAGCTAATGGTTATTGGAATCTGTTGAAAGAGTCCTGGGGCGTCGAGCAACTTGGGGCTTTGAGCGAAGCGAACACAAGAATACAGGGTGACTTCTGAAGGGATATACAAAATGCCATATAAGAATACAGGGTGCCTCCTAAAGAGGTGTGCAGGATATCAGAGCAAAATACAGTACAAGATGTCAGATAACAATACAAGGTGACTCCTAAAGAGATATACAAGATGCCAGATAAGAATACAAGGTGACTCTTAAAGAGGTGTACAAAATGGCAGAGAAGAATACAGGGTGACTCCTAAAGAGGTGCACAAGATGTCAGACAAGAATACAGGGTGCCTCCTAAAGAGGTGTGCAGGATGTCAGAGCAAAATACAGTACAAGATGCCAGATAAGAATACAGGGTGACTCATAAAGAGATATACAAGATGCCAATTAAGAATACAAGGTGACTCTTAAAGAGGTGTACAAGATGGCAGAGAAGAATACAGGGTGACCCCTAAAGAGGTGCACAAGATGTCAGACAAGATTACAGGGTGACTCCTAAAGAGGTGTACAAGATGTCACACATGAATACAGGGTGACTCCTAAAGAGATATACAAGATGCCAGATAAGTATACAGGGTGACTCCTAAAGAGGTGCACAAGATGTCAGACAAGAATACAGGGTGACTCCTAAAGAGGTGTACAAGATGTCACACAAGAATACAGGGTGACTTCTAAAGAGATATACAAGATGCCAGATAAGAATACAGGGTGCCTCCTAAAGTGGTGTGCAGGATGTCAGAGCAAATTACAGGGTGACACTTAACGAGGTGTACAGTATGTTAGATTCAATTCAAATACAGGGTGACCCTTAAAGAGGTTTGCAAGATATCAGATTCAAATAATGGGTGACTCTTAAAGAGTTGTAAAAGATGTCAGACTCAAATACAGGGTGACCCTTAAAGAGGTGCCCGCGCGGGAAGCTTAAGTTAATGGGAAATGGAGTCTGTTGAAAGAGTCCTGGGGCTTCGAGCGAAGCGAGAAGCCCTCCTGCGCCTTTCTAACATGTGTAGCATGCGTCATTTGAAATGATATAACGTCTAGTCTTTCAGAATGACTGTAATATTTTTTTATAGTTTATTATGAGGCGAATATCTTGTGACCATTTGATTAACTCTTCTGTAACGGAGTCAGCAGACTGCTGTAAGACCTGCTTAGTTTCACCTTTTATTACGAGTGTTGTATCGTCCGCAAACAAAATTTCCTTATGAGAACGAACATTCTGTGTTATATCATTGATATATATATAGAAGAAAGAGTAGTGGGCTCAAAACCGATCCCTGGGGTACTCCAAATTTAATAATTCCCATATTGGACAATGTTTCATTAAGTAATTTGGTTCCATCATCCTTGTGTCTCAAGCTTACTATTTGTTTACGCCTTGTTGTTAAGTAAGACTCTCTCCATTTATTAGCTAGACCTCTAATACCATATTGATTTAGTTTTGTAAGGAGGATTTTATGGTCAACAACATCAAATGCTTTCGATAAATCCAAGAATAGGCCAGTTACATGTTCCTTATTGTCAATTAATTTCAGTGTACTATCACCACATTCATAAATTGCTGTCTGTGTAGATCTTTCCGTTCTGAATCCATGTTGTGAGTTTGATAGTATTTCATTTTTTTTTATAAAACTTATCAGTAGGGCTCGGATTCGAGCATATTTGCATATATTTCCTGAATAGTACACATTGAAAGAAGCCTTTCGGTGGTATTTTCACCTCTCTGGGACCAACAGAATTGAAATGTATCGAGCATATAAATACATAAAACCGCGGTTTTCAGAATAGAAGCATATAAATGCATATTCTTGTGGTTTTCGTCTAAATAGTTTGTTTTTCTTCGAATTCTCCCCCGAATTCGGGCCCTGACAATCCTTAAGGTTCGAAAACAGAAATAATTATTGAAAAGCCTATCTAGTGCGAACAATAGAACCGCAGGCTTTTAACCTTTAGTGAGGTCGTTCTCATCATTGAAACTTTTATTGAATGAATTAAGAAAATCATTCAAAACTGAAAACATAGAAAATTTCTTGTTGTACAGACCAATGCAGATCTACTTCATTGACTCGCCTAATGTTGAACATTTTGTAAATGAACTTTTAAACTGTATCTTTTATAAGAGCACTTCTCTTATATATACTTGTAAAACTTGAATGTGAATATATTGCAGTGTATCACACATACAATTAGAAAATAAAGCTCGTATTAAAGGTATGTTATTGGTTTTTTCGTTTCACTTTCCTTTCTATAGTTTTTAACGGTGTTTTTCGAGCATATTCTGCATATTAAACCGCATATAATGGGGGTTTCGAGCATATCTATCGAGCATATAATGGGTTTATAATGGGTTTATCGAGCATATCTATCGAGCATAAAACACAGGGTTTTCGAGCATATCTGGAGATTTTATCGAGCATATCGATCCGAGCCCTACTTATCAGTCTCTTATACACGATTTTTTTCCACAAGTTTTGCAATACCAGTTAGTAAGGTAATAGGACGATAGTTATCTAATTCATCTTTTGAACCGTTTTTGTGCACTGGAATTACTTTTGATAACTTCAAAATATCCGGGTACGTTCCTGAGAGAATTGAACTGTTTATTAAGTGCGTAAGTGGATTTATTATATTTTCTGCACATTTCTTTAAAATTGCATCAGGGATGCCATCACGGACAGCACAGAATTTATTTTTTAACTCTTTTATAACTATTCTTACCTCTTCACTTGTGACATGATTTATAAATAAAGAATCACTGCATATATTTATTTTATTATTAGAATTTAGTGTATTTACCTGTGATTTATTTAATATTTTTTGTGGAATTTCCAGAAAATAGTCATTAAAAGTGTTTGCTGTTTCCTCTGGGTTATTAATCACTTTACTATTGCTGGTCAGTGTAATGTCCCTTTGTATTTTAGCAGATTTTCCAGTTTCTTTCTTTATCACGGACCACATAGCCCTGTTTTATTAGATGATTGGCAAATAAAATTATCATTATGCATTTTCTTTGCTAGACTTATTACCTTATTTAATATGCTAATGTATTTTTTCTAGTATAAATTGAATTCAGGTGTTGTGTGGTATTGTTTATACAAGGTGGCCCACCTAACTCGGCGACCTCAAATATTATCGAAATGAAACAAGATATGAAAAATCTACTTGCGCAGGGATGTAGCCACGTCAGGGGGTCACACAATGGGAGGATATGCACAATCCAGGAAATTATAACAATATCATTTTCAACGCAGAGTTACCTTTTTTAATGGAACATACATGTTTTTCTAGCAAAATCATAAGTAAACATACAATTATTGATAACAGAATTGGTTTCACTTCTCTAAACCTAGTACTTTTTGAAATAACTTAAGTTGTAGAGGACGGTAAAGGAGACACTGTTTGGAGCGGTATCATTGGCAACCGTATTGTAGGTCCCTCTTTTTATCAGGGAACACTAAACGGACAGCGATATGCATCATTTTTTCAAGACACGTTACCCCTTGTCATGGAGGACATGGGATTGGAAACTCGTGTATCAATGTGGTTCCAGCACAGTAGTTCTGAACCCGTAGAAGTCTGCGGACCACTCAGCCTAAAATTGAATCATGTACGGAGCTACGGACCACCCCCTCCCCCAAATACACCTAATCAGTTGTAACCGTTCCTCAATAACCCTTATTTTAAAGATATTTCAATTCAAACCCTGATAGTCATCGCCGCGAATACATTCGGTCGATTCTCGTTCTACGCATATCACTTCCGAAATCCCCATTTATTGGCCACTTTTTTTTACGTGCTGGTGGACCCTTTTCACCCGCGGACCACTCCCGAGGCACTCGCAGACCACCGGTTAAGAACCACTGTTCCAGCATGATGGGTGCCCCGCACATTTCGCACGTGTTGCCAGAGATGTAATGGATGCGAAGTTTCCAAATTGGTGGATAGGATGTGGTGGTCCTGTGAGATGGCCAGCACGGTCCCCCGATTTGACGCCATTAGACTACTTTCTCTGGGGCGCATTGAAAGATAGAGTCTATCAGGAAGTCCCAACTACAATGGCGAATATGCAACAGCGTATTACTGTGGCGTGTGCGGAAATATCTGTGGAAACACTGAGATCAGTACAACGCTCTCTTGTTCACCATCTACAGAAGTGCATTGATGCAAACGGTGGTCAGATTGAACATCTGCTGAAGTGACACAGTTTCATCAGTTAAGATGTTACTGCATACTTGTGAATGCCTTTTCCTTGCTGGATGCAATTTAAAAACATGGCGTTCCTTTAAGCTATAGGCCACAAGTTTGTTTAGGAAATCGGTAATTGTACCTTTTGTACTATGTGTACAGTTCTACACTTGTGTTAAACTTGACAAACAGTGTCTCCATTGCCATCCTCTTCAACGTTAGTTATTTCAGAAGGTAAGTTACGAGGTTTAAAGAAGTGAAACCAATTCTGTTATCAATAATTGTATGTTTACTTTCGATTTTGCTAGAAAAAAACATGTATGTTCGATTTTTAAAAAGGTAACTTTGCGTTGAAAATGATATTGTTATAATTTCCTGGATTGTGCATATCCTCCCATTGTGTGACCCCCTGATGTGGCTACATTCCTGCGCAAGTAGATTTTTCATATCTTGTTTCATTTCGATAATATTTGAGGTCGCAGAGTTAGGTGGGACACCCTGCATAATTTGTGTAGAAATTTCTTTCTTTGACATGAATTTCTAATCCCGGTTGTTATCCAATTGCTAGTTTTGTTATTTTGAATAGTTCTTTGCATCAAACCAGTCAAAAGACTGAAGACTCAAACAACAACTTTGTTTAAAGGGGAATGCTGTTTCAAAATAGTGTTTTAGGGTAGGCCTACTGTTAAATGCATTAAATCTATCATTTACATTTTCTATTTTATACATTTCTGACCATGTTTCCTTTTTTAATAAGTCATTGAAATATGTAACATTTGTTTCAGTGAATGACCTACACTTTGATTTTACTCCATTGCAGGCTGTGGATTTTCATTTCATCATTATTATTGATTGTTTCGGGTACTTCATAACTCAGTATTTGTCCATGGTGGTCACTAAAACCCGGACAATAGACTTCTATTGAATAGTGATATTTATCTGTATTTATAAAAAAAATGATCAGGAGCGGTTTAACTAAATTTTGTTATTCTTGTTGGGGTATTTACTGTAGGTTTCAGTCCATAGGAAATTAGTAACTGTGTTAATAATTCACAATTTCTATCACATTTTAAGAAATCCACATTTACATCCCCACAAATTATGATATCGAAATTTACTTTGCTCATGTTATTGAGTAACAATTCTAATTTGTCTATAAATAAACGATAATTTCCTGACTGAGAACGGTATACGCATACAATTATTAACTTAAACTGCTGTATTTTTACGGCAGAGAATTCAAAATCCTGTTCCATAATTAGATAATCATACGCTGTTAACTGTTCATGATCTAAATTATTTCTTAAGAAGATACAAGTACCACCATGGCTAATATTAGTTCTAGAGTATTTACTAGCTAGTATAAACCATGGGAATTGAATTAATTCGAGTTGTTCCTCTATCAGCCAATGTTCTGAAATACATATTGCTGAGATGTCTTTAAGTTCATTTTTAAGCATGTGGGGCCCAGGATCAGGCCCAACGAGAGGGTGGAGCAAGCGGGGCTGTAACCCCGGGGCTCAGATTTGCTGAGGGACCCGGGGCGGGGGGGAAAATTAGAGTTGAAAACTTCATGTACGGTAATTTAATGTCTAACCTATTGTAAAATTTTCTGATATGGCTCTGTTCGATGTAAATACAACCAGTGATTAGTATATAAAACATCACAAAGAGAATATATGTTAGTTTTACAAATAACCATTATTTTTTCTTCTTCTTCTTCTTCTTCTTCTTCCGGGTAAATGGCAAAGTTATGGAGTTGACCATTTGATTTATAACATGCTAGAAAGAACTCTTTGTGCAGCCTAAAGTTTCTAATATTCAATGTCAGTTGACTCTCTACTTCACACATTTCTGAAAGGAGTATGGCTTATTCTTGTGGTGCCTCAACACCTTCAGATACAAGGAAAATTAAATGTTTAATGCAAAGTGATCAAAATGTTGAGAACAGAGAACAGAGAGAAAAGAAGAGTTGCTGAATCACTAAAACCAAAGTAGGCCTATATCAATATTCCGGTGAGCAAATTAAATTCACGGAGCTTTTGGGGGTGTTAGCAAGCTTAATACCGTAATTTCAAAATTATGTCACAAGTTGAATAAAAATGGAGGAGCCCAGAAGACCTTGTGGCCCTGCCCAGGATTAGAATAAATTGGTGAACAATCGCGGAGTCCGTTGTGTTTAGGGGGACGGAGAGGCAGCAAGTAGTTGGTCATGTGGAACCGTTCTTGCATACCATGTGCTATGACAGCTTGGTTTCTCTTGGGACAGTGTACTCTAGTAATTAGGATATTTGGCCCTGGTGTCTTGGAATACGACACAGCGGTTTGGGATCCATATCAAGTAGTTGGAGATGGTACAAAGGAAGACTGCTAGGTTTGTGCTCAACGATTTTAATCCCAGAAGTAGTGTTACTCGAATTATAGAAAAACTGGAGTGGGAATCTCTGGAGGATAGAAGGATGAAATCCAGACTATACGCTATGTACCTATGTTTAACACTTACACTAATCGACCAGCATGGGGAGAACTAAGCAGACGTCTGGGAAATCCCACCTACATGAGCAGGGCAGATCAAGGGCCAACCACAGCGTACAAATTATGGGAAATATTATTTCATTAATCGTGGTATTGATAATTGGAACTGCCACAGTCTTAGAGCCTTTCCCCAAACATATTGATGTGTTTAAGAGATGGCTTAAATATTGTGTAAATACTCCGGTGTAATTACTATAGTTCCCAAATCGCGACTTGTGTGTTTGATATTATTCAAAGGTTTTGTGCTTTTCAGTCGGTCAACACGAATGTACCCAAAAGAGCTGGGTTATGCCCTAATCCTGAAATAAATTACATGAGATTAATAAATACACTAGGATGACCAGTTTCGATCGTCAAGCGATCATCATCAGATCCATTACACTTAGGCTATACCATCTATGTTTGAGAATAAAGGTGAAAAATATTTACAATATGTACAATTATTTAGTTGCAGTATTGGTAATGCAACTGTCAGTGTATGCTAAATGTAGTATATCTAATGTTAGGTGAAATGCTAAAATGGTGATAGAAATCCGGAATTTGTCTGTTCGGGGTGATTATATGGTTATACAAAATCAACTATGGTTATACTGTAATAATACAGGCTGATACTTATCCGGTTCAAGCTTGAAGTCCCAGTTAGGAAGACAACCGGATAAGTATCAGCCTGTATTATTACAGTATAACCATAGTTGATTTTGTATAACCATATAATCACCCCGAACAGACAAATTCCGGATTTTTATCACCATTTTAGCATTTCACCTAACATTAGATTTACCACATTTAGCATACACTGACAGTTGCATTACCAACACTGCAACTAAATAATTGTATATATTGTATATATTTTTCACTTGTATTCTGCTTGCCACGGTGGGTGAGTGGTTATAGTGTCGGACTACCAACCCCAAGATTGCAGGTTCGCCCCTGGCCATGGTAAGTGATTTTTGAAGGCGACAAAAATCACAATACTCATGTCATACGTTGTTGGCATGTTAAAGAACCCATTTGAATTCAGTAGGCCGTGTTCAATGGCAAAATTAATCTCGGGATTTTCCGCCAACACAAAGTTCCTCCATTCTCTACTTGAAAGCGCTGTAGTGTCAAGGAGTTTAGATATCTAACCTCCTTGACTTTCATAGCGTTCAAAGGAACGACGAAATTCGACATGCAAGCTACCCTCTGGGTGTTAATTAACAAAGCTTGCACCAGGCACCCGAGGCCATACGATATTATTATATTATACCTGTATTCTCAAACATAGATGTTATAGCCTAAGTGTAATGGATCTGATGATGATCGCTTGACGATCGAAACTGGTCATCCTAGTGTATTTATTAATCTCATGTAATTTATTTCAGGATTAGGGCATAACCCAGCTCTTTTGGGTACATTCGTGTTGACCGACTGAAAAGCACCAAACTTTTGTTTACTTAGGCAACACTGAAAAATGGCTTCAAACCTCACAATGTTTGATATTATTGTTGGCAATTTTCTGTAATTGTACAATTTGCCACTCCATTTGCAAATAAAGCAAATGAATGAATGAATGAATGAATGAATGAATGAATGAATGAATGAATGAATGAATATAAGTTCAATGAAACTAAAAGCTTTAGCCTAAATGGAGAACAATTGAGGAGAAACCACCAACAGACTGTTTCTGATGTCTTTCCTTACTTGATACATCTAAGTTCTGTTGTTCTAGGGCGGTATCTACATGTTCCATCTATTCGACACGTATTCAGCTGGCATCTCCCTCCTGTGCTCGGCACTGTTTGAAGCGATAGCAGTCTCCTGGTTCTATGGTAAGTAAGTAACTAAGCAAGGTTTTCGTGAGAGACGTGTGACTGGGAGCTCAAATACTCCACACGTACGGTATAGTTGGCATTATATTTCTTGTAAAGTATTTTGCTAACCGCCCTGAATGGTCCTTCAGTAGCTTTGCTGCCTGTCTCAGAGAAACAATCAATATCATTCCATTGTTGATTGTCAGGATGAAGTTCAGGTCCTTAGGCAGACTTGAGCTTTCTCTTCGTATCATTAAAAATCAGTAAATTACAATCTGAACTCTCTAGGCAAAAGAGCCTAATATTGGGCATTAATTTGCGTAGGCCAACTGAAAGTTATTAGTTGTAAAACACGCAATCAAAGGATAAAACATGCTGGAGTGAATGGCACTCCTACAATTAGACTAGGCTAACACAAAGTGTGAGGGAATTAGGAGACAACCTCAAATATGCAATTCGTCCGTCTCCTGAGATGCGGCTGTAATTATTCTTAAATGTTCATCCCTTTAATCTTAAACATAACAGCTGTAGTGTCTGCCTGCATCCACTGGTACAGTATTTGATTGCCACAGTTTCAGTGCAAAATTAGTTCAGCTTGCCACAGGCGGCAAGAGCTTCCCTGCTTGTTCCAACACCTGTGAGCCATTCACCCGTGATTGAGCTTATTGTAATCATCATGACAATCAAGCTACGGTACTGTGGTTGATGCAAACCACTCCGAGATGCTCTGGTCAGACAAAACACTACGACTAATAATGTAGCAAAATACCGTAATAGAAATAAAGGGAGAAACCAATAATAAAGGGGAAAATGTCCTTTATATCATATTCACAATAAACCAAGGCAGTATTATAGAGTCCAAAATCGCGTTCAAAACGTCGCGTGCGCAATATGTAGACGTTCCATTTTACGTGTAACGAACTATAGAGGTTGGTTTATAATACAGTAGTTGAGAAGGCCCAAAACCACTGACATCACCACTCTAAGGTAGGACATACGTTAGTAAGCTGCACGATGCAACCAAGTATGCAAGTATATTTCAAGGTACGGTACAGCGTTAGACAGTGCCATTAATAAGTAACTTGGACTACACCATCGCCGTTTATAATTCTCAAGCCGTGTCATTACGCTTGCCAACGCCGCCCATCTGGCATCTAGTGGGCCTAGCGCAAGCACATGGCAATTGCTAATACTGCGTACACACATAGATTTTGACGTGAAATATCTCCGAAAATACAACATAACGTCCGCTAAATCTACACATACATATCACAAATAAAGGATAAATATTATCATGCTATGTACTGTCAATTCCCGATAAGGTAATAATAACCGGCTGTACTGTACCTCAATGCCCCGATGTCTGAAGTTTTATTTTCTTGCTGCTTTGTCAACTGAGTACAGATTGTCTTTTGCAGCTTTTCAACCGGTCAACACGATTGTGCCCAATGAATTGGGTGGTGTAGAAGTTATAAATATGTAAACACACTCCTGTAAACAATTACATGTAAGCCTATTAGTTAGTTATCACGCACAAATGGGCAACTAACTAACATGTATTTTTTTCCACGAGTGTGTTTACATATTTATAACTTGTACCCCGCCCAATTCGTTGGGCACAATCGTGTTGACCGACTGAAAAGCAGCAAAAGACAATTTGTTTAGGCAACACTGAAAAAAGAAAGACTTGAAATCTCCACACAACTGAGTACAGTTCATAATGTACGGTACTGGTACTGGCATACAGTCACTCGGGGTAACTTTGTACCAATTTTTTCACATTTAGTGTAAGGCTGAAGATGGTATCATCGATAATCAAAATAAATGTGGATATTATGTTAAATCAAAACTTAGTTTTTAGGTTTAATTTACTCAGAAATGTTTATTTACATATTAAAGCAAAGAAAAAAATGTTTTAATAGTGGTACAAAGTTACCATGTAAGTTAGTGTAACTTTGTACCAACTATGCTTTGCAATATAAAATTGAATTATTTCTCTTGTTCATAAAGTATAGGGTAACATTGGACCAGATGACAAGAATCTACTTATTAAATGCTTTTATTTAAAACCACGGAACATGAAATTTACTTTTAAATATGAATACAATTTAACATTAAATCACACGTTCACTGAACTAGTAAAACCACACACACACTTATTTTATAATATATTTATTTTAAATCAATATCTGATTACAAAGAGAGAAAGGGAAAACTTCCATTGATCTTATATACTGGCATAGAAAACATAGAGAACACAATTGACCTACAATGTAACCTATTACGCATCCCTGAACATGATGCAGTACTGTGCAGCATGAAGTCATTTTGAGTGTAGGATCACTCATATAGAACAAATCAATCAGAATCAGAGTCTGAACACAAAATACTGTCTTTAAATTGATACATACCCCTCTTATTTACTTGTTTAATGCTACTATCATTAACTTTTTTAATTATTTCATATTTGTCATACCACATTTCATCAATTTTTTTCAGGCCACACCCAATGTTGTCCTTTCTTTGTCATACAATTTACTTTATAACTTGTATTTGGGCCATGAATTTCAATTGCAGTCACTATTCCTGGAAACAGAGAACCTTCATATGAGACAATAACAAAGTCATCATTAGAATAATCAAGAGCAATATTGTTGCTAGATTGTGGATCAGCAACACTGCATGATTCAGTACCCACGTCTTCATTTTCACAAGCAGATGTGTCCCATGAAATACCAGTTGTAGTTTCCAATTCACTATTTGCGTTTATACTCTTTACCAGTTGTCCCATTGTTCTATTTGTTGCATTATTTCTTCTTATTCCACCTCGAGTTCTGGGCCCTCTACCTATCGGCTTGCTGATCTGTTTTGAAGTCGATTGAATCTGAGTAATGTCGGTTCCCACATCACTATCTTCTACACTCTCTAATGTTGTCCCAGTTTCATCACGTTTCCTTTTTTCTTAGCCTGAGACTCTCTGTTTTTCGAAAACTGAGAAACTTCTTCTGCAGAAACACTTTTGCCAGGTTCAACTGGCAACCTAAATCGTTTTACTGTCTTGGTTGTGAGATCTACATTTCTAATACTCTGTACGTAATTTTTAAATTCTTCACTCACACTTTGAGTTACTGAAGATTCATTTCTTGCGTACTCTGGAAGAGAATTTGCAACTCTCAGGCGGTCCACTGGAAACAGCCCACATTTTTCAAAACCTTTTTTTTAATTTGCCTCAGATGTTGCCTGTCCCAATTCGAGTGTCCTTGCCAAAAGGCCACTAAACTCTGTTTTAGGTAGACAAGCTCTTTTCTTCCCCTGTGGTGTTTTTCTCCAGTCGGAGAGCACATGTCGTCAGTTACTTTTCATTGCCGAAAAGTAAGCAATGTCTAGTGGTTGAAGGTTGTGTGTAGCGTTTGGAGGCAAACATATAAACCTTATGTTATTTTCTTCGCAGAGTTTTAAAGTCTTTATGGAAATGTGTGCTGAAAGATTGTCTCCTATTAAAACTTTATTTCCTTCTAGATGATTTACTGCTGGAAGGAAGTGGAATTCAAACCAGTCATCAAATATGCTTTGTTCCATCCACCCACTCTGAGATACGTTCATTTTTGTACCAGGGGGTGCATCTAACAGCCAGGTATTCCACTTCTGTGTCCCTTTGAAAACAATGTAAGGAGGTAGTAAATTACCACTTGCACTCCCACAAAACATGACTGTATAGCACACTTTAGAACAATTCATTATTTTCTCTGGATGTCTACACGAGCGACGAAATAGGAGTTTCCCACTAGATGGAGTATCATGAAACCCTGTCTCGTCATAATTAAATATGGTCTCTTGCAGAACACCTTCTACTTCTTTCTCATAATGTTCAAAAAATGTGTTTACGATACCTTCATTCAATGATGCTCGCTTTCTACTAATGTTTCTAGCAAATTTCTCCTGAATACATGCACCATGTCTTTCCAAAAATGATTTTCCCCATTCTCAGCCAGGCATGTTACCTTTGAAACACTTCACAACTCTCTTGTTGGAATCAAGGTATGATTTTACAATGCACCTCAAATCAAACATAGATATAGGGATGCCCATTTCACTCACGCACACGCAATGTTGGACAAAAGCATTTTCGTCTTCCGCTGAAAAAATATTGGGTCTTCCTGCTCTACCAGAATGTTTGTTTTTCATTTTATTAACAAGTGTTTGCCTAGGGATAGAATACAATCGAGAAGCTTCTCGCTGACCGATTTTTCCAAGACGAATATCATCCAGCACTTCCTTTAGTTTTTCACCTGTATATCGGGTTTTTGTTCCATACTGCCTGGTCCCTGCTTTCACAGATGGTTTTCTTGGCATCTAGAATAATATAAAACAGAAATTAAATGAAATTATTATTAACATTGAAACGTTTTGCTAGCTCCTAACTGTTGGGTGAGAAATGTAACTGTTTACCTTTGCCTAAGCTATGTTGTTTTAATGGGCGCCAAGACCTCAACGCAATGTTGAAATCTAAATTTGTATATAACAACGTCTAGCTCTGGCAGAACACCTTAAAGACTCTATTCACTCAGATCGTGGTATGATTTGATCATTAACCCAACAAACAATTGTATCAGGAGAAGGAATTGGTCTATATCTAATGCTACCTACTGAAAGCAAAGATAGCATTGTAAAAGAAATGAATTTATTATATAAAACAAGAATAGCAAAATTAATAATAAGTATAAAATTTAAATTGGAGCGTTGTGATTTGAATATTACCGATAGAAAATTACGTGAAAACGGAGTCTGATAAATTGATTTTACTCTTATTTCCAAGCTATGAAGTTACTGAAATATGAAATGTAAAACAAAGAAAATGAGAGATTGCGTATTTCTGCGTCATTGGCGCTTACCACTGGAAATTGCCAAAGCATTTCCCTCGTTCTTGATGATGTTGTGAGCTTCCCACAGTCTCCTGGACGTCGTCATCTCCGTCGGAATTTGATGATATTCTGGTAGATTAGATAATTCTATGGTCCGTACCTCGGACCCAAACACTCGTACAACCAAGTTTTACAAAAGTTCGTCGCTAACTCCACTGAATATCGGAGCGACACGCACTTGCGACCGTACACCTCAAGTATTTCACAGATAGTCCTTAACTCCACCGAACATCGGAGCCACTCGCACGCGCATCCATACTCGTCAAGTATTTCACAGATAGTCCTCGTTTCACGGCGCGTCGAACGTTATATCCACACGCCGGCTCCCCTACCATGGTACCGACATCTAGCTTACGTCGTCCTCCTTGATTGGCTGCACCCTCCGCGCTAGATCCCCACTCCTTCCTCATTACACTCCGCGGGAGGGAGAAGTCGATTTCCGTTTCAACAATTCGCCTTTTCTAGACCTTGCGACCCAGCCTTGCGCAATACTTCTCGACAGGAATCAGCTTGTACTTGAAATCCCAGTGAGTCATGTCTCTCAAATACCCTAACTGACAAAACTCCGTAAAATTCCGTAATCAGATAATTTTCTATGATATCGTCGTTCGTAATAATTTGCTGGATAGCGTTTTCTAAGACATAGAAAACCTATCTGAATGCTAATAATTTTTATAAAATGCTCCGAAAATACCTTAATAATAATTATAATAAATTAATAATAATAATAATAAATTACCATGAAAAATTCTCTTGGCTGAACAATTTGCCGCGTAAATAAATATAGAATGGCTTCCTACTGACTTATGCCAGTTGCATAAAACCCCTCGAAAAACACGTTACATATTCGCCTCGGATCATCGGATGATTTACCGTGACGACGGTCCATTATCCGATTATCCCAGACACGTTAATAAACCCCATCCAAAATACATATTACATAAATGAAATCACCCTAATTTACAGATATATACACTCATATTTTTTCTTCACGCACTTTGCGTCAAAGTTTGTTGTCACTATGGATCGCACTTTGCAACCAGTTCAATGTTTTACATAGGGAATAGTGTTCCACGGATATTTCCGCCTCTCAAATTTCTCTATGTTGGAGAAATAGACATAATTAATGTGTGAGCACTATGTATTTCTGATGTCATATCACACGCATTGAAGGTGTTCTGATATATTTATATCACCATAGAACTCCCTAATTTCACTGGAGGTCCCCTCCTTATGGTGAAATTGAATCTCACTTATCACTGAGCACACGATCACACTATTGTGGCAGCGCCTCGTGACCATAATACTTAATCTCTCTTTAAAGATGATTAAATTAATATTGACTTCTGAAAAAAAAACAGTAAATGTGCATTACATATAACACCAAATATTTCTGTGCCGTAATCGCCCTGTCTTGTTAAGTTCCCTTAGACCATATTCTACTTAATACTAGTTCTCAACACAGATCAGTTCTTCTCACACAAATAATACCTCTGTACAAATTATCTTAAATTACACACTTACAAATCTTACATGGCGAGGCCGTAAACAGAAATCATGTGTGCTGATATGTATGAGTTTCATGAAGGACTGTCTCGCATTCTGATGGCCCATCTTTTATCTCGTGGACGCCTTAAGCTAACAAGCCCTATACAAGCGCTCCCCCATCTCTTGGAGATAAATGGGAACCCATCAGCGCTGCCAAAAATGGCCTTGGTGCATCGAGACAATTTAGTGCTCAACAGCATCCGACAATCCCGTCATATTTCCCTGTACCTTAAAAACTCTCATTTACTTACATACTACCCCCCTGTGTGACTTCTGATACGCCTGCCTGGAAGACCATCTCCTCCCACGCACCAAATACCACACTTACTCATTTGATAGGCTGGCTCGCCAGCTAAACACACTCACTTTATGACACATATTTTCGTAGACTATGTATATTATACGTTCCGTATAATCTGTTTCCCTCACTATTCTCCAGCACATATGCTGTTTTGCCAATACGTTTGGAAACTATTAATGTTACTGCGTCACCTGCTTCCAACCTTGCAAGTGGCTCCCTTAAATGAACGTCATCACGTTGCTCTACCTAGCATATTTCTCAGTGTCTGTAACGATGCCCTGTTGCTACTGTCCACACATGCACATATTAAAATACCATCCTCTGCTTTAACCACAGGATAATCCCTACATAAATTAGTGTCCCTCGATAGCATGTCTGCTAGAATGTTATCTTTACCTTTAATATATTTTACTGTGAATTCGTATTCCTGCAGAGCAAGAATCCACCTACTAACTCTGTTAGAACTGAGTTTACAAGTTCTCATATACAGTAATGCATGGTGATCTGTGTGGATCTCAAATTTCCCCCCTACTAAATACATTCTAAATTTCCCTAAACTGAAAACAATACCTAAAAGCTCTAACTCAGTAATCGTGTATCTTTTCTCTGCTGCTGTCAGTCCTCGCGAGGCTAAAGATACAATGCACAGATTACCCTCATCATCTTTCTGACATAATACTCCAGCAATGCCTATATGTGAAGCATCTGTCATAACCACATATTCCTTATCTTTTAACGGATATTTCAGCACTACAGCTTTCTCAAAACCTTCCTTCAGCGCTCTAAAAGCCTGATCATGCTTAGACTCCCATCTCCACCGAGTCCCACTTTTAAGCAATTCCCTGAATGGTTCTACCAACCCTGAGTATTTAAGAACGAACCTCCTGAAAAAGTTGCAAATTCCCAGGTAACTTTTTAACTGTTTAACATTCTGTGGCACCTCTGCGTTAAGTATCTTATTAACCCTACTTTCTTCTGGTGTTACACCTCTACTCGACACTTTATGACCTAAGAATGTCACTTCTGACTGACAGAATGACGACTTAGACAGCTTCAAAGTGAACCCTGCCTGATCTAACTTCTGAAAAACTATATTTAAATGACGTAGATGCTCCTCAAAACTGCGTGAACTAATTACCATATCATCTATGTAAATGGTTACAAACTCTCCTGTGTCATCCCCTAATGCGATGTTTAAAGCCCTAATTAAAGCTGCTGAACTACTCTTTAACCCATAAGGTGTTCTACAAAATTGATAAAGGTTATATTTATGACTAAAAGCTGTAAATGGTCTATCTTCGTACATAAGTGGCACTTGCCAAAAACTGGAACTCAAATCTACACAAGTGAAATACTTCTTCCCCTCAAATGTTTGCATTAATTCCTCTATTGACATAGATTTCAGCTGATCTGAACTAATTCTACTGTTAACCAAACGAACGTCTAAACAAATACGAACAGTGCCGTCGGTCTTGGGTACCGTGATCAAAGAATTAACATATGGACTGTTAGAGTGCTCAATAATCCCATCTTCAAGCATCTGGTTAATTTGTGCCTCAACTGCACTCTGATAAGCGAAAGGTACAGGATATCTATGTCCTGTGAATACTGACCTATCAATAACGTTCAATGAATGTGTATAGCAATTGGCCATACCAATGCGATCCTCAAAAACTCTCTTATAACACAATAACACATCATAGAGCCGAACACATTGTTCCACCTCTATATTACCCTGAAATGCAGCCTCACGTAACGAGTCCTCTAGACTTCCGTTCGTAATCACACTGCCCACAAAACATGGAGAACCCCGCTCTACGGCTGGCGATATCTCATTTAAAGTACAAATCACACCTACAATACTACTCCTCTGAATACGGTCATTGAACGCTACTTCTACTTCAGAATCTCCCCATTTAAATTTCAAACTCCCTCCATCATAACATAAGTTACCAGACACTCTACTTAGCCACTCTGAACCCAAGATAACACTGAATACTAAATTTGGAATTACAAGGCAAATCTGCTTCTCTACATGATTATTAATTTTAATGTCTACTAAAACTTGCTTAGAAATTACTTTAGACCTCTTCCCAACAGCTGTGATAACAAAAGTGCTTTTAATTGGCATCTCCTCAAAATTTACTCCAGTTCCTTTCATTTTATCATAAAATGCACTACTTATGCAACTCTTCATACAACCACTATCAATTAAAACATCTGTGTACGCCTCGGACACGTTAAATTTAACTATGGGGCTCTTACTAACCACTTCCTGAATAATACCTTCATCATTTAGTTCATGTAATAATTCATTTCTTACATTTAGGTCATAGGGTTCCTGTATAATTGTATGGACAGGGCATGCTACAGACTGAGATTCTGACCTTACTTCGCAGCCTGGTTCGCGTTTAAAGAACCGCTACAGCTGGCCGTAGTACTAGTTACTACTGCACTGGTCTGGTTGTTCTGAGTTGTGTTGTCATTGTTTGGCTGTATATTACTACCACTAGGCTGTCCTCTTCCTTGACCCCTATTCTGGTTGTAATTATTGTCATTATAATTTCTCCCTTGATTTCCCCTGAAATCATTGTTTCTCCCTTGATTTCCCCTGTAATCATTGTTCCTCCCTTGATACTGATTACCATAGCCATTTCCTCTGTTCTGATTTAGCTGATTATTATTATTTCTATTTTGAGCATTGGCCCCTTCGCCACCGTTCCCTTGAACTTCCTGATGCCTGGCTTCATTAGGTCTATTATTATTATTACCCTGGTTCCTATTGAAATTGTCCTCATAACCCCCTCTCCCTAGTGCATCAAATGTGCTTAACAAATTTTCTACTTGTGATATAGTCTTTACATTCTGGATACAAGCAGCCTCCTTGATCCTATAGGGAAAGTGCCTAAGTAGCAACCTTACCACATCACTTTCCTCCTTCAAGCCATCCAGATATTTACACACTAATACCTGCCCTAAAAAGTATTCGGTCATGGTGGAGCTTCCTTTAGGGTTATATTTACCACATACTACTCCCTCACGATGCTGCGACTGAATAACCTCATTCCAGAACTTTTCACAGAATTTCATTTTAAAATCATTGATATCAGTAAACTTGTCTCTGTAGACAGCAAACCAATTCCTCGTTTCCCCCACAAACACTTGTTCTAAAATTTCAACTACCTGGCACCACTCAATACTACCATTTTCCAACCTCTCCCCGAATTTATTTTCTATAGTGTTCATGAACTCCATTGGGCACCCCTGTCGATTGCTGAACTTACCCAGTTCTACCTCCCTGTGTGTGCTATTCACAAAAACTGGTCTATTCTGACTATTTTCTTGCCTGATCCTAGCTTTTAATTTTAATTCTAATTCTGCGATTTTCTCCTCAGCCTTCCTCTCAATACTGTTTACTGTTAATTTAATGTTTCCTTCTGATTCTTCTACTTTATCATATAGCTTTGCTTGTTTCTCCTCAATCTTGCTAATGCTCTCTTTATTACTCTCTCTTAAATCATTTACTTCTGCAACTATTTGTGAGTGGACTTTCTCAATTCTACCCCCCAGCTGTTCCTTAACCTCTTTAGTAGCCACCTGAATTTTGTCAATTTCTCCCCCCAATTGCTTTTTGACCTGCTGTGTTTCCAGTTGCACTAGTTCTTTTAAATTTTCAGCCTGTGTACTGATTCTAATTTCCAACTCCTCCTGTACTTTTCCTAATTTTCTGTCTACATCTGCAATAATCTCTTTAGCCTTTTCTTCCATCACCCCCCTGATCTCACCTCTAATCAGTTCGAATTTGTCACTCATTTCCCTACTGTTTTGTTCTAATTTAGCATTTAAAGTTTCAGTACTCTCTCTATTTTCCTTACTGTTTTGTTCTAATCTGGCGTTTAAAGTTTCATTACTCTCTCTATTTTCCCTACTGTTTTGTTCTAATTTAGCATTTAAGGCATCTGTACTTTCTTTATTTTCCCTACTGTTTTGTTCTAGTTTAGCGTTATTCTGTTCTAACTTTGCATTTAAAGCTTCTGTACTTTCTTTATTTTCCCTACTGTTTTGTTCTAGTTTAGCGTTATTCTGTTCTAACTTTGCATTTAAAGCTTCTGTACTTTCTTTATTTTCCCTACTGTTTTGTTCTAATTTTGCATTTAAGGCATCACTACTAACTTTGTTCTGATACATAAACTCGAGAAGTAAAGTTTTTAATTCTGGTTGGCCGCCTACACTCCCTGTTTCAGTATCGGGATTTACCTCCGCTACCCCGGTACTACCATCACTCGACATACTGCTCGTATCATCACTCTCCCGTTGATGACCACTACGTAACCTCATCTGTCTTTCTTTCTCATCCCCCATAATGATATACACTGATACAGACAAATAACCCCCAAAATACAGGCACAGAAATATATACCCTTCTCCTTCCACAAATGTTATTAGGTTTACAGCCCCAAGTTGTCGGCGACAAGTGAAACGTTTTGCTAGCTCCTAACTGTTGGGTGAGAAATGTAACTGTTTACCTTTGCCTAAGCTATGTTGTTTTAATGGGCGCCAAGACCTCAACGCAATGTTGAAATCTAAATTTGTATATAACAACGTCTAGCTCTGGCAGAACACCTTAAAGACTCTATTCACTCAGATCGTGGTATGATTTGATCATTAACCCAACAAACAATTGTATCAGGAGAAGGAATTGGTCTATATCTAATGCTACCTACTGAAAGCAAAGATAGCATTGTAAAAGAAATGAATTTATTATATAAAACAAGAATAGCAAAATTAATAATAAGTATAAAATTTAAATTGGAGCGTTGTGATTTGAATATTACCGATAGAAAATTACGTGAAAACGGAGTCTGATAAATTGATTTTACTCTTATTTCCAAGCTATGAAGTTACTGAAATATGAAATGTAAAACAAAGAAAATGAGAGATTGCGTATTTCTGCGTCATTGGCGCTTACCACTGGAAATTGCCAAAGCATTTCCCTCGTTCTTGATGATGTTGTGAGCTTCCCACAGTCTCCTGGACGTCGTCATCTCCGTCGGAATTTGATGATATTCTGGTAGATTAGATAATTCTATGGTCCGTACCTCGGACCCAAACACTCGTACAACCAAGTTTTACAAAAGTTCGTCGCTAACTCCACTGAACATCGGAGCGACACGCACTTGCGACCGTACACCTCAAGTATTTCACAGATAGTCCTTAACTCCACCGAACATCGGAGCCACTCGCACGCGCATCCATACTCGTCAAGTATTTCACAGATAGTCCTCGTTTCACGGCGCGTCGAACGATATATCCACACGCCGGCTCCCCTACCATGGTACCGACATCTAGCTTACGTCGTCCTCCTTGATTGGCTGCACCCTCCGCGCTAGATCCCCACTCCTTCCTCATTACACTCCGCGGGAGGGAGAAGTCGATTTCCGTTTCAACAATTCGCCTTTTCTAGACCTTGCGACCCAGCCTTGCGCAATACTTCTCGACAGGAATCAGCTTGTACTTGAAATCCCAGTGAGTCATGTCTCTCAAATACCCTAACTGACAAAACTCCGTAAAATTCCGTAATCAGATAATTTTCTATGATATCGTCGTTAGTAGTAAGCGTTTGCTACACTCCAAATATTGCATCATCATGACCAGAAATTGCGTAATCCTGATGACGTCATGGGATGACGTCATGGGTCCTTAGAGCGAGCACGTGGTCCAGGAGCGAGCATGTGCAGTGCACGTGTTAGCGTGGGAAGAGGTTGACCTTTTGGCTTGTTTGTGCGATGATGATAAAAAGTTAATGGGTGTTGACGTCATGGGGGTTGTTTATTAGGATTTTAACTGTCATCTGACACCCGTGCGACTGTGAGCATGTGTGCCAGTGCGAGCAATCCACACATGTGGTGTGCAGCTGTTATGTTTTTTTGCTCGCGATTGAACCCTCGTCGTATCGGCCCCGAACCTGATATCTCGCACTCGTAGTAATGCCCCCCCTCTTTTCCTATAGCCTCATTATTTAAATAAAATACCAAAACAAAAGGTCATTCGCGGGTAGTGGGGTAGTGTATGTTCTCTTGCAAGTCGCGTGTGTGCTTGAATACGTATGGCTATGTTGGGAAAATGTTTGGTGGTGGGCGAGGACTAGGGTTGAGTGAGGGCTCGTTTAAATGCTATTTTTCCCGCTCTATTTGATGGTGAGGTAATTTTTTAAAATGGGTGGAATTTGGAAACGCAATTTGAGGTAAACGTGCGTTTTTGACATTTTGGCGAATTTAATGAGCTTGTAAGGCTAGAACGATGTGTTATTTAGGAATGGTGTGACGTCCTCTTTGCTATGAATGCGTGTCGGTATATATATATATTTTTTAAATTGTTGTTTTTGAAATTGGTGCTATTTTGGAAACGGTGAAGATGAGAGAAAAGTTTGTTTGAAGTCAATGAAAGGTCCCTATGCCCTCTAGGCTGACAGCAAGTTTGAAGTGTGTAGGACAAAACAAAATGATAGCCTACTTTCTGGCGAACATTGGCGATGATTCGCGAACGCATGGTCGGATTTGAGCATATAGGGTGTCGTAGGACTTGTGGTGAACCACCCCTTGCTATGGACGGGAGTATATCCACCCCAAAATAAATCTACCCTTACCCGGAGGTTAAGTAGTGGTTATTTTTGTATGCATGCGCACTTGAGGGCTTTTGTAAGAGAGCGGAATTTTTAAATGATTCTTTATAGATGAGGCTTTTTAAAAAATTTATTAAAAAAACAAAAAACTAATAGGTCATTCGCTTTTTAGTATCTCGCTAACCAATAATGCGATTTAAACATATGGGGTGTCATAGGACTCGTAGTGAATTCTCCTTTTGTATGAATGAGGTATGTCAACCCCCAAAATAAAAACTACCCTTACCTGAGGTGAAAGAGCAATTTTTGTATGTATGCACACCGGTGGCTTTTGTCAAAAGGGCCTAACTACACATTTGTTAATATTTTCTGAACCCAGGATGGGATTTTGCCATAGGCAGTAACCTAGCACTTGGGATGACACCTCGTTTTTGAAAGTATGATTCATTTTTTTTTTTTGTCAAAAGGGCCTAACTACACTTTTGTTAATATCTCGTGAACCAATCATGCTAGGGACTTGTATGAGGGGTCCTAGCACTTGGGGCGACGTCCCCCTTTGTGGGGTGAAACTACCCCCCCAAAATTGAAAACTCAATATCTTGGAAACTATGAAACCTAAAATTAGGCGTGATAGCTTTAAAAATAGGTGATGACATAGGCTTTTACCTGGATTGGTCATTTCACCCCTAAAACAGTAAATAGTCATGTTATGGGGAAAAAACGTGTTAAACACCTAAAAATGATAAATGAAACTAAGATCTTTTGTTTTTGATGAAAAATAGCAGGGGGGTGAAAACTACCCCCAAATTGAAAAATCGATACCTTGGAAACTAAGAACCGTAAAATTATGTGTAATAGCTTAAAAAATTCGTTGTGACATAGGCTTTTACCTGGATAGATGATGTCACCCCTAAAACAGTAAATAGTGATTTTACAGTGGGGAAAAAGGTCTTAAACGGGTAAAAATGATAATTGAACCTAAGATCTTTTGTTTTTGATGAAAAATAGCACGGGGGTGAAAACTACCCCCAAATTGAAAAATCGATACCTTGGAAACTAAGAACCGTAAAATTATGTGTAATAGCTTAAAAAATTCGTTGTGACATAGGCTTTTACCTGGATAGATGATGTCACCCCTAAAACAGTAAGTACTGATTTTACAGTGGGGAAAAAGGTCTTAAACGGGTAAAAATGATAATTGAACCTAAGATCTTTTGTTTTTCATGAAAAATAGTAGGGGGGTGAAAACTACCCTCAAATTGAAAAAATCGATATCTTGCAAACTAAGAACCCTAAAATTAGGTTTGATAGTTGAAAAATAGGTGATGACATACGCTTTTACCTCGATAGATTATTTCACTCATAAAACAGGGAATAGTAATGTTACAGGAGAAAAAGGTATTACACACTTAAAAGCATAAGAGTTTTTTGAAACCATGCTTTTTAATGAATGTGTGTTTGGAGGATGACAGCTTGCAAATTAATATTATTATTATTATTTGTATTATTATTATTAGGTAATTATGGATTAATGTGTTTATAGCTAATGAATAAGGCTACAGAGTTGTATCAGGTGTTGTACAAATCAGGATGGCCAAACCGTTGCCATTCCCCATGAATATACCCAAAAGAGCCAAAACGTTAAGGTTATCGACCTGAGATTTTATAAAACTAATTATCGGAGAGGGTGAAGTAAGATGTTGTTTCGGACTGACAGTGGCTAACCCTTTCCCATGATTTATGAATTGACCCAAAATGTTTTACCTGACAAGACTGAGTGTACCTGTTGCAGCCTTTAGAAAATCGAACCCGGACCTGTGTGGTGACAGTCGAGTTATATTAATGATGCTTTTTGAACAAACACAGTCTTGCATACTATCGCTGGGTTGAATCTGCACAGAGACACTGGCTTTGTTTGTGTAATGAGTCTTGGTGATAAGAACACGATGCTCTTGCCAGCAAGTTTCATATTACTCGTCTGCTTGATGGTGGACGTGATTCGCACCGTGTTAACGTACATGACTTGATAGTTGTTAGGTAAGGGTTGACAAGGCTCAATGAACCTTATTGCAACCTTAAGATGAATATGAATTTCTTGGTATAGTCGGGGTTGCAAGCCAAGGCCTTAGGGTAGACAACCAACTATGTTAAACACTACACTGTGAGATGGTCAAATGATAATGTAACAGAACATATAGAAAAGTTTTATGTAGTTTAACGAATTGACTAAGAGCCATACCATGAGAGGTATAGGTAATTGAAATTGAATCCTTAGCTGTTGACCCTACTACATGTAAGCTATAGCAATGCCCACCTATAAGCTATCATGTTAGAAAAAGAAATGTATGGGTTGTTTTAAACGGAGAATGATTGTGTTTACTGTGAAACACAAATCTGAATTTAAAAATAGTTTATGTCCTACATGATGTTTGAATTCTCTTTTTATTTATTCTGAATTTAAAAATAGTTTATGTCCTACATGATGTTTGAACTCTCTTTTTATTTATACTTTAGACAAACGCTAACATAGTTGTAATTCAGAAGCCATGGCTGCCTCCTTTCCAATCCTACACCGTACACTGAAGTTAAAGTTAATAATGATCACGTTACAGGCAGCCAGTTTCAAAGCCATGAGAAATAAGTGAACAAAGTATACAATTCTTGACCCAGCCGGGAAATCAACATGGTGTTGTTTCAAACAAAAGACAAGCGTTCTATAAACTTGACCACCAAGCTGTCCTATCGACCCCTAATTGTTTGGCTGATGGTGAAAATAAAATTAAATGTAAACTATAACTAAAACTAACTACACACTTATAACTAGAAAAATGAAATGTAAGACAAAAGGATAACAGGACAAATAAAGGACAGAAGGAATAAATAATGCCCCTCAACCCTCAAGAATGTGGATTGATGAACTTGAAAGGAAGGAGAGCCATAAAAGGTAGATATGAAAGTAAAAGAGGAGAGGGTCCCGCTCCAGAGGTAATCGATAAAAGGAGGAAAACTGGGCCCAGCTCAGGAATCCCTTGTGGTCGCAAACTTCCAAACTCATCAGCCGTAAGCCCCTGAGGGTGTAGGCATATCCAGGGTGCACCACAAGTGGTGGGGCTACATACACCCTACCTTTAGTGTGGCTTGTGCAATAGGCAGGAAATAACATAAAAATAAAAAGAAGGCTGCCTCCTCACACAAGGAGGGTATCAGAAAAATAAACAAGGGTCAATTAAGTCGGAAAATAAAGAGACTCCCTAAGCCTTGGATAGCCTAATAATGTCGGAGTCGGTAGAGAACAAGAGTTGACCAAGTGTGGTCGACAGGAAAGAAGACAGACAGGAGCCTAGCACAAGTCAGTGGGACCAATGACGGATTCAGCTGGGGCTCCATGGTCGTCGACCTACATTACACTAGATGAAAGCCCTTGTTTGGGGGTGGTGGAAAATAAACACCTCTTTTGTTTTAAATCACTGGCTTTAAGGACGGTAACAAATGGCATGCCATTATAATGCGATACTGGTCCTAGGGATATGCAAAATTGTATTAGATACTCAGCTAATAATAGTGTACATGACCCCTTATTATTTTCCCTAATTACAGTACATGGGAATGATGACCATGATTTCCAAGCCCCTAAGTAAGACAAAAACATATTATTTCCATTCCCAAACAGTTGGGGCGAGGTGAGGCGAGTTTTCTAAACGTCAAACACATGTGGTTTTCCACTTTTACTCCAGGTAAATGCCATGTTTGCCCACAGACAAGTGCAAAGAAAATCGAAACATGTTATGTTTGGATCAATTCCTTACCTACATGACAACATGTACTTGAAATAACAAGTAATGAGCATTCTATGTTAACAATAGTGAGATGCTTGCAAACTGCCAATGCTTAGAGCTCATTAGCGGCTTCTAAGGGAGGCAAGGAGTACACTTACTTGAAAAACTAACAAGAGGAGTGTTCGATTTTCCCACAACACCCAATCTGAAAGTAAATATAAATGACTATGCACTTAAGTCCATAACCACCTCCTTACCATTCCTACCCTTCATAGTCAAAGGCACACATTAATACAGCCATCACAGTGACAGAGGTTATTTGTAAAATATCTAAATATCTGAGATTTATCTTGAAATTGACCAGAATTTTGTAAAATCCACAAAATTTACCGCAAATTTAGCAAATTCCACCAAATTTCAGCAAAATCCAACAAATCACTACCAGATTTATTGAAATGCCATTGAATTATTAAAGAATGGTTTGAACTAGCTCAAATTTATATAAAATTACCCGAATATTGATGAAAATTCACCAAATTCTACCAAATTTAGCCAAGAGGTCTACAAACCATGAAATTTAACCATTTTTTTTTTAAATTCACAACATATACTCGAAAATTCCATAATATTCCCTTTGCGTGTATATTTTTTTAGTTGTTGTTTCGTTTCCCACACTCCCTGCAGACAAATACCTGAACATGGCTTTATTCTAGACTAGGAGCTCCACATTCGACATGATAGCTGAGTTTCATCTCCCATAAACTCGTCTCTGAGGTGGGTGCCAGAAAAGGCGTCCAGCTGTAAAAACCACACCCTCACATAGACTTTCATAACTTCTTACGTTGAGGTTCATAACACTACGTTGATTGATTTATCGGTTTCCTTTTCACAATTCCTGTCTATACATTCCTCTTGAAGGTTGCAAGATGCGTGCAAGGTTCCTAAAATGCAATTCAATTTAATAAATACCTTAAGATGGTTTGATTTGTTTAATGATATGGTGTTAATACTATTTTTAGGTCTTGACTGGCTTTGCAATAAGAATTGACTAACCAAACATGAGTTACCTATCAGGGAAACATTTTGGCCACTATGTTGGCTATTGACCAATGAGTTTAGCTGTTTATCATTTTTTTCATCATAAACAACAGAGGCTTAAACGTATAGATAAACCGTGTGACCATGTTTGTTAAACAAGACAATATACCAGAGACAATTAGGATACTTATGTAGAGTTTACCAAAAATAATGTTGTGTAACAGTAAATGCTAGTCAACAGTTATACACTTCTAAAAAAAATCATCATACAATACCTGAGAGCTCTTCTAAAATTATTGATGTGTAACATGTTTCCACTAACTTGCTATGTATTTTTTGGCTTGGGGGTGATTTTCAAGAAATGCAAATGGAACTGAAATGCAATACAAACAATGAGCGCGCCTGGTGGCTGAGATTGATACCATGACGTACTGTCGGTTATGTAGCTATGTGGAATGTATATCAAATATGGTTTACTTCTAGGTCTGGAGATCCCTACAATTCCTACAATAAATGATCTTGAAATGGTCATCCTATGGTGTGAAAATATTTATTAGGTATATATATATATTTACTGAAAAACAATTATGATTTATTAAATGTTTATATGTTTACAGTATTGTTATTTAATGTAAGCACTTGAGGCACTACCGACCAAAATACAGCACTATCTGCAATATGTATTGCATACTTGAAGGTTTGGTGGTCCCATTAAAGGTATTCCTACAATAAATGATTTTCAAGTTGTCATTCTATGACGTGAAAATATTTAATATATGATATTTGCTAACAGAATATGCCACTGGAATTATTTTACAAGTAGTTATTTTAATGACAACAGAGTTCACTGTTAATAACAGAGAGCCCTATGTGGAATGTAGGATAACATGTAACATAATATACGTGATATGTCACAACTGTAAGGCTTGTGATTTTTTTAAGATGCCTTTATACCTATATTAATCACTCAGTTTACAAGACTGATAACTGTAATGCTACGGAAAAATCATAACAAATCAAAAATGTGCATTGGAAAACCAAAAAGTGGTTGAGCAAATATACAGTCAACATGCAAAAAAACAAGAAATATATACAAATTGTGTTAATTAATTTAATTCAAATATATATATTTTTTACAATAGGTATACACACACACACACACACACACACACACACACACACACACATACAGAATACAGCTCTTTTTTGTTCATGTTTGCCTGCTACAGTTTTTAAATATAACACTTGCTGAACATTATTTTAGGGGTGGGGGTGTTGCTACGTTGACCAATTACACAATAATACCAGCTTTACGAAGTTCATCTTCTATTTTTAACAGCTCTTCCTCATAACCAATATGACCAGCCTGTTTACAGGCATGCAAGAGCTGTAGACGTTCGACTAATATATTAGGATCGTTCCATTTGCTATTTTTTATGAATGGTTTCAAATACTCGGGAAGCAGTCCATCATTTTCACCATCAACATCATTATCATCCTCATCATTATAATCATCTTCATAATGATCATCATCATCCTCGTCATCTTTACCATCATAATTTCCACATGTGTCCACAGTCTGTTCAATGGTTTGAGTTCCCTTTGATAGTGTTGAAAGCTTCTTTTTAGATGTACTAGAGTGCTTTAACAATATGTTATTATTATCACCATCTTCATCCTTTTCATCTTCCCCAACCAACTTCTTGATGGGGTATGTTGTCTCTGATAGAGTTGAGGGCTTTTGAGATGTGTGTGTGTGTGTCTGATCATGGGTTTTACTGGAGGTCTTAAAGGTTTCTCATTAAATAACTCGCTAACAGCATGAGTGCGTTGTAGTGCCCCATATTAATGCCAACTCTTATAATTATAAGCAGCAGCAGGGTAGGTTAGGTTATGTTAGGATTGGTGAAGTTAGGTTAGGTGAGGTTGGGGCAGGTTAGGTTAGGTTAGGTTATGACTAAGTTTGTTATGCTTAGTTGTTTTAGAAAAACACTACATTGGCTCTCATATTTGCTTCCATATTTTCTTTGCACTTTCAATTGTCTTGAATTGTGTATTTACTTTTGCCGGCATATTTGTTGACATATTTGTTAGCATATTTGCTCCCACTTTTTATATTTGCTTTGCTCCCACATTTCATCCCATATATGCTCCCACTTTTTGCTTCCCAATTTTTGCTCACAGTTTTTGCTCCCACATTCATCCCATATATGCTCCCACTTTTTGCTTCCCAATTTTTGCTCACAGTTTTTGCTCCCACATTTGCTCCCACTTTCGCTGACACTTTTTACCCCCACTTTTGCTCCCTCTTTTTGCATCTATATATGCTCCCACATTAATCTATTGTTGTTATTTCCAAGTTGTCTTTACTAGAAATTAGTTTATGCTTGACAGTTGATATGGAAGTATCAGTGACTAGGTATGGTAAGCCTTATGCATACTATAAAGGTTATTCATATATTGTGAAACGAAGCAATAAAAATGGAACTGTTATTTGGCGCTGTTCAAAGCAACGATCGAAACAGTGTCGAGGAATGCTTAAGACAAGAGAATTGGACATACTTTCTTCAAACAGTCATGATTGTAAACTTAATAATCATGCTAGTGTAAATGTAAGGAAAACTCAAACCGAAGCAAAAAACCAAGTCCAAGAAAAAAATAGTGCTGCTCAAGATAATATTAACCTCGGGTTTAATACACTACAACGCACTCATGCTGTTAGGGAGTTGTTTAATGAGAAACCTTTAAGACCTCCAGTAAAACCCATGATCAGACACACACACACATCTCAAAAGCCCTCAACTCTATCAGAGACAACATACCCCATCAAGAAGTTGGTTGGGGAAGATGAAAAGGATGATGATGGTGATAATAATAACATATTGTTAAAGCACTCTAGTACATCTAAAAAGAAGCTTTCAACACTATCAAATAGTACATCTAAAAAGAAGCTTTCAACACTATCAAAGGGAACTCAAACCATTGAACAGACTGTGGACACATGTGGAAATTATGATGGTAAAGATGACGAGGATGATGATGATCATTATGAAGATGATTATAATGATGAGGATGATAATGATGTTGATGGTGAAAATGATGGACTGCTTCCCGAGTATTTGAAACCATTCATAAAAAATAGCAAATGGAACGATCCTAATATATTAGTCGAACGTCTACAGCTCTTGCATGCCTGTAAACAGGCTGGTCATATTGGTTATGAGGAAGAGCTGTTAAAAATAGAAGATGAACTTCGTAAAGCTGGTATTATTGTGTAATTGGTCAACGTAGCAACACCCCCACCCCTAAAATAATGTTCAACAAGTGTTATATTTAAAAACTGTAGCAGGCAAACATGAACAAAAAAGAGCTGTATTCTGTATGTGTGTGTGTGTGTGTGTGTGTGTATACCTATTGTAAAAATATATATATTTGAATTAAATTAATTAACACAATTTGTATATATTTCTTGTTTTTTTGCATGTTGACTGTATATTTGCTCAACCACTTTTTGGTTTTCCAATGCACATTTTTGATTTGTTATGATTTTTCCGTAGCATTACAGTTATCAGTCTTGTAAACTGAGTGATTAATATAGGTATAAAGGCATCTTAAAAAAATCACAAGCCTTACAGTTGTGACATATCACGTATATTATGTTACATGTTATCCTACATTCCACATAGGGCTCTCTGTTATTAACAGTGAACTCTGTTGTCATTAAAATAACTACTTGTAAAATAATTCCAGTGGCATATTCTGTTAGCAAATATCATATATTAAATATTTTCACGTCATAGAATGACAACTTGAAAATCATTTATTGTAGGAATACCTTTAATGGGACCACCAAACCTTCAAGTATGCAATACATATTGCAGATAGTGCTGTATTTTGGTCGGTAGTGCCTCAAGTGCTTACATTAAATAACAATACTGTAAACATATAAACATTTAATAAATCATAATTGTTTTTCAGTAAATATATATATATATACCTAATAAATATTTTCACACCATAGGATGACCATTTCAAGATCATTTATTGTAGGAATTGTAGGGATCTCCAGACCTAGAAGTAAACCATATTTGATATACATTCCACATAGCTACATAACCGACAGTACGTCATGGTATCAATCTCAGCCACCAGGCGCGCTCATTGTTTGTATTGCATTTCAGTTCCATTTGCATTTCTTGAAAATCACCCCCAAGCCAAAAAATACATAGCAAGTTAGTGGAAACATGTTACACATCAATAATTTTAGAAGAGCTCTCAGGTATTGTATGATGATTTTTTTAGAAGTGTATAACTGTTGACTAGCATTTACTGTTACACAACATTATTTTTGGTAAACTCTACATAAGTATCCTAATTGTCTCTGGTATATTGTCTTGTTTAACAAACATGGTCACACGGTTTATCTATACGTTTAAGCCTCTGTTGTTTATGATGAAAAAAATGATAAACAGCTAAACTCATTGGTCAATAGCCAACATAGTGGCCAAAATGTTTCCCTGATAGGTAACTCATGTTTGGTTAGTCAATTCTTATTGCAAAGCCAGTCAAGACCTAAAAATAGTATTAACACCATATCATTAAACAAATCAAACCATCTTAAGGTATTTATTAAATTGAATTGCATTTTAGGAACCTTGCACGCATCTTGCAACCTTCAAGAGGAATGTATAGACAGGAATTGTGAAAAGGAAACCGATAAATCAATCAACGTAGTGTTATGAACCTCAACGTAAGAAGTTATGAAAGTCTATGTGAGGGTGTGGTTTTTACAGCTGGACGCCTTTTCTGGCACCCACCTCAGAGACGAGTTTATGGGAGATGAAACTCAGCTATCATGTCGAATGTGGAGCTCCTAGTCTAGAATAAAGCCATGTTCAGGTATTTGTCTGCAGGGAGTGTGGGAAACGAAACAACAACTAAAAAAATATACACGCAAAGGGAATATTATGGAATTTTCGAGTATATGTTGTGAATTTAAAAAAAAAAATGGTTAAATTTCATGGTTTGTAGACCTCTTGGCTAAATTTGGTAGAATTTGGTGAATTTTCATCAATATTCGGGTAATTTTATATAAATTTGAGCTAGTTCAAACCATTCTTTAATAATTCAATGGCATTTCAATAAATCTGGTAGTGATTTGTTGGATTTTGCTGAAATTTGGTGGAATTTGCTAAATTTGCGGTAAATTTTGTGGATTTTACAAAATTCTGGTCAATTTCAAGATAAATCTCAGATATTTAGATATTTTACAAATAACCTCTGTCACTGTGATGGCTGTATTAATGTGTGCCTTTGACTATGAAAGGTAGGAATGGTAAGGAGGTGGTTATGGACTTAAGTGCATAGTCATTTATATTTACTTTCAGATTGGGTGTTGTGGGAAAATCGAACACTCCTCTTGTTAGTTTTTCAAGTAAGTGTACTCCTTGCCTCCCTTAGAAGCCGCTAATGAGCTCTAAGCATTGGCAGTTTGCAAGCATCTCACTATTGTTAACATAGAAGGCTCATTACTTGTTATTTCAAGTACATGTTGTCATGTAGGTAAGGAATTGATCCAAACATAACATGTTTCGATTTTCTTTGCACTTGTCTGTGGGCAAACATGGCATTTACCTGGAGTAAAAGTGGAAAACCACATGTGTTTGACGTTTAGAAAACTCGCCTCACCTCGCCCCAACTGTTTGGGAATGGAAATAATATGTTTTTGTCTTACTTAGGGGCTTGGAAATCATGGTCATCATTCCCATGTACTGTAATTAGGGAAAATAATAAGGGGTCATGTACACTATTATTAGCTGAGTATCTAATACAATTTTGCATATCCCTAGGACCAGTATCGCATTATAATGGCATGCCATTTGTTACCGTCCTTAAAGCCAGTGATTTAAAACAAAAGAGGTGTTTATTTTCCACCACCCCCAAACAAGGGCTTTCATCTAGTGTAATGTAGGTCGACGACCATGGAGCCCCAGCTGAATCCGTCATTGTTCCCGCTGACTTGTGCTAGGCTCCTGTCTGTCTTCTTTCCTGTCGACCACACTTGGTCAACTCTTGTTCTCTACCGACTCCGACATTATTAGGCTATCCAAGGCTTAGGAAGTCTCTTTATTTTCCGACTTAATTGACCCTTGTTTATTTTTCTGATACCCTCCTTGTGTGAGGAGGCAGCCTTCTTTTTATTTTTATGTTATTTCCTGCCTATTGCACAAGCCACACTAAAGGTAGGGTGTATGTAGCCCCACCACTTGTGGTGCACCCTGGATATGCCTACACCCTCAGGGGCTTACGGCTGATGAGTTTGGAAGTTTGCGACCACAAGGGATTCCTGAGCTGGGCCCAGTTTTCCTCCTTTTATCGATTACCTCTGGAGCGGGACCCTCTCCTCTTTTACTTTCATATCTACCTTTTATGGCTCTCCTTCCTTTCAAGTTCATCAATCCACATTCTTGAGGGTTGAGGGGCATTATTTATTCCTTCTGTCCTTTATTTGTCCTGTTATCCTTTTGTCTTACATTTCATTTTTCTAGTTATAAGTGTGTAGTTAGTTTTAGTTATAGTTTACATTTAATTTTATTTTCACCATCAGCCAAACAATTAGGGGTCGATAGGACAGCTTGGTGGTCAAGTTTATAGAACGCTTGTCTTTTGTTTGAAACAACACCATGTTGATTTCCCGGCTGGGTCAAGAATTGTATACTTTGTTCACTTATTTCTCATGGCTTTGAAACTGGCTGCCTGTAACGTGATCATTATTAACTTTAACTTCAGTGTACGGTGTAGGATTGGAAAGGAGGCAGCCATGGCTTCTGAATTACAACTATGTTAGCGTTTGTCTAAAGTATAAATAAAAAGAGAGTTCAAACATCATGTAGGACATAAACTATTTTTAAATTCAGAATAAATAAAAAGAGAGTTCAAACATCATGTAGGACATAAACTATTTTTAAATTCAGATTTGTGTTTCACAGTAAACACAATCATTCTCCGTTTAAAACAACCCATACATTTCTTTTTCTAACATGATAGCTTATAGGTGGGCATTGCTATAGCTTACATGTAGTAGGGTCAACAGCTAAGGATTCAATTTCAATTACCTATACCTCTCATGGTATGGCTCTTAGTCAATTCGTTAAACTACATAAAACTTTTCTATATGTTCTGTTACATTATCATTTGACCATCTCACAGTGTAGTGTTTAACATAGTTGGTTGTCTACCCTAAGGCCTTGGCTTGCAACCCCGACTATACCAAGAAATTCATATTCATCTTAAGGTTGCAATAAGGTTCATTGAGCCTTGTCAACCCTTACCTAACAACTATCAAGTCATGTACGTTAACACGGTGCGAATCACGTCCACCATCAAGCAGACGAGTAATATGAAACTTGCTGGCAAGAGCATCGTGTTCTTATCACCAAGACTCATTACACAAACAAAGCCAGTGTCTCTGTGCAGATTCAACCCAGCGATAGTATGCAAGACTGTGTTTGTTCAAAAAGCATCATTAATATAACTCGACTGTCACCACACAGGTCCGGGTTCGATTTTCTAAAGGCTGCAACAGGTACACTCAGTCTTGTCAGGTAAAACATTTTGGGTCAATTCATAAATCATGGGAAAGGGTTAGCCACTGTCAGTCCGAAACAACATCTTACTTCACCCTCTCCGATAATTAGTTTTATAAAATCTCAGGTCGATAACCTTAACGTTTTGGCTCTTTTGGGTATATTCATGGGGAATGGCAACGGTTTGGCCATCCTGATTTGTACAACACCTGATACAACTCTGTAGCCTTATTCATTAGCTATAAACACATTAATCCATAATTACCTAATAATAATAATACAAATAATAATAATAATATTAATTTGCAAGCTGTCATCCTCCAAACACACATTCATTAAAAAGCATGGTTTCAAAAAACTCTTATGCTTTTAAGTGTGTAATACCTTTTTCTCCTGTAACATTACTATTCCCTGTTTTATGAGTGAAATAATCTATCGAGGTAAAAGCGTATGTCATCACCTATTTTTCAACTATCAAACCTAATTTTAGGGTTCTTAGTTTGCAAGATATCGATTTTTTCAATTTGAGGGTAGTTTTCACCCCCCTACTATTTTTCATGAAAAACAAAAGATCTTAGGTTCAATTATCATTTTTACCCGTTTAAGACCTTTTTCCCCACTGTAAAATCAGTACTTACTGTTTTAGGGGTGACATCATCTATCCAGGTAAAAGCCTATGTCACAACGAATTTTTTAAGCTATTACACATAATTTTACGGTTCTTAGTTTCCAAGGTATCGATTTTTCAATTTGGGGGTAGTTTTCACCCCCGTGCTATTTTTCATCAAAAACAAAAGATCTTAGGTTCAATTATCATTTTTACCCGTTTAAGACCTTTTTCCCCACTGTAAAATCACTATTTACTGTTTTAGGGGTGACATCATCTATCCAGGTAAAAGCCTATGTCACAACGAATTTTTTAAGCTATTACACATAATTTTACGGTTCTTAGTTTCCAAGGTATCGATTTTTCAATTTGGGGGTAGTTTTCACCCCCCTGCTATTTTTCATCAAAAACAAAAGATCTTAGTTTCATTTATCATTTTTAGGTGTTTAACACGTTTTTTCCCCATAACATGACTATTTACTGTTTTAGGGGTGAAATGACCAATCCAGGTAAAAGCCTATGTCATCACCTATTTTTAAAGCTATCACGCCTAATTTTAGGTTTCATAGTTTCCAAGATATTGAGTTTTCAATTTTGGGGGGGTAGTTTCACCCCACAAAGGGGGACGTCGCCCCAAGTGCTAGGACCCCTCATACAAGTCCCTAGCATGATTGGTTCACGAGATATTAACAAAAGTGTAGTTAGGCCCTTTTGACAAAAAAAAAAATGAATCATACTTTCAAAAACGAGGTGTCATCCCAAGTGCTAGGTTACTGCCTATGGCAAAATCCCATCCTGGGTTCAGAAAATATTAACAAATGTGTAGTTAGGCCCTTTTGACAAAAGCCACCGGTGTGCATACATACAAAAATTGCTCTTTCACCTCAGGTAAGGGTAGTTTTTATTTTGGGGGTTGACATACCTCATTCATACAAAAGGAGAATTCACTACGAGTCCTATGACACCCCATATGTTTAAATCGCATTATTGGTTAGCGAGATACTAAAAAGCGAATGACCTATTAGTTTTTTGTTTTTTTAATAAATTTTTTAAAAAGCCTCATCTATAAAGAATCATTTAAAAATTCCGCTCTCTTACAAAAGCCCTCAAGTGCGCATGCATACAAAAATAACCACTACTTAACCTCCGGGTAAGGGTAGATTTATTTTGGGGTGGATATACTCCCGTCCATAGCAAGGGGTGGTTCACCACAAGTCCTACGACACCCTATATGCTCAAATCCGACCATGCGTTCGCGAATCATCGCCAATGTTCGCCAGAAAGTAGGCTATCATTTTGTTTTGTCCTACACACTTCAAACTTGCTGTCAGCCTAGAGGGCATAGGGACCTTTCATTGACTTCAAACAAACTTTTCTCTCATCTTCACCGTTTCCAAAATAGCACCAATTTCAAAAACAACAATTTAAAAAATATATATATATATACCGACACGCATTCATAGCAAAGAGGACGTCACACCATTCCTAAATAACACATCGTTCTAGCCTTACAAGCTCATTAAATTCGCCAAAATGTCAAAAACGCACGTTTACCTCAAATTGCGTTTCCAAATTCCACCCATTTTAAAAAATTACCTCACCATCAAATAGAGCGGGAAAAATAGCATTTAAACGAGCCCTCACTCAACCCTAGTCCTCGCCCACCACCAAACATTTTCCCAACATAGCCATACGTATTCAAGCACACACGCGACTTGCAAGAGAACATACACTACCCCACTACCCGCGAATGACCTTTTGTTTTGGTATTTTATTTAAATAATGAGGCTATAGGAAAAGAGGGGGGCATTACTACGAGTGCGAGATATCAGGTTCGGGGCCGATACGACGAGGGTTCAATCGCGAGCAAAAAAACATAACAGCTGCACACCACATGTGTGGATTGCTCGCACTGGCACACATGCTCACAGTCGCACGGGTGTCAGATGACAGTTAAAATCCTAATAAACAACCCCCATGACGTCAACACCCATTAACTTTTTATCATCATCGCACAAACAAGCCAAAAGGTCAACCTCTTCCCACGCTAACACGTGCACTGCACATGCTCGCTCCTGGACCACGTGCTCGCTCTAAGGACCCATGACGTCATCCCATGACGTCATCAGGATTACGCAATTTCTGGTCATGATGATGCAATATTTGGAGTGTAGCAAACGCTTACTACTGTCGTTCGTAATAATTTGCTGGATAGCGTTTTCTAAGACATAGAAAACCTATCTGAATGCTAATAATTTTTATAAAATGCTCCGAAAATACCTTAATAATAATTATAATAAATTAATAATAATAATAATAATAAATTACCATGAAAAATTCTCTTGGCTGAACAATTTGCCGCGTAAATAAATATAGAATGGCTTCCTACTGACTTATGCCAGTTGCATAAAACCCCTCGAAAAACACGTTACAACATGAACAATATTTTTTTTTCTTTCTAATATACTTTAGGCCCAATACAGTTTTGAATTACCACTACTTGATGTTATTGTTATATGCAGATCAGTTTTCTCTTTACGTTAGAATTTCTTTTATCCACAATGGTGGTTCATATTTAAACACAATATTTACCGTAATAAAAACGTAAAATATTATAAATCCCTTTCAAATTAATATAAAAATATATTTGTCTCGTCTTAGCATTAATTTTCGACCACTATCATGGTTACTTTGTACCGGTACAAAGTTAACCTGAAAATGCTACAGAAATGCATCATTGTGCTATTTTGTTTATAGAAAGAAAAAGAGCACACTTATCTTAATTATTTTTTGTTAGTTAAGGTAACCAGAATCTATAGTTCTATTTTAAAATAACTATTAAGGAAAGATTATAAAAATATACTCACAATATTAACTTGAAAATGGCACACCACACCAAGGCTTATAAACTACAGAGGTTGCCTCAATTTTCACTCACCAATCAGCGCTCACAAGGCGGATGACGTCACAAGATACCAAACGCGCCATGTGGGGAACGTAACGAAACTGTCAACATCGGCTGTTGATTACGCAAAGAACAGTTTATTCTCATGAAATTATTGGTAAATGGGTGGTAAAATAACTGAATGTAGCCTACTTACATTTTATGTTGTGATCTTCTTGAATTTCTTGGAAATTCGCCTAGACTCGGTAGCAGTATCGTGGGTGTTAGTGACTTCCAATAACCACTTCTTATGCAAGATAGAATTGGAATGTTTCAAAATGATGAAGAGAATTGTTATCACAGCTGCCTCAACCCCACCAGACGGTACATCAGAAACTTCTCTCGACACAAAATCTGTCGTTCTTCTTAGAAGGTTCTTGCCTCGTTGAAATCCGTATTTTCCGTGAAATGTGACGAATTTTGCTGAAATGTGCCGGAACTGGTTTAGCCAAGTTTCTGAGGGATCGGTCATACCACCGTATGACAAGTGTTTAATCCAGGTTGGTAATGCATAATCGTGTTGAGTTTGCATTCCATAGCTTAAGTTCCCAAGTTGTGGAAATTTACCTTGGAACTTGTGGGCTACATAACCTGCAACATAATCTTCCTCACTTTGTTCCATGATATTGGCAATGAAGGACGCAGGTTGCACATTGCTCCCTAAGGTTGGTTCGGGAAGCACGTTACTTGATTCAGACACTATGCCAGCTTTGTTTAATGCTTTAGCAACTACATATTGATCTGAATCTGGATCAGCAGTGTTTGTTTGCTTTTGAACAACTCCTGGATTTTTTCCTAAAATAATCATCCTCAGTCTGTAATTGCAGTCAAGGTTAACCACCACGGGTTCGCAATTGTGAAAAGAGGTTTTCCAGTACATCTTGATCTAGCCTATGTGTGAGAATGTACTTTGTATTATGCCTACGGGCCATATCTTGGAACAGAAGTCGAAGGGATTTTATTGAAAGGATGACTGCTTTCTGGAATATTTGCAAATAATTTTTACCAATACAAAGAGAATTACTCATGAAATTTTCCATCTAGTCCAAAAACAAAATACCATGCCTGGGCGTATATAAGGGGGGGGGCTGAGGGGGCTCCAGATCCTCCCCGAAAAAAGCCAACTTGGGTACAACATACAATGTATTTCACAGTAGTCTACTTTTAAGAAATAATTATCAATTAGTAAAAGGAAATGAGTGTTTACCTTTCTGCTTTATAAATTGTCAAGTAGCCCATTTAGATATTTTCCATTCATACTCCATAGGCTATAATAGAAAATTCATTAAGTACTCACAATTTTCCACGATAGTCAGCCCCCTCCCCCTCCCCCTCCCTCGAAAAAAGAATGTATATACGCCCCTGATACCATGTACGAAATATGTCAAAAATATTAACAGCTTTAAAATCATCCTAGCAGGTCATCAAAACTTAAAGAGTAGGCCAGCTATGCTCACTTACCATTTGGTTTTAGATTCCTTGGAAATCTTGGCTTTATATTAAGCAATTCGGCCCTGTAGTCTAATTCGAAGTCTTCACTCTTAAAGTGCAGGGAACATATCCTACTTGTTTGAGGGTTGCAATTATCTTTTCGCTTACATGCAGCAATCCACTGATTGCTAAGGCATGCATCTTTAGGCATCGTGAAAAACGACACGTCATTCCCAACTTTATAATAACTGTGACAAACTGCCACAGCACATCTTTGGCCTGGCATGATTATAAACAAAAGGGCTTAAAACACATGTTTAAACCACTGCAATCCATACAATATAAGTTGACTTTCCTTGCATATCTCGCGCCTCGCGCGCTGCGAGGAAACGTGTGACGTCACGTCCTTTCCCTTCCCTCCGCGATCCCCTCGCCTAAGAGCTCCATATTGAGGCAACCTCTGTAGTTTACTAGCCTTGACACCACACAGCTCCAATAACGGCGATAATTTTAAGCACGTGTCTTCAACAAAGAGCTCTTCTATAATGGTTGGTCAAGACAGCAAGTAATGAATTGAGAACGTAGTTTGTCGAGAGGTTGTGAAATCCAAAGAGATCATAGTAAATGGATTTCAAATTATTCAATACAATGAACTGAGGGAATGGTACAAAGTTATACTGACCGGTACAAAGTTACCCCGAGTGACTGTAGTCTATAGAGGCCACATGAAGATATATGTACCGAAGCTAAGTTATTCTTAGTTATTAGACACTACACCTGTTAAAAAGAGAAAACTAATGCCTTATGGTCCGAATTTTACACAACAGACGCTATTACAACATCGGAGTGGAAGCAGCCAAATTATGAACTTCGACACATACTGACAAGTTACGCAACGCACGGTGTGGAGAAAGTGAACTAAAGCTCTTTCGAGCAATCTACTTCCTGTAGAAAATAGACAGTGTTTTGATTTAGAAAATAGACAGTGTTTTGATTTACATAGTTTTGGTTTTTGTTATCATTGAGTGTAGTGTCTTTGGAAGGTCTTTTGGACGCGATGTTGAGTTGTGTTAATAAAATGTTGATTTCTGTATATTAAAATGATTTGGTATGGTATATAACTGGCGACCGTGACAGGATTACTGGCAATCTCAACATCAAATAAAACAGAACAACGATGACCGAACGTCGAGTGTTACGCGGCGTATTTACACGTGAGGTAAATAAGCTTGAAGAACTGTTGGCGCTTGCTGATGGTGACCACGTGGAGATTCGTAGCAGATATGCTTCACTTGCGGAACGCTACGAGAAGTTAAAACGTCTGGATGATGAAGTATACAATGAGCTGCTGCAAAATGAAGACCTTGAAGACATCGTGCTTGAAACAGAGATCAACAATTGCAGTGAGTACGACTTGAAATATTTTAAGGTTAGGGAAAAGGTGCAGGCCTTACAAGTTGGAGATCAAGCCGTTCCTGAAGCTAATACGAGTAACTGTTCACGTACTTCTAATCAGAGACTACTAAGACTACCAAAACTAGAACTGAAAAAAATTGATGGAAACGTGAAGTGCTGGATTGGGCTTTGGGCGCAATTTACTAAAATACATGAAGATAGCAGCCTTAAAGATGAAGACAAATTTGTTTATTTGATTCAGTGTATGGAACCTGGTTCGTGTGCTCAGAAGTTGGTAGAAAATTTTCCTCCTTCAAAGGAAAACTACAAAAGGCTATAGAATTGTTGAAGTCTAGGTATGGGAAGGATGAGTTACTCATCGAGTACTATGTTAGGGAACTTTTATCCTTGGTGTTAAAGAAGGATAGTTTAAGATCCATAGCCCAACTGTATGACAGTCTGGAGGGACAGTTGAGAGCACTTGATTCCTTGGGAGTAACAAAGGAGAAATACGCTGCAATGTTATTTCCACTAGTGGAGAGTGCCTTGCCAGAGGTTATGTTTAGAACTTGGGACAGGTATCGTGTATCAAAAGAAACGTCTACAAAGGAACCTGACTGTTGCTTGAGTGAATTGTTAGCCTTCTTAAAGACTGAGGTAGAAGGTGAAGAACGGCTTAAGCTGACATAGTTCCTTTGAAGTTAACGAGAGGAAGGATCGAGTTAAGCAAGACGATAGGACCAAGACTAAGAATAGTAGGGACGTACCTTCAGCGGCTTCTTTAATTTCAATAGAGGATGTTTCAGTTAGTAAGGGAAACAGAAATAACAAAGATACGGCTTGTATATTCTGTGGCAGAACCTCACATCTTTCTCAAGACTGTGCTGTAGCTATTGATTATTCTCAAGAAGAACGCAAAGTAACGTTAAAGAAAATGGGAGCTTGTTTTAGGTGTCTACGACCGGGACATGTCAGTGTTAAGTGTAAGATGTTTGTGAAGTGCCCATTTTGCAAGGGGAAACATTACGCTTTGATGTGTGCGAAAACAGCCTCAGATGAACCAAAAGGTAATTCGGTTCCAGAAACAGTTAGCATGATGGCAGGTAGTAATAAAGGACATGTGACCTATCTGCAAACTTTAGTTGCTAGAGTAGTTGTTGGTGGATCCACGCACAGAGTAAGAGTTCTGTGTGATAGTGGATCGCAGAGAAGCTACATAAAGAAGTCTTGTGCTAAGAAATTAGAGTTGGAACAAACTGGAAAGGTAACACTAAGTCAAGAATATTTGGAGGTAGGAAAACAGCACCTGTTTGTTTCGAGTCCTATCAAATAACTTTGCTGGGTATGAATGAGGAAAACAGATGTGAGGTTGCAGTGTTAGGCTCTGATAGTATCTGTGGAGGTGCTCCCCTAGTTGATGCTGACTTGTTTAATTTACTGAGGGACAAGGGAGTTGAACTTAGTGATGTCGGCCAAGATAATGGTGGCAACAGTACTGACATACAAGTATTGTTAGGAGCTGACGTGTGGGCTCAGATAATCACGCCAGACTTTCTACATGTAAACCAGAGTCTAGTAGCTGTGAGAACTTGTTTAGGGTGGACACTTATGGGCTCTTCTGAGATCACCTCAACTACTGCCTCGTCTTAAACTCTACTTACTTTAACTCAATCAACAAGAGTGGCGGATTTGTGGGAAATTGAGACTTTGGGAATTAAAGATCCTGGCGAACAGATAAAAAAGGAAGAAAGGGAACAACAAGTTCAGATGTTCTTCGATAGGACTGTGAAGAGAGAAGAAGAATCTGGGCGCTACATTGTCAAACTACCCTGGATTGATGGTTGTACTTCTCTGGAAACGAATCGTGAAATTTCTCAGAAACGATTACTGAACACTTCAAGAAAGTTACGAGGGATGCAGAAATTTCAGGATTATGATGAGGTGTTACAGGAATGGGTAAACAAAGGGATTATCGAAGGTGTTGAAAACGAGGTTTTGGAGGGACCTACACATTATTTGCCTCATAGAGCTGTGCTGAAAGATGGTGGCACTACAAAGATAAGGCCGATGTTCGATGCTTCCAACAAAGACAGAAATGGTCATTCCTTGAATGATTGCCTCGAGCCCGGACCCAACCTCATCGACCTTGTTCCATCAGTGCTGACCAATTTTCGAACCTATCCTATAGGTCTAATAGCTGATATAGAGAAGGCATTCCTGCAGATTATAATTGATCCTGAAGACAGGGATATGCTCCGTTTTCTCTGGTGGGATAATGATAAGATTACCACTTTTCGACATTGCCGGGTGGTTTTTGGTGTTTGTTCCAGTCCCTTCCTATTGGTTACTGTACTGAATAACCTTCTGGAAGAGCCCCCAACTCATTTGAAGGAAGTAGCTACAAAAATGAAACCTGCATTTTATGTGGACAACTGTCTTACTGAAGTCGCTTCAAAGGAAGAAATTGGACCCTTTATTTTAAAGGCACAAGAATTGGTTATCCGCAGGTTTCAATTTGAGGGGATGGGTGAATTCCTTTGATTGTGGTGTTGGTAAAACTGAGAATGTCTTAGGACTTCGTTGGTATTGCGACGTAGATGAACTTGGATGTAACTTCAGCCCGACTACAGGTTTAGTAACCCGAAGAGTGATACTATCCAGCGTGCAAAAAATATTTGATCTGATTGGATTTTTGGCCCCAGTAACTCGGATTCCCAAGTTCATTCTGCAGAAGACATGGCAGAAAAGTATAGGATGGGATGAGGTTTTACCAGGAGACATTTGTGAGGAATTCTGTCGATGGACTCAGCAGTTGCAATACCTGCATGACTGTCGGATACCTAGAAGGATGTTTCTGAATGACAACAGCACTTTGCATGTATTTGTGGACGCTAGCAAAAGAGCGTTTGGTTGTTGCATATTTCTGAGAACGGAAGAAGAAGGTAAGATCAAACTAAGTCTTCTGATGGCTAAATCTAGAGTGGCGCCTCTCAAAGAACTGACACTACCCCGCCTTGAACTGATGGGAGCGCTCCTTGGAGTTAGAATGTCTCGGTTGAGCCTTCGATGCCTACACCGGAATGACATACACACAGTGTTTTGGTCCGATTCAACAGTAGTCTTGGCTTGGATTGCTAATAAAGGGCTTTGGTCGGTGTTCGTAGAGAATCGGGTAAAGGAAATTCATGAGTACAGTAAGGCTAGTTCATGGAGACACATACCGGGCAGCCTCAATCCAGCAGATCTCCTGTCTAGAGGGTGTTCACCAACACAACTTTGGAGATCCAGATGGTGGGAGGGTCCGTCTTGGCTTAAATGTATAGAAGAAGAATGGGTATTTAATCGTCCTGAACCATTGTTGGAAGAAGTCAACAGGGAAAGGAGGAAAACAGTTGTAGCTGCTAAGAACACTGTTGTGGAAACGATTTTACTGCAATTAAGTTCACGATTCTCTGGATACATCAAAATCGTTAGGACCATTGCTTGTATTTTGAGATTGAAACAAAGGAATCGTAGAGACCACGTATCTACGGAAATTGATAGCGAAGAGTTTCTCAATGCTGAGAAGAAACTGTACTTCCTTATCCAGAATGAAACGCTTTATGAAGAAGAGAGAAAAGAACAATTGAAGAATCTGGAGGTGTTCACAGACGATGAAGGAATTCTACGCATGAAGTCAAGAGTCGTTGATTCTGACGACACTCCTGAGTATACCTATCCAGTTGTACTTCCATCAAAACATGTGATGGTTGAAAGAATGATTGAACAATTTCATCGATTCCATAACCATGCTGGGACGCACACACTGCTTGTTTTGTTGCGCCAAAGGGTTTGGATAATTAGAGGAAGAAGGACGGTGGCAGCAGTTGTTCGGAAATGCGTGATCTGTCGTCGTTACTCTGCTAAGGGTTTTGAGGTACCTTTTCCTCCGTTGCCACAGGATCGAATCAAGGCATCGAGTGTTTTCCAAATCACGGGCACAGACTTGGCCGGCCCTGTGTTTCTACGAGGAGGAGAAAAGGGATGGATTGTGATATTCACTTGTGCAGTTTATCGGGCTGTACATCTGGAATTGATCACTTCACTTAGTACGGTAGCATATATCCAAGCACTACGCCGATTTGTGGCAAGAAGAGGAAGAGTGAATACCATGTATTCGGACAATGGGACGAATTTCACCGGACTTCGCAGAACCATGGAGCAATTGGATTGGACTGAAATAAAGAGGACATGCAGCCTTCTGAAGATTAAATGGAAGCTGAACCCTCCCACTGCAGCCTGGTGGGGAGGATTCTGGGAAAGGTTGATTAAGGTTCTAAAGGATTTGCTTCGCTGTAATTTGGGTAAAGCTTGCCTAAATTATGAGGAAATGTGTACTCTTCTGTGCGATTGTGAGAACCTGATGAACAACCGACCTTTGACTTATCTTTCTGAAGAAGATGAACTCAAGCCACTCAGACCCTCCATGTTCCTACAGAGCATAGAGGGTAATGATGTAACCGACTTGCACCAAATTCAAACCAGCAGTTCAAACGACAGATGGCGTTATCTACAAGCTGTTCGGGAGAGCCTGAGAAATCGCTTCAAAAAAGAATACCTGGGATTTCTCCGATCACGGAGCAAAAAGCAACAGGGATCCATACAAGTAGGAGACATAGTACTGGTGGAGAGCGACAACAAGAAACGTATCAACTGGCCCTTAGGGAGAGTGGTGGAGCTGTTACCTGGAAGAGACAATGTGACTCGTCTGGTTAAAATTAAGACAGCAACTGGCATTCTACTTCGTCCAGTACAGCGACTTTATTCGTTAGAGATAAACTGTCTTAACAAAGGTGATTCTATCAACACTTCACAACACCGACTAAGTGAGCCGGTCCTTAATGAAGATATTCCCTGCAGTAACTCAGGAACTGAAAAGGAGAGTGAATTCAAGACTCGTTGTGGTAGAACTGTTAGGCAACTCAAGAAACTAGACTTATAGTGGTTCACATTCCTGAGCTCAATGTTCAACTATAATTTTAGAATGTTTACTTCAGTTTATGAGTGTGTGTTGCAAAACTACCTTTTGCAAGGTGGAAGAATGCGGAGAAAGTGAACTAAAGCTCTTTCGAGCAATCTACTTCCTGTAGAAAATAGACAGTGTTTTGATTTATAAAATAGACAGTGTTTTGATTTACATAGTTTTGGTTTTTGTTATCTTTGAGTGTAGTGTCTTTGGAAGGTCTTTTGGACGCGATGTTGAGTTGTGTTAATAAAATATTGATTACTGTATATTAAAATGATTTGGTATGGTATACACGGCTTTCACCACAAGCTATGTCGGAACCTGAAATTTCATCAACCAGAAGAATCCTGCATGTGCAAATTGTGCGATAAACATTGTGAGAGATATCATGCTCAAAACTGCCCAAACAGGACAATCTCAATAATAGGACTAGGACAAGAATAATGTATGTATCATTATGCACATCGTGCTTTTCTTAAATAAATTAATTAGGCTCTGAAAGTCCTTCTCGCTGTAAGTGATCAAAACGTAGTAATAAACCGGTACCCAGTTATTTTAATAATGCTACCATAATTTGCCTCTCAGCAGGGCACACAACACTTCAAAATGGCGGCCAATCGCCAAAATTACAAAAATGGCACCCAAGCTAAATTTCATCCTTAGCATGTCAGAAGTAAATTGCAATCATAATAAAACATGTTCCCCAAAAAAACGCACGGGTTTCAGTTTCCTGACCGGACTATATCTGAGCACACGCACTTTCCCTAACGCTGGCGAAGGTGAACTACACAAGTAAACATAATCTATAGTAGTTTCACAAACGAAGTTTCATGAAAATGATTTTCCCACAGAAGTTGCTCAAAACTCCTCTTCTTCTTACATTCGGGTACACATGGTAAAAGCATCAGTTCTGGCCATGGAAGTTTTAAAAACAAAAATCTGTTTGACTGTCCCTCCCCACGAAGGAAGTTGTGCCATTCACCCTTGTCATGGGGTTGTTTTCTGTGTTTCCTTCGTAATCTAGTGGAAATAATTATTTTCAGTCGGTCAACACGATAATGTGCCCAGTTAAATTAGGCGGGAACCAACCTGGAAAATATTGCATGGATTAATTATATACCGGTACGATACTTTGTTGTTGTTAATTCAATTTAAGGGCTTGGGACATCGTGGTCACCAGCCCCGTATAAAAATCATTATAAACATTTATAGACTACACTTCTCGAAAAGGGGGATTTGAAGACGTGTGAAAAATAATTGATCCATGTAATTTTTCCAGGTTAGTAAGTGTGGGCTGATAAGTGTTTTATTGGGTACAATAACGTGTTGACCGACTGCAAAGCAATTATTTCACTAGATGGAATTCTACAAACTGCCAACTTGAATTATGTTTGTCATTTCGCGTTCCATTACAGTGTGATTGTAGAGTAACTCAAATAATGTTTTCAGGTCTCGAACGTTTCTCTCAAGATGTGGAAGCCATGCTTGGCTCAAAGCCGGGCTTGTACTGGAGAGTGTGCTGGAAGTTCATCAGCCCATCATTCATAATCGTAAGCAACGCATTTCATTAATTCATACTTCTTGGTCATCAGCCCCGTGTGTTCAACCTGTATCTCTGTGATGACTAGTAAGATAAGGTAGGTGCCCCGGGACTTGAAATAAGTTAACATTTGACTTGAGGTAGTGTGGAAAAATCACACCCAGGATAGCCACTGTCAGCGCTGGGATTCGAACCTGCAATCTCCGAACTCGCTGCAGCTGTCCGTGCGGCCGTGGTGCACAGCTACGTCACAGGGTTCAGGCTAATGGAAGACATTTAAATTACAGCATAAGATGTCTGACTAATGCTAGTCTTGCTCTGAGCCAAGCGTTGGTGTTCTCGCTGGTGAAAGGTAAAGCTTAGCACCACATCATTGTTCCCAACCATGCCTAGCCTACTGATGGAAAACTGGAAGCTTTCAGTTGTTAGGTCATGTTGAAGCCATAGCTGATATGGTCATTGTCTTCTTGGCTACCCAGGTGCCCCTTAAATGTTCGGAGTTTGTGATTAGATTAGTGACAGAAAGGATTGGGTTAGTATTTCATCATTTTAAAATTATTGTTACTATGCATTTGTTTCAGCAGTTGTTTAACTGTTTTCATTACTGTTTCTTTACACGATAGATGTAAATAGGTACACGCGGGTACACGGGAATTCACTGGATTCACGGAAGATAAGAACACTTGCACCAATAAAGTCACTAAAACAGTGGAACAAACATTCAAGTACCGGTACCGGTAAGGGCAGTGGCAGCCGGTAATAAGGTTGCAGTGTTGCACAACGACCAGATTAATTCAAGAAATACAATTAATACCGTAATAATATTGTTAGTAATAAAAGCTGTATGTTTTCTTTGATATGTATAGGAATTCATAATTCTGTTCTTTAATAATTCAGGAAATCTTATAGTAAGTTACTGTGAACTGTCTGAGAAAGCAAAGCACGCCAACTGTCTAGGAGCGCTCGTCCGTTTGGTCGTTGCCAGCCCCAAGCACCGACCAGATCTCAATAGTGAAGGGTATGGCAGAGTAAGTCCTATCCCAACAGTTAACTGGGCTGGTCGTTGCCCGCTGGCTGCAACAAGGAAGCCGAGGCACGGCCGGAGACATCCGACATGCTCCGTCAACTGCCGAAACCATGTCGTGCAATGCTGCGCGTACTTGTGACACTCGCAGTTCTCGCCCTTACGCTGTTTTGTTCTCGTGAAGGTTTTCATGTAGACTAACTTATATTCCATTTAATCCGATGAAAATGTTGTCTGAACTGCGGCATTCGTTACGAATCCGTTTTACCGAGCAATTGAATGCAGTTTTCTCCGATATCAAGCAGTCTTTTACCCTATCACCTGACAGGCGCCTGCAGGAGGGGGAGGGGGAGGGGGTTCAACGAGGGGCCATTCCCCCCCCCCCCCCCTCCTCTGAAATCCCGAGAATATTTAGTTTGTTCATTGTCACACCAGTTTATTTCATAAATTAAAATTACTGATGGTTAACTGTTTTAGATGTAGGGATAATTCCACAGTTTTATTTAACTTAGTAATTTGGGATTATTTGATAATATCTTCAGTTATTTAAAAAATCAGTGAACTGAATTAACATTACCATTTTATTGAACTGCTTGATTTTTATTTTTGTCGATACATGGTGATAACTTACAACTACTTTTTGCCTGTTTTTAAAAAATGAACAATATGACGATGATTCACAAAGAAAAGCGAACTCCTGTGGACAAAAACTCTGAACTAAAAAAATTAATGCTCCCATTCATTCCATAAAGATCATGTAACTTACCCAACAGTTTAAGAGCAGCCAAATAATGAATATCACGAAGCAAGTAAGAAATGAAACAAAAATTGGGGGGGGGGGGAGAGTGTACGTCTCAATATCACCTAATGACATGTAGGTAATGAAATGAAAAATATTACTTCCCCCACTTCCTAGAAAAAATCCTGTGGGTGGCCATGTACCACCTCCCCCCCCTAATGAAAATAGTGCAACAGCCAAACAATTATCCGCCAGCCCCCACTGAGTAAGGGTGAGTTGGGCCTTGGTTAGTGTAACTTTCAAGGCTTTCACAACCATGAGTAGGGCTAGTGTTCTGATCTCAGGGTAGCCTACACAGAAACATCTGAACATGGTGTCTAGACCTTGAAAACTTTAAAATTGGTTTATTATTTTACAGTGCTCTCTCGGTAATCCGGCAGATATCGGACCAGAGCACTGCCGGATTACCGAAAACGCCGGATTACTGGAAAATATCGAGAAAAACGCAGATATCATTTGAAAATCAGTTTTAATTACATTGTACTATAGAAAGTAAAAAAGTACAAAAATACATCATATAACTCACATTATTCCTTGGAAGTAGACTGATGGAAATATGCATCAATTGTCTTTTGCTTTTTACGGTTGAGAGACACTTTGAGAACTTGTTCCTGTAACCTTCTTAAAACTAAGACACCCTTAGCAGGGACGCCATTTTCCTCCGCCCAGGCAATTGACGAGGCGATGGCCGCATCGTGAGAGATTGATGGTACAGCCGCTGTCACTTCTCCTTCGACCTGTTCCGCGTCCTCTTCCTCTCTTGCCACTTCCTCTATGATGTCATCTTCTGTCATAAACTGGTTGTTTTCGTCATCTTCACCGGTAAGCCACACGCCTACGTCATCAGTTGTCAATGCGTTATCCGGTGAATCCATGAGTTGTTCGTTAACCACGTCTCGCAGTAGATAAATCTTCCTCTCTTCACTGGCTTTCTTGTTCGGTTCATCTTTTTTGTACTGATCCAGTAGTGTCATGTCCGGCCATAGGGGTTTCCAAGAGCAAATGATGACTTTCTCGTTAAGATTTGCGTGGGAAACTTTGTACAGTGTTGGGGACGCATTATCAAATCAAGTGTTGAGCTCGTACTCGAATACAAAACGCCGGATTACTGGGAGTGCCGGAGAGCTGACATGCCGGATTACAGAGGGAGTACTGTATATTATATTGTCTGTCTCTTAGGTAGTCAGCGCAGAGGCTGGTTGGATCATCAAAATGTACCACCACAGAACCTCAAAGCAGCACTATAATGAGGCGTACTAGGCAAAATGAGGAGTGAGGTAGTTTGCCACTGAGTCAGTACAATAGCACTGACCTTGCACAGTACACACAGGCACTAGTTGCACTCAGCAACACCCATACCTTAAAGCTTTCATATAATCACTACCATGAGACCTGTGCCAATATACAAATGCAAATGTACTGCATTTATCAAGATATAGCATTACATTGTATTAACAGAGTGTAATTCATTTGAATGTTTCATAAATTTAAATTAGAAAAAAAATAGCCTCAACATTATAACATTTTTAATGTGTTTTATGGATCATGAAGTTTTAGATGAAATGTGAAATCAATGTAAACAGAAAAGGCTCTACAAAACAACCAAAGGTCTAAGACATGTACCAATTATAAAGTGTACCGATAACTCTGATATTGATGAATTGATTGTTGTTGTTTAAGGGGCAGAACAGAGAGGTCATCAGCCTCTATTCATTTTGAAGTAGCCTATTGACAGGTAGATGAGCAACAAGCTATGTTAAAATAAATTGATTGCAAATCAAATCAAACTAAAAGAATAGGATCATGGTATTCATCAGGTCCATAAAAGACTTGAAAATAAGACCGCAATCAAAATCTGCATTCCAGGCAAGTGCTTTTACAGTACCGGTACCGTAGCTTGTTATGGCACTGTAAATTTGGGAAGACGGTAGGCCTAAATGTTAGACTTAACCTGTAAAACCTAACATTTACCGTTATAGTCCATTAAAGGCCCAAAATATAGGCTATTATTAAATGTCTACATTTTGATTTTTTTTTCCAAGGGATGTGTTAGTTTGGAATAATGTTCCTGTTCTACAAGTATCAGTTCATGACCACTACTGCTAAGTGCGCATCTCACTCGAGATGCATATCTTTGTGTCTTTGTTTTGAGTATTCTTTGACTTCAGTAATGTATGGTAAGACAATTAATGAAACGTGCTCTGTTCCATCGTGTGGTGTGCTGCGTTATGGGCCAGGTACATGGATCTGAACACAATAATAATAAGCCTAATTATTTAGACCGTAGTTCGAGTATCATAGATTGAAAAGCAAATATGAACGCGACAAATACATCGCGAATTGAGCTCCTTAGAAGGAACAATTTCGATACCTGGAGCCTGCAAATGCAAGCTATATTGATTAGTAATAATAATGTTATTGGTTTTACGTCCCTTTTAACTACACTGGCTTTTAGAGACGCCGGGGTGCCGGAATTTTGCCCGAAGGGGATCTTTAACGTGCCAGTAAATCTACTGACACGGCTCCCTCGCATTTGCGCACCCTCAAATGCCTGCTGACTGCGCCAGGTTTCGAACCTGCAACCTTGGGCTCAGCAAGCGAGAACGTTACCCCTGAGCCACGCAGCCAGACCTATATTGATTACGAACGATCTGTGGGAATACGTCGATGGAACATCAGTGAAACCAGAATCGGCTTCGGACCAAGGCAACGCCCTGGAGGTGAGTTTGTGGCTGAAAAACGCTAGGAAAGCTCGATCGCTTATCATTCTATCTGTTGGTTGGTTCCTTAGTTTAGGGGCTGCGACAACGCGGTCATGAAGCCCCGTGTACTTTGGGTGTGTGTAGAATCTGTCTGATAACCGGTGTTATTGGCTGTATTAGTGTGTGTTATCTGTGATTGAGGTAGAAGGGCTGCAGATGATTAATCTTTCAAGTAGTTCCTACTTTTGCTACCAAATGCTACCATCCAGGACACCTAGCTGCGGACGTGGCTACTAAATGTCATCGCAGTCAGCACCTGGCAGCGAACGATGGAACTAATATAGCGTTATCAAACTAACCTACAAATTTTAGCTTCCACAAGTGTAGTTAGTGGAACATTCTTTTTCATACCATAAATCTATGACGTGGGACCGCCGGCTTTACTTCCCCACCGATGGAAGGCATACTGAGGGATTTTAATGCTCTTAAAAATTCCGACGACTTCATTCCATCTGTATCACCATCATCATCATCATCTTGAGCACTTTCCGACCGCTGGTTGGGTCTGCTTGGAACATAAGCCTCTCCATAATTTCCTGTCCATCCACCATCTCTCGTCTTTCACTGTGTCCCAGCACACTCCTCTTTCCTCCACACTCTTCTTAACTCCTTTTGTCCATCTGTCCCTTGGTCTTCCCCATGGCCTCCTTCCCTTCATTTCCATTCCATACATCTTCTTCAGTATCCTCTCCTCTCGGATCCTCCTCACATGTCCATACCATTGTTGCCTAGATCGCTCTATTCTATTTTGTAATGGTTCCTCTCTTACCATCTCTCTGACTCGCTGGTCCAAGTGAGATCAATTGAACTTTACTCGAGGGGAAGTGTATCAGTTCACTGCCATCTCGCTCAAGATGCATTCTTTGTGTCTTTGTTTTGAGTATTCTTTGACTCCATTATTGTAATGCAATTAATAAAAGGTGCTCTGTTTCATGGTGTGGTGTGCTGCGAGAATCCTGCCCACCTCCATGGTGTGTGTGCATATTGTCTTACGGTACCGGTACTGTATCAGAATGGGTGATGGCACGCTTAGCAGATGTGGATCAGTCAATAAGAAGGACAACCATTTTTATTTAACAATATATTTTAATAATTGCAGCCAAATAGCCAATGTAAAGTTCACACACACACGCTGGAGTTGGATCATGATTAAGGCCTGAAGTTCGTGAAAAATCATATTTTTGCATATTTATGCATAGTTTGGTCATTTTGGATGAAGTCTATTATAAAAAATGACACCTGGGCAATGGTGAAACGTTCCAGCGATGGTAAGGTCATCGGATCACGCATAGTATTGCGGAATAAATTTAATGCAGATGGCACACTCGAAAAGAGGAAGGTCCGACTCATCGCTCAGGGTTTCACTGAAGAATTTGGAGTCCACTACTCGGAAACCTTTGCACCAGTTGCACGCATAAGTTCTATTCGGCTTATGGCATCTCTAGCGGCAAAGTATGGAATGGAATGAAAGTCCAACAATTCGACATTGCTACAGCATACCTCAATGGTAACCTGAGGAAGAGATCTTGATGAAACTGCCGAAGAGATTTTACAAACAATCGTGTAGACAGACTGCTTTTGAGAATAAAGCAAGCCATATGCTGAAAGAGTTCTGAAGGGGCACCAATGTATGTTTGTTGAGGAAGTCTCTCTATGGCCTACGACAAGCAGGTACAAGAAGCTGGTTCAAACCCTGAGAATATACAAAGCTACTCCAACAATTTTTATTTATTTTTCTCCAAGTTTGGGTCTGGTGAACATATGACTAATTGCAGTTTACGTTGATGACATATTGGTTGCATCTCGGAATCAAGAAATGTTCGCCGAGCTGGGAAGGAAGTTGGCAACTGAGTTTGAGCTCAAGGACCTGGGATTCGCAAGCTATTGTTTGGGTATTGAGTTCATTCAAGACACTGGTTGGGTCAAACTGTACCAACAGGGGTATATCGAAGAACTTCTCAAACGATTCGGTATGAGCAAATGCAAACTAGTTGCCACACCTCTAGATCCTGGGATCAAGCTGACAAAGAAGGAGGACCCAAGTGTAGGGCTTGTAGGTCTACAACCACACGTCCAGACACCTCATTCACCGTCAGCTGCTTAGGTCAGTTTAATAACTGCTACGGGATGGAACACTGGAGGGCGGCCAAAAGAGTCCTTCGTTATCTAAAAGGAACAGCCAATGTTGGACTAGTTTTCGTGTCTGACCCGAAACCGGTGGATGCAGATTGGGGAGGATGCATCGAGGATAGGAAGTCTTACACGGGCTACCTCTTTGTATTTGGTGGATGCCCCATATCTTGGGATTCTTGAAAGCAGAGAACGGTTGCCCTGAGTACTACGGAGGCGTAGTATATGGCTATGTGCGAGTGCGCCAAAGGGGCCATATACTTGCAGAGATTTCTTCACGAATTGGGTTTCAACGCTCTAGCGATCTGACCATGTACTGCGACAACCAAAGTGCACTGAGATTAGCTGCGAATCCCATGTTCCATATCAGAAGTAAACATATTTACATTAGACATCATTTTGTCAGAGGCACACTGAGAAAGAAGTCGTTCGTTTTACAGAACATTCCAACTGAAGATCAAGTGTCAGAGTTCCTTACAAAGAGTATGCTCAGACAAAAACATCAGTGGTGCATGAAATCTGCTGGTCCAAGTGAGATCAATTGAACTTTACTCGAGGGGAAGTGTATCAGTTCACTGCCATCTCGCTCAAGATGCATTCTTTGTGTCTTTGTTTTGAGTATTCTTTGACTCCATTATTGTAATGCAATTAATAAAAGGTGCTCTGTTTCATGGTGTGGTGTGCTGCGAGAATCCTGCCCACCTCCATGGTGTGTGTGCATATTGTCTTACGGTACCGGTACTGTATCAGAATGGGTGATGGCACGCTTAGCAGATGTGGATCAGTCAATAAGAAGGACAACCATTTTTATTTAACAATATATTTTAATAATTGCAGCCAAATAGCCAATGTAAAGTTCACACACACACGCTGGAGTTGGATCATGATTAAGGCCTCAAGTTCGTGAAAAATCATATTTTTGCATATTTATGCATAGTTTGGTCATTTTGGAACAATGCCTGTTTAAGTGCATATCTCTGCTAAATTCAATCAGTTTTACTTAAGAATTAACATAATAAATTAATTTTTGTTGGTCAACACTGCTTGAAGTTCCATAAAATAACATTTTCTACTATTTAGAACTGTTTCCTAGTTGCGATATTAGGAAAAGGTGTAGTTACGAGGGTAATTCCAAAAGTAAGGTCCGATTCGCCGTAAATATTTGAAAGCGGCGCCAAGGGCAAAACACGCATGCGCGCCGACTCCTGGCATGCCTTGCGCGGCAAAAGCCGCCAGTAGCGTTGTTACTGTTGCTGTGTGCTGTTGATAGTGTCAGTTCACAATGTTTAAGACAATTAATCAGCCCGCCGATTGTGAAGTAAGGGCAGTGATACGGTTTCTGTCTGCAAGAAACATTTCTGCGGCAGAAATTCATCGGCAGATTACTGAAGTGTACGGTCCTAACATAATGAGTGACAGTAAAGTGCGCTAGTGGGTGCGAGCCTTTAATGAAGGACGGGAAAATGTGCATGATGAACCCCGCTCTGGCAGACCATCAGTGATTTCAGACGAGTTGGTTCATGCGGTTGACGACAAAATTCGTGAAGATCGACGATTCACTATTTCAGGGACAACGATCAATAAAGCCGCCTACTGCGCTACCCTGACTAAACTTTGACGTGCAATCCAGAATAAGCGACGTGGTCTTTTGTCGTCTGGAGTGTTGTTGTTGCATGACAATGCCAGACCCCATACTGCGAATGACACGCACCTGTTCCGCTACCTAAAGGAGTTTCTTGGCGGCAAGCGCTTCGACACAGATGATGAAGTGAAAGAAGCTGTTAAAGACTGGTTAGCTTCTCAGGCGGCCGAGTTCTACGACTTAGGCATTCAAAAGCTTGTGGAACGATGTGACAAATGTGTAAATAAGTATGGAAATTATGTAGAAAGATAGAGAAAGATGTAAGGAATGTCAATAAAACAATTGTTTTGGAAACAATTTTGATTTTGGATGTGGTTTTTTTTAACGGACCTTAGTTTTGGAATAGCCCTCGTATATGTCCAATGTCCGTTTGTTCATATTTTCTTTATATTCAAAATAGAAACGCTAAAGTATAAGGAGTGATTGTAATTGTAGTCGATTTATAGTGTATATATTTTTTGAAACATGATGCATATTTGACCAACAATTAGTGCATTTTTGCATGCATATTTATTCATTTAATAATGCATGAACTTCCGGGCCTTAGTCATGATAGTATTAAGTTAAATACAATATGCAAACTCAAGAACTGAGTTATATGAAATGAAAGATGCAAAACTGTGGCCAATAAAAAATCTGTTCACTACAGAACTTTGAAGTTGTGCGATGTTCTCAACAGCACAGTTGAAGAGAACCCCATAGTGTCTGCAGGAAAGGAAGACATTCTTTATTATATTTGTTTTGAAGAACTGTGTGACTTAATACAGAAGACCCACATGACGGAAGAACTACATCACAAATACGAATGTGACTGTTGAATCAATCTTGACTTATTTTCAGGCTATGTGAACTGTGTCAAGAGATACAAAAGGCATTGAAAAGGGGTGTTGTAATGAACCCATCCTGCAGAGTAAAATGAACTCACGATGCCAAATTGACTTAATCAATATGCAAGCAATATGATGAAGTTCATACTAGCATGGTGACGATAAATTTATCATTTCAAATGATCTTGTCGACTTCGTCGTTATGCTTTGGTCTACCGTTATGCGTTACGGTTACGGCATGTATGACGTCATCATGTTGTTCAGTGCATATGCACCGGGTCTTGAGTTTACTCCTGGGGTCTGGCGTTATGCGATACGGAGACGGCAAGTGCGTGACATCATGCAGCAGTGTGCACCTCCTGCTCTCCGTTCCCCGCGCAGGAAGCCTAAGTTAATGGCTAATGGAGTCTGTTGAAAGAGTCATGGGGCTTCGAGCGAAACGAGAAGCCCTCCTGAGCCTTTCTAACATGTGTAGCATTTGTGGCATGCATCATTTGAAATGATAAAGTCTTGTCTCTCAGACTGACTGTACCTTTTTTATTTAAAGGAACCTATCATTTAGGCTATCGGCCCCTAATTCATACTGGTATACCAGGATCACTCCTCCGAGCACTACTGTATGGTATGTTTGAAAAGGGCTGATGTTCCATATCATCTTTTAAACCATATTATCACCACTTTAGGTACACCAAATATCCTCCATTCTGGCAATGGTAGAGAGTCTCAGCGATCAGTCAAATTGCACATCGAAAGTATAAACCGCACTCGTTCCAGGTTCCGTATTGACCATGTTTACAAGATGAATAACACAATTTACACTCGCCAAATCAATATTTTACTTTACTAAAAAAATACTATAGGTACATGTTTCGGAAACTTGATATGTTTCCTTCTTCAGCCCATATGTTGGTGTGAAACATCATATGACATCGAAATCCTAACCAAAAATAAAAATACAGTTCGTACTTTTTCTCTTGTTCTTCATTTGTTGAGCCTGTGTCATTAGACATATTAATGTCAACCATGGAATAAGCACTTATTATTTGAAGTGATGAATGAGTTACGTGAAACGTTAAATATTTATTCCTTGTAAGGATGATTGGCTGTGGTGTCAAGAAATTTTGATCAAGTCAGGATATATGTAGGAATTAATCTATTACGGCGGGGGTTGAGGAGGCAGTTTTCTTTTTTGTTATGTAAATGATCTGCTAATGTATCAAATATTACGTTAGTCTCAAAGTTAATCTCGTTCAGATTATTGCATTCATTAGATCTCTGATAAGTGTTGATATGAATATTTTCCAAAACATTCATATAACTGCCTTTCGATGCGTAATGCAAAATTTTGACATAATTATTTATGTCCGTGAACTTATGTCCGGTTTCTTCCATATGTACCGCCATGGCTGAGAACTTCCTGTGCTTTATGGCCGAAACATGCTCAGCATAACGAGTGCGTATGCTCCTACCTGTTTGTCCCGCGTAGTTTGATTTGCAAAAATTACATCTGAGCTCATAAATTCCCGATTTTAAATGTTTATCAATACTGTTAACTTTATTTCTGTTAAAAAATTTGTTGAAGTTTGAATTATTTGTTTTAAAGGCGATGCTCATATTGTGTTTCTTGAGGAAGCAAGAAATTGATATTATTGATATTATATATCAAATAGCTAAACTCGATGGTTATAACCACAATTATGTCAGCAGATTGATTTACAAGTTGAAAAATAGACCCTTAACTAAATTACTTAGAGAGGACACATCTAAGAAGACTTTTGCTACCTTCACCTACGTGGATCGAAGTGTGTACACAGTAACCAATATCCTCAAGAAACACAATATGAGCATCGCCTTTAAAACAAATAATTCAAACTTCAACAATTTTTTTTTAACACAAATAAAGTTAACAGTATTGATAAACATTTAAAATCGGGAATTTATGAGCTCAGATGTAATTTTTGCAAATCAAACTACGCGGGACAAACAGGTAGCAGCATACGCACTCGTTATGCTGAGCATGTTTCGGCCATAAAGCACAGGAAGTTCTCAGCCATGGCGGTACATATGGAAGAAACGGGACATAAGTTCACGGACATAAATAATTATGTCAAAATTTTGCATTACGCATCGAAAGGCAGCTATATGAATGTTTTGGAAAATATTCATATCAACACTTATCAGAGATCTAATGAATGCAATAATCTGAACGAGATTAACTTTGAGACTAACGTATTATTTGATACATTAGCAGATCATTTAAATAACAAAAAAAAAACTGCCTCCTCAACCCCCGCCGTAATAGATTAATTCCTACATATATCCTGACTTGATCAAAATTTCTTGACACCACACCCAATCATCCTTACAAGGAATAAATATTTAACGTTTCACGTAACTCATTCATCACTTCAAATAATAAGTGCTTATTCCATGGTTGACATTAATATGTCTAATGACACAGGCTCAACAAATGAAGAACAAGAGAAAAAGTACGAACTGTATTTTTATTTTTGGTTAGGATTTCGATGTCATATGATGTTTCACACCGACATATGGGCTGAAGAAGGAAACATATCAAGTTTCCGAAACATGTACTGTCCCCGTTTACCCGGATAGTAGGCTGTCAGATATCCGCCCCCTCAATCGGATTGCCAACAATCAATCGCACCAGCTCAGCTACATCAATGAAAATGGCACTGACAGATACTACCGAGGTTTGAACACAGAAGTTACCAAGAAAAATTATTGTGGAACACACCAAAATAGACGGGGTTTCATACTTACTTTACTTACCTCTTATAAATATCTCGGGGATTGGGTTGACAACAGGATCCTTAAAGTATGCTCTCACAATAACCTTCACCATGACATTTAAAAATGAACCACACCGAAGACGAGAACTTTGAACTGTACAAAAGCTTTATTTTCAAATGAAGAGTATGATTTTAACAACTCAAAAATAAACGTGGCTATCAGTAGCCTATGTCAATCTGACTACGTCCACCTAAAGGACTTGCAAATTTATCAAACAATATGTTAGCTACCATGAGCTCAAAATAACGTAACATTTTATAACACATTTGGATTGGATGAGGAAGTCAGGGTACGACATATATAGAGCATTTGGTTTCTTTTAATAAACATTGCACTGGTATTAATAGGCACAAGGCCGGAGTATCGACCTCACCCGCTTATAACCAGATGTCTGGCCGGCTGGTCTACTCTTTAACCTGGCTCACACCTGTCAAATGGGGCTCCCTACTCACACCACACTGTGTAAGAATTCAGCTCCTTTTAAATCTTTAAATGTCTACAAGACAACTCATACATATTGACGCAAATCTTTCAAATGCTTAACTCACATCCCACTGGATTATTTTAACTCTCCTTAAACTTGTTAAGTTATCATCCAAATGTTTAATAAGCATGGTTTAGAGTATAAAACACACTCTTAAATGTTTATAACAAACTCACATAAATTATTTATAACAATTAGAAATTGTTTATAATATTGTCGAAAATAATTACAAAATTTTTAAACACGCCTTTAACATTACTTTCGTTCCACATTATTGTCAAAGATATTTACATTTATTATTTACAATATCAACATTTAAATTATTTAAATTAATAATTTAAGAAATACATTGAACCACATGTTTTATCCGGTTGGTAAATTCATAATCGTGTTTAATATAATCGACCAATGAAGGTTAGTTATACATGTAAATGTCACAATCTGGTTTAATAAAGGTTGTAATAATTTTAATTATTTGTGACGGTAATCTTCATTCAAAATCTTATCTCAAATTCTTTCAAAACTCTTGTTAATTATAACAGTAAATTCACTTGATTAATTTTCAACGAACTATGACAATACACTCTAGCGGAAAATACTTCGCTTACAAAATAATGCACAAACTGCATTCAAAATAGCCCAAAATTCATCATATATTAATCTATATGGCATTAAAACTTCCACCGAACTTACAAAACTTCCACAAATAATTCTTTATCATTATTAACTACTGTGGGAATCTCCTTCATTTATTTAAGGGCATTATACATCAGCGACTTTCAACATGTCCGCTGCACTATCGATTATACATTCATAGTTCCACTTAAAAATTCTTATATCAATAATTGTTTCAAAACTGTTGTCATTTAAACTTCGTGGATTTCATTCATGAATCGAAATGAAATAAAAATTTGCCAATCACAAACAAATTTAATAGTGAATACGCTTATATACGCCTGTCTGGTCTATCAAAATTTAAGATTAACATCTTCAAAGAATTGTAGTATAAAAATACTATCATCAAACAAAGTGCGACTAACTGCAAAATAGTCGAATAGAATCCAATTAGACTGGGGAATGCAAACATCATTATATAAATCTCTATATGAGAAAAAAACTTAACACAAGTTTCACGAATTTAATGCATTCAATAATTCATAATTAATGTTCATCTTTCACAAAATTGCCTGTGATGCAATGGTCGTTCATGACTGACGATAAATGTCTGTGTTGCAATCAATTCAAATAACGACTAGTATTTCCAAGATCGTCGACAACGTACTGGATTTTAACGCTCTAAAATCATTTAAATGTTCTTCCTTCTTGATGATGACAGAAAATTGGTCAAAGTAATTAAACTGGGGTAGAATTACTTTAATAAAGTGACACGCTGTCTGAATTTAAATCTGCCATAAAAATCATTAACTTACAGTCAAATCGTGACTACAAAACTAAGCAAATTACTGAAAAATCTAAATATCAGTCTCAACTGATTCAAAATCATTTAACTATGCCCATGACATAACAATGTCTTAATAAAACGTCGAAAAAGGCATAACTCATCAAGGTGTACTGAGAATAGGAATCTCAAACAAGAATATCGGGCAAAAATACATGAGGACAAAAATATGGGAAAAATGGTTGCTCAAATATTGCTAAGAAACTCAAATACAATAAACGTTCACGACTACCTTATCTGCCGATTGACGTTCCATAGGAAAATTCCCCCAAAGAAGACTGTTGATGGATCCATTTCACCAAGTTAAAGCTGAGCCCCATCCTCGAAACCAGAAACAGCACCATCGAAGAATCGAACTGCTTCACGAAGACGAACGACATCCTTCCGGCAATAATCTTCTTTGTGAGTCGGGACAACCCTGACCTCTCTTGAAAAATCCCTGAAGTTCCAGTTGAAAATCGCCATGAAGTTTTTGTATAAATTTCCGAAGAAATATTCATATTCAGAAAGTATGAAATCATTTCTATTGCTGTTTGATAGTATTCAGCCTTTAATCACGAAACATGGGTGTAGATGGTTATTTACCACATGTTCGCTTGTATGGAATAGCAATTAGCGAAGTTCCATGCTGCTATCTTACTCCGTTGAAATATGTCCCAATTGCATAAAGTCCTTTAACCTTCCATCTTCTCTTCGGTAATAGTATTAGAAGAACAAACTGCCATATTAGACTGCTCCATAATACTGTAGCGTTGTGTCACAAAAGCAATCTGAAGTCTCCCTATTTCACTAGCCCTGTCAGCCGTAGCGTAGAGTCTGGCTATACAAAGTGTTTCTCCTGCGGCGAGAAAATCACTTTTGTCAGTCGTCTAAAATTGTCAATAACTTCCAAAATACTTCCTCGAAATTGTTCAGCTTTTCTACAGTCCTTACTGTAGCAATGCACAAGAGAATTAGCTTAAAGGCGACCGCTAACTGTTCACAGCTAATCTTGTAGAAGCGTTATAAGTGTCGTTTCAACTTCACCTAGATTTACTTCACAGTAAACCTGCACTGCTTGTATGTTCGACTCTCGTTTTATGCAGTGGCTTCGCCACGCGTTACAAAGACGACTTTTTCACTACTAAACTCACTCGACGTTTCACTGAAATGACTATTTGAAATCTGACGATTGATTTATAATCTGAGAATGAGGCTCCTCTCTTCTGCGCAAGGCCTTTTATGAACTTCATGAGGGGCGTATCTATCCCTTCCATCGCGTGTTACTGCGTCATCGCTAGAAGTTCCAACTTCGTCAATACATGACGGATTTTCATAATTCAAAAACAGAAAATAAATTTCACCAAAATTCCAGATCAATGCCTCTACTGCAAATGGATTTCCACAATTCTGCATTCCAAAAAGTAATAAAAATACCATAGTTTCAGCAATCTCCGTCTTCCTTCAGACTATCGTTCATTGGTTTAAGTCTCCCCTCCAATAGCATAATTTCTTCCTCAGCAGAATTCCACGTTTCCTGCGACTGCGTCGTACATCTCGGATCCTTCTCGAATAAATGCTGACGTCATTGAGAATCTCAGCTCAAGTAGCCTGCTGGCATAACGTCTGCGTCATCCGTGCTTACGTCATGACTACCCACGTCATAACTATGACAGCCATAACTTTCGCTATAATTTCCAAAATAGCCACCGTGGTCTCTATATAATTCAATTACGGGGGCAGTACCTATAGTATTTTTTAGTAAAGTAAAGTATTGATTTGGCCAGTGTAAATTGTGTTATACATCTTGCATCGAAAGTATGTTATCAACTAGGGCTTATGGTGAAGGGATCAGATGTTCACCATATGTTTGGTGTTCCAATGAAAATGAACATTACCAAGTCAGTTGTTCCACGTGATTTAGTAAACAATGTAAACACTGAAGAAGATTTAGAAACAATGTTAAACACAGGAAATGGAGGTATGATTGACGCAGAAGGAAGAGAAAATAATACTGAAGAAAAATTATCCCATTGAATCGAAGAATGGGACTGCAGGATCGCAGCTAGGAAGTATTGGCCGGACATTTCTTTTAGACGATTGTCCTTGATCTTGAAGCCTGCGGGTGAGCCTACACACAGTCACTCTCTCACCCTATCGCTTCACACTTGTCACCACCGATCTGATGTGATGGAATTCCAGACTTGAGCAGACAGTACAGTCCAGGTCGAAGTATTGTGTGACGCGGTAGTACACGTTACGTAGTTACGAACAAAACGTCATTATATTTGCCAATGACTGTACTTCAGCAGTAGTGTCAGACAGATTTGTCAATCATCGGACCGCTTGGGGCAGCTGATAACAACATAGGTACTGTGACCGATCCAGTCAGGGTCAATTACCGGTCCCGGATGATAGGAGATCGAGAGGAGACCGGAGGGCCAGTATGACGTCATGGCATGACGCGGCGAGGCAACCGCTGGAGTAGGGGAATGTTCCAGAAGATTCCAACCCCTTCCACTTTTTTTTTCTCGAAGGAGGACACAGTTCCGGAATGTTCAGTTAGTCAGCGTGGCACGGACGAGTATGTTATCCAGCGTGGCACGGACGAGTAGCCTACGTCACGTGGACTGAAATTTGCATCGGGAACTTGAACGGTTTACGTGAGTGGTCAGTGCTCGTGGCCATTTAATACGAGGAGTGATCAGCAGGCCATGAGGCTAGCGTGCGTGTAGTGCCAGTGAGTTGTTTACAGTGAAGTGTGTCAGTTTGTTTATCGAAAAGTGTTCAGTAAGGTGTCACTAGAACGATAATCGTGAATTTCAAGACGATATCGGACTCGCTAGTATGTGAGGAAATAATCAGAACTGATAAACGAAGGTCAGTTAAATTCATGCATATGCTGCTATTGATATGTGAAGACGCGTGGAATATTATACAGTACTTTACCATTTTGATTACGAAGATTAATGCACGTGGTCCGGTTAAGTTAACGGATAGTGAGGTGTTGAAGGCATGTACTGTGGTAATAGTAAGACAAAATTGTGCGCCTTTGAACGTCCGAGTGTAGGCCGTAATGAAAAACTGAATTATCATGCCGACAATTTATGTTAATCAAAGGTGAATACCAAAAGGTGTTTAACATTACGAGTATCGGGGAAAGAAAATAATAACGATAGTCGAGGCGAAGCATTATCGCGAGGCCCTATATTGTAACAGACATTCATTCGAAAATAGCATAGCAGTGCTGGCATTTAAGAGACGCAGTGAGAATGTGACGGAAGGCTACATCTACTTTAAGCTTGTGTTGGAGGACTGCAGGCCGCAGGCAACTTGATATGTCGGTCAAGGTCAGGTCGAAATAGCTTCTCGTGGAAGGGAGTGTGTCACTGGTTGAGGAAAGTGAGTACATATAATTCAAGTGAACCAGGAACTAGACGCTATAGTGCGTGGGCGTGAAAGTGCTCTGATATAGTGAAATGTAATATTGCTACACGGCGGCATGAACTTGATAACCATGGACTCAAATATTCTGGGAATCAACATGCATATTAATACGCAAATTATGCTGCACTGAACCCCTAAATGGGCCATAATGGGGTGAACGGTCACGACGAGATGGACGAGTGGACCTTGGTTGGGACGTCAGAAGATGCCGTCGCTGACGGTGACCGGGGGCAGCCAGTGGGCGGACATGGGCGTCGCCAGGAGATCGAGAGGAGCCGGGGACAAATACCTCTACCAGTACGCTGGGAGACCACATCGCGGAGACGCTGGAGGAACAAAGCCGCCCAAATGCCGCAGACGACACCGACGCCGACGCCAGGGGTTTCCGAGAACGCCGGATCTAAAGTAAGACGTTTCATTTCCATCCTTGTTCATCAGGAAGAAGAGAACTTCTACCTAGGATAGCCGTGCCATGAGATGAACTGAGATCGTGTAACTTAACGCCATTCATAATCATTTATTCCAGATTGAACAAGAGCATCATTTTCTCATAGGGTTGTACAGATTTTTTTTTGTCCTTTCTTTTCGGGTCGTTTTGACTTACATAATTTAACAGTATCAATGGTAGGAGTAAGACATACATTTATTCTCTGAGACATGATAATAATAATAATAATAATAATAAGTTGAAATTGGATAACGATAATATGAGATGCCCATTTTGCTGGGAGATTCTAGCATTTCGATTTCCGAGGTCATTATGTGAATTTAATTCTGAAAGGTTTGTCACGGGTTGCATAGATTTTAATAGCAAAAGGATAGCAAAATGAAAATGGTTGGAGATTGTCGAATAAGGTTCCTTGGATAGGATGCCATATTATCATACGACCTCGTGGTCCCGATAAAGTTGATACGCTCTGTTAAGTGTGGGTTCTTGAGACATGCTAATAATGCATGATTTTTGTAATGATGTTGTGTAAAGTTAATGTGATAATTAAATATGGTATTATTCCGTCATATGTGACGAGGTTATTCACGGGGTGACGTATGACCGTTGAATTGAATTTGTGAGGACAGGGTCCTGTACTATCGACGATCGTGTTACGTTTATCGATGAGTTGTATATTGAATAGCGCAGGGGTGTAATTGATAGTGCGCTCTAGTCAGATTGTTCGGATCCTCACTCAGAGTGTTCGACGGAAGGGTTGCGATTAAATGTTCGTTGTGAGAATGAAATACACTAGGGTGCCTTATTGCGAGGTTCTCAACCTTTCCTAAACGTTAGACAATGCTAGAATATAATTACAATAACAAATATGACAGTGTGGATCAAGGTTGTTGGAACGGCGAATAAATCAGTAATAATAATAAGAATTAGTAGTGTAAATATGTGAGCACAATCTGGGTGTGTTAATAATTTATGATAAGTTATAATTAATTGTTGAAATGCCATATTATGTGAAGCTGAGTTGATGTTTGAGTGTTATTTGATGTGATATGATGCTCTTTAGTTATTAATTTGCAGTTCGATATAGGAGATCCGTCCATTGCTGTATAAGGGTAGACAGTTGTGATATACACAGATATTCGATAATTTCTTCGAGTTTTTGCCGCAGGTGAACTTTGTGATAAGTGGCCAGTGATGTTTACATGCGTGTGTACCGATAAATTAAGGGTTAATTTAGTTTTTTTGAAAGGCGATCTCCTTGTCGGAACTTTAAGAGAGGACACCCACGAGTTTGAATAAGTATAATTTTTTATTTTGTTTGTTTAGGGACTATGAACTTTATTTTTTTCGGACTTGGTCCCACCCTAACTCTATACTCGTGCGTGGTAGGCAGGTTGCATATTTATTTATCCTTTGGCCAATAAAGGAGCAGATGTGATTTTACGAGGGCTTTTTTTTCTTCTCTGTTTGTTAATTCAAGTTAGGGAGTTTGCTTTAGAATCCTGGTTCAGTTCATTTGTCATCCCAACCCGTAAACGACCCGAGACCCTTTGTCTCTGGCTCGCTGGAGCATTTCTTTTATTCTTGTCTGTATGAACCAAGATTCACGCCCTAATTTTTTTTTTACCCACTCCCTTGGCCGTTTCTTCTGATGGGGCCGGGATGTTGGCCGGGTGATCGCCTGTCCCATTGGAGAAACGGGCACAGTACTGTAGTAACTCGCCTCCAGGCTTCCATTAAGATTTTTCACTCGTCTAAAACAAACGTCCGGCCTGTAGAGTTGGAGCAGGGAACAAAGCTGCAGGAAGTCGGAAGCAGAGTCACAGCATTTGACATTACTTGAAACTGAGACAGCGGACCAATCGGTACCTCCCACTTTAGCTTTAAAGTACTATCTTGTAGAGCATGGTTGGAAAAGGGGCAGTCAAATTACAGCATATACCAGGTAAAGAAAATCCTGCTGACTTGTTCACAAAACCCTTAAATGGTCCTCGTACCAACTATCTTTGCAGTAAGGTGGGTATAACCTAACATTATTAAGAGGTTCGTTTTTTTATTATTATTATTATTATTTTGATTGATTTATGTTTACGTTAATTTTTTTTTTTTTTTTTTTTTTTTCTAAGGGGAAGTGTTAGTTATTTTGTTTTTAATTACGGTAAGTAAGACGTCATAAAACATATTGAATATGGCGGTGCGACGGTGGCGCACTATCTGCGGCCTTATTGGTAGGCTTCATTCCTTTGTCTTACGAATCATTGTGTCATTGTTGGCTCGATAATGTATGGACGTTGTGGTTCTGAATAAAACTGAGGTATACCAAGAGAATGTTTTGATTGCCCGGATAAATAACCTTCAATTAGCTCCCCCTGTAAACTTATTTGGAAATGTTAACCTAATTATTGTGTTTTGCAGTGTTGCCTAATTCTATCACAGAAAGCTTATCAGTCGGTCAACACAAATTGTGCCGTGATATCCAATTAAGTAGGTATTTGTACATAAAGTGTGTTAGTTTGTCATCATCATCATCTTGCACAGTTTCCAGCCACTGGCCGGGTCTGTTTGGAACACAAGCCTCTCCAACGTCTTCTGTCTTCCCACCATCTCTCAGCCTCCACCCTTGTCCAGTCTTCTCCTCTCCTCTTCACGCTTTCTTCCACCCCCTTCAGCCACCTGGCTCTTGGTCTCTTTCCTTTCCGCTTCGTCTCGTGTATCCTCCTGGGTATCCTCTTCTCCTCCATTCGTTTTACATGTCCATACCATCTAAGTCTAGATTTCTCTATGCCATCCAGTAATGGTTCCTCCTTTATTAATTCTCTGGTCCTCTCATTTCTTATTCTGTCCATCTTTGTAGCTCCAATCCTGCTTCTCAAGAATCTCATCTCACTGGCCTGTATTTTGCTCTTCTCCCTTCCTTTCATAACCCAGGTCTCCGAGGCATACGTCAGGATAGGGACATAGTACGTCCGATATATGATCTTTTTGCTGTTCAGAGGGACATCCTTGCTCCATAACATGCTTCTCACACTCCTCCGGAATGCTTCTGCCTGTCTCTCCCGCTCATTTATTTCTTTATCGTTTCTTCCATTATCTTGTATCAGGCTTCCCAGATACTTGAAACTCTCCACTTTCTTCCCGTTATTCCCGTTGTGGTTCTTTCCTTCTTCCTTGTTGTGATCACCATCTCATTCTTGTTTATGCTAAATTTCATCCCATATCCTTGTATTATTCCCACACATCCAACTCTCTCCTCCCACCTTCACACAGCTCACACTTCCTTTGTACATCTCCTTTATCCTCCTTATAGCCCATTTTTCTACTCCTCTATCCTCTATTTACATACCTTGTGTTAGTTTGTAGGGTATGTAAATACTTGTTTCCCGCCTAATGTAACTGGGCACAATTCATGTTGACCGACCGAAAAGCTTTCTTTATTAGAATGAACATAGGCCTAGCGTAATTCTGTATTGTATCAGGGCGTGGTGATGTTCGGGCTGATATACCACCAGCCTCTCCAGTACAATGAGTACCACTACCCCGGCTGGGCTGAGTGGGTTGGCTGGAGTCTGGCCCTCTCCTCTATCCTCATGATTCCTGTTGTGGCAATCATTCACATCATACGCACACCCGGCACACTTAAGGAGGTAAGTAGTGAATCCTCGGCTCATTATAGCTGCAAGGGATACAATACCAGTATGTTTAAAAGACAGGTAATTTTGCAAAGAAAAGTATTTGGGTAGAGTTTAATGGAGAGAATTGTACAATAAAATTAAAACCACCGGAGATATTTAGAGCAATTTGTTTCATTTGATTCTACTCACATTCAGCTACGTTTCCATTTGTTCAAACAAAGAACATTTGCAGATAAAGGAAGAGATGGTAGCACAGGTCTATAGAGGGAGTGACCAGATGATTCAACGTGAGCTACAAAGTGAGGTCACGAAGCAACAATGCATGGGCATACGGAAAGCCACAGCATTTATTTTAGATTGCTTTAAATTTTTTAAGGTTCTGCCCAGTTAATTGAATATTAACTGCTGTACTTATGCATGTTTCAAACCTCTTCAGCACGCTGATTAAGCTTCTTATAAAGAACACCCATCTTCACTTAAAATAACATTGCAACATTCACACTTGACACATTAAAATTTTGTTCCATATAGAAATAGCTCTCATTGTTCAACTTGTTCCATATTGCCGATGTCAACATTGTATGTATGTATAACTTGGACGGTTCTCAATATCTGCAAATCTATTACAGCAATCAAACTGAAATTTTGTATGTTGGTAGAGGCTATTAACATAAGTTCACATAAGAGACTTTCAATAACCTGATGAACACAAATCCAATATTTATTTATTTATTTATTTATTTATGTCTTTTGCAGTGGCGAAGTTAGTGCTCGTGGCCCTCGTGGCCACGACGCGAAATTAAATATTTATATGGACTTTTCTTGTGACTTAATTATCCGAGAGTAGTGACACTTAGCAAGGTAAATCTTCATACAAGGCTTATTATATTGATGTCTATCTTAATTCAATTTCTATGAGAACTTAAAAATGGTGGCTGTGCTAAATTATAAAAGTATTTCGGATGATCGCCATGTTGGATTGTGCTATATGTAAGCCATAGAATTATGTACCATTAGATGTAGATTATTGCCTACGTTTATTATTAAAACGTCGATATGATGTCCATCCTATACAAAATAGTATGGGATTTACGCAAGAGACACGAAAGTTAACCCCAGAATTGGCAGCAATTTCAAGCTGAACTTCTAAAAATGGCTGAAAAAATTGCACCTCTAACCAGGGTACGGAAACATGTATGGTGGATTGATGAGTGTGACCACCTCATAAACCTAAGACAACAAGCATGGCTGAACTGGATGTGCAACAAGAATGAAAGGACACTACAATATCTTCAAGACGTTAGAAAAACAGTAACAAAATCGCTAAGAGTGATTCGTAAAAAAACATGAAACACTTAATTTAAAAATATAGAAGAGGTCTCCAAGAAACATCATTCTAGAAATGACTATAGAACATTTAAGCAGAAATTAACTAAATATTCCCCACCTTCTCTCCAGTTTCAAAACGACCTTGGGAACATCGCCCACTCCAACTCTGAAAATTGTGCACTTCTTCCGAATTATTTTGGTAAACTACTCAATTGTAAGAAACCCCAGCAAGCATTTCAATTTTATGCAGCCGAGACACTTAATCTACAACATAAAACACTGAGAAATCAATTGGAGACTAAGGAACGCAAAATCATGCGAAAAATATTGGGACCAAGAATCAAAGATGGAATTCATCTTCCAAAACCTAATGCTGACGTCTATTTGAAAATTACTAAAATCACCGACACAATCCGTAGGAGAAGGATCCAATTCATGGGACATTTGGACAGAATGGACCCAACTAGGTTAACAAATAAAATCTATATGTTTTTGCAGAAAAAGGCAACAAGGTCCAATTGGTACAAACAGGCGGAAAAGGACTTGGCTGAATTAGGTTTTCCCAATCTCAAGAATCGAGAGGAAATTAGGAAAATTATGCATACACGGGGTGTTGAGGCAGAAGAGAGAAGACCTACCAGACACGTCTGGTCGCAGCAACGAAGACTCGCTCAATCGTTGCGTATGAAAAGTTATTGGGCAAACATCAAGGCCAAAAAGTGTTGATTCCGCGTGGTCCTAGGAGACCCATTCGCGTAGAAGAAGAAAACGTTCAATTCGTTCGCATGATTGAGACACAAGAAATAAAAACTTAACTTTAAAATATCGTACAGCCATCATCTTGCTTTTATGAAAAAATTAATTAGATGCCAGTATATTAAATCTTTTATAAACATTTATCGTACCGAGTTTCACTGCGCTCGGTTTATTAAATCACGAGAAATGATATTTTAGTACATTATGCAACGAGCCTATAATGGCAATAATTAAGACACGAGTATGTTTATAAAACGAGCGTATGCGAGTTTTATAATTTCCATACGAGTGTCTTAATTACCATTATAGGCGAGTTGCATACGACTGTTTATGTTCGACGATAATTACTATAACTATTTTATGTTCAAACATAAACATTAATAAATATCTGTCGAGATTTCGCCAGTTTTATGTACGGAACAGAGCACATGAGACGCAGAGAATGCCTTGTATTTCACCATGGCCTCCTCGATTACCCTACTATGACACTAGGCCAGGCAGTGAAATTTAAATGAGAAGGCGGTGAAACTCAGCTTCTAATTATCTAATTGGTCAAACAACTGTTTCTTGAGCTCTGATTGGTGGGAGAAACTGTTTCATAGTGAAAAATAGTGTTATAATGAGCCTCATTATGATACAGTTTTCTGACATATAATAGTCAGGGTCAAACATAAAAATATTTTAACTTCGCTTGGCCGCCATGTTGGTTTTGTACTTAACATCTCATAGCTGAACTTTCCTTAGTATTCTCTCTCTCTATATTCAGACGGCTTAGATGACTAGTCCTTGGGATTCCCCGTCCAGGCTGTTTGAAAATAAACCAATAATTTGAATCCTCGCTGAAGGATAATCCCCAAGTAGTTTAAAATAAAATGTATTATTTTAATTCCAAGCATTTGTTGTGGGATCTAATGATGTCCACCGCTGCTCTACCGTCTGTTGGCATGACCCCTGGGTGTTGTGCCGAGACTCTCTCCTTCTCTGTCTTCCAAACACATTGAACACTGGTTGTTGCTGGCCTCAATTTGCGCTCGGTAAAGTCCCCGCGTGGGCGGTTGGATGACTCTCCCTCGGTTCCAAACTCGCTGCATCTGCAAGGATCTATTGTCATTGGCCGTGCCCTACCACAGTCCTAGCTCCTTCAAGCACACATAAAACCAAGTGAAATATGGAATCTTACAATAATGTTATTGTTCTTGGTGTATGACTGCCAAATGATACCTCTGGGCCTTATGGGTTCAGGCTCCGAACAGATTAATATTATCATTATTATCACTCAGTCAGCACAGATGATTTTTCTGACTAGTTTCCACTTGGGCCCTTTTGCCCTATGTACAGTTGGGTACAGTAAATTGGGTGAAATCTCTAAATACCACGCATTACTAGTGCGACCCAGATCTCTCCCAATGAAATGATTAATACCTCCCAAACACAGAACACATTCACAATGAAGAAATGACGTGGATGTCGTCTGCATGCAAACGTACATCCCCCTGCATTCTCGTTGCTGATATTTTAAATGGAATTATGTAACCACTTGGTCTGAGTGATTGGGGATCTCTAGTGGGCTTCAGGTTTGTTAGCAAAGGATGAACAGATGTATAGGAAATTATGAATCCTGGGTCGGTAGGGGAGGTTTGGTCCCCAGGAAACTCAGGGGTGCAGGTCTGTATGTGCTCTTTGTTTTGTTTCAGAGGATTGCATACAACATCACTCCAATAGAAGAGCACGAGAACATGGAGCGGACGCACTACGTGAGCCGCTTCAAGTGCCGGCACTGGCTGTACGTGTGAGCACAGTGCAGAGACACTGCCAACCTAAATACCTCAATGTTAACTTCATTCCACTCCTTGCAGTCTGAAGTAATAGTGGAACAAGACTCGCCACTACAATTAGTAGTAAATTCCATGAATTGCGGTATCAAGTTCTTAGTTTTGTACCTCCATAGTGAGTACTGTACATCCACGGAGAGGAAACCTTGTCCAATGTGACAAAAATGGTGAATTACAACAGTGTTCATTCACTCTTAGCTTTCAGATCGCCAGTGAAAGGTAGCATTTATCATTTTAGTTTCTATAATCCCCTACTCAAATTCATCGATATGAAATAATCCTAGCCAACATCTGTGTCTCATGTGGGAATTTTAACCCTCTTAGTGCCAAGCTATTTTCAATGATCATGCAGACTATTCGAAAAGAAATCATTAATACCACATTTTCAACGATAGAATCATTACTTTTGCTTTGCATTATAACCAATACCCCATTCTTTCATACATTATGTTCATAAAAGTAAATACTGCATCTAAAACTTTATAATAGAGGTTATTCCGAACATTTTTCAATTTTTTTGTAAAAAAAACAATTTTGAGTCTAAATTAAGGTCACCTAAGAGTCATATTCGAAGAAATACTACGTTTCCAGCTGTATGAAGTTCTTAGATACATCGGTAGGCAGAAAACTTCAACAAGAAGAAAATCAACTGCACCGCAATTTTGGCTGGAACGTGCATGATTGGGGGAGCGCTAAGGGAGGGCATGAATACAAACTCAAACCTAAGAAAACAATTAAGTTAATTATACGCCAAATCAATACTAATAAAAACACACTTAAATGTCTACAATTTATAGATCATTTGAAGTGTACATGTTTCGAAACAACAATGGTTTCTTCTTCAGCACAATTGAGAGAGAAAAAAAAAAGAAAAAGAAAAAAAAACTTATTCTAAGGAAAAACTTAAATTAAAAATGGATATCCTTACAATACGTCTTAAAAGAATAATGTTGATGAAACATTTATAAATCCTTAAAATTAGTATTAATATTTTTGCTTAAACTCAAACCTATCGCGTAACGGACTTCGAAGGAAAAAAGTAAACACCGCACAGGCAAGCCTGGAACCTCACCTTTCCAACAGTATGACATAATCACGGACATATGCCTACAGAAATCTGCAGATATAAGATAAACAGCGCGCCGATTCAATCGGCTTTGGCACTTTTGGCGCGAGCAGCGAGAGCCGATCTGATTGGCGCATTGCACTAAGGGGGTTAAAGTTAAATATCACGTCCTGTGCTTGGGATTCACGATCGCGAGATTAACAGTCACATTAGACTAAAATCTTCCTTCCTTGAACATCTGATCCTCCCCTACATAGATATGAGAATATTGATTAGTACATAAACTGACCAGGTGGGACAGTCCAACTTTGAAGATGTTTGTCCCAATGCACCTTTATAAAGTTCTGGAGACACTTCAATGTCCCGCTTTGCATACAATCATTTGTCGACTCATATTTCTCCTTCCCGTTTATTAATATTTCTAATTGGTTGATAAGGAAGCGAAGACTTGTTAATGTGTGTCTGCAGTTTGCTACCTGCTTAAGCTTCAGAGAGATTTCCCACAATGAATAAACTGTTGATACGGTATCTGAGAAATCCCATCTAAAAGTGTGCACCATGAAAGCTTTGTTAATGAATTAAATTGAATTTCTAAAATCTTCTCCTCCATTGTAAAAACAGATGTTTCCAGAGACAAGTAAGGGTGACCCTGTATCAATGGTGTATTAAAATGACATGTATTGGAAGAAGGCACATGAACATTGGAATTCAATGGATGATGATTATTCACCCGCCCTTCCACACAGCACCAACCCTTATTGTGTGGGTCAGTAAAGAAACTCTTCTTCTTCCAAACGGAAATTTAAATACTGCTGCCATCTACCATAAATACCTTGGAAGAAACCTTCTGGAGTGAGACAAGTCCAACAAATTTTAAAAAAACATGGAGGACTAGAAGGATTTACTTTTGAGTGGAAAAATGGAAATAAGTGTTTGCAACCCCCCATACCCATTAAATACTCTTCCAAGTGTGAGTGAAATATAAATAACAGAAATAGCAACATTACCATTACGTATAAGTTATCGAAAATATTCCCCTAAAAGAAAACGGAAATAGACCAAAACCCAAAGCTACCTAGAACCAATGAAAGATAGTAATTTCGCAAGATCACTTTTATTAGACAATACTCGAATCACAATCTGTAAAAACTACTTGTACTATAATATGGAAGAAACTAATGATCATTAGTTGGTATTAATTACCATATCTCCAGTTAGTTGGACAAAGAGTTTCCTTGAACACCTGAAACTTCTACTCAGATATATCTTGATTTCCCATTAAACTCTTACTTTCAAGCTTTCATAACTTCAATTTGATTCAAGCCTCAATCTTGGTTCATCTCCACCTACAGCAACACTCAATTCTTATCTTTGTTGATGAGTAGCAAAGTCTAAAGGATGATCAAAATCCCATGAGGAAATTATAGAAAGGTAAACCAAGAAATTCCCCTAAAATAAGAATAATAAAAAGGATAAGTTTTAAACAGCGAGTTATAAGAGCTCACCCTACTTCAGGAGAGTTACTACCAAGCCGGCCCGGTGAGCACGGACGCCAGGTCCTACACGCACAAGCCAAGGTGAACAGCGAGTTATAAGAGCTCACCCTACTTCAGGAGAGTTACTACCAAGCCGGCCGGGTAAGCACGGACGGCAGGTCCTACACGCACAAGCCGAGGTGAACAGCGAGTTATAAGAGCTCACCCTACTTCAGGAAAGTTACTAGCAAGCCGGCCGGGTAAGCACGGACGGCAGGTCCTACACGCACAAGCCGAGGTGAACAGCGAGTTATAAGAGCTCACCCTACTTCAGGAAAGTTACTAGCAAGCCGGCCAGGTAAGCACGGACGGCAGGTCCCACACGCTCAAGCCGAGGTGAACAGCGAGTTATAAGAGCTCACCCTACTTCAGGAAAGTTGCTAGCAAGCCGGCCCGGTAAGCACGGATGCCAGGTCCTACACGCACAAGCCGAGGTGAACAGTGAGTTATAAGAGCTCACCCTACTTCAGGAAAGTTACTAGCAAGCCGGCCCGGTGACCACGGACACCAGGTCCCACACGCACAAGCCGAGGTGAACAACCAAACTCAAAATGCATATAGGCCTACTCTTCTCTGAAGTCTTAACTGGACGACAGTTTGATGCTGGCCGAAGCTGGGGTAATAGGCTCGCTCACTAGGTTGTCAACTCGTTCCGAAGCTAGTAATTTAAATTTCCACTGAATGGAATTTGTTGGAAGAAATAAAAACGTAAAAACACTTATAGTGGGTGATGTATTGAAGATAGAGATATGCTGTCACAGACTCTTTTGTAAAACTTTTCATGCTGAACAATTCTTACACTCATAGTACTGTATATAGATATTTTTAACGGTTCATTCAGCGTAAGCGTAAAAGGCGCATGGACGGCAGGCTATTTCTTTGACTCAATTCACAGAATTGTTACTGCTCAGCTTCTTTTAGTCATAAATGAAGATTTTCTACAGAAACCTTCCTCGAGATATCCTTTACAGAATGGTGAAAACCGCATCAAAATCCATCCAGTGGTTCTCGAGATTACCCGTTACATCCAAGAATCAGTGACTTTGTTTTATACTAAGTAGAGATAAACGATTAAGAACTCGATAACCAACTTGATAATCTTAAACTACTGAAAGTTTCCCGATATCCCAATTAAAACATCCAGAACATAATGCATCATATCCAACTTCAAGATATTACCAGACTAAATCAATATCACAAGATTTCCCTCCTACTATGTCGAGCCATGTAAAGGTCTATCCTGCTTTTTACTTGGGAATTTTGACATCATTGCAAGCTCATTCTGGATATTTTAAAACCCTAACGCTTATCACAAACAATTCTATAAGAGTATCGGTGGTTCAAGAGATGCAATCTCTAGAAACAATATTTCCTATGCTCTCTGGACACTGGTTCCTGGTGGAGAAACTCATAACCACACATATGATAGTTTAGAGGGACTATAAGAATGGGTTTCACCAGCAATCTGTGTCCTTTATGGAGGATGTTCAACATTAGGACAATACCGTATCTGTAGACTCTCCCAAACTGTCATCTGTTAGTTTCTAGATATCTGTTTCATTTAAACAAGCTTTCTACTTTCACTATGCCAGACATCACAATAAATGAAAACTTCTATGCCTTCCTTTTAATATAGACACTAGACAAACTCTCAGACTATGCTGCGAGATATGCTTGAAAACGTTTTCCCCTTCAATGATAATTCTAAGCGTTTTAACAAGTTAGTAATACAATGTACCAACGTAAATGTTAGGAACTCAAATTCACACACTGTGTTCATCGCAGGAATCGATCAGGGAGGGAAATGTTTGTTCCAACAAAGCAGAGCAGCAACAGACAGTCCAGGGGCCGATGACCTCATAGTTCTGCCCTGTAAAACCTCAATAACTAACAGGCAGTCCAATGGGAAATAGCAACTCAAAGACCACATTAACAGATATCCACTTGATCTTTTTTTTTTCTTTCTTTCTTCACCAGTCCCTAATATATATTTCACTGCTCCGATAAATGTTATTTTATCTCTCAGGCTCACTGTGTAACCAATGACAATAGGGATTGATCATCGAGTTACTGTTGTACAGGAGAATTCATTGAGAATAGAAGATAAAAACGGCTTGTTACAATGTTGCTTCTAGTTCAGTGTAAGGGTTATAAATGCTTGTGTAATGTTTGTCCTGTGCTGTACAGGAGGATGTACCGTAATGTGTAATGTGTGTCCCAAGTCCTGGCTTCCTGTGTGCTGTACAGGAGGATGTACCATAATGTATAATGTGTGTCCCAAGTCCTGGCGTCCTGTGTGCTGTACAGGAGGATGTACCATAATGTATAATGTGTGTCCCAAGTCCTGGCTTCCTGTGTGCTGTACAGGAGGATGTACCATAATGTGTAATGTGTGTCCCAAGTCCTGGCTTCCTGTGTGCTGTACAGGAGGATGTACCATAATGTGTAATGTGTGTCCCAAGTCCTGGCTTCCTGTGTGCTGTACAGGAGGATGTGTTCATAGCTATCAGTATTCAGCAGAAGTGAGAAACAAATTAAACTTAAAGCAAACACTCTTCCTAATGTATGATGTGAAGTTGCAATTTGTATTTTATAATTCATGGGTGAAATAAACAGAGTGATGATAATATTTTTGTGTGTTCAACAATGATCTGATCAGCAGATCTATGTGACGGTGCCAATAGCTTAAAAGAACCAATATTTGTGCCAATTTATTTCGTACAACATGTTTACTGATTGTTTCAGATGAACAATAAGATTTCACTTGTGTACATACTGTAGCATATTGTTAGTAGCCCTTTTATCCTTAAGATGTAACTTGTTCCAATGTAAAATCATAGAACGATGTTTAGATTTTGTATTAACTAACATTGCCTCTTGTCTGCTGCATTTTCTCTAGAATTAGCCAGAGCTTTGTGTCAATAGAGTTGTAGAGTGTAAAGTCATCAAGCCTCAAAGGCACTGATGAATCATTTAGGAGTACTGTATAACAGTTTTGAATAAGGGAGCTTCAATATGTATAGTGCTCAAAACATGATGATTCTGTAATTAGTTGGTATGGAAGTGCATGAGAACACCAGGCAATGTAAATAATAGTAAATAGTTCTCTTATTGACTTTCAGTAATGACCTACATATGTTTACCTGAGGCAATGCTACCTTGGTTATTGGTGACATTTCTCCACTGAATTCAGTAAAATGATTACTTAACATGTTTTCCAATGTATGTGATTAAATGACCTAATCTTTAATTGAAATAAACCAAAATATTAGGCAGGACAGTTTCTGGGCGAAAAATACCAAGGCAAAATTCTACTACAGACTGAAAATATATATCAGCAGTCAACTTTGACAAGGAATCTAAAGTGAAAACCAGAAAACTGCCATAGGCTTGTGACGACATGTATTTTACAGAAAGTACAAGCCATGCATACGTACCATCAGCTCAGACCTTCCATCTAAATGGTGGTTGTTGTTGATGATTCATTTAGGGGCCCCGTGTATTTGGGTGTGTCTGTGTGTAAGTGGAGATAAGATTCGGATAGGAGGTGGCCATGACCATTCACCTGGAGTTGAAGTTGGGAAAGCACAGAAAGCTGCTTCTTGGATGGTTGAGGTAGGAATAGAATCCGAACCTCCATCTCTACGCCACAGGCTTGCACTTTCTGTAAAATGCACAACCTAAAACCAAATTCTGGAACGAGAAGATCTCACAAATTCATGGTAATGCATATCCTTATTTAGTGGACATGTACAAGAAATTTTGTTACATTTCAATTTCTTTGCCTTCAAAATATTTAAGTTCATTTTGCAAATTTTGACAATTTCATTGAAGTTTGCCAATGATATAAATATGTAATGTCACCTCGCAGCTCTTGTCAGGTGAGGTGTTCCCTTTGATCTCTTTGTATTCTGGAGTCATAGTCAAGTTTAGACTTGTATATAGCCTATAATATACCATACCGTACTACCGTTACCGTAACTAATTTGATAAATATGTCTGGCAAAATAAACAGCCAATTCAAAATTTCAAATCAATTTGCTGGATTTTAATCTGCAATGCAGTCGCAGTTTCAAGTCTTACAGATCAGTTGACTTTTAAAGTGTTCTTTATTCAGAGCAACTGTTCCATAGTGCACTGACTTTTGATGTGCATACAATATCAGAGCAAATTAACATTCTGGATGCAGTTTGGTATCCTGCAGCATAGTGGCTGCAACTGGTTGTGCAGTTGGCGGTCCCAGATACAGTATTTCAATTGGTGACAAATCTGGGATCGAGTGGTGCCAACTTTGCAGAGGCAGTCCTGCTGCTGGAATGGACCGCCTAGATGCCCTGCCATGAGGCTGAAGGATATCCTGCACCATTATTGACCCTTGTAGCATTACCATTGCAGCACGCACCACAAGACACAAACACGGCTGTCATCGGAGCACAAAGAGAACCTGAACCCAGTTCCAGACTGTAGTAGTCCAGGTCTCTCATCCCGACACCACTGCAATCAGAGGGTCATAATGTGTGCTGTGCAACCAAATTGTCTTCAGGCAAGTGACTGGACTGTAAAAATGGTGCCACTTGTCTCTGGATGATGGGCACCAAACCAGTGCTTCTTGGACGATCAAACAACTGTCTCTCCATGTAGTCCGTCGAGCTCTCCCTGAGTACTGTTGCCACATGTGCATGCCCAAACAGCCTAAGTGGCAAGCGACACAACCATCCAGTTCACTTGGAATGTGCCGGGGAGGCCTCTGCGAGTCACGTTCCTACACTCTCGGCCCGAAATGTATCTCTTCCTTCTTGTTGTATGTCAGTCAAAATTTATCTGACAGAACAAACATATTTATCAATTCAATTTTTATGTATTTTTCTGACTCCAAAAGAAGCAGAATTCAGAATTGTTCTTTATAATACATGGAGAATTCTAGTCATTGAAATACAGCCCATGCTAGGTGTGCTGTTCTCAGAGGGCAAAACTTACAAGCATTGCTTATGATACAGAGCAATCGATATAAACCTGAACCACGTTAATGAGTCATAACATTTGAACTCGTGTGCAACTTTAGGAGTATAATACACAATTCGGAGATTAGTAATAATTGTGGCAAAAGTTCCGCCTAAGTTTATTTTAGTAAATGATCACTTTGTGGTCATTCGGGACATGTTTCGAGGCCTATTGTTTAGGCCCCTTTATCAGCCGATATAGATCAAAGATGTCATATAAAACAGGTGGTTGAAATGCTTAACACTAAAAAACATTCTTATCAATAAACCTATTGTGGTGCACTATAAGGAAAGGTGGAAGATGTTTACCCTACAGATACAATAAAATAATAAGTGAATGAATATAAAGAAAGAAAGAAAGAAAGAAAGAAAGAAAGAAAGAAATAGTTGAAATTTGAAATCTAAACACAATATGATTAAACTCTAAAATGTAACTTTATCTTGTAGATCACTGTATAGGGCATTCTTCGTTTGGGTAATAGATATGTGGTCCAATTCTTCTGAAAATATGCGGTGACTATAATAAATTTGAAGATAAACACACGCTACATTGTGGTTTGTGGACGTTACTGTGAAAGAAATGGTAATGGTTCAGAAGTATGCACACTTCACTGTGGTCTGTAGACGTTAACTGAGACATAATTTGTATTGGTTTTGTTCTGTAGCAGTATTTGAGATGATATTAACATGCCAAAACAATTAGGCCTCGAAACATGTCCCTAATGACCACAAAGTGATCATTAGGGGGCGGATTTCTATGACAAGTCATATTATTTCCCTTAACATTATATCTTATAGTATTGTATTTTCAACACGTTTCCAAACATGATAACCAAAATTAAACAGGTTTTATTGGGCATATAAATGCATATTTAGGCTTTCTTAAGTTTTATGGCATATTTTGAACAAAATATCATTAAAAACGCAAAATTTTGGTAATTTTCATTTAAATTTTGTTTTATAAAAATCAAAATAAGCTCTAGAAATTATTGTTCATGATGGAATGGAATATACTACTGAAGAACCATTCTAAAGTAGTGTATGGAATGTTTCTAACAGGTAAGAGCTATTGTTTGCTAGCTGGGTCAATTCCTGGAAACCGGGCTATTGTTTACATGGAAGCCGAGGTAGGCTAATTCCGCAGTTATTTGTCGTCGTTCTTATATCTCTCCTTCCCCCTTTCCTCTTCCACCTTCAACACACTGAATGACCTTGGTCACTCATTAGGGAGCTTCAGTCATTCAGTTCTTTTCAATATGCCTTAAACGAAAGTCTCAATTTGTGGGAAGTTACGAAGTTTTGTTCACGAGTTCGGTGAAAACATATTCAGTACGGATGGAGTGATATTATTCTGTAAATTGTGTGAGGTTAAAGTCATATTTTGAATTTTATAGGTCATATTTTTATGTTTTTCAGGTCATAAATGCATACATATTTCATACATTTTTAGGTCATAGAAATCCGCCCCCTAGTGATCATTTATTAAAATAAAAGGTATTGATTAGGCGGAACTTTTGCCACAACTATTATTAATTAGTTCATCAATACGGAACAAGCATGAACCTTTCAAATACGAAAATCAAATCAGAGATTGCCTACATGCATAAGAAAAAGTCTGGTGAGGTAGGATCAGGTGATTGGGGAGGCCACTTACTTTTTGAGATTATTGGGTCACCAAAGAAACTGGTTACAATAACTTGTTGGGAGATTCCTCACAGTAAATGTTGGAAGTGCCCTCCACCACCAACTGTGCTTGTTTCACCATATTCCGGGACGTTCGGTGAAGTATATCATCACCAATGTTGTTTATTTCGTGTCTAATGCCTCACGGAGTTCAGCAGTTGTCCGAGGTCTATTTTTGTACACTTGGCCTGTAAGATACCTGCATAAGAAAAGGTCTGGCAAGGTTAGGTCAGGTGATTGGGGGGGCACAACACATTTTTTGAGATTATTCGGTCACCAAAGAAACTGGTTACAAGTTGCATGGAAGCGTTAGACGTATGACACGTTGCTCCATCTTGTTGAAAATGACCTTCTGTCAGTTTGACGTCATCCAGCTGTTGCACAAATGCTGGACAGAGGAGCGCATGCGCAGAAACAATGGGCAGTGGTACTGATTCTCCCAGAGCCACTGAGATCATTTAAACAAATTTCTACAAGCTTTGAGAGGGAAATTATGACCCATTAAAGTGATTCAGAGGTTTATATGGATTGTTCAGTAGTCCTTAATAAGTTTTCTGTTTAGGTGCTTGTCAAAACAGAATGAAATTGTTTTGTTTTTCGTTTTCTTTATGGGCTAAGGACAGCTCAATCATCAGCACCATGCACTTGTTATTATTAGTGTAAAATTGAGATAGGTGCCCTGGGACTTCAAATAAGCTACCATCCCAGCATTGGTCTGTACGGACTCAGTCAGTTATGCTGGTGGGTGGTGAACATGGTGTGCACAGTTCCCACGTTACAGTGATTAGAGGAAAGAAAGGTGATTGGTTATTTTCAATTGAGGAAAGAATTTCTAGTAAATGACATTAAGTTAAACATTGCTGATTTAGTTCATAGAAGGTGCATTGGAATTTCTCTTCCACACAGGTACTTAGGCCTATTGCTTTGCCCCATTCTATTACCAAATTCATATTCTTAATTTGTTTTCATGCCAAGGATGCTAAGAATGTCCATCTAAAGCCAATAGTCCCAATAGATGTGAAGGAAATGAACAAACGTTTGTCTATCCTCTTAAGCCACGTTTTTACAGCATTGGGATAGTTCGAACAGAATCCTGTGGTAAAGGAAATACTTGTTTCCTAACTTGCAAAATCATTTAATTGTAGTACTGTCCTTAAAACGGTTCATTTGGCAGAATAGAATCCAAATACCATACATTGTTAATTCAAATTCTAATGCAGCTAGAAAATAGAAATGACAATTGAGAAATGTTGCCATCACTGCACCTCTACAATGCACCATTTATAAGTGGGCCGTTCCTTCTTGACCTTTACATATTACTGTCTCCACGCACAATACCTTTGTGATCAATGCAAATGAAGTGCGCAACATATCCTCGGCAGCACAAGTGCATATTCAGTGGTCTCGGTATTCTACTCGGGCGTTAAGAAGAATTCTCACATACTTACAACTGGCCCATCTATAACAACATCTTTCTTCTCATTAAGGTACCTTTCAGTGGCGGTGTTTGGGGGAATGCTGGGGAGACCAGGCCTTATAACGAACCATGGTAATTTGTATGTACAATGCAGCAATGTACTCGAGATGATGTGGTGCGATGGTAACCTGTGAAGCTCTGTGTAGTGAATGGCTCAGCATATCTTCAGGAAACAGAAACATGATAGACCGCTCAGCTTAGAGCAGCATGTTTACGTCCTTCACACTTGGATCTTGTCTTGACTGTGCTGTACTACATCTCCTTCTGTCGGGTCAGTCAAGTCACATAACTAATATTGATATTCCCCCGGTCTCTCCATCACATGAACCCATGAACTGCGTTGTTTCGAGCCTCAGCATCGAGTGATTCACTTGGGACGAACTAAACTCACATGCTGAATAGCTCAGTAAAGCATCCATGTTACATGTTGCCACTACAGCTTTCTACAACAGTAGGTTTGAAAACAAAGTAACTTTCATTTAACTACAGAATCTGGTCTTCTTATCAAGTGAGGAACTAAATCACCTTGTCTCTAGTGGTGTGAAACCTTGGGGTAGTTGCACCAGTTGCTTCTTGAGACATCTTTGATCAAAAGAAAAAGAAAAAAAAATCAACCCCTGGCACTATACAGCCCATGAAGGGCCTAGGCCGACCAAGCGACCGCTGCCCAGCCATTTGGCCTGCAGATATTGGGGTGACGCGTGATCAGCGCATCGGGTTCCCTGGGCCGTTAATCTTGGTTTTCCTGATCGGGGCGCTGCCTCACTGTCAGACAGCTACTCAATTGTGTTTATGAGGCTGAGTGCACCCCGTTCCAACCCTCATGTCAGTTTTAAAATCCCTGACGGAGCCGGGAATCGAACCCGGGGCCTCCGGGTGAGAGGCAGGCGCGCTACCCCAACACCACAGGGCCAGCGCATCTTTGATCATCTATTTCAAACAACTGAATTTGTAATTTCTCCAAAAGATATTTCAAATTGTCTCGGATTAGTGACTGGCTCTGGCTATCTACTGCTTAAGTGCCCTCCAGGTTCGCTCAGGGTCCAACTACTGCACACAGTTGGCTATCCTTGAAATGGTTTTCTGTAGTTTCCTATTCTCAATTCCAGCAAATGCTAGGAGGTACCTTCCTAGTCCTCGCACAGTTTCATTCATCTTCATCTCTTATCTCCATGGGGTGGCATGCCTGCTTTTTGCCCAGAGGCCCCAGGTTCGATTCCCGGCTCCATTAGGGATTTAAAAACTTGACATGAGGGGTGGATGCAGTGCATCTAAGCCTCATGAGGACAACTGAGTAGCTGTCTCACAGTGAATCAGCGCCTTGGTCACAGAAACTAGGATTAACAGCCGATGGGACCTGACATGCCGAGTAGCGGTTGCTTGGTAGGCCAAGGCTCTTCATGGGCTGTGGTGCCCATTGTCACTGCAATGGCTTTATGCAAAATGTGACAGCAAGCTCGTGCTTTTATAACCTTGGACATTGGGCCCCTCAAAACACCATAACATTGGTGTAGCTGCACCGCTCAAAGCTGCAATCAATCCCAGCAGAGGAAAGTTTCAAATTATTTCTCGTGGTAACTACCTAAACATATTGGGAATTGGGTGCACGGACTAACTGTTAGGACCCTGCAAGCTGGGCTCATTCACTATGCTGCATTTCAAACCAAGGAGGAGTAGATGTATGCGCATTACGAGGGTGAGGGACGGCAGGGGATGGGTGACGACTATACCAGCTAACGCTACAAACACTTGGCGCCACCGTAAGGAACCTAGCCAGGAAATGTCAAGTATGCTACAATGTTGCCAACTTTAACTAATACAATGCCATACATAAACATTTGGTTCTTCTCCTTTCTCCGAATTTGGCCATGGACCCCATGAAACTTAAGGCTTCTTGGTCTTTCTTCTCTTCTCTTTGCAGAACCTCTTCATTCTTTCACTTCTCATCCTTCTCTTCTCCTTGGAAATGATCCTTACAGGATTCTCTTTGAACTATTTGAAATTATTCACTCTTCTTCTGAACGCACTTCTATCCCGAATTATCTCTGGAGTAATCCCAAATTCTGCTGCATACCTCTTGACTCATCTACCTGCTTAGAGGTGGGTCATTATTTAGGGAATTTCTACATGCACATTACATAGACATTGAGTTTATGTTTCCAGTAAATAACATGTCTATGTTGGTTTCTCTGCAGTGTGAGAATTGCGAGTTCGTTGTGATTGATATTCTTCATTTAAAATTTGAAAATACACTTATGGTCCGTCTAGTCCAGTGGTTCTTAACCGGTGGTCCGCGAGAGAAAAGGGTCCACCAGCACGTATAAAAAAGTGGGGTTTCGAAAACGATGTGTGTTGAAAAAGAATCGTCCGAACGTATTCGCGGCGATGACTCTCAGATTTTGAATTGAAATATATTTAAGATAAGTGTTATTGAGGAAGGGTTACAACTAATTAGGTATATTGGGGGGCGGGAGGGGGGGAGGGGGGAAAGGGGGGGGGGGGCGGATGGTCCGTACATGATTCAATTTCAGGCTGAGTGGTCCGCAAACTTCTACGGGTTCAGAACCACTGGTCTTGTCAATACTTTATGTTTATTTACACACCAGGACATGTTTAGAGACTTAATATTTTCTTTGAAAATTCTGCCCCTTCATCAGCTAGCACAGTTGGCCAGTCAATGTGAACAATGAAATTGATGAAAAATGGATGATGTGGGTGAAATGTGATGTAAACATATATGATTGTTGCACTTGCACGTTATAATGATTACAAGGAAAGCTAAACTATAATTTGTGAATACGGACCAATCATGAACAATGTTAACCCCCAAATATGATATTCTTCGTTCGTGAAAAATTAACTGTTTCATGTGCAATTTTTAATAAGTTGACTTTGATGTTAAGTTATGGCTGTGCCGTGAGTAACTTGGGTTATACCTGTGCAGTGTAATAAGAAATTGTATTTTTGTGGGTTCAAAAGTTCGTCTTATGGCTGGGGCAACTGTAGTTACCACTGCAAGGCTGCTAACTTGCATTTGTACGCAGTTCTATTCTGCTGCATGTTTCATAGTAGATCTTGAGTCCTTCTCCGCTAGGAATGACAGATCACACTTTGACACTCCACCTTCATATGTTCTACGCTCTCAACATATTTCCAGAACAATGTTAAACATGATGCCATGCTTCAGATGAAGTACATCTCAGTAAGGCACTAAAGAGACAGGTTGCAGAAATTTCAAACAATCATAGCTCAGGAACTTTGAGATATGAAAACGAGTATTTTTTGTTAAATTCACCTTCTTAAAAAGCGGCTCCGGTGGCGTAGTCGGTAGCATGCTGAGCTTCTATGCCCAAGATAGCGGGTTCAAACCCGGCCGAAGCCGTCGGATTTTTTCAGAGCGTTAAAAATCCCTCAGTATGCCTTCCTTCGGAGGGGAAGTAAAGCCGGCGGTCCCATGTCATAGATTTATGGCATGTTAAAGAACCTTCCACTAATTGCACCTGTGTGAAGCTAAATTGGATAGGTTAAGAATGTAAACAACGCTGTTAGGTTTCTAGGTTCGTTGCCAAAAGCCAACTGCGGTGGCATCTAGTAGCTAAGTTCTGAACTTGGCCTAGTAGTCGTTGACGGTGGCGCTTGGCGGCAAAAGTAGGAACTATTTGAAAAATTCTAAGTTGCAGTACTTAAATTTAAAAAAAGATAACACACACTAATACAGTCATCACAATTAACACCGGTTATCAGACAGATTCTACACACACCCAAAGTACACGGGGCTACATGACCGCGTTGTCGGAGCCCCTAAACTAGGAACCAACCAACCACCTTCTCAAAATGTTTTTTTCATTCCATATAATGTTTCTATGTGCGCTCGACTGTTTCATCACTCGTTCTAGGGCGTCCGGGGGACTTCTTCACGCCAACGCTGCCAGTTTCCTGTACCTGTCCATACCACCATCTAATGCTATTAGCATGAGGGGAGTCCCTACCATAAACACGTCGGCAAGACGAATAGAATAATATAGTGTTATCACTCGTCGAGTTCATGCGCGCCCTGCTCTTGGCGAGTGCTATAGGCGCAGACCCCCAACGCTACATAGTCAGCTGTTCAAAACTGGAATACGTCCCGGCCTAAAAAACCTCTTTACGAAGGCCCTGGTTACGGTCATTACAGCACATTACTTGTTTCGACTTATGAATATTACTTTCAAAGAGTTATTATTAATATTCTCAGTCCCCATGTAGAAATATCTTGTAAAACCCTCCGTTAGTCGCGAATGGGTCTGACAACCTCATGGTTCGTTCAGTTTTAATATCAAGCTAACAGTTCAAGTTATGATCATATTGTCAAGGGACATATTACACCATACCTTCGTAAGCATTTTTCTTTGAGTTGTGGAATGACGAGCCTAAAAGTAACTCTACACGTGTAACTCTAGTCATGTGGGATTGCTGATTGGTAACCCCAGGGCGCTCAATGATGTAATATGCTATCAGTAAGTTGCAGGTGTGCTGATATAGCGATTATACACACACTATACACAAACGCCCAAATACAGTACATGGACTATATAACCACGATATCACAGCCCTAAAACAAAACAACTCAAATGAAGTAAATCTCTCACCAAAACTAGCTTGAGGCTACTTTCGAAAGTTTACGAGTAGACTTCGCAGATTTCCGAGCTTGAAGATCTCTGCGGATTTCTCTCGCTCTGAAGAAGAATCGGCACTTTAAATAGTGGTAGACTAGTTTAGGAATAATGTCCAAAGTATGTTCAATACAACAGCCAGCCCCTGATGGCACAACTGAAATTGTCTCAATCGAATCAAGACTCTCGTAAAAAATGTCACCCCACATCGACCTAGATGAGCTCAGTTTCTCATTGATTTTCCTTTCAGTCTGGAAAAGAATGTCACACACACTTTTGGAGGGACGTGTTAAAAACTTCTTGCCACTATCGGATCCGTAATCTTTTATTTCCGTAAGAGCTGAAAAACGACTTTCACTTTCGTCACGGAGAGAACGGACACAGGATAAACGCTTAATAAATTTCGAGGATTGCTTAATAACATACCCGGCCACATGATAAACTTAACAGTTTTCAATCGAAGCATCGGGAACTCTTTCCCAAAGCCATTCACTCATTTCTAATGTACTTTGAATAGTTACCATTAAGGATTCCATAGTCCTAGATGAGGCAAACGTCTTGTCTGTAGATTTTAGAATTTGAAGAAAATTTAGGAGAGTTCTGTGGGATGATGAGTTTTTATAAAGAGCCTTACAAGGTATGAATGCATTGAGTGCATCAGAAACATTGTTCAAGTCACTTGTAAATGCCTTAGTGTCCTCACTGCCTACAAATCCTGTCAGTCCCATTTCTCGATAAAATCATAGACCTTTGGCGACACTATCGCTCAACAATTGAAATGCGAGCCTGGCATTCATTCTTTGAAAGGAGGAGGGATCTAAATGATCTGTTGTCAGCTTGGGGCCAGCTCGAAGTCCTGCGTACCCAGAAAGATCTTCCTTAAACAGTTCCCTATAAAAGCTGAATTTGATTTTATTTCCATTGTACAATAGTTCTACTTTATCGTGGAAAAAGTTTCTGATACATTTTAATATATGCAAAAAATCTGAAAAAGCCCAGATCTTCCGTTTCACATCTGCTGGATTCAGAATACAGCATTGCGCTTGATTTTTCTTCCCACTAATTCCTAAAGATTTCCAGGCTTTTTTATTTGACTGACTACCGTCACATGTGAAACCTACCACTCTAGCCCCAGCCGCCTCTAGCTGCATTATAACCTGTATTAGAATTTTAGCAAGGATATCTCCTGGAGTTGCATTTCTGCTTGCATACATGGCTATAGGTTGAATCCAGTTCTGTAAAAAAGGTACAAACATAAAAACTAATGCATGATTTGCCATTTGATTTCTTTGACAATCTGGTGTGAGTTCACCTAAATCGACTAAACCATCTACTTTCAGTGAAGCACCATTAAATTGAATCTCTTATACCGTTTATTCTCGTCTATTTCATCCTTGAAATAATTGGAAATAGCACTTATACAATGGAGATTTACTCCATAGGGACATTTAAGTCCTTTGCAGAGTTTCCCCAAATGGCTTTCTGAGGGAAGAGGTAACAGGTTATGCCACAGACAGTGTCTGTATCCTTTAGGTGATTTTATTCTAAGTAATAAACTCTCTAAAAGAAAATCACTTCTGTATTTCATACCATGGGGAGATTTTACTTGGCATTTCTTTAACATTGTGTCTATAATAATTTTTTGCTTTTTGCTAAGAAACTTACAATCTTTAAATTGAACTTCCGTGTTGTTAATCTGTCTCTGTAGGACATTAATCTTAACCTTGGCTGAGGACAGACTACATTTTGCACGCATTAAATTATGATTTGCATTCTTTAGTCGCCTTTTGAGAGACAATATTGTCTTTTCGTCATCAGTTAGAGAACTAGGTTGGCCCTGAATCTGACTACAACTAGGATGACTTTGAACTTCACCACTTGCTGTTGGAATAATTGTTTCACTCACATTGTGATTTTTGTTTCTTGTCCCATTGATGCTGCCTTCATTCCGTTTCCTACTGGGCGCCTTTCGTGATTTTACCTCAGTGGATAGATATTTCAGTAAATTTGGAAAAATGTGAGGTACTAATCCTGGTTTTAATTTCCACTTGACACGAGGAAGTTCCACTTTCTCACTATTCACTGCGAAACAGTCCGCCTTTATAACTAAATCTTCCGAAAAATGCACGTCACAGATCCTACTTTTGGTCGACAATTGCTTATCTTTCCGTGGAATAACTCTCGCCCATTTCGCAAACAAATTTGTTTCTTTTGGCGGTGTGAAAAAATGTCTACCATCAGCTTTCCCTCCATAACCAGATTTACATCCAGGAACGAAGCAGTACGACATTTTCCTGAAACAGCAGAAAATTTAGTTGTTTACACACACAAAGCACTACACAGACATTCTTAACCTATTATAAAGAAACAAATTCACTCGCATAACATGACTTCTCGCGCACAGGATATTACAGTTGACTAACCGCGAGGAATACTTGTGACACGTGCGCAAGGTTCGGCGCGACTTCCACGCCACGCACTGGCTGGACCATGAACTACAATGCTTGAGGAGCGGAGTGATGACACTGTTTATTTCTATTCGTCCTGGCGTCGGGAACAGTTATAACAGAGTTAAACTCCACTAACCACAACACACACCGTGCTTTCTGCTGTACTGTTGCCATTGCAATCACACTCACTACTGAAACAGTGGTCTGGCAGTTTCCTGTACCTGTCCATACCACCATCTAATGATATTAGCATGAGGGGAGTCCCTACCATAAACACGTCGGAAACAGTTATAACGGAGTTAAACTCCACTAACCACAACACACACTGTGATTTCTGCTGAACTGTCGCCATTGCAATCACACTCACTACTGAAACAGTGGCGTGGCAGCTTCCTGTACCTGTTCATACCACCGTCTAATGCTATTAGCATGAGGAGGATCCCTACCATAAACACGTCGGAAACAGTTATAACAGAGTTAAACTCCACTAACCACAACACACACTGTGCTTTCTGCTGAACTGTCGCCATTGCAATCACACTCACTACTGAAACAGTGGCGTGGCAGTTTCCTGTACCTGTTCATACCACCGTCTAATGCTATTAGCATGAGGAGGACCCCTACCATAAACACGTCGGAAACAGTTATAACAGAGTTAAACTCCACTAACCACAACACACACTGTGCTTTCTGCTGAACTGTCGCCATTGCAAACACACTCACTACTGAAACAGTGGCGTGGCAGCTTCCTGTACCAGTTCATACGACCGTCTAATGCTATTAGCATGAGGAGGATCCCTACCATAAACACGTCGGAAACAGTTATAACAGAGTTAAACTCCACTAACCACAACACACACTGTGCATTCTGCTGAACTGTCACCATTGCAATCACACTCACTACTGAAACAGTGGCGTGGCAGCTTCCTGTACCTGTTCATACCACCGTCTAATGCTATTAGCATGAGGAGGATCCCTACCATAAACACGTCGGAAACAGTTATAACAGAGTTAAACTCCACTAACCACAACACACACTGTGCTTTCTGCTGAACTGTCGCCATTGCAATCACACTCACTACTGAAACAGTGGTCTGGCAGTTTCCTGTACCTGTCCATACCACCGTCTAATGATATTAGCATGAGGGGAGTCCCTACCATAAACACGTCGGAAACAGTTATAACAGAGTTAAACTCCACTAACCACAACACACACTGTGCTTTCTGCTGAACTGTTGCCATTGCAATCACACTCACTACTGAAACAGTGGCGTGGCAGCTTCCTGTAGCTGTTCATACCACCGTCTAATGCTATTGGCATGAGGAGGATCACTACCATAAACACGTCGGAAACAGTTATAACAGAGATAAACTCCACTAACCAAAACACACACTGTGCTTTCTGCTGAACTGTCGCCATTGCAATCACACTCACTACTGAAACAGTGGTCTGGCAGTTTCCTGTACCTGTCCATACCACCGTCTAATGATATTAGCATGAGGGGAGTCCCTACCATAAATACGTCGGAAACAGTTATAACAGAGTTAAACTCCACTAACCACAACACACACTGTGATTTCTGCTGAACTGTCGCCATTGCAATCACACTCACTACTGAAACAGTGGCGTGGCAGCTTCCTGTACCTGTTCATACCACCGTCTAATGCTATTAGCATGAGGAGGATCCCTACCATAAACACGTCGGAAACAGTTATAACAGAGTTAAACTCCACTAACCACAACACACACTGTGCTTTCTGCTGAACTGTCACCATTGCAATCACACTCAGTACTGAAACAGTGGCGTAGCAGCTTCCTGTACCTGTTCATACCACCGTCTAATGCTATTAGCATGAGGAGGATCCCTGCCATAAACACGTCGGAAACAGTTATAACAGAGTTAAACTCCACTAACCACAACACACACTGTGCTTTCTGCTGAACTGTCGCCATTGCAAATCACACTCACTACTGAAACAGTGGCATGACAGTTTCCTGTACCTGTCCATACCACCGTCTAATGATATTAGCATGAGGAGGATGCCTATCATAAACACGTCGGAAACAGTTATAACAGATTTAAACTCCGCTAACCACAACACACACTGTGCTTTCTGCTGAACTGTCGCCATTACAATCACACTCACTATTGAAACAGTGGCGTGACAGTTTCCTGTACCTGTCCATACCACCATCTAATGCTATTTGCACGAGGGGGATCCCTATCATAAACACGTCGGAAACAGTTATAACAGATTTAAACTCCGCTAACCACAACACACACTTGTGCTTTCTTCTGAACTGTCGCCATTGCAATCACACTCACTACTGAAACAGTGACATGGCAGCTTTCTGTCGCACACTCATTCTGCGCATCGCCTGTAGGTCACGGGCGGAGTACAGTCACATCTAAAACTAAAACTCGACAAGTTCCTCATTAGTTTTCAGGTCGAAATAGTAATTTATCTCACTTACAACGGGAGATATGAGTTTTTGAAATTGCTGCAATCTTTTTTGATGAACCTGTACTATTATGAAGCCCAGTATCTGTGCACCTACTTATAACTAAATAGCAATATTTAACCTATCATAAAGTACTCTAGTTCAACTGCTCTTCAGAGTCGATATCACTGAACCAGTGTTTGTATATTTGAATGTGGAAGATGTCAGAAGCTACGAGTGTTTGTACGTTTGTCAAGTGTAAATACATGTTTAAATGTAAATTATATTTGTGAAATATAAATACTTGTAAATGATATTTTAATGTTTGGAGTTCTCATTCTCCTGTATGGCCATGAAAATAAAAACAAAACAAAACCTAACATCATCATTCTTAAGACCAGGTTTTCACAACCAGCATTGGGATGAACATGTTTTCTGAGCATGATGGAGTGGTGGCCAAGCTGCTTGCCTCTCACCGAGGCAGACCGGGATCGATTCTCCTCCCTCCCTTCCAAGGGTGCTGCTCACTTATAAACAGGTGCGTGTGTGCGTGCGTCCACGCAACACCTTCTTCCCAGCTTCTTATTTCCATGTCCTAGAACTGCACAAAGAATGACCGTTCACCGTTCACAGAGCAGACCGAGGGTTCCGACAAGCAGAGCCTGACACAGGTAGGTGTTACTTATGCTGGGGTCCCCACACCCCACTACAGGGTCTTTCATGTAAAGTAAGAACAGCAAGCGGCAGTTTTATTATCCGCTGCTGCGGTGGTCTTGGCCGAGCTTGTGGCGCGCTGTGGCTCCCTGCTCTAGTATTGAAAGCGCGCGTTTAGTACATACTTCATCATCTTCTTTGCATTTTCCCATTTATGTGGGGTCTGCCTTCCTGCAATGTTTCCTCCACCTCAATCAATCCATAGCGTCCCGGGGGCGGAGTTTAGCGAGCCGCATGTCATCTCTCACCCTATCCAACCAGCGTGTTTGAGGTCGCCCTCGAGGTCGACGACCCTCCACATTTAGTTGAAGGGCAGTCTTAGGAACTGACGTTACACTGCTACGGAGCACATGTCTATACCACCACAGACGTGATTCACGCATTTTCTCTGTGATTGGGGCAACCTTGAAATCCTTCCACACGGCATCATTCCTAATGTGGTTCTGTCAAGTCAAACCATTGGACCACCGCAACATCTTCATTTCCATTACATGAAGCGCCTGTTTGTGCTTCGATGTTGTAGGCCAGCATTCAGATCCAGATTAGTACATACTTGACCTTGTTATAAGCATGCAGGTGTTCAGTCGCCAGTCTGAACTTCAGCTGCTAACATGGTGAGACAGTTATCATTGCAACATCGAATTTTCTTGTACATGTAAAACTTATTTTAACAAAACTCAGCAATTTTTCTAGGTTTATGTCGTCTTTTGTGTGGGGTTTCGCCTAGGAACACCAATTTGGTTCATCAGCGGGCTCTTGGTGTCCGCGCCTAGAAAAATTGCTGAGTTTTAATTCACTGGCCTTATTTTAACAAATCCTCACACATTGGAGAAACTGAAAGGAAACATTACAATGGCAGAACTCACTCGCGTCAGCCAGAATGTGGTTACCAGTTACAATGCATATATAACCCAGAATGAACGACACTTCCAGCATCTTTTATAAGGTAAAATTTCATACAGGATTGTACACACGCTTAAAGCAGGAGGCCACGGTGCGCCACAAGCTCGGCCAAGGCCACTGAAGCAGCAGGTAACAAAACTGCCGCTTGCCGTTCTTACTTTATATGAAAGACCCTGTAGTTGTGAGCCCCAAGAACTGGGAGCAGAGCCTGACACAAACCATTCCAGCATAAAGGTAAGACTAAACTACCGGTAATCTGTTTTAGAGCACAGTAGCAATCTGGTGATACAGTTTTATCACCTCAATCGATTTATTTTCAATGTCGGGCCACACTTGTTTTCATCCATCTCACTCTCAGCCAATGATCGAACTTTCCATTCTACAAAGCCTGAGTACACTTTGCCTAGGACACTATCAAAGAATTGTTGCCATCTTTCCCATTACCTTGCTTATAAATTGGGGCAATTAATGTTTTTGCCCAGTCACAGAGTACATTTCCTTAATCCTATGCCAATTGGATTATTCTGCGTAACCATTTCATCCCTGTTGTTCCACTATAGCCTACTTTATCATTTCTGGCCGAATTTCCTATGCCCCTGCCACTTTGTGAATTGTACGAGGGCTGTTTTTAAGAAAGGGCCGGTTTTTTTTTGTTTTTTTTTTTGTTTTTGTTTTTTTTTTGTTTTTTTATTATTATTATTAACTGAACATTTTATTTTGAAACCACATTTATTTTTGGGTTTTACATATCTTCCTCTATTTTTTAACATAGTTGTTCTGAAATCCCTCTGCATGAAAGTTTGCCGCCTGCTCTGACAACCAAGAATTCACACTTGAGGAAAATCCAATGATAGAGTGGCCATCATGAATCTTCGGTCCTCGTGAATTTTCGCGTCAATAGCAGTCACCAAGTCATCTGTGATCACAGACCTGAGCGTTCATCGTCATGAACATTTTCACGGCCACTTTTGAACTCGCGTACCCATTTTCGCACTTTACCTTCCGTCATTGCATTATCACCATACACCTCACAAAGCTGACGATGAATGTCTGCAGCCGACATGTTTCTTGCACTCAAAAAACATATCACAGTCGTACCTCACACGCGGCGGGTGAATCAATAATCTTGAACATTGTAAAGATGTACAGTTCAGCATACAGGTTAGCTACACAGCTGCAACTGTCGCCTGCTTGCTCACAAAGGATGCCGGGAGGTAGCGCTCACGCTTGTTACGGCGGGTGCACTAACTATGGGCTTTAAAGAAAATATGGCCCTTACTTAAAAACACAGCCCTCGTAGTTTATATACCACCCTCTCTACTTCCTCAACAGTGATCCTGTTAGTGCCCTCATTCTCCTCCTGCTCAATCTCAAGATCTGCTTCATTCCCAGCTAAGTCTCTAGTTACATTTAGCAAGCCTTCCCAATGATTCCTTGGTATTGCGCCCGAATTCTCCAATCAGTACTTATATCCGCTGCACTGTAAAGGATTGCAGACATGTAAATACCCAGTTCACAAACTTACCATTGTCTGCTAAGTAAAAATTGGGAGTTTCAGGAACAAATAGGGTAGATATTATTTGTAAGAAAATAGTACTACCAGCCTAGGTACAAATTTCTACTATCATTTACATTTAGAACAAGTCGAGAAACTCCAATCTCGAGGGGTGATAAGGTTAATCTATAGTGAGCGCCTGTATCTATAACTAGCAGTACTATTTTCGGCGATGACGACAATGATAACGATGTCAGCTAAGATAAAAATTGACTGAATCGCTAAGGAGCGCCATCCGTTTATTGTGCTAATGAAAGTACAAATAAAACTGACTTCCTGTCTGAATATGGTGTCTCCCTGACACTGCAATAAAAATAATCTCCAAAAAAACTGCATGTGGCACTGATATAATAAGAAAATTATGAAACGGCGTGATTTTAAGCATTACCCTATTTTATACAAATCCGTTTCATCTCTGAACCGTAGTTCCATATCTAAGAAAAATTATTCAACATTAACTATGTTCATATTTACACTAATGCATGGTTCGCACAAATCTACACTTTATTGTGTTGAAAAGATTAAATTGTCTATATTTCAAATGAGTCTTTACCACTCAACTTCCGTAACAATCAAACAAACACACACCGCAACTCTATCGGTTGAAAGTATAAATACTTGTCCAAGGGCCGGTTCCTTCAACCTTCGTTAAAATTTTAACGACACGTTAAAGTAATTTAACGGAAATGTTAGCAAAATGGTGTTCCATCAACCAACGTTACTGCTAACAAATCGTTAACCTATCCGTTATTTTAACATCCCATTCTTGCTCAGTTAAGGAGTTTAACATAGTGTTAAAATTGGTTACAAGCAAATACAGTATGCCTTTCGTGCTCAGTTATGGTATTATTTAATTTTGATTACCGTATTTGAATAATGCTACAGAACAAACATTCTTGCCAAGGTCTCATGACATGTTGCAACTGTCTGAAAAGAAGTTTCTGGAGATGTGTTGTGCATAAAAACAGTAAGGACTTGACCCAACAACCGGCCACTTAAATGATATGGCTAGGCCTAACCTACAAATTAGCCTACAAGTAATGAAATTGGTAACTATAGCCTATTCAGACAGCAACATGAATATGTAATGGTCAATAATGTAGTTTTATAGTGCACAAAAGGTTATTGTACAGAATGTATTATCAAATGATGAATACAACTAGTGCAAACGACAGCCATTTGATTTGCATCCAAAGCTTTCAGTTGATCAGTATGAGTGTAGATTTGTAGTTTTCATTTTCACATAGTTTAGATAAACAGTGTCACGATGCAATTGAAATATACACGCACACACAATGTTTGATCTATAAATAGCCTACAAGTTGACCATAAAGATTTTTAAAATTTTTAATAGGCACCTGAATATTAGAAAAACTGAGCTTAATAAGAGATTTGAAGCACCAATGGGGCAAGTTTAAAAAAAAAAGACAACCACATGTAGGCCTACGATAAAGCGACCCCTAAAAAGCAATTTTTATCGCATGGGAAGAACAGCTGTCAAATCGACCCTGCTAAAAGTCGCCTAGTTTGTAATGCAGGGGAGAATGTAGGGTACTGGTTATTTTAAGAAATTCATTACAGGTAGTATTTATTAACAAATAATTCTCCTTTGTAAAATGGCAACCGCATACGATCATACAGTACTTCGAAATCGGCTTTGCGACGCGAAGTAGGCCTAATTTACTCCATTCCGTCTGAAAAGCTTTTCTTTTGTGGAAGTAAGGCATTGATATGGCAATTGTTGAATTCGAAGAGCACAGCGGAACTGAGCAATTAAATTACGCATCTCTTAGCCTCAATTATTATAAAAATAACTGAAAATGTGAGAAAAGAGCACACAAATCACATGTTATATAGCATCTGTTTGTTGATGTTTCCATCGACTTTACGCTAGTTCCAGATAACGGCAGCACCGTCGCTTGAGTTCACGAATAGCAAACAAATGAATACAAGTTGACTAGACACAATTCAGAAGTCTGAAAAACCATCCATGCCGTTCACTGCTTCCTTGATCCTTACAGCAAGTGACATTTAACGCATCGTTTGTTAACCGACTTGTTAAAAAGATTTGTGGAACACGTAATCTACAACAGAATGTTAAAATTATAACGATTTGTTAACTAACGTTTTGTTAGCCAAATTTAACGCAAGGTTGATGGAACCGGCCCTTAATCAATAGAACATAAGTGACAAACATTTAAGCTAAGCACTGTTCTGACTTTGTCTTTTCCCATTTGATAATAAATGTTGAAAAATTCCTGAAATTCTTTACTCTGTTAATAAATCTCTGATAAACGTGAATACTAGAAGTGCATGGCATTTGACCTTCATTTCACACTTCTCTACCAAAATTATACAACAATCACATTGTTTCTTAAACACCCTGTACAGAACTTTCCTTTAATACACTCAGATAACTTCACAATCGCTGCGATCAATACTAGAAAAACTTGAGACTCCTCAGCCTCCTTTCGTAAAAATACGTAACTCATTTACGTCTACATATCCTTTCTTGCACGGTATTTCAAATCTAAACTCCCATTTCAATGCATTTTCTTACAAACTTTAACACTCTTCTCTATCCTTATACAACTTTGCCTCGTGCTTATAATTTCACTTCTGCAATAATTTTCTGTACATCTACTTTTCGATCACCCTGTGATTTAACTTTCTTAACACTTTCTTTTCCACGTGTTTAAATTCAGTTTTACATTATTACAATCTTTAAGGAATTATCAGTAAGAATTCATATTTTTAACAAACGAAATAAGTTTATCTTCCTTTCCGTGAATATTTGTTTAACAAATTTATCTAGGCTTTTTAATGCTCTAAATTTTCATTGGACATATGTATATAAAAGTTCTTGTAATACTTTCGTTATTAGAAAATGTGGTTCATCACGTTACAGCATAGATCTACATATCTATCTGTCTCATTACTGTGAATCTAATATTCATTAGTTTAATCATCTCTCAAGCATTTGATTAATTTTATATCAGACTTTGTGTCGTGTAACAATTCAATTTCGTTCATAATTGGTTGAAAATAAATTTCTGACACTCGAATCAACATCATGAGCTGTCGAAATATTTGACACTTCGTGACATAACTTCTTGAATATGCGGTACTTAAATTTGGTTCAATATACTTTCGTTAATTCGTTCACAATTATACTCCTTCCTTTAATAGTTCACTATACATTCTTTTAAATTTGTTCATTCTACATTCCATCGCTGCGCATAAAACAGATTTAATTCGTTTAAATCTAACGCAAATATCAATAATTCTACACGATTTTACTCTGAAATGATTTTAACGTTAATGACAGCGCTATGCAAAATTTCGTCCAAGTGACTGAAATGTTCAAGAACAAGAAAAATGACTCCTAAGAAAATACGAAAAATATTACTACTTCAAATTCTACATAATTTTAATTACACTGACAAAATTATACGGTTGGTCAATTTGGATAAACACAGAACATAACTAAAATTCTACGTAATATAAAGCAATCTCTTCTCTACCTTGAGTTGAATCTGGTCTTGGGAATACCTTCTCTCGCCTGCCAAACCAAGCGTGTTCGAGCGCATCTCTCACAGCTATGTAGACCGGTTGTGTCGGAACCAGCTGGACACTTCCCCCAGTGGAACAAGGTCGGTGACATGCTCGGGTGAGCGACCTTGCCGTGAAACAGCCTGCTCCGTCTGCACTCCCTCTTCCGTTCACTGCGCGTCGCCTGGCTCTTCCTTCGATTCCCCATCGCTGCATTTCCATCTCTTCTCAAGGTTGAAAATCGTCGTTTATACAAGCGTTTGCGAGTATACCAGATGTATAAGAACTCTTGTTGAAAAGTAGAGGTTCGTTCTGTGATTTTGCGCATCACGTGGATGTTCTGCTGCACCTTCCATAATTGTGAATTCTGGAATTCAATTGTTCATCTTTGTAGTCTCCACTTCCCTATGATGTAGCTTAGCACATGGTCATTCTCATTTCACTGATGATACTTTTCTGACTTCCCCGTTGCTGATTTCTGAATTGTATTTTTATGTAATGTTCAAGTATGAGTTCAAACGTAATAATAGTGAATCTCTTCTTTAGAAATGTTTTTATGCGATGTATAACAGCTTTGTTTGAAACACTGTAATATTCAACTATATGCTGTGCTGTTCTGCGTGATAATGTAGCTTGCTCCGCAAGTTACAGTCTACTGTACTGCACTCTTCTTCCAACTTTCATAAAGCGTGGCACTATTGTAACAAATACTAGCTTCTCCTCGAGGTCTTAACTCGATCAAATCTCAAATTGGAAAGAACTCCTCTGTCCGGTTCTCTGCGCTCGGCAAGTTACTCACTCTGCCTCCCCTCTCGTGGTGTGACGTAACTTCTACCACCTCTCCGCTCTCAGTCCGTAGTTCGACCTTCGTCCCTACTCCTCCTTCATGACGTAACTCTCGCTTCATGTGGCGTGATGTCTCTCACAATGTAGACCTCCCCACATTCATATAATAAATATATATCCATATTTAAATCATTCCTTCTTTCTTGTCTTTCATAATTGTATAAGATGCATAGTATTTCATTAATTTCTACACAGATTTTCCCATATCTCACGAATTTTAATGAATCAAAAGATTTTGATCCATTCCTTTATTTTTCCTGGGTCTTAGTTCATATCCAGATTGGTTCTTTGGTAATGGCCTTAAATAAATTCTGGCGCAGTATGCACAATGAGTTTCCCTCAATTATCCAAAACACTACTCATTCTTTTCTTCCACCATTTCTGTGATTCTTTACAACACTCCAAAATGTCTTTCCTGCCCCTTCACCTAACATTTCTAATTTACAGTATCTCCAAATTCGTCCTAAGATCTCCTTTTGAACTCTAGTATTATCTGTTCGGTCTTGCTCCGTTCTGGCCAGCCCCATCGTGTTGGGGTAGCACACCTGCTCTCACCCAGAGGCCTTGGGTTTGATTCCCAACTCAGTCAAGGATGTTAGAAGCTGACATGAGCCTCATGAGGGCAAATGAGTAGCTGTCTGACAGTGAGGCAGTGCCCCAACTTTAACGGCCAAGGTTACCCGACATACTGTACCCGTTCGTCCGAGGGATGCGATGACCCAACTGCTATTACATCGCATTCCTGGGTTTCCAGGACAGAGTGGAGTTAATTGAACATGAAGTCAAATAAGGAATGTGTCGGAAATTCAGTTGAAATATCACAAAAGCAGAGGGTAACACGAGATAATGTATCTCCAGGGTCGTTACGGGTTTAAATTTAATTTTAAAAATACAAATAGAAATGGGCGCCACCAACTGAATCCCTAGCAAACCACATCCTTCCTGGTTAAGCCTTAATTAAGACAAGAAAAGAATTAGGGAAATCACATCATCATCAGATCACAACTAAGATAAAAACAAATTTATTCAAACTTTGATAGACAGAAATATTAAACACACATCCTACCTAAGAGTATGGTCGAATGCCAACGTTAAATTGTCATTGTCCTGAAAATCGAACCATCTCTCTGCTATTCAAAGTGTACTTCATCCACATAAAATATGAAAATTTTCTAAAGTTCACTTGGGTTCTCAGGTTCACCGTAGCACTATGTCTATGCGTCACTGACATTCGTGATACCTGAGACCTAACTTCTCTTTAAGTTAACATCATGAATGTGGATGTCAAAAATAATGAATCTGTCTAAACACATATATTCTAATCACATATTTAAATATCAACTAATTTTATGGCTTGAATGGCATTATTCAAATGCTGAAAATCTCAGTAAATGCTCCTAGAAATCGAATAATTAATTTACACTATATTTACACTGTCATTAATGATTGCTTGTTTGTGAATCAAAGAAACTCCACTACTCATTGGTTATCATCATCATCATCATATCAAAATTAAATATCTCTCACATTAGTTCTCATCTCAAAAATCATTATATTCAAGTCAGAATAATTAACTTATCACCATCAAATCAGTTAAATGAATATTATAATCATCAATTCATTATATTCTCTAATTATCCACACACTCTCATTTCATCATCTCATTCAAATTAAATCATCTCAAATCATCCATCTAAATTGTTTAATTCATTAATTCAAGTTGCAATTCTTCAAATTATTTAAATCATATCTCTCATTTAAATTTATTTAAATCCATTTAAATTTATTAATCATCAGCTTCTTTAATTAATTATCACCTTCTAATTCAGTTATTCATCCGCTATTTAATCATCTATTAATTTATTTAAATCAGCTTATTTTATTCAATCTTTAATTCATCCATTTATTTAATTCATTGATTTATTCCAAACTTTAATTTATCAATATATTTAAATTTTATTTCATCTGATTATTTAGATTTTTATTTCATTAGGTCATTTAGATTTTTATTTCATTGGGTCAGATCATTAATATGCTTAAACTTCAGATTATTATTTTATTAATTATTATTATCAGAAAATCTTGTATTATCAACATTATTTATTTGTTTAATTTCCTAACAAATTGTTTAATATGGGTTATAGAACGTTGTCTTACAGTTTTATCACTTCCAAGTTATATCTCGTATTTAATTATCATGCCAAAAAATATTATTGCCTTCACAAAATCACGTTGGATCTCACTATCCAAAACTTCATCATATACTCTCACTTCATCAAATACCATATTTAAATACCATAATTATTCCACGTAACAACATAACTATTCCACATAACACCATAACTATTCAGCGCACAGCATGAATCTCAAAAATTATGCTAGACTGGGTTCGACAACCTCATGTCTGCCTCAAAATACATTAGCAATATTGCAACTTCCACTTGGCAACTTCCAGAAAATGCCTATCACAAACTTCACTTAATCACGTCGCATGATCTACAAAAATATATAACTGGCTTCAAATTATTAATGCACACAACCTCCAAGAACTGTAATTAATCTGATCACATCTAGACAACTTCTTAAACAATAAGGAAAAATATTACCTTAGTAATCGAAATCCAATTCAAGATCTGCTTTCAAATTGAGCATAAATTCTCTTAAAATTCTCAAAATTCACTTCACAGAAAAACACCAATGTGTTATAATCTCTCACGTCAAAATATGTAATACTGATCTGCCTCAAAATAAATCTGACCATTAATGATTTATCTTACAAGATTCAATTACTTGAAATCCTTCTCAAAACTATCAAACTCACTCACAAAAGAGTATCACAAGTATCAAAAGTATCAGCTGTTAAATGAATGTACTCTCAAAAGAGTACAGCAACAAAATATTGGATTGGCAAACAAGAATTACAAAATGTAACCCTGCTGACATTTATTTTTAATTTATTTAACAAAATTCGACTAATGTGTGACTAGTAGTTTCTTGTTTAATCCTCTTACGATCTCAAGTACTTTTGGATGATAAAAATGAGGCCCTCAACTGGCAGGTTAGGTGAGTACCACCACGCAATCGCCTAAAGCGAAAGGCCCCACCCCGTAGACTATCATGATAATGCCCTAGACGATGGGTCAGGTGTGTACCACAACGCAATCGTATAAAACGAAAGGCCCCATCTCGTAGACTGATGAGTGAATGTACCAGATTGGAATCAACAAGTCTCTAGTTGTCACATAAAAGCGATATTCATTCACTTGAGTGAATAAAATCTTAATATCTCCAAACAATCCAATAGAAAAAATCCCTACTGATGAATAATACATACTCGCTAGTATGCAATGAACTGACGAAGTAATCTAAATAATCCAATTGCAGATCACGAGTTCGAAACACTCGCCACAAAAAATAACTATCCAAGAAAAACTATCCATACTGAAAAATGTCAAAAAGACCAAACATCTGCTTAATAAAGCCAACCAATGGTGAGAACGTCGTATAATGGTGCTTGCCATATCATATGGTAACGCCATATTCTAGCAAAATGGAGCAAAAAATATCTAAGCCATGTCAAAATAATCGTAGAACTCCTACTAGAAATATATACAAGTATGCCCAGTGTTCATGAAAAATCATATCAGGAAAGTCATAACTCTTACAATACCTTCTTATATCAGCTGTTAATATATTTCAAAGATCGCTGATTATCCTCGTGTGTGCCACAAATTTCTCGAAAGATCGACGAAAACATCGTATCACCCACTGAGCTAACGATTGACTTCATATTCCAAGTGAATCTGATGTTGGATATCCTCTTCTTCAGGAACCGAATCCATCGCTCTGTGGTGCCATCACGTCTCCGTATTCGCCTAGCCCGACATGATGAACTGCATATTATCCATCACGGATACTGTCCAAACTCTTCCATAAAAGTTCATAAATGTAGAGTACCCCCATACTCTTCGACTATGTCACGCCACTGTCCCATACAATGTTCGGTTTGCATATGACAAAAGTTAATCTCCACAGCGGCTGAATTTCACTAGTAGAAAATAAATTATTTATAAAAGTGTATACATTTCTGAAACACCCTGTATCTGTGTTCGTAACTGATATTTCATAATTGTTCATGAAAAAACAACTAAAATGCTGCACGTGCCAGTGTTCATAAAGTGCATATTCTCGTAACTGTTCATCTGCCTAAAAGCATTAATGTTGGCCTGACCCCATGGTCGCTTTAAATATTCCGGTCTGAAATGCATTATTTAATAAGCCGTAATACCATTGGAATATATCTAAGTCCATTTGAAAGTTCACAATAGCAGTGTAGAATCGCTATCTGCCTGCACAATTAGACTGTCGAACACAAGTTCAAACTTATAAAGTTTTAACAAAATGTCGAAATACTGTTCAGCTACTTGCATGTCGCCTGCTTATAAAATGTCGGACCCAGCACGCCCTGTTCTGCCTCACTGTTCTCGAATAATGCGACGCTGAAAACTGGCCTCATTATATCGCTTCGCTGTGCTGTCCTGTATTAAGAATGTGGCTTGAAATAATGTTCTCAATTCTATCACAATGCTGCGTATTACTTTAACGAACTGTAACATTGGAAAAGCATTGCTGTTTCACATAACTGTAACCACGATGTTGAAAATACATCTGCCCGAACACCGGCTCTCCTTTAACTTTCACGGCCTGTATAGCTTGCCTTGCTAACCGCTTCTCGCACTGCACATCGTGCTTCTCTCGTCTTGACTGACTGACCTACTTTCGTTCTCCTAGCGCATATGCTGCTATCAGCTCTGCTTGCTGGAATACTACTGTCGTTTTCTCCGCGCACCATGTGCTGTACTCAGCTCGACTGGCTGGACTACTACTGCTGTTTTCAGACTGTGTGATGATCTCCGCTCGGCGCTGTCACGTGACGTTCCCCTACCTTCTGCGGTCATACGTCACAACTATAATCTCGACCACAATCATATCGGCAATTAAGTTATACCATAACTTAAGGAGTTATCTGCCTTTCTTCAAGTTATCACCATAACGATTTCCTGATATTTCTTCTCTTCTGAGATGATATAATATTATATTCCATATAGATCTTGATAATACTTCAATATTCCTCCCATAATTCCATCTGATTGACTGGTAGTGCCACCTTCATCCTTGGCCTCCTACGTCATGTCCTACCATTCTTCTCGACTCGATCTGAGCGCTATCTTTTCTTCTTTTCCCATAAATCTCAACTACGGCTCGATGTCAATTGGCGTAGCCGATAGCCTCAACTAGGTATCGGGTACATCTCTCCCGTACATCTCCTTTTTTATCAGACTTGAGAAAGAAATATACTCTCAGGCATTCTATACACAACATATGTACACGATAGCTCAGCAATCATCCTCTTACTCAGCATAATGATACTTTCTAATGCTGGCTGCGTTAAAAGTCCCCACAACTTCATTAGTATCTGTTCTAACAATCTTGTAGCTGTTATTTCTGTATGTTTCATCAATTCGAAATGGACCAGCGTACAATGGCGCAAATTTATGGTATATCTTCAGTTGAAGATTCGATGTGACTGGCTTCCTGATTAGCACCTCGTCATTTTCTTGAAATGGCTCATGAAACCTCCTCCCTGCATGCCTCCTGGCTCTCTTCTCTGCCTGTCTTCTGAGTCTTTCTCCTGCCATCTCGACTCTTCTTTCTTGTGTAGGTTCAGGATCTACTGGTGCCTTCACGATTCGTTCCCATGGTCTATCAGGTTTCAACCCATGATGAAGCATGGACGGAATCTGTCCTGTACTTTCATGTATGGTAGAATTCAAACATTGACTAATGATGGGTATCACTTCCATCCATCGGTGGTGTTGTCTTGAAACATATAAACGACACATTTTACTGATCTCCGGCATAATTCTTTCGGCTGGATTTCCCTCTGGATACCGCACAGAATTAAATACATGCCTTATTCCCAAACGTTCCATAGCAGTAGAAAATTCCATACTGGTGAACTGTGATCCATGGTCACACAACAAAATTTCAGGTTTCCCCATACTTGGAATTACTGTCTTCTCTAATCTGTTGATCACATACTTGGATGTAGCTTTCTGAATTGGACATAGAGATACGTATTTAGAAAATACGTCTACTGTAACCAAAACAAACTGGTTTCCTTTCGTCGAACGAGGAATCGGACCAAAAATGTCCGTAGCGAAAAGTTCTCTCGGCTTGCTAGGTAATATTGATCTAGGAACTTCCTTCATTAGTTTAGATGAATATTTGCTTCGCTGACAACTGTCACAGGTCTTTATGACGTCGCGGATCGTTTGTCCCATTTGTCTCCAAACGAAAGTTTCTTGAGCAAGAGCCAAAGTCTTGTCTACACCTACATGAGCTGCGGTTCGGTGTATCATCCAAATAACCGGTTTGACAAGCTTGGGTGGGATCACAACTCTAAGTTTAGTATGATCCTGATCGATATATTGGCATATAACACCTCCCATCATGTGATACTTTCTAGCTTCTATCTCCGTTCTTCTAAAATCTGGATCGGCGTTGTCCATCCTGCGTGTTAAAAAACGGCAAATCCTTCGCAAAGGTGCGTATCTCTTCTGAGTTTGCGCTAACATCTTCAACTTTTCCAGAGTTCCTTGGTCCTCTTGAACTAGATTTATATGGTTGACAATTTCCTCTTCACAAGGGTTTCTGCTCAACACATCCGCTAACAGATTTAATTTCCCAGGTCTATGCACAACAGTTGGGTTAAATTGTTGTAAGAACAGAGCCCATCTGGTGATGTGGTCACTTCTTAAGTCTGTCTTCATAATAAATTGGAGTGCTTTATGATCTGTGATCACCGTTATGTCATGCCCAAACAACACCTTCTTCCACGTCTTAAGAGCATGAACCACTGCTAATGCCTCTAACTGGGTTGCATAGTAATTCCTTTCACAATTCCTGAGTTTGCGACTGGTGAAAGCCAAATATCTGTGTCTGTTTGTATCGTCCAACTGATATAGGATACCACTGATGCCTATTTTGGATGCGTCTGTCTCCACAAAAAATCTTCTAGCAAAATCTGGGTATTCAAGTTTCACATTCTGGATCAACATGTTCTTAGCTGCCAAAAACGCTTGATTGCATTTGTCGTTCCATTTCCATCGATTTCCCTTTCTTAGCAAATCCTGCAGAGGTGCCATCGTTTCAGTATATTCAGGACAATGTGTTGAAAAGAACTGACACATTCCTAAAAACTGCCGTACTTCTTTAAGCTTTCTTGGGGTTGGAAATTCCGAAATAGCCATGGTCTTTGGATTGGGTCTATATCCATCTCCATCGATTTTATGTCCAAGAAATTCGATTTCCTCATAAAAGAACTGACATTTGTCGAAATTCACTTTGAAGTTCGTCCTCCGGAGATCTTCAAAAAGCATCCTAAGGTGCCTGATATGCTCTTCAGCTGTCTCAGATGCTATAATCAGGTCATCAATATAGCTCACCACATGTTCCTTAACTGCATCTGATAATTCTCATCTAGTGCTCGGATCATCACCGGACCAATATTCTTAACTCCAAAAGGTAACCGATTAAATACATAGGTTTTATGATCAAATAGGAATCCCGTATATTGTATGCAGTCTTCTGCTAGTTCTATATGATAATAGGAACTAGTCAGATCAATATTAGAAAAGAAACTCTTTCCTCTGAATCTGCGCAACAATTCACGAATAACAGGTGGCCTGTCGTGTTCAGGAAGAACTCTTTCATTAAGGGCTCTAGCATCTAGGCATATCCTCTGCTTACCATTAGGCTTCTTGACAACAGCTAAAGGATTCAAATAAGCAGTCGGCATCTTCTTAATAATTCCATCTCTTTCCATATCGCCTATCATTGTACTGACTTCTTCCTTCCATTTATCCGGTATGGGATATAAATTCTTGTGGTATGGTTTGTCATCCAACAACTTGATGCTATAAGTAAAATTCTCTATGAGTCCTGGTTTATCATTGAATATGTCCTCATATTCCGAAATTACTTGATCAAATTGCTCCTTAATTTCCGGATTCATTTTACTCTTCGTATTAGTTTTATCCTCTATAGACCTTTCAATGGTGCATACTATCTCATCCAATATATTCTCTCTGAAGAATGTCATCTCGGATTCCTGATTTTCTATGACCTCTTCTTGAAAGTACATGCGCCTACTCTGCATATCTATGATCAGGCCACTCTCACTTAAGAAATCCACTCCTAGGATCATATCGAAATGTAGTTGACCCACGACTAGGAACATCTGTTCAAAATATCTGGTTCCAATTCCAACATCTAAAAGTACTTGACTTTTACATTTCATGCTTTTGTCTGGGATCACCCCTTGAATCTTGCTAACAACAGTTGGCAACATCGTAATCTCTCCTGACAATTTCAATTCATCCAGGCAGCCTATGGATATCAAGCTCACCATAGCCCCCGTGTCCACTAATGTCTTTATTTCCTTTCCCATGACGTCCACACTGATAACTGGCAATTAATGTCGATTCCCTGGATGCACTACGTCTTCTTCTTCAATTAAATCCTCGTCTTTGACCTGATATGTCTCAACAATGATGATGGATTCCCAATGATTAGTATCCTGATTCGGCGTTAATTTGTCGTTTTTTTTTCTGCACCACTCGTGCTTGCTCTATTGACATCTCTAATTACCTCTTCGGATGGTGCACTAGGCTGTCTATTCTCTTGCCTTGATCTCCCATACTCTTGATTACCCTGTCTTTCGTTTTGATCATTCCTCCTATTATCTTGCCTATTGTTTTGATTGGACTGCTGATTTTGGTTCCAGTTGTATCTACCTCGATATCGATTATTATATCTGTTCCTGTTTTGGTATCTGGAATTCTGATCGTAGTTCCTGTATCTACTGTCTCTTGTACCTTGATCATATGGCCTCTCATACGGTCCTTGATATCTATCATTCCCACGAACGTTGTGAATATTTCCTCTATTCCCTTCGTTTCTTCTGTTTCCCCAGGAATCTCTTCTATCTGTCTGTGCTGCGTTATCGACAACTACCGCATTCACTTCTTGCGTGTTTCGAATTTCATTCCTTGAAGTTCTGGGTGTCATATGAGCGCTCGTATAATCCAATCGGCGTAGGATATCATCATAGTGCTCAAGTGTGTTCGCTCCCGATGCTATGAGTGATCGTTGTACCTCAATTGGCAACTGCCTTGCTATAGCTTGCAAAAGTTCTTCTTCTGGCAATGGAGGAATCAAAAATTGTAATTTAGCCAATTTCGAAGTAAAGTAATTTGCATAATGCGTCGGATGCGACGTAGAGTAACGTTTCGAGTACATTTCTGCTCTTACGTTCAGCTGATCCTCTGCACTCCAAAATCTTCGTAAAAATGCTATGGCAAATTGTTCCATGTTCGCAAAGTTACTCCTAAATGCGCGAAACCAAGTTAACGCTGGCCCGTCTAAGGCGCGTTCGACTACCCTTAGTTCTCTCTCCTTGGCTACTCTATGTTCCGCCATGTAATCGCGAATATCTCTCAGAAATTCGACTGGTGTGACTCCTGTGTTCCCCGAAAACTTCCTTGGTTTATCATCCAGATTTCTGTTTATGGTCACCGGACCTGAGTATCGTTCACTCATACTAGACGTGCTCCTATTCTGATTCGAATTATCTTGAGGGGTTGAATTAGTCCTTTCGAAAGTAACATTCTGTTGCGTTTGACTATCTTCTCCCACGCTAACCTCTTGACTGTTCATACTGCGATCTATCGGTGTCTGATTTATCGATACCTCCCCCGTTGTAACACCTTGACTTGTAAAACTATTTATTATAGACTCTAGTTTAGTCATCCTATCTTCTGTTCGCTTTTCCACTGTCTTGACCTTAGTCTCCAAATTATCTAACGACATAACAGTCTGCGTTCTGTTACTCTCTTCCAAATCGTTCTTCAATTTGTCTATCTTATCTTCGCATGTTCTCTTGACTGACGGGACTTGTTCTTTTAATTGATCAACATCTGTCCTAAACTGAGCTGAATCTATCTTCATCGCTTCCTTATTCTCAGTAAATCTCGCTTCCAAATTCGCCATACCTGCGATTAATTTCTCATCCAGCCCTGCACGCTTTTCTTTTGCTTCGGCATCGACCTCACTATACCGTTCTTCCACTATTGCACCGACTCTACTTTTGAACATTGCTAAGTTTTAATTAACCTTTTGATCTATGTCATCATCAATTTTCCTAATGTCTGCCTGCAATTGGTTTTCTAAGGATTTCAAGTTAGAATTAACCTCTCCTAAGACTTCCTCTTTAACTGTCCCAATTACTGACTTTAAACTTTTGATTTCATTACCTAGATTCATTTCTAAACCTTTGATCTTGGATTCGAAAGATACTTCGGTAGACCACTCTTGTATTTTGCCTACGTCTGCCACTAAACCATCAATGTCGAATCGTAATTTCGATACATCTGATTTAATATCCTTCTGTATAGACATAACATCTGTTCTCAAATTAAGAATAATTTTTCTTCTCTATTTTCTAACTCAATAATATTTTTCTTTAACATGTGCAAATTTTCCTCTCCTTTCATTTCTACTGCCTTTATATTTGATTGTAAAGCCTTGAATATTTCATCATTCTTTAACGTTAATCTATTCTCCAAACTCGTTAAATTATTTTCAACTCCGTGTTATTTTCTTCACTACGAGCTTGTAATCTAGTTTCTAACAGTTTAAAACTATCCTTTAAATTAGCTTCACTACTGGTCTGTAATCTTTCTTCCAATGATTTCAATTCATCTTTACTATTTGACTGCAATCTAGTCTCTAATGACTTTAAATTATTTTCATTACTAGCCTGTAATGACTTTAACTCATCCCTACTACTGGACTGTAATCTGGTCTCTAATGAATTTAAACTATCTTTCAGATTGCCTTCATTACTGGTCTGTAATCTAATCTCTAATGACTTTAAATTATTTTCATTACTAGCCTGTAATGATCTCAAATTTTCCTCATTACTAGTCTGTAAAGCTTTCACATTCTCTCTACATCTAGTCTCCGAATCATTTATCTGTTCTTTGCTTTCTGATTCCATTCTAGCAATAGTTACTGCAATATTAGACATGTCATCCGTAACTCTCCTAACACCTTAGCTAAATCTTCCGCTGTCATAATTATATCTTTCAATAAACGTTTTATTCAGAGACGTTAGATAGCAACACATCACAATGTATCAATTCCTGATTTCACTTGGGTATAAGAAAAATGACTTATAACTAAACATGATATAACACTAATATGATTAACATGATCACTGGAATGGGCATACAAGTATATTGTCTGACCAAGTTTAATAAATTTTATAACACCATTAAATGAAATTGAGATCAATCTCTTCGTAATCTAAATCTGATGTGTTTCCATAGAATAAACAAAATCGAAGCTCCACGGATGGGTAAAGCCAATTCTCCCTCTCTCTCTGTACCCGTTCGTCCGAGGGATGCGATGACCCATCTGCTATTAAATCGCATTCCTGGATTACCAGGACAGAGTGGAGTTAAATGAACATGAAGTCAAATAAGGAATGTGTCGGAAATTCAGTTGAAATATCACAAAAGCAGAGGGTAACACGAGATAAAGTATCTCCAGGGTCGTTACGGGTTTAAATTTAATTTAAAAAATACAAATAGAAATGGGCGCCACCAACTGAATCCCTAGCAAACCACATCCTTCCTGGTTAAGCCTTAATTAAGACAAGGAAAGAATTAGGGAAATCACATCATCATCAGATCACAACTAAGATAAAAACAAATTTATTCAAACTTTGATAGACAGAAATATTAAACACACATCCTACCTAAGAGTATGGTCGAATGCCAACGTTAAATTGTCATTGTCCTGAAAATCGAACCATCTCTCTGCTATTCAAAGTGTACTTCATCCACATAAAATATGAAAATTTTCTAAAGTTCACTTGGGTTCTCAGGTTCACCGTAGCACTACGTCTATGCGTCACTGACATTCGTGATACCTGAGACCTAACTTCTCTTTAAGTTAACATCATGAATGTGGATGTCAAAAATAATGAATCTGTCTAAACACATATATTCTAATCACATATTTAAATATCAACTAATTTTATGGCTTGAATGGCATTATTCAAATGCTGAAAATCTCAGTAAATGCTCCTAGAAATCGAATAATTAATTTACACTATATTTACACTGTCATTAATGATTGCTTGTTTGTGAATCAAAGAAACTCCACTACTCATTGGTTATCATCATCATCATATCAAAATTAAATATCTCTCACATTAGTTCTCATCTCAAAATTCATTATATTCAAGTCAGAATAATTAACTTATCACCATCAAATCAGTTAAATGAATATTATAATCATCAATTCATTATATTCTCTAATTATCCACACACTCTCATTTCATCATCTCATTCAAATTAAATCATCTCAAATCATCCATCTAAATTGTTTAATTCATTAATTCAAGTTGCAATTCTTCACATTATTTAAATCATATCTCTCATTTAAATTTATTTAAATCCATTTAAATTTATTAATCATCAGCTTCTTTAATTAATTATCACCTTCTAATTCAGTTATTCATCCGCTATTTAATCATCTATTAATTTATTTAAATCAGCTTATTTTATTCAATCTTTAATTCATCCATTTATTTAATTCATTGATTTATTCCAAATTTTAATTTATCAATATATTTAAATTTTATTTCATCTGATTATTTAGATTTTATTTCATTAGGTCATTTAGATTTTTATTTCATTGGGTCAGATCATTAATATGCTTAAACTTCAGATTATTATTTTATTAATTATTATTATCAGAAAATCTTGTATTAACAACATTATTTATTTGTTTAATTTCCTAACAAATTGTTTAATATGGGTTATAGAACGTTGTCTTACAGTTTTATGACTTCCAAGTTATATCTCGTATTTAATTATCATGCCAAAAAATATTATTGCCTTCACAAAATCACGTTGGATCACACTATCCAAAACTTCATCATATACTCTCACTTTATCAAATACCATATTTAAATACCATAATTATTCCACGTAACACCATAACTATTCCACGTAACACCATAACTATTCAGCGCACAGCATGAATCTCAAAAATTATGCTAGACTGGGTTCGACAACCTCATGTCTGCCTCAAAATTCATTAGCAATATTGCAACTTCCACTTGGCAACTTCCAGAAAATGCCTATCACAAACTTCACTTAATCACGTCGCATGATCTACAAAAATATATAACGGGCTTCAAATTATTAACGCACACAATCTCCAAGAACTGTAATTAATCTGATCACATCTAGACAACTTCTTAAACAATAAGGAAAAATATTACCTTAGTAATCGAAATCCAATTCAAGATCTGCTTTCAAATAGAGCATAAATTCTCTTAAAATTCTCAAAATTCACTTCACAGAAAAACACCAATGTGTTATAATCTCTCACATCAAAATATGTAATACTGATCTGCCTCAAAATAAATCTGACCCTTAATGATTCATCTTACAAGATTCAATTACTTGAAATCCTTCTCAAAAGTATCAAACTCACTCACAAAAGAGTATCACAAGTATCAAAAGTATCAGCTGTTAAATGAATGTACTCTCAAAAGAGTATAGCAACAAAATATTGGATTGGCAAACAAGAATTACAAAATGTAACCCTGCTGACATTTATTTTTAATTTATTTAACAAAATTCGACTAATGTGTGACTAGTAGTTTCTTGTTTAATCCTCTTACGATCTCAAGTACTTTTGGATGATAAAAATGAGGCCCTCAACTGGCAGGTTAGGTGAGTACCACCACGCAATCGCCTAAAGCGAAAGGCCCCGCCCCGTAGACTATCATGATAATGCCCTAGACGATGGGTCAGGTGTGTACCACCACGCAATCGTATAAAACGAAAGGCCCCATCTCGTAGACTGATGAGTGAATGTACCAGATTGGAATCAACAAGTCTCTAGTTGTCACATAAAAGCGATATTCATTCACTTGAGTGAATAAAATCTTAATATCTCCAAACAATCCAATGGAAAAAATCCCTACTGATGAATAATACATACGCGCTAGTATGCAATGAACTGACGAAGTAATCTAAATAATCCAATTGCAGATCACGAGTTCGAAACACTCGCCACAAAAAAATAACTATCCAAGAAAAACTATCCTTACTGAAAAATGTCCAAAAAAAAGACCAAACATCTGCTTAATAAAGCCAACCAATGGTGAGAACGTCGTATAATGGTGCTTGCCATATCATATGGTAACGCCATATTCTAGCAAAATGGAGCAAAAAATATCTAAGCCATGTCAAAATAATCGTAGAACTCCTACTAGAAATATATACAAGTATGCCCAGTGTTCATGAAAAATCATATCAGGAAAGTCATAACTCTTACAATACCTTCTTATATCAGCTGTTAATATATTTCAAAGATCGCCGATTATCCTCGTGTGTGCCACAAATTTCTCGAAAGATCGACGAAAACATCGTATCACCCACTGAACTAACGATTGACTTCATATTCCAAGTGAATCTGATGTTGGATATCCTCTTCTTCAGGAACCGAATCCATCACTCTGTGGTGCCATCACGTCTCCGTTTTCGCCTAGCCCGACATGATGAACTGTATATTATCCATCACGGATACTGTCCAAACTCTTCCATAAAAGTTCATAAATGTAGAGTACCCCATACTCTTCGACTATGTCACGCCACTGTCCCATACAATGTTCGGTTTGCATATGACAAAAGTTAATCTCCACAGCGGCTGAATTTCACTAGTAGAAAATAAATTATTTATAAAAGTGTATAAATTTCTGAAACACCCTGTATCTGTGTTCGTAACTGATATTTCATAATTGTTCATGAAAAAACAACTATAATGCTGCACGTGCCACTGTTCATAAAGTGCATATTCTCGTAACTGTTCATCTGCCTAAAAGCATTAATGTTGGCCTGACCCCATGGTCGCTTTAAATATTCCGGTCTGAAATGCATTATTTAATAAGCCGTAATACCATTGGAATATATCTAAGTCCATTTGAAAGTTCACAATAGCAGTGTAGAATCGCTATCTGCCTGCACAATTAGACTGTCGAACACAAGTCCAAACTTATAAAGTTTTAACAAAATGTCGAAATACTGTTCAGCTACTTGCATGTCGCCTGCTTATAAAATGTCGGACCCAGCACTCCCTGTTCTGCCTCACTGTTCTCGAATAATGCGACGCTGAAAACTGGCCTCATTATATCGCTTCGCTGTGCTGTCCTGTATTAAGAATGTGGCTTGAAATAATGTTCTCAATTCTATCACAATGCTGCATATTACTTTAACGAACTGTAACATTGGAAAAGCATTGCTGTTTCACATAACTGTAACCACGATGTTGAAAATACATCTGCCCGAACACCGGCTCTCCTTTAACTTTCGCGGCCTGTATAGCTTGCCTTGCTAACCGCTTCTCGCACTGCACACCGTGCTTCTCTTGTCTTGACTGACTGACCTACTTTCGTTCTCCTAGCGCATATGCTGCTATCAGCTCTGCTTGCTGGAATACTACTGTCGTTTTCTCCACGCACCATGTGCTGTACTCAGCTCGACTGGCTGGACTACTACTGCTGTTTTCAGACTGTGTGATGATCTCCGCTCGGCGCTGTCACGTGACGTTCCCCTACCTTCTGCGGTCATACGTCACAACTATAATCTCGACCACAATCATATCGGCAATTAAGTTATACCATAACTTAAGGAGTTATCTGCCTTTCTTCAAGTTATCACCATAACGATTTCCTGATATTTCTTCTCTTCTGAGATGATATAATATTATATTCCATATAGATCTTGATAATACTTCAATATTCCTCCCATAATTCCATCTGCTTGACTGGTAGTGCCACCTTCATCCTTGGCCTCCTACGTCATTTCCTACCATTCTTCTCGACTCGATCTGAGCGCTATCTTTTCTTCTTTTCCCATAAATCTCAACTACGGCTCGATGTCAACTGGCGTAGCCGATAGCCTCAACTAGGTATCGGGTACAATACTAACCTTGCATTACCCTGCAATCTTTAGGTCAAATGGCACCCTTTGACCCTTCCCCTTCCGCTGACCTGTGCAACAATTAGGACAGAGTCTGGGTTTGAATATACTTACCCAACTGCAGAAATAGACTCAGCTCCGATCTTCTCGGTCTTCTTTAAGATGGAAAAGTGTGGAAGTAAGATACTTTCGTGCTGGGCTTGATGAGTAATGGAACTAAACAGAGCAAAAGCCCATTAGGTCGACCAAAATAACACACCAGGACAAACGTATTCTCGCAAGGAGCAAAAGTTCTACCGAACCCGAGAATGCTAAATGTTATTCCCGAACCAAGTATAAAACTAGGAAAAGAAATAGTACATAAGGCAGGTGAACTAACTGCCCGATAAAACTTAACGAGAGAGAGAGATGAACTAAAATACCATCGGAGATGTATTCAATAAAGAAACAAACTTCAAGTTCACGAGACTGTAATACATATCTTAACTTTGGTTCCTAAGTCAACCAACAACCACAATCCCCACAGTTGGGCGCCAATGAAACAAATATAACAACTTACCACCTCAGGGTATAGGGGCAATATGCTTGCTTGAATGCACACAAAGACACAGGACACACAACTCTTATATCTTCAACACTATTTATTTATTAATTATCATCTATCCGCTTGTGAGCAGGCCTCCATTAATTGCCAGTCCCTAATACATAAACAATCTCTTCACAATTCAAGCACACAACTGCTGGACTCCATTTTGCCTGACTAACCACACTAGCCAAAAATCAACACCATCTCCATGGTAACCATGCCAGGTCAAGTAATCTTGACCTATCTGCCAAAACACATATGCAATAGCCAAGGCCACCTGGTCCACCCACTTAGCCACCCACCATCAAAGAATCTCAAGGCAAAACTCGTAAGATCTCTGTGGTGGCCTGCCAATATGTGTCCATGGCTGGCAACCCGATAAAATAAAAATAACTAAATAAAATACCAATAAGAGTCTCTGTAACCTACCATTGTTAGGTTACAAGACGAATACAGTGCATACTAAGAAAAGAAAGAGATAAAGACGAAACGTCATCTAGATAGTATCGTCTATAGGACAGTAATTAAGTCATTATGGTAATTACATTTGGAACTCATACTATTATATCGTGGGAGATACAAGATAAGTAACATACACTTGTCAATATAAAACAACGGTTTATTAAACCTAGTTGATACACAACGATACACAAGGTGGACTAACATGAGCGGAACTGTCGTCTACAGTCCGCGGGTGCATATATACATAGTAGCTGGCAGTGCCGGATTAAGGTAAAATGAGGCCCAAGTCCCTCAGATTTTTGGGGCCCCTTTATTTTTTTCAAATAATTTTTAATTTTTAGCACCTGTACATTTTAATAAAGTATATACAAGAGTTCTTTTTCTCAGATGAATAATACACTTTTTATTAAATCATACATAGGCCTACATAAATTTCAATTGAAATGATCATCATTATTTGAAAACATTTCAGATGGTTTGATGAACAATTTAACAAATCATACTATTTTTACTTCTGTAAAATGTAATCATTTTTTTTCTGTTTTTTCGGTAAATGAAATCTTCTACAATGTCCTCAAAGTCAATTTCCCGCAGAACATCTCACTCGATATACATTAAACTTAGCATGTCTAATTGTTCTTGTGACATGATACTTATTTGCGCACTTTTGATCCGTTTCAATTTTAAAAACGTGTGCTCCGCAGAACAATTCGTTATTATTAGGGTCAGGAAATTGCGAAAAGCAATTTCAATGTTCGGAAAAACAGACTCAAGCTTGTCTTGAATAAGAATTTCGTAAAGTTCAGAATGAGTGAACTCAGCTTTTTAAAGGACATTGTAATTTAATATAATGCTGAAACTGTCTCAGTTCTGGATTTAAAAAAATCTAAATCTTTGGAATAAAATTGAACTAAATTAGAAATTGCTTGGGGGCCCCAGATTATTGGGGGCCCTAGGCCTGGGCCTTGTCGGGCCTAATGGGTAATCCAGCACTGGTAGCTGGAAAGTTCCAGATTCGAATGTTCTGGGCATAGTGACTAGAATGTTCGTGTTATCGCAAGTAAATAGGCTACACAACATTTTCTAGAATATTCATGTTAACTCAAGTAAATACACAACACATACATTAAGGGAAGTTGACACATGGTCATGAGGAAACAGAACGTTGGCAAAGTAAGGACCAAATAAACAATAAGAAACTCTCAAAGATAGGAACAGTGGGAGTAAAATGAAGAAGGAAGTAGCCACCGTAGAGAAGGTAACACACACTGGCAGTAAACAAGATCAGAAAAATAATAAAGGGAACACGAACACAGTAGTTGAATTATGGAGTGCAATAAAATGTAAAGATAAGGGAGATGGTGTTACAGACTTGCGTAAATCACCGCAATCTCACCCGAGGAGAAAGAAAACCGTCCAACCGACAGACATAAAATCCTTGAGGAATGCATCACGGTGGCACAAATAACATACGATAGCAATGCTTGGGTGAAGAAGAGTAGAACAGGGGTGAAGCATCAGCACATGCTCGTTTGTCAACTCGGGTGCAGTACAGGCCATGGCACACAGCAAAGCCCAGGAAGCCAATTGCAGCCACGAACAAGGTTAAACCGACATCACGTAGATAAAGGAGCATCCAGAATAACTGACATAAGTTGGTGTCGAAACATACAACCACCAATCCAGTAGATACCCACAGGCAAGCTTAAAACCAGAGTGACCGAACGTGGTAACTATCTCAAGAGATAGGAAGGAGATGTACCTTAATAGAAATGCACTCGAACAGGGAAGATAAAGGAGAAAAGGCACAATAGATGAAAGACGTACTCGCACAAATAGTACACAGTTGTCCACACACAAACATGCTGATCAAGATAAGCATTAAGATCCAATGACTCCCTTCCATGTAGTGCAGTATTCCCTAATTACGTAACACACACAAACAATTAAATAAAAATAACTAAACTGAACGTTAAATTGACCGTAGGTATGTGGTACACTCTCACACAGTTACATTTTAAGAATTGCAAGAAGGCAAGGCTCCCACAAGAGGAAGAGATCTCACAAGAAATATTTGTCATACTCACATCGCGGAGATTAAGGTGAGTAAGAGTGGTCTCGCCACCAGGAGGCGCTGAGCAGCAGACAGGAGACAAGCATAAAATAAATACGTGGACACCAATAAGGAAAGATCACACAATTAAAGAAATTCAATTGATAATGGTCTCGTCATACCAGCCAATAGCATACACAGGCAAAACATAGAAAATAATCAGCCAATTGAAATAAAATTAAACCTGTCAATAAAAGAATTAAACCTGTCAGGTCGTATTATAAAGTCTCCCATAAGTCCAACCCCTCGTCCACGCCGTGGGAGTCGGGCAACGGCACAAAGTAGGGGATTGCCTGTAGGGACGAAGTACACTGGGGACTTCGTGTGCCCCGGGACCATTACGGTAGCTGTGAAGGTCCTACAGGAACCCTGGAAAGTGACGGCTAACGGGGCTCTGGTGAAGCTACGATAGGCCCAGTAAGCCAGTAGTGGATGAAACCAAATGCTTTCAAAAATGGAACGAGCCTCGGACATGACGGATATAATAGACGACGACACGGCTGTAAACACGGACTAAGATTTGGAACTTTAAACATAAGAACGCTGACGGGGAAGGTGGAGGAGATAGTGGATATGATGGAAAGAAGGAAGTTGGATTTATTGGGATTGGCAGAAACAAAGTGGAAAGGAGAAGGAAGGGGAGAACTGAGAAAAGGCTATAGACTGTACTGGAGTGGGAATGAAGAGGGAAAGAGGAATGGAGTGGGAGTAGTAGTACAAGATGGTTTAAAAGAAGAAGTGAAGAGAATAAGTGGTAGGATGATGAAAGTGAAAGTAGCACTGAGGGGAGAGACCGTAGAAATAGTGCAAGTGTATGCTCTACAAGTAGGCTGCGCCTCTGAAGAGAACGAGGGGTTTTTTGAAGAGGAATTGCAGAAGCTGCTGGGAGGAAGGAATATGATTGTTATGGGGGATCTGAATGCCCATGTAGGAAGAGAAAGACAAGGGTATGTGAGGTTGCTTGGACCAGAGGGTTGGGGCGGAAGAAATGAGGAAGGAAAGAGACTGTTGGACTTCTGCCAAAGGAACAGACTGCTAGTTGGGAACACCTGGTTCAAGAAAAGAGAGAACCACACAATCACATGGTACAGTGATGACTTGACCAGGAAGATGGTGGTCGACTATATACTGTATGAGAAAGAATTAAATAAGAACATCACGGACATCAAGGTTATACCATCGGAGAACCTGGATAGGGACCATCGATTGCTGGTAATGAACCTAAGAGGGACTAAGGAGAAGAAAGGGACTGAGAACCAGGAAAGACATAAGGATATGGAAACTGAAAGAAAGAGATAGAAGGGTCGAGTACCTCAAAATGGTAAAGGAAGGAATTCCAACAGATAAAGAAAGAGGGGTGGAAGAGAAATGGGCCAGATTTAAGAAGACACTAGTAGGTGCAGCAGAAGCAGTATGTGGGAGGACAAGTAGTAAGAAGAGGTGGAAGGAAACACCATGGTGGAATGAGAAGACTAAAGATATAGTAAGGGCAAAGAATAGAGCCTTTAGGAGGAGGTATCAAAATACGACGGTAGAGACAAGGGAAGAATACCAGGAAATAAAGAAGGAGGCAAAGAGAGTAGCGGCTGAGGAGCGAAGAAAGTGGATGGAAGAGTGGACAAAGATGATGAAGGAGGATAGTGAAGGTACAAAAAAGGTCCTGTATGGGATCGTAAAAAATAAGAGGCGGAAGGATCCGACGGATTATGTTAGAATGGTGAACAAAAGGGGACAAGAGATAGTAAAAAGGGAAGAACTGAAGAAAATGTGGAAAGAATATTTTGAAGAACTTCTGAACCCAAATGGAAACCACGACAAGGAGGAAGAAATCGGGGAAGAGGAAGATGGACTGCAAACAGAAAAGGACTTAACATGGAAAGAAGTGGAAGAGTTAGTTAGTTAGTTAGTTAATTAATTAGTTATTGTTGTTTTAAGGGGCGGAACTACGAGGTCATCTGCCCCAGAAGTGGAAGATGCATTGAGGAAGATGAAAGGAGGGAATGCACCGGGTGTGGATGAGTTGAGTTGGAGATGGTGAGAGCAGCAGGAGAGGTAGGGATACAATGGTTGTACCGAGTGATGAGGACAGCATGGAAGGAAAGGAAGACCCCAGACGACTGGAAAAAGGGAATAATTGTCCCGATCTTCAAGAAAGGTAGTAGAACAGAATGCAGAAACTATCGGGTAATAACTCTGTTGAGTTATTGTGCAAAGATGTTTGAGAAAGTATTGGAAAGGAGAATTAGGACGAGGATAGAAGGAGGGATGAGGGAAGAACAACATGGCTTCAGAGCAGGAAGGTCCACAGTGGATTTGATTTTTGCTGTAAGGCAGTTACAAGAACAGCAATATGAGTACGGAACAGATCTACTGATGGCCTTCCTGGACATTGAGAAAGCATATGACAGTGTATGCAGAAACAAAGGGTATGGAAGTCCCTGGAGGATAGAGGAGTAGAAAAATGGACTATAAGGAGGATAAAGGAGATGTACAAGGGAAGCGTGAGCTGTGTGAAAGTGGGAGGAGAGAGATCGGACTGGTTGGAACAGAGAAACGGCCTGAAACAAGGAAATGCACTGTCACCGTTACTTTTCATTGTGGTGATGGATGACATAATGACCTGAGTGACACAAGTAATTGGGGAAGGAAATATGAAAGCAATGGTGTTTGCAGATGAGTTGATGATTTGGGAAAACAAGGAGGAGGAAGTACAGGAGCGATTGGACGTGTGGGAAGGAATAATACAAGGATATGGGATGAAATTTAGCATAAATAAGAGTGAGATGGTGATCACAACAAGGAAGAAGGAAAGAACCACAACGGGAATAACAATTGGTGGGGAACAGCTGAAGAAAGTGGAGAGTTTCAAGTATCTGAGAAGCCTGATACAAGATAATGGAAGAAACGATAGAGAAATAAATGAGCGGGGGAGACAGGCAAAAGCATTCCGGAGAAGTGTGAGAAGCATGTTACGGAGCAAGGATGTCCCTCAGAACAGCAAAAAGATCATATATCGGACGTACTATGTCCCTATCCTGACGTATGCTTCGGAGACCTGGGTTATGAAAGGAAGGGAGAAGAGCAAAATACAGGCCAGTGAGATAAGGTTCTTGAGAAGTAGTATTGGAGCTACAAAGATTGACAGAATAAGAAATGAGAGGACCAGAGAATTAATGAAGGCGGAACCAGTACAGGATGGTATGGAGAAATCTAGACTTAGATGGTATGGACATGTAAAATGAATGGAGGAGAAGAGGATACCCAGGAGGATACACGAGACGAAGTGGGAAGGAAAGAGACCGAGAGACAGGTGGCTGAAGGGGATGGAAGAAAGCGTGAAGAAGAGAGGAGAAGACTGGACAAGGGTGGAGGCTGAGAGATGGTGGGAAGACAGAAGACGTTGGAGAGGCTTGTGTTCCAAACAGACCCGGCCAGTGGCTGGAAACTGTGCAAGATGATGATGATGATGATGAGGTCGTATTAAAAAATAATTAATTAAAATCATCCCAAATGAAACATAAAATGTTTCACCCTAACCAAGTCACTGCATTTAATAACTGCAGATCTGATTCATTCTTATATAACAAAGGAGAAACTGTTCCGTCTAGTCAATACATGTATTGGCTAGGCGGAACAGTTTCTCCTTTGTTATATAGTGAATCTGTCAATACGGAAAATGAACTTCTTTCAGAGCATGATTCATTCTTTTCAAAGATGCATGATGCGGCAGTGAGGGAAAGCCCAGCTAAATAATGGCACATCAAGCAAAAGGTCTGCTTGTATTTTGCAATTTTGTAATTTGGCAATTCTCCCCTTCCCATCTACAGTTGGGACGTCATTCTCATGTCACTCTTACTAATAAGCTAAGACATACCAACACTGACTAAGATCTATGCCCTACGTGGAATTAAGAATAAGCCGCTAATATTCATGCTACACAAAATATATGTTAAATGGTTCTCATCTAAATACACACGGCATTAGCCCAAAAAACATGAATTATTTATATAATCCGGGCCGCGAAAGCCTTAATATACATAAAATATATGTTGTTGATTCTTCAGGGGCATTGGGACATTGTGGTCATGTAACCCCATTTACTTGGGTGTGAGTACTTGTTGTCTGATAAACTGTGTCACTGTGGTGTCTGTACTAGTGTGTGTATTTGTAATCAAGGTAGGTTTTGGGTAGGAACCAGCTAGGCAATGCCCCCGTAAAATGAATTATTTGGGATGAAAATGGGAATATTTTTTGAAGCCCATGTTAAAATTTAACCAAGCAATATTGAAGTTCGAAGTTGGCAGAAACCAGTCGAGAGGCGTCGTTGAACAGGAGGGAAATTCCGTCACGTGATTGTATTGCGCAATGGAAGTTTCCAGAAGCTTAGAATCGACCTAGCAACAGCGAATAATCCCAAGAATTGTTTAAACATTGTTATAAATTATCCGATTGGATATGAGCTTACAGCCAATCAGAAGAAGTTTTAGAGAAGACGGGAGTTCCAGCAACTAAATTTTTATGGATATTTAACACATTTAAGCCCCTTGAGAGTGAATTTATATAATGGTAAAGAGAAGAATATGATAATAAAATATTGGAAATATTTTATAAGTCGATAGTAGGTCGCTATTAGAAGGAGTAAGCGATTTGCTAGAGCCCGCGCGAATTTGAGAGGGAACGCAAAAGGCGGCCAGAATCGATAGACTTGGAGGGGAGACGCCAAGCATCGAGGCTCTTGATTATCTGAATGTTAGAGAGGTCAGACGTGTTTTGCCGGAAGAGAGAGGAGTTCCGAGTGTTTCACCTAGCTTGTAGAAGGTTGACTCGTGGAGACAAGGTATAAGCGAGGCGAGAGTTAGGAGATTACCGCGCCTTGAAACTAAGTGAAGTTGCGATGAACTTATATGCCGCAATTACTTCGGTCTGATCCACTTCAGAGACATTATTTCGACTACAGATTGTAGCTTACTATAGTATTTATCGTATTTAGTATATTACGAACTTTGAGAAAATTGAGAAGAATATTTCAGAAGATATAAACGTTTTTGTGAAGCGTGAGAAAAGTGTTTGTTTCCAGCGCGATACGACACTTTTGTTCGAGCGACTACAGCGCATGCACCAGACACAAGTGAGTAAGAGTGAATGTTAGCATTGCTTTTGTGGAACTGTATAACAACACCAATAAGATGAAGATGTATTCAATGTTGAAGAACATAATTAAGTCTGCTAATATGAGTTTAATTATGGACTAAATTAGTATGTGGGCCAGGGATATAAGCAGATAGAAGCGATATAGTCAGCGATGGAGCTTCGTTAAAGGAGTTTTGTTCATGAATGACTTCTTGATGAGAGAACAGGAGACTTGATGTACAACTGTATTCTAGTGCATTATTGTCAGACATGAGCTCGACATTAACACCAGCAACTACAGAACTATGTTCATATTCCAGCTACATGAATGTTCGTGATGCGAGTGAGGTCTACGAATTTCTTTTCGAATGTCTTTCAAAATGGGAAGCTGAACTTTTGACACTGCTCGTTGTTTTGATGAAACTGTACTGTGACGGAGTAAGAACAGACATGAAGATTATCAAGAGGTCCAGGGTAAACCCGGTCACAATGAAGATGATGATTGGAGGCCCGCAGTTCAATCCCGGTCGGAGCTTGCTGTTTTCCAGTAGGGGAATTCGTTCCTTTCCTGAGGTCACGAGTTCTTGGAGACGAGCTGGGATCCAACCCGGATCCTTGGAAGATGTAAAAACTGAGTATTTTGTAACACTCTATCTTGAGCTTCTAGACTTCAAGACCAGGTAGCAGTGTTCACTAACCTAGTAGTTAGAACAGTGTAGTGACATTTTTGAGCAAATCCTTTATCCATATTTCGACACAATACTTATGTACTCCATGCATAGTCTTTTTATTCTTCGAGATTATTTGTAGTGATCGTCTTTCGACGCTTTTAGCTTTGTTTGTTTGAAATCCAGTTTCTGAACTGAGATTTTTCTTGTTCGAGGAACAAGCACTTCGTCATTTCCTTTAAGGAATAGTAATTTATTTTCGACATTTATGAATTCATTTTGAATTCAGGTGATAGATATTTTCGTCAATGTTGACGATTAAATTAATTTTTATTAGTTTAATTTGGGCATTTTATCCGTCGAGAAGAGACATCAAGAGAGAAGATATTGGTAGTGATATATTGTGAAATATCATGG